>OX451736.1:355988655-357196357 GCA_948472305.1 Vicia faba
TCTTGGGAAGTGTTCAAAGGTTATCTCTTCGAAATGGGGAGTCAACGTCAGCACATATTCCTTGTAAGGAATAAGATTTGGGTGTTTCGTATCCCACTCGCCTTTGATCTGATTGATCACGAGAGCGGAATCTCCGAAGACACTTAGAAACTTGATCCTTAGGTCGATTGCAGCTTGAAGACCCATGATGCATGCTTCATACTCCGCCATGTTGTTGGTGTAGTTGAAACATAGCCGGGGGGTGAGTGGAGTATGAGTGCCTTTAGGGGATATGATCACAGCGCCGATACCATTACACAAAGAGTTCGAGGCTCCGTCAAAGTGCATAGACCATTGGGATCCTTCCTCAGGTCCTTCATCCGGTCCAGGTACTTCACAATCAGTCACTACCATGATATCCTCATTTGGAAATTCAAAGTTCATAGATTGGTAGTCATCCACTGCCTGATGTGCCAAATGGTCTGCCAACACACTTCCCTTGATTGCTTTTTGAGTCGTGTACTGGATGTCATATTCCGTCAAGATCATTTGCCATCTTGCTATTCTTCCAGACAGAGCAGGCTTTTCGAATATGTACTTGATTGGATCCATTTTTGAAATCAACAGAGTAGTGTGAGTCAACATATACTGTCTCAGCCGGCGAGCAACCCATACCAAAGCGCAGCAAGTTTTCTCGAGCAGTGAGTATCGGGTCTCACAGTCGGTAAACTTTTTTCTAAGGTAATAAATGGCGTGTTCTTTTCGGCCAGACTCGTCATGCTGCCCCAGCACACACCCCATTGAGTTATCCAGTACTGTCAAGTATAAGATTAGAGGTCTCCCTTCAACCGGCGGCATAAGAATGGGTGGTTCTTGGAGATACTCTTTGATTCTTTCAAAAGCGGCCTGACATTCATCGTTCCAACGTACTACTTGATCTTTCTTCAGCAGTTTGAAGATTGGTTCACAGGTAGCAGTTAGATGCGAGATGAATCGGGCAATGTAGTTCAACCATCCTAGAAAGCCTCTGACTTCTTTCTCTGTCTTGGGGGTTGGCATCTCTTGTATGGCTTTCACTTTGGCAGGGTCCACTTGAATGCCTTTGTCGCTTACGACGAAGCCTAGCAATTTTCAAGATCTCACTCCAAAGGTGCACTTGTTTGGGTTCAACCTCAGCTTGTACAACTTCAGACGGTCAAATAACTTCTGTAGATGGTCAAGGTGTTCCTCCTCAGTTTGGGACCTTGCAATCATATCGTCGACGTATACTTCTATCTCATGGTGGATCATGTCATGAAATAAAGCAACCATGGCACGTTGGTAGGTTGCCCCAACATTTTTCAACCCAAAAGGCATGACCTTGTAGCAAAAGGTGCCCCACTGAGTAACAAAAGTGGTCTTCTCCATGTCTTCAGGAGCCATCTTGATCTGATTATAACCGGAGAAGCCGTCCATGAAGGAGAATACTTTATGCTGAGCAATGTTGTCAACTAGAACGTCGATATGAGGCAGAGGGAAATCATCCTTAGGACTGGCCCTATTCAAATCCCTGTAGTCAACACACATTCGGACCTTACCATCTTTCTTCGGCACTAGAACCACGTTGGAAACCCACTGAGGGTAAGAAGTCACTGCTAGAAACCCGGCATCAAATTGTTTCATAACCTCGGCTTTGATTTTCTCGGACATTTCTGGACGCATACAGCGGACCTTCTGTTTTACCGGAGGGCATTCTTCCTTGGTAGGCAGGTGATGAACCACAATGTCGGTATCCAACCCAGGCATGTCTTCGTAAGACCAAGCAAAGATTTCCACATAGTCATGCAGCATTTGAATCAACTGTTGTTTCACACTGAGCTCTAGATTGGCACCAATCTTGACTTCCTTTCTGTCTGTCTCAGTATCCAGATTTACCGTTTCCACTGGCTCTTCATGTGGCTGAATGTCCCTCTCTTCCTGGAGTAGCAGTCTTGCAAGTTCACCAGGCACTTCGTAATCATCTTCACCTTCGTCTTCGGCTAAGTTGATCAGATTTTCGAAGTCATAACTGGCAGTAGCAGAGTCGTTACCAGTGAGATCCAGAGTGGATTGGAACCTGTATAGGTGAGTGTGTGTAAATATAGCTGTTTTGCAATATATATAACAAAGAAAGAAAAGGAGCGCAAAATTTTGAAATTCAACAAACGTCCAATGTTTTTATTGATGATATATGAAAATGACACACAAAGGCCCTCACAAATGAAGCCACAGTGCCCCGGGTAAGACACCGAGCCATAAAAGTTTCAAAACATTGTCTGTTACAAATTCAAAACAAAAGAGATCATTACTAAGTGACAAAAGTAATAGGTGTGAAGTCTTTCGCAGTCCAGTTGCTTGGTCCATCGTTGGTTGTTGGGTAGATCCAGCTGTCGAATTCAGATTCCTCCACGTCGTCTTCAATAGCATTTACTCCCGGGTTGGTGATGAACACAGGAGGTTTTCCAATCCTTGCCTTACGAACAACCCTCTGAGCCTCTGCAGTGAAACCCAAACCAAACTTGTTGGTCTTTGGAGTGAAATCAGGAAGTGGGCCCCAGTTTGCGCACTCACCCTTCTCAATAACAGCCCGGGCATCCTTTAAGGAAGCCATCTTCAAAGGAGGGTCTTCAATCACGGTTTCTGCTGACGCCAGTGTCTGAGGCACCTCTTCAAAGTGTTGAAAGGGGGTTTCAATGAACTCCCCATCCATCTCTATGTATCAGAACGAGTTAAGATGGCTGACCATATACTCTTCCTCCCCCTGAACTGTCACAATCTTCCCCCTGACCGGGTACTTCAGCTTTTGATGTAGTGTGGAGGTGACAGCTCCAGCCTTATGGATCCATGGACGACCCAGCAAACAGGAATAGGATGGTCGGATATCCATCACATAGAAAGTAGAATCAAAAACTTGAGAACCAACCCTGATTGGAATGTCAACTTCCCCATGTACCATCCTTTTCGAACCGTCAAAGGGTCGGACAACAATGTTACTAGGCTTGAGCTCTAAACCCTCACAATCCAACCTGTCTAGGGCCTTCTTGGGTAATACGTTCAATAAAGAACCGGTGTCTACTAACACATGGGCAAGAGTAGTGCCCCTGCATTCAATGGAGACATGCAGGGCGTCATTATGGTTCTTTCCTTTGGCAGTCAGATCGGCGTCAGAGAAGCCCAACCCATTATCGGCAGTCAAGTTGGCCACACAATCGGTAAATTGATCAGCAGACGTTTCTTGTGGCACATGGGCCGTCTTCAGGAAGGAAATCAGGGCCTTGGCATGGGCCTCTGAACACAACAACATCGATATCATAGAAATTTTTGATGGGGTGTGTCCCAACTGCTCAACTACATTGAAATCACTCTTCTTGATAATTTTGAGAATCTCTTCCATCTCTTGCTTGGAAGCTTCAACAGCGGTTGTCTTTGGTGCCTCCGCCAGGGCAGGCAAATCAGAAGCAATCCCTTTGCCCCGAGCGTCATATGACTCGGCAACAGGGGTAGGAACAGGAACTTGATCAGGAAGGGAAGCAGGCACACTTGCAGGTGTGATGACAAGAGGTCTTTGAATAACTGGTGGCGCAGTATCTGGTGAGAACAGCCTACCACTGCGAGTAACCTTGGCAGGCCCGGTGATGTTGCTGACACTGGTACTAGTATCAAACTCTTGTTTAACTCCGAGCACATAAACATCTGCCCCATAGTGCCATGGGACAACTTTGTCGGATGTATAGGGGAGGGGCCCCGGAACAGTGATGATGATAGGAGCAATCTTCTGAGTGGACATGATTTTGACAGGCTTCTTTGAGAGAGCCTTAGGAGGTTTGTTGAAAATAGTGACAATAGAAACTTCTTCAGCAGGGACAGCAGGAACAACAATCTTCTCGAACAAGATTTCTTTGCTATCCATCAGGTTTTGGATACCTGATTTCAGCAAAGGACAACCATCAGGTGAAACAGCACATAGAAGGCAATCTTTACCACATCCCGGAAATAAACCGGCTAGCAACAGGTTCCTTTTGACAGTCAACAACGAAGTAGCAATATCATCCACGGAGGCCACATACCGGTCTTCTTCCACAGCATTCACTCCATGCTGGTGTTTACCGTGGAAACTGGTAAACAACCGCTGATCCTCCAAAAGGTTACTTATTTGGTGACTCGCAGGATCGATCAGATTGATCCTAAGACATGGTTGATTTTTGGGGTTTTGACTAAGTTTAATGATGGTTAATGACAAGAAAATAAAGATACTTTATGCAAATTGCATGAAGAAGAAAACTTGGTAGAATAAAAGAAAGCTTTAAATAAAGGCTTCGACTGGGAAAAGTAAATGAAAGGCAATAAAGTTCTGGAAAATAAATGACTTTGATTAATTAAAGTGGTGTTTCACACATACATTCTCAACAATTCTTTCGCTCACACTGGGTACTTGAATCTATATGAGTGACTTGTATATAATTGTGAACACACGCGAAAAACTACGTGAACAACTAATATTTATACTAAACACATCTCAAGTAACCGTCGGGCAGTTACGCTGCTTCGAGATGACTCCACTTGGCACGCTCACAGCATTCGACGCTCCAGATCTTGGCACGTTGCACTTGGTAACCGCTGGGAACCGTTTTCCCTCCAAACATTTGAATCTCAAACTGTTCCACTCTGAGCGTCGAATACCTCTGTCGAGAAGCACCTTCGACGTCGAAGGCAACAGGATTCTTACTTAGAAGAAATTCTCCAAGTACCTTGCCATCTTCTGATGAGCATTCCGACAGAATCAGCTGATCGAAACCGTCCCTCATGATTAATGGTTTATATTAATAAAAACAAAGGTGTCGAGTTTAGGAGCCAACAAATTGCCCCCCAAGAATGCCTTATTTCGACACTGAAAAGAAAAAGGCATTCTTTCAGATTCCACTCGACACCTGTCCTTCATTCTTAGCCACAGATTAACCTGTGCGCTTTTTGTCTTCTACCAACCAACTGACAATCCCAAGAAACAGCCATCATTCCATCTGTACCTAAGACGACACCTCAGTAAGGCGTTTAGCGTGCCCAATGTCTTTTCACAAATTGTCATCATGACAATTTCCCAAAAACGAGGGCGCACGCTGCACCTTTTCGTTTATGCAGAACGGCTATGTCAGTCAAGGAGCGCCACGTGTCCCACTATCTTCTGCAACATTAAATGGCCTCGAATTTTGTGATTTCCCAACCACTATAAATAGCGCTAGGTACCCATTGTGGGAATTTTTCACGCTATTCTGCATTCAAACCTTATTGTTGAACAAAATCTTCTGCAAACCTGCATACACTTTGTTCTTCACTCCACCTTCAATCTTAACCCAAAAATGGCTTTAGGTTCCTCTAATGCTCCTAGTTCCAACATTCCTTCTAGAAATGCTAAACCAAAAATCTTCACAACTGTTCCAACAGTTACCCCTACAGGCCTGCGAAGGGTTCCTGAACCCCTTGAAACTGTTGAGCGTGAAGCTTATTCACATCAACTACTGATTCCGGTTGGATACTCCAATCAGATTTTCGCCATGTCTGGCCCGTTATCCACATGCATTGATGAATCCATGAAGATCAAGAACTTCTTCCCAGTGCTTGAGGCGCTCAAACCTGTTGGGTTCTCCAAAAAAGCTGCAGATGACAACGAAGATCCCGCTAAGGAGAAGATAGATCTTCGCTTCTTCAATAGGGGTGTTAGGGCTTTTAGGTCTAGCCCTAGCCTCACACCAGACTACAACGCTTGGCTAGAGAAGATGGAAAAAAGCCAGGCTTCGATCTGGAAGAACCTGGGGATATACGACCTAGTCATGCTGTCGAAGACGGGTCTCAACTACTCCCCTGAGATGCTGATAGCCTCTTTGCTTTTCTGGGATTATACTCATTTCACTTTCCACCTTCCTTGTGGAATGCTAACACCCACGCTTTTCAACGTGGCTGCCATCACCAGCCTTCGACCAACTGGGGATTATTTCGACCCAGAGGAAATGTCGGAGGACCAAATTGGGTTCTCAGCTACGAAACCCACCTATACCACCTATATCAACCATTACCATGATAGGTCGACAACCAATGTGACGGATGTGGAGCACATTGCGTTTCTAGCCCTTTGGCTGTCACGCTTTGTGTTCTGCACAAAGTCTCTACAGGTGACAAAGAAAATGGTCACCCTCGCTACCCAGCTTCACCATGGCCAAAACATTTGTTTGGCAGAATTAATCCTGGCGAATCTGTATGAATCGATCAGCAGCGAAGCGACTCTGTTAAAGGTCATCGAAAATAGAGCCAGTCTGTTGCTTGCAGGACCCTTTTGGCTACTTCAACTATGGCTAAATGCCACTTTCGAGTCTTTCTTACCTCAGAAAACTCAGATAAATGAGCAAGCTCCTGAGATAGCAAAAAGGCGTATCGAAGGCACCAGACTGGCGTTACTGACCCCGACTGAAGATGGGATGGAACTTCAACAGACTTTTGCAAACTTCGTCTTGATGTTTGCAAGAAGAAAAGAATTCACTTCGACCATGGCTCCTTTCGCTCGTCGAAAGGTTGGTCCAGAATGGTTCACCAGACCCCATCCCAAGTCGTCAGGTGACCCTCATGTCGAAGAGCACACAATAATGTGGGAAGCATTTCTCACACCCAGAATAATGCCGCTGCGCTTTAAGAGCTCCAAGAATCACCTGAGCTTGATCGCTTACCAACCAAACTTGGTCTCTCGACAGTTTGGTATCATTCAATCACTTCCTTCTCTTATTTTTCCTAGGGAGAAATCAATGTTAGATTTTTGCAATGACTATACTGAGGACGCTGCCACCAAGCATATTGGCAGGTATGCTGGTCGAACAGTACTCTCACTGTTCGACTATCAACTTAACTTCCTCTGTTCACAATCTTTCGAAGACTGGTGGAAGAGTTACTATGCTGAAGAGTTCTTCGACGAAAAAGATTTTGTGGACGAACTTCAGAAGTCTTTCGTTCTAGTCCTTGACAAAATAAAGAAATGTATGTTCACTCTCCAAATTATTTTTGTCTTTCCATTTCGACTGGTAACTTGTTAATTATAACTTGTCTTCTTTCAGTTGTTCGAAAGCCTGCAGCAAAGAAAACCGCAGAAGGCCATCAGGGAGGAGGTCCCTTGACAAAACCTTCAGCACCGGCGAAAACTACAGAAAGCCATCAGGGGGGAGGCCCTTCGATAAAACCTTCAGCACCGGTAACCAAACTTTTATTATTTCCTTCTGGTTTTAACATCCTGATTTTCGATGTAGCGTTCTAAATCGAACTCCAATTGGTTTTCAGGCACCTTCACCCAAGAAACGACCTGCACTAACGGTCGAATCTGGGAGCGACGACGAGGACGAATCTCCCCCCACTCCTCTTAAATGGAGAAAACTGAAGAAAGATGCTCCTTCTCCTGAGCCTCGACCCACAATCAGAATAAAGGTTGCAGGGAGAAGACCCAGGCCACCTCCCGTGATTATCGAAGAGCCAACGGAGGAGGAGCTAAATGTTTTGCTCAATAAACCCGTCGAAAGTGATAATTCCAGCCCTGGGGCTGAAGTTCCTCTGCAGGTAGTTTCTCTGACCATTTTAACTCAGGTGTCGATGCTCACGTTCGATTGTGTCTCTTTCTAAACCAGAAGACTCTTCCTCTTCTATTTTCAGGAGACCACCGAAAGTTCAGCACCAAAGACTTCAGAGACACTCGACTCTGCTGAACACAGTAGGCCACAAGAGGAGGAATTGGTGAATGATGAAGCCAATGCCGAAGCAGAGGAATAACAACCAAAGGAAATTCAAGTGGTCGATCTGTCAGAGGAACAACATGACGAAGGGGATCATGCTGATGCTGGCACCACAGAACTACATGTCGAAGAGAGTCATGTCGATGCAAACGCTACTCAACAACTTCAACCCCAAGCCAACGCTGCTGTAAGGGTTACCACCTCAACAAAGCCTAAGTCCAAAGAAGACTTAGCACTCTTGAAGCAAACTGATCCCATTGGCTATCTGAATGCCATTATCGAGAGTAGGGGAAGTTCATCTGACCTTAGTCATGATGCTTCTACTGCATCGGGGAAGTCCACTTCGACTTCTCCTCTTGATGAGGCTTTGATGAAGGTCAAGGCTTAGTTCTTCAAGAAAGATCTGATGAAGGCTTTGGAGGGGGATCCTACTGCTCCGTCGTGTTTGGGAGCTGTTTTGAATGCAGTCGACTTGCTTGCTGTGACTCCAGAGGTTTCGAGCTTTATCTTGGAGTTATACTCCATTATTGATCAAGTCTCAGCAGACTATCGACGTCAGAGGGGCTTCAACAGCCAGCTCGAAGCGTTACATGGCAAAAGTTCTTCTGCCTGGACTGAGGTAGCTGAGACGACTTCTCGAATTGCAGAGTTGTCGAGGCAGAAAGCATCCAAGCAAGAAGAAATTGACGCTATAGATCGAGACAATGCCTCCATAAAGGCGCAAATCGAAGAGCTGGAGGCCAAGATAAACGCTAATACCAAACGCAAGGAGGAGCTTCTCTCGACTGTTTCAGACACAGAGATCCAAGCTGAAGTTACACGAGGCTTAGAGTTTGCTGAGAAAGCCCAAGCCTTCGATGACCAAATTGCCAAGCTTTCCCAGGCGAATGCCTTGTGCAACAAAAGACTGGAGTTGCAGCAGGCCAAGTACCTTCGACTTAGAGATTCTATCCCCTTCTAATTTACTCAGCCATTTATTAACCATGTATTGTAACATTTATTTGACAATGTAACCATTTTGGCTAATTCTTATAAAATTTTCCATTTTGGCTATTTATGGTTAATTTGATCATTACTTGCTATTTATTTTGATCTCTTGGAGCATAGGTTTATACTTTTTCAAATATTTTCCGTTTACTCTCAAGAGTCTTTTATCTTCACCTAACTCTTCGACTTCATAAGCTCCACCAGAAAAAGTTTGGATAATTCTGAATGGTCCTTCCCATTTGGGTGACCATTTTCCCATGCTTCGATCCCTTCGATCCATGGGGAGAATCACCTTCCAAACTAATTCTCCAGGCGAGAATGCCTTAGGTTTCACTTTTTTATTGTAAGAGTCTTCTACTCTTTTCTTCTGAATCCTTAGTAGGTCGAGAGCGCGTAGTCTTTCTTCGTCTAAATCTACTAGTTCGTCTAACATCATATCCCAATAAACTTCAGAGGGGATATCATGATGTCTCTGAACCCTTGCAGATTGAAGACAAATTTCCGCTGGCAACACTGCGTCATGACCAAAGGTTAGCCGATACGGTGTCGTACCTATGGCTTCTTTTGGGGACGTTCGACAGGCCCACAAGATCTGGTCTAACGTCTTATGCCAATTTTTTGGCTTCTTCCCTACATGCTTTTTTATCAAGCCAATCACTATTTTATTCGCTGCTTCAACTTGACCGTTCGCCTGTGCATAATAAGGCGTTGATGTTAGGAGTCTAAAGCCTATTTCTTGAGCGAATTCCTACATCTTTCGACCGGTGAAAACTGATCCTTGATCAATAGTTATAGTCTCAGGGATTCCAAATCTAAAGATAATGTTCTTTTGAATAAATTCAATGACATTTTCTTGGTCTACATTGACTAAAGGAATAGCTTCGATCCACTTAGTGAAATAATCAATGCCTACCAATATATACTTCTGGCTCTTTGATGATGCTGGTCGAATCTCTCCAATAAGGTCCAACGCCCATCCTCTAAAGGGCCAAGGTTTCACTATTGAGTGAAGTTCGCTTGCTGGTACATGCTAGATGCCTGTATGGACTTGACATTCCTGGCATCCCTTCGCGAACTCGACACAATATTTCAAGATTGTGGGCCAGTATAATCCTTGTCGAAACAACAACCATTTCATCTTATGGCCTACTTGGTGAGCCCCACATGCTCCAGCGTGCGTAGTCGAAAGGGCTATGTATGCTTCAGTTTCACTTAAACACTTTAGCAATACCCCTTCAGGCGTCTTTTTAAATAACTCATTACCCATGAGTACGTAACTCAACGCCCTATATTTTATTTTTCGTTTTGTCGAAGCTGCTGGATTTTGTAGATAATCCACAATGGGTTTCCTCCAATCTTGCTCTGACAAATTGTCTATGGACGAAATTTCGAAGTTCCTTTGATCAACATACCCTAGTCTTGTCGATTTCAAATCTGTTGGTGACAGACAAGTTGCTTTTATTTTCTCCCGGACTTCGATTGCTCTTTGTAATCTCGTTTTTGAAATTTTGTACCCAGATGCAATTTGTGCCAAATCGTTGGCTATTTGATTTTCCAATCTGGGTATGTGTCGAATGTTGACCATTTCGAATTTTTTCAATAAACGATTTGCTATCACAAAGTACATAATGAGATTTTCTCTTATGCACTTATATTCTTTTGTGACTTGCTTAATGACTAACTCTGAGTCTCCCATTATTTCGACTCGAGTTGCCCCCAATTCCAACAATATCTCAAGGCCAGTAATTAGAGCTTCGTACTCAGCCTCATTGTTCGAACAAGTACCTGATATCTTGTACTTGAATGTTGTTGGAATTTTTTCTGGAGAAATAATCAAGACCCCTACTCCTGTTCCATCTTTATGGCTGGAACCATCGAAGTAGAATTTCCAAGGCTCTATCTCCACATAATTGATACTCTCAACCTGAATTGAGTGGTCGACTATAAAGTCTGCCATCACTTGTCCTTTCACTGCCTTAAGAGGCATAAAGGTCAAGGAGTATTCAGTTAACGCTAGCGCCCACTTGCCAATTCGGCTGTGCAGGATGGGTTTCGACAACATGTACTTGAAAACATCAAAATGAGACGAAACATACACATCAACTGGTTTTATATATTGTTTGAGCTTTGTACAAGAGAAATAAAGACATAGACATAATTTTTCAACTTCGCTATATCTAGTTTCTGCATCGTTCAAAACTCTACTAAGATAGTAAATGGGTCTTTCGACTCCATTTTCATCTTCTTGGGCTAACATGCTTCCCAAAGTTTTGTCAGATGCAGCTATGTACAATCTCATACTCCTGTTGTTGCAAGGAGGCACCAAAATAGGTGGCTTTGTGAGATACCCTTTGATTTTGTCGAAGGCTTCTTGTTGCTCTTGCCCCCATTCAAATCTTTCTTTGTTCAATCGAAGTAAGGGTGAAAAGGCTTGAGCTTTCCCACTTAAGTTAGATATGAATCTCCTCAAGAAATTTATCTTGCCTAACAGAGATTGCAGTTCCTTTTTGTTTGCTGGCGCTTTCGCTTCCAGAATTGCCTTCGTCTTGTTCTGGTTGATTTTGATTTCTTTCTTGTGGACGACGAAGCCCAAGAAATCTCCAGCTTTTACACAGAATGCACACTTCAAAGGGTTCATTTTCAGACCATGTTCTCTCATTCTTTCGAATGATTGTCGAAGGTGGTCTATATGGTTCTTCCTGGAAACAGATTTTACAACAATGTCATCAATATATACTTGCATAAAAGTGTTAATAAAATCATGGAAGATAGAGTTCATCGCTCGCTGATATGTTGCCCCAACGTTTTTTAGGCCAAAAGGCATCACTACCCATTCGTAAGTGCCTAAAGCCCCGGGGCATCGAAAGGCTGTTTTCGACACATCTTCTTCAGCAATGAATATTTGATTATATCCTGAATAACCATCGAGCATACTCAGGTACTCATAGCCAGCGGCAGAATCGACTAGCATTTCCGCCACAGGCATAGGATATTCATCTTTGGGTGTAGCAGCATTCAAATCTCTGAAATCTATGCACACCCTCAATGTACCATTCTTTTTAATCACTGGCACAATGTTTGCAATCCATTCGACATACCTCGTAGCTCGTATGAATTTGCACTTCAGCAGTCTTTCGACTTCCGTTTTGATCTTCGACAGTATTTCTGGAGCGAAGCGTCTTGGACTTTGCTTGACTGGCTTCTTCCCAGGTTTGATTGGCAACTGAAGTTCTACCAATCCTCTGTCGAGACTAGGCATCTCGTCGTAATCCCATGCAAAGCAGTCCTTGAACTCCTTTAACAAATGGATCACTTCCAACCTGAGTTCTGGGTCTATTTTTGCGCTAATGTAAGTTGGCTTTTTCTCTAACCCTTCGCCCAAGTTGATTTCTTCTAAAGGATCCTGCGCTAGCATTTTGATGTTGTTCGCTAAGGGGTCCTTTTCGAATCCCAAAGGCTCATCGTCGTAGATGGCGTCGAGCCTTTGTTCCTGCATTTCTTCTGGCATGATATCAGGAGGTTCTGGATCGAAATCCTTTCCAGGACCTGCAGAAGGTAACTCTTGATCATTGGCCTGTGTAGCCATATATTTTACTTCGGCTTCGAGAGCCGTTATCAACCTTGTTTCGGCTACGTAAGCCGAAATTCGCTGCAGTGATTGTGACTCAGTCATTGTCACTGAATTCACTTCCCCAACTAGTTGGTTGGATATCAGTTAGCCCACTAAAGTCAATGTAGGACAAGTCTTCTCTGTCCCATTGAAAACCATGCTCAGGGTGCAGGTATAAGGAACAAAAAGTATTTGGCGCTGGCGCCAAGTCGAAGTCAGGTGTTGGGCATGGCCCAATGTGAGCCAGATTTTTGTCGAAGTCTACCAATCCTAGGTGATTTACTTCGCCCAAGTAATAGCTTTGATCCGCTTCTATGTTTTTGACCATTCCATCAGGACACCATAGTATCAACCTTTGGTGCATTGATGATGGTACAGCTCCAACACCATGTATCCATTCACGGCCCAACAAAAGATTATAATTTGGTTTGGCCGATATGACCATAAACATAGTTGGTCGAAGGATAGATCCCACCTTGATGTCCAGTTGGATCACACCCATAGTGGTCCCTATGCCGCCTACATAATTCGACAGGACCATGTTGTGAGGCTTGATGTTCTCATCGCTTTTGCCTATTTTTCTTAGCATAAAGTGAGGGATGATGTTGATGGTTGCCCCACAGTCTACCAAGATCTTATTTACTGTGGTTTCTTCGAGTTTAGCCCTTATAAATAAAGGCTTAAGGTGATTTTTCATCGCCTCTGTAGGAGGTTCGAAGAACCCATTCTGCTCTTCAGTAGCGTCATTATCCATGACGAAATAGCACACTGGCCTATGCTTGGCCATTTCTTGTTCAACTTCCCAATCGCTTGTTTCGACCTCCACCTGGCGGTTGAACTCTCTTGGCAAAACTGAGACTATGTTCACCATGATATCTAGGGTGTCATCAGACTCAGAGCCATCTTCGTTATCAACTTCACCCTGGTTAGGCCAGACTAGCCTATTGGTCACTGGTTGTCTTTCCAGCGGCTTCCTCTGCTTTCTCTGAGGAACATTTGAACTTGATTCTGGCTTTGGTTCATTAGCAGCTTCCCTCTCAGCTTTTCGCCGCCTCTGGTATCTTCTCCATTGAGATCGAGACATGGGATTCTTCCCTTTGTAGTTGCTTGATACCTGGGTCACTTTAGGGGTAGCAACCTGAGGTTCTTTCTTATGTGTAAAAGATGAACCCCTTGGCACTTCGAAGGAGTTCCATCTTTCCTCGCTTGGCCTCTTTCGACCAGATGTTTTGTACCATGTATCAACTGGCACATTAGTTGGAGGCCTGAAAGTCAGTGGCCTCTTTTCTTGATTTGAACCCTTTTGGTAGGTTCTTCTGGGGTCATGTCGAGTATCAACACTTTCCCTTTTTCTGTTTGCTGCTCTTACACCTTGGATATGTTCAGCAGCTTTTTTGTCGAAAATCGAGCTGCATCGAGGACACAACATCACTTCTGACTTCTTCTTCTGGCATCTTTGCAGGAAATCTGCCAGATTTTCATTTTCCCGAGGGAAAGCAGTTTTGTTGGCTTGTTCTTGCCTAATGGCCTCCTCTGATGCTTTTGGTTCAGAGACTTCGACCATGTTAACATTGATGGTGTCTTTGGTGGCAAGAGTCAACTGCTTCATCTGAGTCTCCAAGCCCTCTGTCTGACCTTGAACTGCAGCCAAGTAGGAACTGGGTTTTGTTCCAGATTTTGGGGCTCCAACTGTCTCCAGCTTCGGGCTTTCGACCGCCTTTTGGACCGCTTCAATTTTTTTCTAGATAGATTCCCAGAAAAACTGCCAAAGATTGGCATGTTGACATGGTCCTTTGTGACTTCGACCATTGTGATTCCTGGCCTCTTCGCCTGGCTTCTGGATGCCTCGATCACGTTCACTTCTGAAGGTTCAGCATAATGGGCTTCAGCCTGCAAAGGGTTAGAGTCCACAGTCATGGGGGTCTTGTCAGCAAACTTCAACCTCCCTTCTTCGATAGCGCCTTGCACGAGATTCCTGAAAAGAAAACATTGAGATGTTTTATGGCCCAGAAAATTATGATATTTACAAAAGCCCCTCTTTTTTCTTTGATCAAGAGGAGGCACTTTTACCCCTGGGGGTACTACCATTTGGCCATCTTTTACAAGTAAGTCAAAAATTTCATCACATTTTGTAATATCAAAACTGTAAGTCTTTTTGGGGAACCTATCGTTGGTCCTTTCCGGACCAGTGGGATTTTTTCCACTTGAGGGGACTAACAGTTTGCAAGAGTATGGTGGCCCTTGTTTCAGTTCCACTAAATCGACCTCGCTTTCTTCGACGGTTATAGTTTCGTCGAAGGTTTCTGGATCTTCATCATCCATTTCGACGTACGCTATCCTCTCTCTTTTATGAGTTTTTGTTGCCTTGGCTTTTTCAGCCTTAAGGCGTTCTACCTGTCGAAATCTATCGGCCAATTAGGCCATGTCTCTCAGGTATTGAGTGTCTAACTTCTTCCTAATGGAATAGTCTAGCCCTCCTGCGGCTATTTCGACTAACTCATGTTCTGGCACTTGCGTAAAGCATCTTGCTTTGAGCAACCTAAACCTATTTAGATATTCGTCTATAGGTTCAGTGAAACGTCTCTTTACACTGGCCAATTCTTTCAGGCTTATCTTGGTTTGTCCCATGTAGAATTGCTCATGGAACAATCTCTCCAACTGGGTCCAATGATGGATCGAATTGGGGGGAAGAGTTGTGAACCAAGTAAACGCGTTCTTTGTTAAAGAACTTGGGAAATACTTAATCCTCAGGTTTTCGTTGTTTGAAATATCTCCTGCTTCGATCAAGTATCTCGCCACATGTTTGACAGTAGATTCTGTCGTGTCCCCTGAAAACTTAGTGAACTTAGGGACTTTACATCTAGGAGGTAAGTCTGTTTGTAACACATATTCTGACAGTGGGGATGTGAAGCTGGGCCTACGAAAGCCCATATTCATCCCATTTTGCGTCATGATTCTTTCGATCATGGCTGCCAGGTTATTTTCCAAACCCATGTTTTGGTATTGGATGTGCTGAACTACTTCGTCAGCATTTTGGTTTCTGTTGACTATCCTTACCTCTGGGGCAATGACCCTAGGTTCTTCGACAGGCTGCTCCAATCGTGCCCTAAGGTTTTCTTCGACAGGCTGCTGGACTTGGTTAATAGTGGTTTCTTCCTCTAAAAGTATACCTTGATTTCCCCTTATTTGCGCCCTTTGGGGCTGTCGAATAGGTTGGGGTACCCCAAAGAAATCAGCCAGACGCGTCATTTGCGCTGTCATCTGCTGATTCGACTGGGTGGTGTTTTGTATTAGAGGATTCAGCACTGTACTTAAAGTTTGTGCCAACATTTGAACCATATCATGGTTGCTTTCGTCCATTTGCTGCCTCAAGACTGCTGTCGAGGCATTTGTAAGGCCATGCGCTACTTGGGACGTTCCTCCTAAGAGTTGGGTCCTATTTCTGTTCGCCATACCAACTCCAGAACCTTGGAGTGGCGAATAGGCACTCACTAAAGGGTCTGAAAAAGTGGACGCAGCGTTTGTCAGGCTAGCCAATTCAGACGTTGGCATGCCATAGAGTGGTTCTCGATTTGGACCGCCTGTCACAAATCCAGGGGGAACATAAGGCCTGGTTCCTGGATTTCCCCTTGGTGGGGGAGTTCCCAAAGGCGCTCTGGGGCCAGTGAACGGAGGTAATAGCCCCGTTTGTGTGACCGTTACTGCTGGTGTTGAACCAGCGGTTATCGCTTCACTTACGGTTGGGATAACTGTTGTTCCCACATTCGTTTGTGGGATTTCGTTATTGTTTGGCGGATTCGCCATCGCTCCTCTTCTTCTGGCAGTATTGGTATTATTAGTGTATATTCTACCACTTCTCAATAACATGCAATACTTATCGAAAAAGATGATATTATGTATAAAAAGGTTAAACTTCAAAATCAACACAAGGTCCCACCAGGTGTGCCAATTTGTTTACCGTGGAAACTGGTAAACAACCGCTGATCCTCCAAAAGGTTACTTATTTGGTGACTCGCAGGATCGATCAGATTGATCCTAAGACATGGTTGATTTTTGGGGTTTTGATTAAGTTTAATGATGGTTAATGACAAGAAAATAAAGATACTTTATGCAAATTGCATGAAGAAGAGAACTTGGTAGAATAAAAGAAAGCTTTAAATAAAGGCTTCGACTGGGAAAAGTAAATGAAAGGCAATAAAGTTCTGGAAAATAAATGACTTTGATTAATTAAAGTGGTGTTTCACACATACATTCTCAACAATTCTTTCGCTCACACTGGGTACTTGAATCTATATGAGTGACTTGTATATAATTGTGAACACACGCGAAAAACTACGTGAACAACTAATATTTATACTAAACACATCTCAAGTAACCGTCGGGCAGTTACGCTGCTTCGAGATGACTCCACTTGGCACGCTCACAGCATTCAACGCTCCAGATCTTGGCACGTTGCACTTGGTAACCGCTGGGAACCGTTTTCCCTCCAAACATTTGAATCTCAAACTGTTCCACTCTGAGCGTCGAATACCTCTGTCGAGAAGCACCTTCGACGTCGAAGGCAACAGGATTCTTACTTAGAAGAAATTCTCCAAATACCTTGCCATCTTCTGATGAGCATTCCGACAGAATCAGCTGATCGAAACCGTCCCTCATGATTAATGGTTTATATTAATAAAAACAAAGCTGTCGAGTTTAGGAGCCAACGGAGGCCACATACCGGTCTTCTTCCACAACATTCACTCCATGCTGGGGCATGGGAGCAGTCACAACATTGGGTCTTTCGGGCGCCTCAAACTGTATTTCTTTAGCATCAATAAGGTCCTGAACCTTATTCCTCAGAGCCCAACAATCATCCGTAGTATGCCCCGGGCTGTCAGAGTGATAAGCGTAGCGGGCATTGGGGTTGTACTTTGGAGAAGTTGTGTTCACTACCTTCGGAGCTTCTTTGACAGTTACCAGATTGGTTGACAGTAGTTGCGGCAAAATCTGAGACAGGGTCATACTGAGCCGAGTGTACTGCCTTTTGGGTCTCTCACCCCTTGGTTGGTTATACTGCTGAGGAGCAGCAGCAGGCTTTGAAATTACCAATGCATTGACAGCTTGGTGGCGTTCCGGCTTAATTTGTCTTCTGGGACCATAAACAACACTGGCTTCCTTCTTGAAGGGCTTCTTTTCAGTACTCGCGGAGGCACCTTTCTGTATCTTCCCCGACTTGATACCAGCTTCTATCCTCTCACCGGTTAAGATCAGGTCTGTGAACCCAGCAGAAGAATTCCCAATCAGATGATTGAAGAACGGCCCAGACAGGGTCCCCAAGAACATATCAACAAGTTCACGGTCAGTCAAAGGTGGCTGCACCCTTCCAGCCAGGTCTCTCCACTTTTGCGCATACTCCTTAAATCCTTCGCCCGTCCCCAGTGACATACCCTGAAGTTGGGTACGCGTGGGAGCGAGGTCAGAATTATACTGATACTGCTTATAGAATGCAGTAGCCAAGTCTTCCCAGTTTCGGATACTAGCTCCATCCAGCTGATAGAACCATTCGAGTTGACCCCCTGAAAGGCTATCCTGGAAGAAATGGATCCAAAGGTTCTTGTCTGCAGTGTAAGGTTGGATCTTCCTTACATATGATCTGAGATGCAGCTTAGGACAGGAAGCCCCGTCGTACTTCGCAAAGGCAGGCGCCTTGAACTTGTGTAGGATCACCACCCCAGAAGATAAACCTAGATCTCCAAAATCCAGCCCCGACACATGTTGAATCTCGATGGCACTTAAACGGTCCTCTAGTTGCTTGTACCTATCGTCAGCATGAGGGTACTGTTCATCATTGTAATCCGTCTCGTTGTCGGAGACCACAGGACTAGGAGCCCTTCCCCCTTGGGGACTGTCTTTCTCTGCAGAGGAAGTAGCCTGATCAGCCTCATTCTGTAGTGTATTCCCAAATCTCCGTCCAATGTTAAACAACGCGGTCCTCTTCTTCTTCTTCTTCTTCTTCAAGAGCAGAGCCTTCAACTCCTGTTGACCCTGGGCTAAGCTCATGACCAGCTCTTGAAACTGGGCGTTCTGGGCCTGGAGGGATGTAGTCATTCAGAGCTCGCTCATTCTCCAATTGCTTTGTCAGCTTCTGGATCTTCAATTCCCGCTCGTTGAACTTTTCCCGATAGGAATCCCGTTCTTCTCGCAATTGCGACCAAGACCTCTTTAATGTCTCGTAATCAGTAGGTATCTGAGGAGGGAGGACAGTTGGAGGAGCCCCCTCTTTGTCAGGATATTCAAGAATGATGGGTCTGACAACTTCATATGGCATACCTAACTTCTGAGCACGGATGCGAACCCATTTGTAGTAGGCTTCCATAGGTAGAGAAGTATTTGGTCCTAACTCTTGTGGGTCAGCTTTGTGAACTCTGTCCCAAGCCTTGATGAACCTACGACGCAGCTCGTCACTACCTACCTGAAACTCAAAACTGATGTGAGGCACCAGCATCTCATGAGGCCCTGCTCTTCTGGCCCTTCCAAACTGACGGAGCGCTAGACATGGATTGTAAGAGATTCCTCCTTGAGTACCAATCAAAGGAACATTAGGATATTCCCCGCACCGATCAATAACAGCTATCTCATCCAAACCTCTGAAAGTCCAAATGATGTCCTTATCAGTGAGAGACATTAACCTGTGAGCCCAACCTCTTCCTTCTTGGTTCTTCAGCACGAACTTAGGGAGGTGCGAAATAAACCACCTCACCAACAAAGGGATACAACACCATAGAGTTCCCCGTCTTCGGGCAGTACGAGCATAAAGTTGTTGCAGGATGTCACCCAAGAGAGTGGGCACAGGGTTCTGAGACATAAAGATCCTTATGGCAGTGACATTGATGAAGTTATCAAGATTAGGAAACAAGACTAGCCCATAGATTAAGAGAGCTAGGATGTCTTCATATGCCCTAAAGTCCAAGTCATTCCAGAAATTGTTAGCTTTACCAATCAGGAACTTAGCCAAGAAACCCTTAACTCCACTTCTAGTCACCCAGTTGTCCATTACTTCTTGATGGGTCAAAGGAAGAGCTGCAGCAACCTCCTCAAGCCTGAGGGTCTTTTCCCAACCAGTGAAGGGAGTCTGATCCAATATAGGGATGCCAAGCAAATCAGAGAACTCTTCCAGGGTAGGGACCAACTGGAAGTCTTGAAAGGTGAAGCACTGGTATAGAGGGTCATAGAACTGGGTCAGGACACTCATCAACTGTTGATCCCGCTTTGCAGTGACTAAACTGAGAAGAGAACCATGCCTCTGGATGAAGGAAGCGGTGTTTGGAATTCTGCTAACCAACTCTTCAAGCAACTCAGGTGGGTGAACAAAGTTGAACCGGATAGTATTCCTTCGCACAGGCATCATGGTGTCCTACAAAACAGAGCAAAGGTGAAACCCTCTTGTCTTTGAAATGGTCAGTCCTTATGCAGGATGCATGCAATGCTCATGATGTTATGATGTTATGATAAAGCACACCACAGATATTTACAAAGGCAAACATGATAAGGCACAAAAGTCACACAAGACAAGCCCTTAAAGTTCAGGCCAGCATGAGGTCTAGGTATTACCCTCTTTCAGTTTGTTGGTTCATACCTGTCCTATCAAAGTAACCGGGTTCTTAGAGGATCCCAATATCATTGACTACCCTCAATCGGTCATAACTCCAGCATCACAATCTTTTCTTGCAGCCAGAACCATCACGAGAGTTTAGCCTCAATGGGCGTAGCATACTGCTACTGTTCTAATGGCCAAGTTGTGTCATTTAAGGTTCTAAGGTCTGTTGGTGCTTAATGACTCCTCAGAAGACCCATATTCTCCTCGTTGCGACACAAGGGATATCGGTACAGACCAAGGTGCCACACCAACGTAGCCACTGCTTCACCCATGTCGGTCTACGCCGGACAGGTCCCTCACAGCTTATGCTACCTAACAGGGTATCCCCAGATCCGGGTTAGGATCTATGTAACTCCCATGAAACCCACAATTTAAAGCAAACAATTCAAAACAATTGAAAACACAATTATGAACTATCCTAAGGTACACCTCACTTTAAGTATCCCCAGCAGAGTCGCCAGTTCTGTGATCGGTGGATATGGAACTGACTGTTTAACGCTGGTTTCGCGAAATGTCGCGGAAGCAAGAGTCGCCACCGTCTTTTATTTTCTCCGAATGGAAAGGACAAAAGCACAGAAAAATTCCTTATAGAGATTGCTCTCGGTTCGGGAGGTAGATTATAGAAAGGGAAGGTGTTAGCACCCTTTCTATCCATGGTTATCCATGGGCTCTTAGATACTTGCTCATTGTGTTTTCAAAATTGTTTGTTTGCTTTTCAATTGTGAGTGAGTTTGAAAAAGTTTTGTTTAAAGATTTCAGTTCGACTCTTGTATCAGTCCTCAAGAGTGTTTGAAAAATTGCTTTTGAAAGCTTTTTGAAAGGTGTCGGTGTGAAAAGAAGTTTTTTTGGATTTGTTTTGAAATTAGAGCAAGTATCTACGAGTCGTCTACCTACCCTAAGGAATTCGTCTGTGTAAATGTCCTTAAAGTAGTGCCATCCCACCATTGAGAGGTAGGTAGCACCACCGTTGGAGGTGTTCGGGTCAATTCGAGGGTTCGGGACATGGTGATCACCGGAGCAATAGGAAGACACCTTAGAAGCTACCCTCATTCCATGTTCATGGACATGAGGACTTACTAAAACATCCTCTACTCGACGACCACCTTTCGAGGGGCAAGGCAACAGTGAGACGTACCCTAGGGGTGGTGTGTGATTTGTGTGTCGTTTTCAGTTATATTTGTCTTGTTCATGCATTGGTGTTCTACGCTTTGTTTTTATTTTTGGAATTCATTCTTTCATGCAAGTTATTAACAGTTAAAAGATGCGAGAAGGTAAAAGTCCTACGCTATTACAAAGGCGCGGGTCTACACCGCCAAATTAATCCAAGACCCGATTTGAAATAGAATAAGAAATGCGGAAAGATAAATATCCTAATTAATCTATTACAAGGCTTTGGGGTAATTACATGAAATTTATAAAAAAAGAAACAAAATAAGCGTGCGAAACGGAATTATAATCGAAAGCGAGGGCGTTGGACCCTTTTAAAGAAATTGAATTGAAATTATGAAATTAATTAAATTTAAATAAAAAAAGAAAGAATTTTTGGAGTTTTTGTATTTATGGAGTTTAATGAGAAAATTAAATGAAATTGAAACCCTAATTCTAAACATTTTAATTATTAAAAAAAGTATTTAAGTTTGATCTAGTTTTAACCTAATTATTTAATGATAAATTTATTTACAAAAATAATTAATATTTAATAATGGTAAAAGAAAAGAAAAAGAATAAAGTATTTAAAACCCTAATTCTACATTTTTTAGTTTATTAAAAAACATTAAAATTAAACCTAGAATTAAAACTAAATTAGTTAATAAAATTTATTTACAAAAACTATTTATGAATTAAATATTAAAAACATATTTTTATTTTTGACTTTTTCTGATTTTTGTATCTTAAAATTAATTTTTATGGGTTAAATAAAATAATTATTATAAATAACAAATAAATAAAAGAAAAGGAATAAGAAAGAGAGAGAAATGCAAACAAGAGGGGGTTTGTTGACCCTTTGGAGGTTTGAATGAAGCAGTTTGGCCCATTAGCAATTGAGGCCCCTTTTGACTTTTCAGACCACGTGCACATGCGTTGACTGAGGTATTCCCTGGAACCTAGCTCTTGGCCACTGGATGGGCGCTCATGGCCACCTGGCAAGCCGTTGGTGAGGGTACATGATGGATCCTTGGAAGACATGCTGCGTAGGAACAAGTTAAGGAAAAATATGAAAGATGCAAAGGGGACCTGGGAATCGAACCCAGGTCCCAACGTTTACCCACTACACATCCAGCCATCTGAGCTACGCGCACACTTTGTATTGGAATTGGCCAGCGAACAACATAACATGACACAACGCTTAGTGATGTCCATCGCGCGAAAATTCAAACACGCCTATGATCAGTGGACACGTCCTCCATCTTTTTCATGTTTCCTGTAAATAAAAAAGAGATAGCGGGGGTTTTAAACCCCCACTAAATGGTATATGTGAAAATAGCGAATAGGACACCGTTGCTCATAAATTGAGCGTGACATGTGGACTGAATTCGTGTGAAGCTTCTGATTCTAATGGCATAAGTCTTGTTGGCCAATTTTTCCCCAAGCGCAAAGCCCCAATTCATGGTTCCTGAAACCCTAAAAAACAGCCATGGCAATTCTCTATACAAGCAATGTTAATTCAATTCAATGATACCATGAGTTTCGTTGAGTTCATATTAGTGTAAAATAAGCATTAGAATGTATGAATATGGCATGGAAAGGCAAATACGATTATGCAAAATATCAAGAACAGGGCGGCTTCGTTCTACCCGTTCTTTGTGTATGGAGATGTGATTTTGATCCAGAAAGTTTCCTTGATGCCTTGGTAAGCTATTGGAATGCTTATTTCGTTTTGAATTGCACTGAAATTGTGTTTTCAGTTTTGAAGTTTTTTCACCAAAATGCCAAGTGTGTATTCAGGTTTGGGCGCAACCTGGAGGTCTTTAGCATTAGGTTTAGCATTCTGTATATATATGGGATGAATTAGGGTAGAAATTTGAGTCCATAAACCTTTGCATTGATGAATCAAATATTTGATTTCCATGGAATCTTTTCCAATCTTTTCCTCATGAAGAACATGCCAATTTGCACAAAATCTTTCCTTTTTTGATGTGCATGAGATCTTGAGTGAATAATGAGGGCATATGCTGCATAAAAGGATTCAAAAAACATTTGTTTAGTATTTTTGTCAAATTTTATTTAATTAAATGAATTAATGGTGATAAAAATTCAAATAAATAATAAAAAATGATTAAATAAATCCCCTTTGGGTCAAATGGTCGTGCATAGCCTTTGGATAATGATTCTTGGAAGAAAATGTGTCCCATTAGCAATTTTGAGGCATTTGAAGCAAAGTTGACTTTTCAAAATTCCCAAAATTTCCCAACTTCCATAAGGCATATCTTGCTCAATTTTTAAGCTTTGATCATGTTCTTGGATATTTTGGAAAGGTCTTGAAGTCCTCTAACCAATGCCTTTGGTCCCATGTCATTTTGATTTACCAATCTCAAGTTATGGTCTTTGACTTAAAGTGCCTTTTTGTTGACTTTTAAAAATGACCTATAATGTTGAGATTGATAACTTTTTGTGAGAGAATTTCTTGGACTTAAAGTGTGAAGAGGAGTTGTAGGAAATGTATTTCTCTTCAAAATGAGCTTTGGATGGAATTTTTCTGATGAACCATGTGGAAGTTATGCCTTGGTCAAGTTACAGTTGACTTTTTCAACTGTCCAAATATGGAAACTTTTGCATCTTGAGACTTTTTGAGCCATACCTTGAGAATCATGATCAAGAATTGATCAAATGATGTTTGTGGCTTCAAAATAAGATGTTGATCAAAAATTTGAACTTTTGACTGTCAAATGACCATTTTGCCCCTATAGTTGACTGTTGAGCAATTAGGGTTTTTGACTGTGCAATTTTGTGCTGTGAGTCTTGAAACTTGACATGAGGATGCTTGACAATGTTTATAGGCATATGAGACTTGTTTGGACCCTTGAAAACTTCAATTTCTTTGCCAGAACCAAAACCCTAGTTTTTGACTGTTAGGAGGCCATTGAACTGTGCAACCCTTGGGAGATTTTGAAGCATGCTCTTTACAAATCTTGAAGAATATGGGAGGGCAAATTTTGGGGTACAACTCCAATCATTGCCAATTGTGGAAGATTTTGTCCCTTGATGTGGTACACGAAATATTTAGGTCTTAATGGGAGAATATGCTGCACAAAAAGATTTGGAAAACATGTTTTAGTATTTTTCTCATAATTAATTTTAATTAAATGAATTAATAGGATTAAAAATTCAATCAATTGATTAAAAATAAGAAAATAACTCCCTTTTAGCTTAATGGGTCGTGCATAGCTTTTGGGTGATGATTCATGGAAGAAATTGAGGCCCATTAGCAATTTTGAGGTATTTGAAGCAAAGTTGACTTTTCAAAATTCCCAAAAATTTCCCAACTTCCACAAGGCATATCTTGCTCAATTTTTAAGCTTTGATCATGTTCTTGGACATTTTGGAAAGTTCTTGAAGTCCTCTAACCAATGTATTTGGTCCCATGTAATTTTGATTTACCAATCTCAAGTTATGGTCTTTGACTTAAAGTGCATTTTTGTTGACTTTTGAAAATGACCTATAATGTTGAGATTGATAACTTTTTGTGAGAGAATTCCTTGGACTTGAAGTGTGAAGATGAGTTGTAGGAAATGTCATTCTCTTAAAAATTAGCTTTGGATGGAATTTTTCTGATAAACCATGTGGAAGTTATGCCCTGGTCAATTTGCAGTTGACTTTTTCAACTGTCCAAAAATAGCAACTTTTGCATCTTGAGACTTTTTGAGCCATGCCTTGAGAATCATGATCAAGAATTGATCAAATGATGTTTGTGGCTTCAAAATAAGATGTTGACCAAAAATTTTGACTTTTGACTGTCAAATGACCATTTTGCCCCTGCAGTTGACTGTGAAGCAATTAGGGTTTTTGACTGTGCAATTTGGTGCTGTGAGTCTTGAAACTTGGCACATGGATGCTTGACAATGTATGTAGGTATGTGGGACTTGTTTGGACCCTTGGAAACTTCAATTTATTTTCCAGAACCAAAACCCTAATTTTTGACTGTTAGGAGGCCATTGGACTGTGCAACCTTTGGGAGATTTTGAAGCATGCTCTTAGCAAATCTTGAAGAAAATGGGAGGGAAAATTTTGGGGTACAACAGTGACATATAAAGACTGGCATGAGATGTTACCATTCGCTCTTCATGGGTACCGTACCTCAGCACGGACGTCGACAGGGGCAACACCCTACTCTCTGGGATATGGCATGGAGGCAGTCCTACCCATAGAAGTCCAGATACCTTCTCTCACGATTATGAAGGATACGGGTTTGAAAAAAGACGACTGGATCCAAACCCGGATAGATCAGCTAAATTTAATCGATGAAAAGAGGCTTACTGCTATCTGCCATGGTCAAACATATCAAAATAGAATGATCAAGGCTTTTAACAAGAAAGTCAGATGCCAAGAATATCAAGTCGGGGATCTAGTGATCAAACGCATCATACTGCCGCAAGGTGATCCCAGGGGCAAATGGACTCCCACATACGAAGGGACCTCTGTGGTTAAGAACATTTTCTCAAGAGGAGCTATGATTCTAACCAACATGGATGGTGACGACTTCCTCACCCTGTCAATGCAGACAAAGTGAAAATATACTATGTATAATCAAAGACCCACTAGGTCGAATGGCCTAGGAAAAATAAGGGCTTCCCGGCGAACCAAAAGGGTTCGGGCAAAAGTAAGGGATGAAAATAAAAAATCTGTACACTCGGCAAGTCGAAAACCCGAAAGGGAGGCTTGGAAAAAAAAGGGTATCCCGGTGGATTGAAAACCCGAAAGGGAAGTCCAGGCAAAAGTTAGGGATTGAAGCGTATCACTATGTCTCATTGGATCATCTGGCGACCAGACTTCGATATCGACTATCAAGCTCAGACGGTGCCAATCAATCTGATCAACCTTCGGCCAAGTAGCAAAGTGATGAGACGCTTGAAGATATAAAGGCAATGGCAGAGTTGGAACCCAATGGGGACGTTTTACATAGTTGTTTTTCTTTCCTTTACACAAATTGTATAATTTCTATCTTTCGGCGGCGTTCTCTTACTAGGACGTCAACCTCCTTGTACAGAACGCCTATTACAGGCCAATTTCAAAATCAATACAAGTCATTTTTACAAAACTTTAGTTTGTTTCTTTTTTCCTTTTCTGTTTTGTTTTGCAAGAACGTCCAATGATTTATCTTTGATATATGCATTTGAAAATGATTGCTGCTCATAAATATTTACATAAGAAACAAAAGACAATTACTCGTAATTCCAGAAACAGGAAAAAAAAACAAGAAGTGCCAAACCCGACGGTTCCTCCACCCAGCAGGTATTGGGATAGAGTCAGCTTTGGAACATGATTATTGTTACATACACTCCCCACAGAGAAAAAGTACCCAGAGGCATTGATGTCAGTTCCCCCGAAATAGGACGTAACTATCCCTAACCGAGGATCATAATCGCGGGCGAGTCAATAAATCTCATTCCCCAAGCAGAGTTTATTTCTCCAATAGAGCTCGTCATCTCCAGCAATGGAACTTCATCCCGAGTTAAGTTTGTTCCTCCAGATCGGCAGGTCTACCAACAAAGTATCTCTTCCCCCAAAGTTGGGTCCCCGTAGAGTTTATTCTCAAGCATCTTCTTCCCGACAGAATATTTACAACTCTCCGGCAATAATCAGGGATTTATTTTCCCATACGCGAGCATGCCCCAATAGCATTCCAACATGCATTATGACAGACGCATACATATCATATAAATCATAATCTCATTTATTTTGAGAACATTATCTCGCCCTGCATTTCATGCATCGCATATAACTAACCCTGATATTTTTTAGGAAAAGACGATTAGCTTCAATGAATCCAGCAGTTATACAGATCACATCTACAGACAACTAATGGAAACTCAGTTCCAGAAATCAAACGGGTCAACTAATCTACATTATCCCAAAGTAACCTTACCCCGATCCCTCCCGAAGTTTTACACAAACTCATCTCGAAGTAACGTTACCCCGGTTCATTCTGAAGTTTTACACGAACTTGTCCCAAAGCAACCTTACCTAGGTTCCTTCTTGGTCCAGATACAATTTTACCCAAACTCCTCACAAAGTAACCCTACTATCCAGGTCCCTTCTCACAGCCCTACTATCCAGGATTTCATATCAAAGTAACCCTACTATCCATGTTCCTTCTCATAGCCTTACTATCCATGATTTCATATCAAAGTAACCCTACTATCCAGGTTCCTTCTCATAGCCCTACTATCTAGACTTTCATATTGAAGCAACCCTACTATCCAGGTTCCTTCTCATAGCCCTATTATCCAGGATTTCATATCGAAGTAACCCTACTATCCAGGTCCTTCTCATAGCCCTACTATCCAGGATTTCATATCGAAGTAACCCTACTATCTAGGTTCCTTCTCATAGCCATACTATCCAAGCTTTCATATCAAAGTAACCCCACTATCCATGTTCCTTCTCATAACCTTACTATCCAGGTCCCTTCTCTCTTATCTCCAGAACAACAGTTCACAACACTGTAAGACCGGGACCCGATCAAATACGATTGGTTTCGCAGTTCCCCAGTAAGTCGCGGTGCAGCATATACTCTGACCAGATATGCAGTTCACTTCCGCTTCCTCAAGCCGGAGTTATTTCCCCAGTAGAGTAACGGACAACTGAATCTCTTAAAATTCTATTTCTCCCAAGACGAATACCAATATTCCTCAGTAGATTCCTCATCAACAACAGTAACAGGAACTCTCATCGAAGGAATGTCTCAAGAAATCAACATCCTCTATATGGAATCTTTAAGCCCATCTCCGACAATCTTCAATACTCAACTTCCAAATGGCATCTATAAGCCCATTCCCGATATCACAAATCAAGTGCCACTTCATGCGAGTGCAAATTTCTGGGCACTCTAGTGTTCAATCATCTTCCACCTCCAAATCATAAAAGGCAGCACAACCAATCTACATCCTCAGGTTTAAGAAGATTGAACAGGGGCAGCTGTTGTACCCCAAAATTTTCCCTCCCATTTTATTCAACAAATGTCAATTGAGGTCCCCAAGTTGTTCAAGGAAGTCCAAGAGTTGACCAGGCAAACTCTCTTCTAAGGCAGGGTGTCTCAAATTAGGGTTTCCATTTTCATCAAGATAAGTGGACTCGAAAAATCCCAAATTCTTTCCAAGGTCCTAATATTCTCCCCAAGATCTTCCATGTCAAGTTTCAAGCCTTGTACAAAAAGTTTGCTCAGTCAACTGCTCAGATGCTTGAGAATCGACTGTACTAGGTCAAAAGTCAATTGTGGCCCCACATACAGTCAAACCTCTAGATTTTTGGTCAACATAAACATTTTGAAGCTATATCCATCATTTGATCAAGGGTTGATCGTGATTCCTCAAGAAATGCTCCAAATTCATTAAAACCCAAAAGTTGCTAAATTAGGGTTTTGCAGGAAAAGTCAACCCAACTTTGACCAAGCATAACTTCTTCATACTTTATCAGAAATTTTCCATCCAAAGCTCATTTTGAAGAGGATGCAATTCCCTACAACTTATCTTCATCCCACAAGTTCAAAATATGCACTCACAAAAAGATATGAATTTTGACATTATAGGTCCTTTTGAAAAGTCAATAGAAACACCTTTTGGGTCAAAGCTTCATACACGAACATGGAAGATCCAATTGAGATGAAAAAAAAAGGGTTTTTTATAGGACATCCTAAGCTTTCTAAAAAGTCCAAGAACACCCTCCTAGGGTCAAAATTGAGAGAGTTGTGCATTGTCAAAGTTGGCAATTTTTGGAAAACTCTCAAAAGTCAACATTGATCAAATTTGCATTTTCTACAAAGGGGCCCATGTTTTCTTGCTTGAAACATGTTTCTAATAGGACCCACGACCCCTGAGCTTTTCCACCTATTATTTTATTACTTTTACCATTTTTTTTGAATTTTTTATTCATTTAAATCACAATAAATCAAATTAAATGGTAAAATAATGAAAACAAATCAAATCTTGAGATTTTTGTGCACATTTTGAGTCCATATACAGCTAGCATGCCATCCAATTCGTTCAAAGCTCATTAGGGTTGAAAAATATTGGATTGAAGCAAGTTTTGGAAAGAAATCATACAAGAAGCAAATCAAATCAAATCTCCATTATTTCTCAAGATTCATGTCAATTTTGTTGACCTAATTCAGTCTCCTACATATACACAACAATTCCATACCATAAGCACAAGGATTGGAGGCGTGAAACAACAAGAGAGAAATCAAAATTTTGCAAGAAAAGTGTGAGACCTATCTTTGTCTACAGGCCAATTCAAACCATCCCAAGGCTTCTAATCCATCCCTGGACATCTCAGGAAGCTAACAACATCATTTGTTAGCCTCAAAGCATCAAGAAATCACCCCTAGAGATATCACGGTTTTCATTTTTTTAAAGTTTGAATCCATTAATTTACGCATCATAAATCTATTTTAATCATATATCCATGTTTATTGTCATGCTTGCAACGTTTTTGAATGCTTTGATTTGAGTTTCTGCACAGGAATCGCGTAATGCCATTGCTAGGGTTTATGAGTTTGTTTTAGGGGTTTTCAATGCAGGAACAATTGGTTCTCACATTGGGTACCATGATGATCAGAGCTTCAAGCCCAGTTGATTCATGGTCACCAATTTCATTTATCTTGCTTGTATGCCATTTTTGAATGAAACAGGGTTATAACTACAAACAAACGTCCGTAGGTAAAAGTGTTTTACCTAAAGCAACGGTCCAAGGAAGAAGATGATGTGTGTCAAACCATGGTTAGCCAATTCAAATCACGCGCGTGTTTTCATGGATATTAACATTTTTTCTAATATATTATATTTTGGTCATTTATATTATCAACAAAGCACGTTGGTCCAGTGGTAGCCAGGAGGAGGGATAAGGCGTTGTAGGCAGGAGGTCAGGGGTTCGACCCCTGACTCCAACATTTTCTTATTTACATATTTTCTTTACAGGATCCAATACGCTTTATCTCCAGGAGGCCATCATACATCCTCAATGCATGTCCACTGGATTACACGTTGACCAGATCTAACGCCTCCAAGCTGCAACCACACAGTAGACCCCCCGAAAGCCATGACACTGGAAGTGGCGCAGACAAATGGGCTCAACCATATTGGACCCTACGAAATTCAGATTGGCACCCCCTCTTCAATAGCATAATCAGGCCCAATTCTCAATCTTTTTCCTTTTTTATTATTTTGTTTTCTTTGTTCTTTTCAATTTATTTATTTATTTTATTTTTAAAATCAGTTTTGTTATAAAAATCATAAAAATCAAAAAGTCATAAAAATTAGAATTAGGTTTTTTTAATCAAATTTAATTTAATTAATTAGCTTAATTTAATTTAGGGTGACTTTAACTTATTTTTATAATTAAAATTAATTAGAAAACTAGGTTTAAATTCTTGATGTAGTTATTTCCTTTTTGTCAAACAAAAACACAAAAAAAAAGGTTAACTTAATTATTTTTTTTAATTAAAGTTAATTAGTAATTAGGTTATTTTTTTTATTCACTTATTCCTTATTTTCTTAAATAACAAAAAATGACAAAATGATTTTTTCTTTAATCAATTGCAATTAGATTTAGTCAAGGGTCAAAACCCTAATTTCTCTCACATTTAATTTGTCGCGCGCTTGTTATTATTTTTGCCATTATTATTGTAATTGTTTCAAGGTTATAATAGTTTTAATTAGGGTTTTAAAATTGCGTACTTTTATTTCCCGTCAAGGCAATTATGTAACTGTCGAAGCCATGTAATAGCTAGATTTATTTCCGCTTTTACTTTCTAATAAATTTTTATCTGTTAGATGAATTAATAGGATTGTATGGCAAGAATGCATGAAAAATTAAAACGGTTAGAAAACCCTAATGTGCGAAGATTAAAACAACTGAAACAAATCACTCGCACATGTTCACTCTTAGGGTATACTCTCACTCCGGTTGCCTTCGGTAAATAATCATTAAGCATAGGAGATTTTAGTGGTTTCCCTCCAGTTTAAAGAGATCAAATTGTCCTGTTTGAATGTTGCCTCAGAAATGTTGCCTTGAAAATGATCTTAAGACTCTAGGGTTACTACTAAGGTTTTCTAACTATTACTTTAATGATTGTATTTGTCCCTTTCGAACGTCCCTCACAACTCCAACGGCGGTGCTACCTACTCCTTAATAGTGGGATAGCGCTGTCTAAAGGAAATAGAACAGAAACAATCTTTTTTCGAGTAGGTAGATGCTAGTAGATACTTGCTTAAAATAAAACTTTTCACACAAACACCTTTCAAAAAAAATTTCAAAACAAACTTCGTCACATTCTTGAGGATCGATACAAGGGTTATCACGAAGTAAAACATTTTCAAGATAAACACACACGAGCAATTTGAAAAATGAGAAAGTACCTAAGAGCCCGTATATAACTACAGATAGAAAGGGTGCTAACACCTTCCCTTTCTATAATCTACCCCCGTCGGTGGCGACTCTTGCTTATCGTGACATTTTGCAAACAAAAAGCGTAAAACGCAAACCAATATTAAACAGTCGGTTCTGCCACCGTATCACAGAATATAACAAAGTATTTCTTACCTCTCATTGAATCTACCTGGATTGGTCCACATAATCAGAGTATATGACTTCAAGAATAGCCTTCGACCTGCTTCTTGCATCCTTATTGAAGCTATTCTTGTGCTGCTTCTCCTGCACACATTCCTCACATACCTCGTTTAGAATGTCGATTTCTGGAAATCCTGAAACCATATTTCTTCTCTTCAAATCTCTGATGTCTCTGAATTTAAGATGGCCTAGTCGATAATGCCATATCCATTTATCTCTGCTAGCTACAGTCGAAAGGCACTTGTGCTCACATTTAGTTCGATCTTGAAGGTTCTATTTTGAGACATAGGAGCCTTCAAGATTAATCTTCCATTTGCGTCGATGACTCTCATTATCTTATCATCAACCGACACTTTATAATTCTTTTCGACCAACTGCCCTATACTGAGCAAATTTCTCTTCATGCCTGGTATGTACAACACATTGGAAATTACTGACCTCTTTCCATCTTTCCTCATAATCATAACATCACCAATACCTTCAGCTGCTAGGGTATTGTCATTTGCGAACTTTACCATATTTTTAATTGAGGGTTTTATGTTGACAAACTAGTCTTTCCTTCCAGACATATGTGACGAGCATCATGAATCCAAGTACCATTGATCCTTGAATATATCTCCATCTCTTGTTATGACCATCAACATCATCTCTTCTTCTTCATGTTTTGCAAACTTTGCATCACTTTCTTGATTCTTTCATTTTTCTGGATAATCACTCGAATAGTGACCATACTTCTGACAATTGTAACATTGAATGGGTACGGTCTTCTTTGATTTGGCATGTTTCCTTCGTTCTGGTTTCCTCTACCATTTGATTTGTTGTAGCTTCCTCTACCTCTTCCGAACCATTTTCCTTTACCTTTGGTTTCTTTTACTGAATGTGCCTACAAAGCCATATCACTCTTTGATTTTCCTGCATCTCTTTCAGTCATTCTTTGTTCTTGAGATTCAAGCGTCCCTTGAAGCTCTTACTTTGTCAATTTATACAAGTCTTTCCCCTCTTATATATCCACCACTATGTGGTCGAACTTAGGAGCCAAAGATCTCAAGATCTTCGAAACAAAAGCTCTTGTTGTTAATGTTTCTCCACATACCTTGATTTGATTCACTAGTTTTTAACCCTAGTGAAGAAATCAAATATGCTTTCACTATCTTCCATTTGAAGTAATTCATACGTTCTCTTGTGAGTTTCTAACCTCACTTCTTTCACCTTTCCTGCACCACCAAAAGACTTCTCAAGTACATCCCAAACTTCTTTTGCAGATTCTGAATCACTTACTTTTTCAAATTTTTCTGAACTCACACATTGATGAATTATAAAGAGTGTTTTATAACTCAGTTTCTCAATTTCTGTGTGTTTCTTCTTTTCTTCTTTAAAGCATTTTCTCCAAGCGCTTCGAATCCATCTTTTACAAGATCCCAAAGACCTTAACACCTGAAAAACACTGTTGTACCCCAAAATTTTCCCTCCCATTTCTCATTGATTTCTCATCACAAAGCCCTTTGAGATCAAGATCCAGTTAGGGTTTCATCTGCTCAAGACTTCTCCTTGCACTGTTGACCCAAATTAGGGTTTGTGTTTGCACAAAGATGTTTGACATAAAATGCCTAAGATGACTTTCATTCTTCATATTGGACTCCCAAGTTTATCCACATCAAGATTCAAGCCTTGATTCCAAGTTTTGCCCAGTCAATTGGACAGTTGACCTAGAAATCAGCTGTATTGGGGAAAAAGTCAACTGTGGCCAATTGACAGTCAAATCTCATGAAAATTGACCCACATCAACATTATGAACTCACATGGACCATTTGATCAAGTTTGGATCACAATTCCACAAGAAATTTGATCAGATCACCAAAAGGGCAAAATGGTCATTTTTAGGGTTTTGACTACACAAAGGCAATTTTTGACTGTTTGACCTAGCCAATGGCAAACCAAGCTCACATATGGACTCAAGGACCCTATGGAATTGTCTTGACATGCTCAACAAGTTCAAAAGATCCCAAATGCACAAGATTGACAGTTGAATTTCCCAGTCAATTGATCAATTTTGACTGTATACTGAAAAGTCAAACTTTGAGTTTTTGGTCAAAATCAAGAGTCAAGATTCATTTTTCATCAAAACATGCCAAATCATGAAACTTGTTCATCAAGAAATCAAGAAATGCAAATTAGGGTTTGAAATGAAGATTTTTCATAACTTAGAATTTTTCTAAGTTATGAAAAACCCTAATTTTTTTCCTAACTTTGCCCCACTTTCTCACCAAGATTCATTTGGATTCAAGCAAAAGTCAAAACATGAAACTTGAAGCCTCTTGCATAATCTACAACTTTGATTCACAAAGTTTTCCCAAAAGAGACTTGTATCTCAAGTTACAATTTTTGGAACAAGGGTACTAAACCATTCTTAACTTAGTGAAAATTTGACCTATTTTAGGCAAGGTTTTTACCTAACTTCAAGACCATTTTCCACATACTTCCCCTTGGAATTTCAATTTTCATTTCAAAGATGGATTGTAGTACACATTCCAAGCTTTCCAAAATGTCCAAGAACTCATCAAACAACCTCATGGTTAGGGAGAATCGAATTTGGCAAGTTGGGAAAAAGTCACTTTGATTCATGGCCATGTACATGTTCATAACTTGTGCAATTTTTCAAATCAGCATGCTTCCCTTGATTACAGGCCCCTAAACCATCCAACACTCATAAATTTAATGCAAACTCTTTGTGCCAAGACCATGTTCTATGTGTTCAAGCATTGCATGATGGATTAATCCCAAAATAGATAAAGCACTTTAACCATTTTTGCAAAAAGTGAGCTTTATGTCAAGTTGCAAATCAGCAAGTACAAATCAAATCTCTTTGACACAAGATTATGAACAAAACACACTGATCAAGGGGAAGGTTAGCAGCACATTAGGGGGGCCTCTAGCTGTCTAAAACTCAAGTGGACATTTGCTTGCTTAAGTGTGAAGAAATGTGGCATAACAACAGACAACTTTCATCTCAGTAAAAGGACCCTTAAGCAAATACTTTGTACACATTCAAGACATCCTAACTGAGCTAGAACACGACTCCAACACCTCCATTGCCCTCTAGAACACAGAACCACCCTCAAACTGCCCAAACAGAGCACCTGATGCAGTTTGAGTGCCAACTCTCATCCCTTCCATGCACTCTTGCTAAAACCACCTCAAATACATCCCATAACATCCCTTGAAGCTAATCAAAACCTCAAACACGACCTGTAACACTCCCAGGAAGGATCACCATTTTCATTTTCTTGTTTTGCAGCCGAGGTTCCATAGCACGATTCAAAAGGTTTCAAGACAAAGTAAAGCTTGGAATAGCATCCCTGGACATCAAGGAAGCTGTACCAATCATCACCTTGCTCTGAAAGTACCTTCATCATCAGATACAACTTCAACTGAACAAGTATCTTCTTGAACTTCTAACTCTTAATGTAGGCATTGTTAGTTCTAGTTTTGTGAATAAAAAGTGTTCTACTCAATCCCCTGAATCTGTACATACTTTTACTTTCCATTTATTTTGCCTGAGCTATGAGAATTTAAAGTCTGAATGTTGATAAAAAGTTAGGTTAGGATTTGGGAATGATAAAATTCTCTCTCGTTTCTGAGAGTTAGGATGAGTTCTTTACATATTTAGAATCGTGGCTTGATGATTAACATTTCTCATGTTGTAAGTTTGTGCTAAAACTCAAGGAATCAGGATGTTTGAATTCATGAACAAGGCGCGCGTTTTTGTCACAGTTCTGGCCAAAGGTTGAAGACAAAGTCTTCTTGGGCTGGGCCTGAGTTGATTTCTTATTTGCACCCTATTTCTGCTTTGGAACCCCCTTGGCACATTGTGTTTATTTGAAGGATTTTTTGACTTTTTCTTGTTATGTTTGACTTATTTATTTTTCCTAATAATATTAAAAACATAAAAAATATTTTTTATACCATTTTTATATTTTTTAGTTATTTATTTGTTTATATGGACATTTGTACATAAATAATATATATATATATATATATATATATATATATATATATATATATATATATATATATATATATATATATATATATATATATATATATATATATATATATATATATATATATATATATATATATATATATATATATATATATATATATATATATATACTATTATTTAGAAAAACTAGAAAAATAATGCAAATATATTTTATTTCTGATTTTTATTTCATTTTCTCTTTTGAAAACATTTTGTATCAAAAAGTAATTTTTTTTATATAAATATTAAATATTATTATTTTGTATATATAATACTTATTTAGTAAATAATAAAGATATTTATATATATTAGTATATTTAGGTAAATAATACAAAAAATATATACATTTTTTTATTTTATTAATATTTGACATAAAAAATACTTTTTTATGAATATACTTCATTTTTATTTTATTTTGTACATAATTATTAAATATTGTACACATTAAATAAATATTACCTTTTACTTAATGAAATTAGGGTTTTGCCCTTAAAACATAAAAAACACCAAAATAATACTTTTCATTTTTATTTTATTTGACATACAAAAAAAAAATACTTTTTCATACACATAAAAACATTTTTTGCATCTTGCATATTTATTTTATTTCTATTTAATTTATGCAATCAATTATCTTGTAAATAAATTCCAAATTGATGTAATAGCTAGGTTTAAATTTCTTGTCAAATACCCCCCATTTGAACATTTGTACCCCCCTTCCCATATTGTGTTGTAATAGCTTAGGAAATTTAAATTTCGCACTTTAATGCTTTCTAAATATACCATGTTAGAATTAGGGTTTGTATGCAAATAAAAAGAACAAAAATAGTTTGACCTAATTTCAAGATAATCAAGCATGAAAATGGACAACACATATCACACTTCCACCCCTAGGGAATTCCACTTGTTGCCTTCAATAAATGGGCCATATTGCATGTTAGGTCTCTTTGGGCAAAACAAATACAAATTCAAATGATCATAAGTCCCTCGATGACGCTTTCGAAAAGTTGCCTAAAATGATCAAGTCCCTTTAAAGGAAAATTGCCCAAAGATACTTGGCACCATTGCAATTATGGTCTAAACGATGACCCGCGTCCGTCCCTTTCACATCCTAACACAGGATTGTCCACCAAATGCAATGGTGGAACAAAATTGTTAAAAGGGTTAAAACATAACAAAAATCTTTGAGAACTTTAGGGTAGATAGCTCTTAAGTACTTATCAACTTGCAAAACAAAAACACTTGCCTATTTTTCAAATCACACCTTCAAAACAAACTTTCAAAAAACCTTGAAACATCTTTTCAAAAAGACAAACACCTTTTGTAAAACATTCGAGTAAAGAATTGTTACAAGGGTAGCCTAGACAAGGCATCTTTTTCAAAACATTTTTCTAAACCACACACAAAGCACCATTTCAAACAATTGAAAACCAAGGCAAGTTGATCTAAGCAAGTACCTAAGAGCCCATGGATAACCATGGATAGAAAGGGTGCTAATACCTTCCCTTTCTATAATCTACTCCCCGAACCCAAGAAAAATCTCAAAAGTTTTTGCTGTGCTTTTTAAACCTTTCCTTAGGATAAAATAAAAAGTCGGTGGCGACTCTTGCTCAACCGAAACATTTGCGAAAACAAACGCAAAACCATAGTCAGTTCTCCCACCGTATCACAGAACTGGCGACTCTGCTGGGGATAATTTTAAAAGTGGAGTAACCTTAGGGCTTAGATCACCCTCTTGCATGATTAATTGTTTGTCTTGATTGCTTTACATCTTGGCTCTATTGTTTGGGTTTGCAATCCTACACCCGGATTTTGGGAAACATTCATAGATAGCAATATGTTGTGGAAACTATGCAGGGTATACCGACACGGTCGAAGAAATAGCTATATTAGTGCGACATATTTGTGAGTACCGGTAACCCTTGAGTTCAATCAAGGAGAGTACGGGGCCGCTGAGTGATGTCACTAAGCACTAATGACCTAGAACCTTACTTGACCATCTTGGCCTTACATTAGGGATAGTGAGATGACCGGCTTTGGTGCAGTCCGAAGTTGGTAGATACTCGATACTACACTCATTGAGGGTTGTTTTCTTGGAATATTTTGGTCGCTAGTTAAGTGGCTAAACCAAAACAATGAACAATGAAAACAATCCAGTGATATTGAGCTCCTTAGAACCCGGTTACTATTTATAGGACAGGTTTTTAAGCCAACTACACTCAAGAGGGTACTTACCTATGAAACCCCATGCAAGCCTGAAACTAGGGTTTGGTGTGATTTGCTTGTACATATGTTTGTGCATACATCATAAACATCATAAAACATCATATGCATTCACTAACCATTTCAAGGGTTTAGATCTTCATCTTTGTTCTTGTTTTGTAGGTCATGGAAATTCCTCGCAGAAAAACAATCCAAGTCAACCTTGTGAGAATCTCTCCTCAACTCAAGGAGCTCACCTCAAGAATTCCGGAAAGCTCATCCTTCAGTGAAATACATGGTAGACTGCTCAGTTTAGTCAACACCAACATTGAAGAAGACATGATGAAAGTGCTATTCCAGTTCTTTGACCCTCTTCACCACTGTTTCACTTTCCCTGATTACCAGTTGGTGCCCACTTTGGAGGAGTTTTCTCAACTCCTAAGAATCCCTATCCTTAATCAACTACCCTTCAACGGTACGGAAAAGGAACCAAAGCCGGAAGATGTTGCTCGAGCATTACATCTACAACCATCCGACATCAAGGGGCATTGGGAAACCAGAAGCGGCGTCAAAGGATTCTTAGCAAAATTCTTGTTTGAGAAGGCACAAGAATGTTGGAATTCATTGGACCTACAAGCCTTTGAAGAAATTGTGGCACTCCTTATCTATGGGTTGGTCTTGTTCCCAAATTCTGACCAATTGGTAGATGTCAACACCGTCAAAATCTTCTTGTCCAGAAATCCAATACCAACATTGCTTGGGGACATCCTTCACTCATTTTACACACGAACAATGAGAAAGAGAGGTGTTCTCATGTGTTGTACTCCTCTCCTTGCAAGGTGGTTTATTTCGCACCTTCCACAATCTGTCTTGAAGAATGACCAAGGCTCAAGGTGGTCCCAACGGTTGATGACTCTTACTCACTCTGATGTACATTGGTGTTCTCGGTCCAGAGAAAATGTCATCATCATCGATCGTTGTGGAGAGTTTCCTAATGTTCCTTTACTTGGAATCAGAGGAGGCATCACCTATAACCCTTGTCTAGCTTTGAGACAATTTGGATATGCACGAAGAGATGGCCCTCATGACATGTTGATTCCTGACCTAGTTTTTGACTTCGACAACGATGCGCAAGGACTTCGCCAAAGATTCATCAGAGCTTGGAGGATACCTAACAAGGTTGACAGCAAGACACTGGGACACAAGAATTCCATCCCTCTTGAGCCTTATCTCAAGTGGGTACGAACCCGAGCCCAGAGTCTAATGATGCCTTATCCTCATGTTCTCTCTGTGATTAAAGAGCCCGTCAAGGAAGGAGAGGTTCCCTACACCATCCTATATCCTGACATGCCTACATCGTGGGAGGAAATGCAGAAAAGTTGGATTCAACTCAAGGAGGAACAAAATACTTTTGAAGCCAGCTTCTACGCCAATGAGAAGAAGGTTTTAGAGCTCACCCGCTGACTCCATGAGCAAGAGGCCCTCAACACCTACATTGCGCCAAAGATGATGCGCAACATCTTTTTGCCTTGAGAAGTTGTTTTTGTAATATTTGGCCCAGGGGGCATTTATGTACTAACAAATTTCTTCTTATTAATATGACGTGCGTTCTTTTTTGTCTGCAACAATTTTGAATGTTCTAAATCCTTGAATGCATTGCATACATAAGCATACCATTCATCATGTGCATAAGCAGGTCTCACGCCAGGTTTCCTTATCTGTCTGTTGTTTATTTCAGTAGGATGGATCTCGAGCAAACAGTCAAAGACCTGCAAGCTCAAAATGCACAGTTTCAGCAACTCCTGACGACCTTGGCTAAAGGTCAGGAGGATCTCAAGACCTTGCTGGGGAATAAAGACCCAGTGAAAAAGAAGAAAAAGAGACTCGGAGTGGCCACTTTAGGGAGAAGATTTGACGGGGAGGCCCGGAGAGTGCTTGAATTTCCTCCTACTTCGGATGAAGGAACCAGTAAAGGAGGTGGGGCTGCGGTACCTTCCGAGTCCAATGTGGAAGAAGAAGAGGTCGAAGAGGATGAAGACTATTCTGATCAGCAATACCCTCCAGCTGATGATAAATACAAGGGTTTAGAAGACAGGTTGGCCGCCATGGAATTACAAAGAGTACCAGGTTTGGATTTTGAAGACTTGGGCTTGGTTGCCGGGATTGTGATTCCCCCAATATTCAAAGTGCCAGTGTTTGTGAGGTATGATGGGCTGTCCTGTCCAAAAATGCATCTCAGGTCCTACGTGAGAAAGATCCAACCCTATATGGCAGATAAAAATCTTTGGATCCATTTCTTTCAAGACAGCCTTTCTGGGGCTCAATTGGAGTGGTTTTATCAGCTAGAGGGAACCAGCGTCCGAAATTGGGAAGACTTGGCCACCGCCTTTTACAAACAATATCAGTACAATTCTGACCTTGCTCCTACTCGTACCCAACTTCAGGGTATGTCATTAGGAACAGGCGAAGGATTCAAAGAATATGCACAAAAATGGAGGGATTTGGCTGGCAGGGTGCAGCCTCCTTTAACCGACCGTGAACTTGTTGATATGTTTCTAGGGACCCTATCTAGGCCATTTTTTAATCATCTGATTGGTAACTCTTCCGTAGGGTTTACCGATTTGATCTTAACAGGCGAAAGAATAGAAGCTGGCATCAAGTCAGGAAAGATTCAGAAGGGTGTTGCTGCAAGTGTTGAGAAGAAACCTTTCAAGAAGGAAACAACTGTGGTATACTCCCAAAGAAGAGCAGGAAAGACTGAGCGCCGGCCGATTGTGGGGGCCGTAATGATTCAAAACCCTTAAAGTGAGCAGCCTCGCTATAACCAGTCCAGACCAAATCAGCAACGGGTGGAACGGCCACAATGGCAGTTCACCCGCATTAATATGACTCCAGCGCAAGTGCTTCCCCATCTGTTAAAGTTGAATCTCGCCACTATCAAGGAGGCACCAAAGAATGTGAATACGTCCTCTCCGCATTATCATCCTAATGCTAAATGCGCCTACCATTCTGACAGTGTCGGGCACGACACCAATGATTGTTGGGCACTCAAGCATAAAATCCAAGACCTGATAGAGGCGAAGGAAGTGGAGTTTGACGCTCCAGAGAAGCCTAATGTGATATCTGCTCCCATGCCGAAGCACGGCCGAAATATCAATGCCATTGAAGAAGATTTGTATGTTGCTAATGTCAATGATCTGATAACTCCATTGTTAACCATCAAGTTGAATCTGTTAAGGGCCGGGATCTTCCCGGGATGTAAAGAAGACTGCTTTTGTTGTTACTCTCTGCCGTTTGATTGTCCGTTACTGAAGAAAGGCATCCAAGGCCTAATGGATAGTCGACAAATTTTGTTTGAAAAAGTTTCTGCTGTTCCAACCCATACTGAAGATGTCTCAATCATAACCATTCACGCCAATCTTTCCAAGGCCGTCAAAAAGCCTGTTAAGATTACACCAGTTACAAAATCTGTTCCTTTGAAGATAACAATGCCAGGGCCTGTCCCCTATGTTTCTGAGAAGTCAATACCATGGAACTATGGCGGTGACGTCTACTACCATGGTATTAAACAAATCGAAATAATTGAAGAAAGTTCGGATGAGGAAGAAGCCAGCATTGGTAACATTGCAGGCACGAGCAAAATCACCCGGAGCAGGAGAATATTTTCTCCAGAGATTGCCCCTCCAAGAGCAATCTTTGGACCCTCATCTACTGACAAGGTCATCCCTGCACCAATAAAACTCTCCGCTAGAACCCCTTTGATTGAAGATGTTGTTGTTCCTAGTACTGTCTCTCCTACCACTGTTGATAAAGGTAAGGGAATCCAAGATGAGCTCGTCAGGACGAGGGCTCAACCCTTGGTCATCCCGGAAACCTCCAAGAAGGAAATGGATGAAATCTTGAAGATTATCAAAAGGAGTGATTACGATGTGGTAGAACAGCTGGGGCAAACCCCCTCAAAGATCTCCATGCTGGCCCTACTACTTTGCTCGGAAGCGCACACTAAAGCTCTGATAAAATTCCTGAAGGCAACCCTTGTGCCCCAGGAAACCTCTGCAGATCAATTTCGGAATTGCGTGGCTAGCCTGACTGCGGACAATGGATTAGGTTTCTCTGATGCCGACCTAACTCCTAAAGGTAGAAACCACAATGATGCTTTGCACATTTCAGTCGAGTGCCGAGGAACTACCCTCGCACATGTCTTGGTCGACACTGGTTCGTCGCTGAATGTACTGCCTAAAAAGGCCTTGGACCGACTAGATTGTGAAGGGTTGGAGTTGAAACCGAGTGACATTGTTGTCAGAGCTTTCGATGGTTCGAAGAGAATGGTCCATGGGGAGGTTGAAATTCCCATTAAGATAGGCACTGAGGTGTTTAAATCTACTTTCTATGTGATGGACATTCGTCCGTCATACTCTTGCTTGCTGGGTAGGCCTTTGATACACCATGCTGGGGCAGTCACCTCCTCCTTACATCAGATGTTGAAGTATCCTGTCAAGGGAAAGTTCATTACCGTCCATGGCGAAGAGGAGTACATGATCAGCCACTTGAACTCTTTCCGGTATGTGGAGGTAGAAGGGGAGTTCATTGAGACGCCTTTTCAGCATTTCGAAGAAGTCCTTCCTGAAATAACAGTAGCAAAGTTGGCAGCTGAGACACCGAGGCAGATGGCCAGGATGGCATCTCTGGAAGACGCGAGGGCCGCAATAAAGGAGGGGAGGAATTCAGCATGGGGGCAGTTGCCTGATATTCCGCATAAGACAGACAAATTTGGATTAGGGTTCACCACCGCAGGCCAGAAAGCTATGCGCTGTTCGAAGATTGAAAGAGCGCCAGTCAAAATTTCTCCCTACGGAATCAACGCTTTGGAAGATGAAGACAAAGAGAGCAACATCGAAGAGTGGATTTACCCAACTATCAAAGGAGGATTGTGCAACTGGGAGGCAAAAGACTTTGTCCCCATCACTTTTATTCATCAGTAATTTATCTGTCAAACATTTCCTATTGGTCTGTAATATTTATTTTCAAACAATCTGTACACTATCTTTTCACCTCATGCCTTGCCCGGGGCATGTAGGTCCATTTGTAAGGGTTTTGATTATTTTTCATATCCATATGCCATGTTTAATGATTCATTGGACGTTTTTCATTTGATAAACTGCTTGTGTTCATTTTCTTTCCTTTTGCATTTTTTGTTTAAGGATGGCTATCCCTTACACACACCCACACTCACAAATGCAGGTACCCATCCACTCCGGATTCCACGGGTGACTATTCTGCTATATCCTTCAATAACTCTGAAGATCTGGTCAATCAAGCCGAGTATGAAGATGACGAAGGTTGTGAAGTACCAGGGGAACTAGCCAGACTTTTACAGCAAGAGGAAAGAGCCATCTTACCGCACGAAGAGTCATTGGAAACTGTCAACTTAGGGACCGAGGAAGACCGGAAGGAGGTGCAAGTGGGTGCCAATCTGGAACCAAGTGTCAAGGAACGTCTGATACAGTTGTTGAATTAGTATGTTGAAATCTTCGCTTGGTCTTATGAAGACATGCCGGGTTTAGAGACAGACATCGTGGTTCACCGTATCCCCATAAGAGAGGACTGTCCACCGATCAAGCAAAAAGTCCGCCGAATGAGGCCTGACATGTCTGAAAAGATCAAAGCAGAAGTGATGAAGCAATTCGACGCTGGCTTTCTGGATGTTACGTCCTATCCTCAATGGGTCGCTAACATCATGCCAGTACATAAGAAAGATGGCAAAGTCAGAATGTGTGTGGATTACCGGGACTTGAATAGGGCCAGCCCCAAAGATGATTTTCCGCTACCACACATTGACATTTTGATCGACAATACAACTCAGCACAAAGTGTTTTCCTTCATGGATGGATTCTCGGGCTACAATCAAATCAAAATGGCCCCCGAGGATATGGAGAAAACAACTTTTGTCACACAATGGGGCACTTTCTGTTACAAGGTGATGCCGTTCGGGCTGAAGAACGCACGGGCAAATTATCAACGCGCCATGGTAGCTTTGTTTCATGATATGATACATCATGAGATTGAAGTTTACGTAGACGATATGATAGCTCGGTCACAAACAGAGGAGGAGCACCTTGAGCATCTAGAAAAGCTGTTTGCCAGGTTGAAAGAATACAAACTCAGGCTGAATCCAAGTAAATGCACTTTTGGAGTTAGGTCTGGTAAACTTCTGGGATTCATTGTAAGCAACAAAGGCATTAAAGTCAATCCAGCAAAAGTGAAAGCAATACAAGAGATGCCTGCTCCCCGTACTGAAAAGGAGGTTAGAGGGTTCTTGGGGCGCTTAAACTATATTGCCAGATTCATCTCTCATCTGACTTCTACCTGTGAGCCAATTTTAAAACTCTTGAAGAAAGACCAGGTAGTCGAGTGGAACGACGATTGCCAAGCTGCTTTTGATAAAATCAAGGAGTATTTGCTAGAACCTCCTATTCTTATGCCACCCGTCGAAGGAAGACCATTGATCATGTATCTAACCGTCTTGGATAACTCAATGGGGTGTGTTTTAGGCCAGCATGACGAGTCTGGTCGAAAAGAGCATGCTATTTATTACCTTAGCAAAAAGTTTACCGACTGTGAGACTCGCTACTCACTGCTCGAGAAAACTTGCTGCGCTTTGGTATGGGCTGCTCGCCGACTAAGACAGTATATGTTGACTCATACTACCTTGTTGATTTCCAAAATGGATCCTATCAAGTATATCTTCGAAAAGCCCGCTTTATCTGGAAGAATAGCCAGATGGCAGATGATCCTAACCGAGTATGACATCCAGTACACCACTCAAAAAGCTATAAAAGGGAGTGTAATAGCTGACCATCTGGCTCATCAAGCTATCGAAGATTATCAACCCATGAGATTTGACTTCCCAGACGAGGACATCATGAATTTGGACAACATTGAAGGTAACGGACCGTATGACGGACCCGAAAAGGGATCCCGATGGACCCTGTACTTTGATGGTGCTTCAAATGCACTTGGAAACGGTATCGGCGCGGTGCTCATTTCTCCGGAAGGCTGTCACACACCTTTCACGGCCCGACTTTGCTTCAGCTGCACAAACAACATGGCTGAGTATGAAGCTTGCATCTTTGGTCTCAAGGCTGCCATAGACTTGGGGATCAAATCTTTGATCGTATTTGGGGACTCGGCTTTGGTTATCAGTCAAATCAAAGGAGAGTGGGATACCAAGCATCCTAATCTTATCCCATACAAAGAACATGTCCTGACATTGTTGCCTCATTTCGAGCAAATTACCTTCGAGCATTTCCCGCGAGAAGAGAATCAGCTAGCAGATGCCCTAGCTACAATGTCTTCCATGTTTAAACTCAACTGGGATAACGAGGCTCCCCAAATCACCATCGAGCGAATGGATGAACCTGCGCATTGTCATGAGATTAATACCGAAGAAGTAGTGGAACAACCTTGGTTCCATGAAATCAAAAGCTATCTCGAGACTAGAGATTATCCCGAAGGAGCTTCCGTAAATGACAAGAAGTTCTTGAGGAAATTCGCTGCAAAATTCTTCCTGAGCAACGGCATCCTTTACAAACGAAGCCATGATTGTGTATTACTCCGATGCGTAGACAAAGCTGAAGCAGAGTTGATCATGACTGAGATACACAGCGGCACGTTTGGCACTCACTTGAGCGGGCATACAATGGCTAAGAAGATCCTAAGGGCAGGCTATTACTGGTCTACCATGGAAGCTGACTGCCATCAACATTCCCGTACTTGCCAAAAATGTCAAGTCTACGCCGACAAAGTTCACATCCCTCCGGTTCCTCTCAACGTTCTGACTGCTCTTTGGCCCTTTGCAATGTGGGGCATTGATATGATTGGAGAGATCAAGCCCACGGCTTCCAACGGACATCGTTTCATCCTGGTTGCCATTGACTATTTCACCAAATGGGTCGAAGCAGCTTCCTTCGCCTCTGTTACTAAAAATGTGGTTGCCCGCTTTATCAAGCAAAATCTCATATGTCGGTATGGTGTTCCAGACAGGATCATCACAGACAACGGTACAAATCTGAATAACACAATGATCACCGCCTTGTGCGAAAAGTTCAAGATTTATCATCACAATTCATCTCCCTATCGGCCGAAGATGAACGGTGCTGTTGAAGCTGCGAACAAAAACATTAAGAAGATCATTCAGAAAATGACAGTCACTTACAAAGACTGGCATGAGATGTTACCGTTTGCTCTACATGGGTACCGTACGACGGCACGTACTTCAACTGGGGCAACCCCATTTTCTTTGGTATATGGAATGGAAGCTGTTCTTCCTATGGAGGTTCAGATTCCTTCTCTAAGGATTATGAAGGACACAAGTTTGAATGAAGATGAATGGATGCAGACCCGACTTGATCAACTCAATTTGATCGACGAGAAGCGACTCGCTGCTATCTGCCATGGTCAGACGTATCAAAAACGGATGATCAAGGCCTTCAATAAGAAAGTCAGAGGTCAAGTGTATCAAGTCGGAGATCTCGTGATCAAGCGGATTATCTTGCCGCAAAGTGATCCCAGGGGCAAATGGACTCCTACATATGAAGGACCATTTGTGATCAAGAGCATATTTTCTGGTGGTGCAATGATTCTGACCACCATGGACGGCGGCGATTTGCCGCACCCTGCGAACGCAGACATAGTCAAAAGATACTACGCATAAAATAACCCGACAAGTCGAAAACCCGAAAGGGCGGCTTGGGCAAAAATGGGCATCCCGGTGAACCGAAAACCCAAAAGGGCGGTTCAGGCAAAAATTAGGGATAAAAACAAAAAAAATTTGTACACCCGGCAAGTTGAAAACCCGAAAGGGCGACTTGGGCAAGAAGGGGTTTCCCGGTGGATCGAAAACCCGAAAGGGCGATTCAGGCAAAAGTTAGGGAATTAAAGCGTATGACTATGTCTCGTCAGATCACTTCAAAGACAATCTCTTCATCAATCAGTTCTAGGTTTCTGAACAATTCAATCATCGGCAAACGGAGCATTGGATGGACAGATAGTCATAGTTGTGAAGGCTATAGCAGAATGGAATCCCATGGAATTATTTCACATAGCCATCTTTATTTTGTATAAATCTTTCAAATATTTACGACAAAATCCTCTTACTAGGATGATTGTCTCCTTTGTACAAATATACTCAGAGAAAGTTAATACAAATACTTTTCCCAGAAATTTGTGTCATTTCCTTTCACTTTTTCTCTTGCACTATTTGTTTTATTTTGAGAAGCGTCCAATGTTTTGTTAAATAGGCATATGCATTTGAACATAATCATTTCCTTATGAATCAAGAAAGAGGATTACTGATAGGTTGAAGGTGCAGTTGGATATCTTGATACCCTTTCAAAGGAAACCCCCAGGAGATTTGGAATCCATATCCCCAACAAGTCTTGAAGCTTATCCCCAGTAGATTCTGGAAGCTTATCCCCTGCAGAGAACGGACGTCTCTCCCGAGCTTTATTCAAAGTTACTCCTCACAAGGGCTTATAACTGGGTTATCCTCAGCTTATTGCCACGAAAGATCGCACTCGGCAAAATTCTTCCTACCCCCAGCGGAGTTCATCAGAGTTCCCCAGCATGACTTATCATTACAATCCCCAGCCGGAGAATCCTCCAGAACTCAATTCCCCTCAGAGTTTAAGTTTCAGTATCCCCAGCGGAGCCAGACTAGTGAACCTTCTCCCCACAGAGATACTTCCCCCCAAACTGAAGATTCTCAGTCTTGCTTCCCCAGCATGGGTCTACCAGGTTCTAAAATCCCCAGTAGAAATCATCAGGAATTCTCTTCCCCAGCAACAGCCAAGGAATTATTCTTCCCGGCAGCAGTCAAGATACTTTTATCTTCAGCCATCTCGGATTCATTTATCCTTCGCAAGACAGCTCTCCAGCTTACATGCGCATTCATTTACATTCATATCATATAACATACGTTGCATCATGCATCATGACATGGCATACAACTAACTCTTTACCTTTTCAGGTAAGATCAGTCGACCGACAAAAATCATTATCTTCCGAGATTCTTTCCAGGGATAGTTCAGATGTGACCCAGACATGGCAACATTCTAATGCTTATTCCAGATTCATCCAGATGCAGTTTTATACGAGCTCATCATCAGGAAACCCTACACCGGTTCCTCCTCAAACTTCAAGATTTCTGAAAACAGTTCACAGGTTCTCCAAGTAACGGATGTTGACCTATCACTTGTTCAGATTCTTCTCAAGACTTCTGAAAACAGTTTATGGATTCTTCCCAACAACGGATGTTAATCTATCAACTTGTTCAGATGCCACTTCTGAAAACAGTTTATGGATTCTTCCCAAAAACGAATGTTAATCTATCAACTTGTTCAGATGCCACTTTTGAAAACAGCTTACGGACGCTTCCCAACAACGGATGCTGCTCTACGCTTATTCAACTTCAAGATTTCTGAAAACAGTTCACGGGTTCTCCAAGTAACGGATGTTAACCTATCACTTGTTCAGATTCTTCTCAAGACTTCTGAAAACAGTTTATGGATTCTTCCCAACAACGGATGTTAATCTATCACTTGTTCAGATGCAACCTTTGAAAACAATTTACGGACGCTTCCCAACAACGGATGCTGCTCTATCGCTTATTCAACTTCAAGATTTCTGAAAACAGTTTACGGGTTCTCCAAGTAACGGATGTTAACCTATCGCTTGTTCAGTTTCTTATCAAGACTTCTGAAAACAGTTTATGGATTCTTCCCAACAACGGATGTCGATCTATCGCTTGTTCAGATGCAACTTTTGAAAACAGTTTACGGATGCCTCCAGACACGGATGTCAATCTATTGTTTATTCAAACCCCCAGTTCAGAGATAGTCCGAAACATGGACACCTTTCTGATACTCATTCCAGATGGCATCTTTAAGCCCATCCCCGACAAGTTTTTGTCACTCTTCCAGATGGCATCGTTAAGCCCATCTCCAAATGGCATCTCTAAACCCATTCCCGCATCCATTGCTTTGACGAGTGCAAATTTCCGGGCATTCTAGTGTCCAATCTCCTTTTACCCTCGAGTCACGAAAGGCAAACTTGCCAATCTAACTCTTCGGATTCAAGAAGATTGAACAGGGGCAACTGTTGTACCCCAAAATTTGCCCTCCTATTTCTCATTGATTTCTCATCACAAAGCCCTTTGAGATCAAGATCCAGTTAGGGTTTCATCTGCTCAAGACTTCTCCTTGCACTGTTGACCCAAATTAGGGTTTGTGTTTGCACAAAGATGTTTTGACCTAAAATGCCTAAGATGACTTTCATGCTTCATATTGGACTCCCAAGTTTATCCACATCAAGTTTCAAGCTTTGATTCCAAGTTTTGCCCAGTCAATTGGACAGTTGACCTAGAAATCAGCTGTATTGGGGAAAAAGTCAACTGTGGCCAATTGACAGTCAAATCTCATGAAAATTGACCCACATCAACATTATGAACTCACATGGACCATTTGATCAAGTTTGGATCACAATTCCACAAGAAATTTGATCAGATCACCAAAAGGGCAAAATGGTCATTTTTAGGGTTTTGACTGCACAAAGGCAATTTTTGACTGTTTGACCTAGCCAATGGCAAACCAAGCTCACATATGGACTCAAGGACCCTATGGAATTGTCTTGACATGCTCAACAAGTTCAAAAGATCCCAAATGCACAAGATTGACAGTTGAATTTCCCAGTCAATTGATCAATTTTGACTGTATACTGAAAAGTCAAACTTTGACTTTTTGGTCAAAATCAAGAGTCAAGATTCATTTTTCATCAAAACATGCCAAATCATGAAACTTGTTCATCAAGAAATCAAGAAATGCAAATTAGGGTTTGAAATGAAGATTTTTCATAACTTAGAATTTTTCTAAGTTATGAAAAACCCTAATTTTTTTCCTAACTTTGCCCCACTTTCTCACCAAGATTCATTTGGATTCAAGCAAAAGTCAAAACATGAAAGTTGTAGCCTCTTGTATAATCTACAACTTTGATTCACAAAGTTTTCCCAAAAGATTCTTGTATCTCAAGTTACAATTTTTGGAACAAGGGTACTAAACCATTCTTAACTTAGTGAAAATTTGACCTATTTTAGGCAAGGTTTTTACCTAACTTCAAGACCATTTTCCACATACTTCCCCTTGGAATTTCAATTTTCATTTCAAAGATGGATTGTAGTACACATTCCAAGCTTTCCAAAATGTCCAAGAACTCATCAAACAATCTCATGGTTAAGGAGAATCGAATTTGGCAAGTTGGGAAAAAGTCACTTTGATTCATGGCCATGTACATGTTCATAACTTGTGCAATTTTTCAAATCAGCATGCTTCCCTTGATTACAGGCCCCTAAACCATCCAACACCCATAAATTTAATTCAAACTCTTTGTGCCAAGACCATGTTCTATGTGTTCAAGCATTGCATGATGGATTAATCCCAAAATAGATAAAGCACTTTAACCATTTTTGAAAAAAGTGAGCTTTATGTCAAGTTGCAAATCAGCAAGTACAGATCAAATCTCTTTGGCACAAGATTATGAACAAAACACACTGATCAAGGGGAAGGTTAGCAGCACATTAGGGGGGCCTCTAGCTGTCTAAAACTCAAGTGGACATTTGCTTGCTTAAGTGTGAAGAAATGTGGCATAACAACAGACAACTTTCATCTCAGTAAAAGGACCCTTAAGCAAATACTTTGTACACATTCAAGACATCCTAACTGAGCTAGAACACGACTCCAACACCTCCATTGCCCTCTAGAACACAGAACCACCCTCAAACTTCCCAAACAGAGCACCTGCTGCAGTTTGAGTACCAACTCTCATCCCTTCCATGCACTCTTGCTAAAACCACCTCAAATACATCCCATAACATCCCTTGAAGCTAATCAAAACCTCAAACATGACCTGTAACACTCCCAGGCAGGATCACCATTTTCATTTTCTTGTTTTGCAGCTGAGGTTCCATAGCACGATTCAAAAGGTTTCAAGACAAAATAAAGCTTGGAATAGCATCCCTGGACATCAAGAAAGCTGTACCAATCATCACCTTGCTCTGAAAGTACCTCCATCATCAGATACAACTTCAACTGAACAGGTATCTTCTTGAACTTCTAACTCTTAATGTAGGCATTGTTAGTTCTAGGTTTGTGAATAAAAAGTGTTCTACTCATGCCCCTGAATCTGTACATACTTTTACTTTCCATTTATTTTGCCTGAGCTATGAGAATTTAAAGTCTGAATGTTGATAAAAACTTAGGTTAGGATTTGGGAATGATAAAATTCTCTCTCGTTTCTGAGAGTTAGGATGAGTTCTTTACATATTTAGAATCGTGGCTTGATGATTATCATTTCTCATATTGTAAGTTTGTGCTAAAACTCAAGGAATCAGGATGTTTGATTTCATGAACAAGGAGCGCGTTTTTGTCACAGTTCTGGCCAAAGGTTGAAGACAAAGTCTCTTGGGCTGGGCCTGAGTTGATTTCTTATTTGCACCCTATTTCTGCTTTGGAACCCCCTTGGCCCATTGTGTTTATTTGAAGGATTTTTTGACTTTTTCTTGTTATGTTTGACTTATTTATTTTTCCTAATAATATTAAAAACATAAAAAATATTTTTTATACCATTTTTATATTTTTTATGTATTTATTTGTTTATATGGACATTTGTACATAAATAATATATATATACTATTATTTAGAAAAACTAGAAAAATAATGCAAATATATTTTATTTCTGATTTTTATTTCATTTTCTCTTTTGAAAACATTTTGTATCAAAAAATACTTTTTTTATATAAATATTAAATATTATTATTTTGTATATATAATACTTATTTAGTAAATAATAAAGATATTTATATATATTAGTATATTTAGGTAAATAATATAAAAAATATATACATTTTTTTATTTTATTAATATTTGACATAAAAAATACTTTTTTTATGAATATACTTCATTTTTATTTTATTTTGTACATAATTATTAAATATTGTACACATTAAATAAATATTACCTTTTACTTAATGAAAATAGGGTTTTGCCCTTAAAACATAAAAAACACCAAAATAATACTTTTCATTTTTATTTTATTTGACATACAAAAAAAAAAAAACTTTTTCATACACATAAAAATATTTTTTGCATCTTGCATATTTATTTTATTTCTATTTAATTTATGCAATCAATTATCTTGTAAATAAATTCCAAATTGATGTAATAGCTAGGTTTAAATTTCTTGTCAAATACCCCCCATTTGAACATTTGTACCCCCCTTCCCATATTGTGTTGTAATAGCTTAGGAAATTTAAATTTCGCACTTTAATGCTTTCTAAATATACCATGTTAGAATTAGGGGTTGTATGCAAATAAAAAGAACAAAAAAAGTTTGACCTAATTTCAAGATAATTAAGCATGAAAATGGACAACACATATCACACTTGCACCCCTAGGGAATTCCACTTGTTGCCTTCAATAAATGGGCCATATTGCATGTTAGGTCTCTTTGGGCAAAACAAATACAAATTCAAATGATCATAAGTCTCTCGATGACGCTTTCGAAAAGTTGCCTAAAATGATCAAGTCCCTTTAAAGGAAAATTGCCCAAAGATACTTGGCACCATTGCAATTATGGTCTAAACGATGACCCGCGCCCGTCCCTTTCACATCCTAACACAGGATTGTCCACCAAATGCAATGGTGGAACAAAATTGTTAAAAGGGTTAAAACATAACAAAAATCTTTGAGAACTTTAGGGTAGATAGCTCTTAAGTACTTGTCAACTTGCAAAACAAAAACACTTGCCTATTTTTCAAATCACACCTTCAAAACAAACTTTCAAAAAACCTTGAAACATCTTTTCAAAAAGACAAACACCTTTTGTAAAACATTCGAGTAAAGAATTGTTACAAGGGTAGCCTAGACAAGGCATCTTTTTCAAAACATTTTTCTAAACCACACACAAAGCACCATTTCAAACAATTGAAAACCAAGGCAAGTTGATCTAAGCAAGTACCTAAGAGCCCATGGATAACCATGGATAGAAAGGGTGCTAATACCTTCCCTTTCTATAATCTACTCCCCGAACCCAAGAAAAATCTCAAAGGTTTTTGCTGTGCTTTTTAAACCTTTCCTTAGGATAAAATAAAAAGTCAGTGGCGACTCTTGCTCAACCGAAACATTTGCGAAAACAAACGCAAAACCATAGTCAGTTCTCCCACCGTATCACAAACACTTTCATCTGTTTGCACCAATTCTCATAGTTGTCTACTTTTATAATTGGTAGACTTATTGGATAATTTGCATTGCCATAACTCGCCATCGTGAATTCTTCAATCGTTCTTGATTGATACTTCCTTTTAATCGATTACCCGAGCTCTTGATACCAGATGTTATCCACCAAATATCTATGATGAATTTCTATCAATCTTTGATGAATAAGATTGATATCACCAGACAATGAAAATGAATTATGAGAGAAGAAAAGAAAAGAAAGAAGACAATTATTTTCTGCAGAGTTTCTCTCTGCCCACAAACTATGGAAAACTTTCTTATTCACTTTGCAACTGTAAAATACTGTGAATGACTTAATTTTATTGATTGTCCTGATTACAAAATAGGGGTTACTCCCTCTATTTATAGATTTAGGTTAGCTTGCTCCTAACCCAAAGCCCAAAACTATAAAAGTCTAAAATACATATTTTGGTACTAAATCAAATCTATTCTATTTTAGACTTAAATCAAATCTATCTAAATCTAAAACAAATCTAATTTGTGTGTAGCTTGCTTCGATCCACAAGCTCTTCGATTAGGCAACCTCCCTTCGACACACATACTGTTTCGACACTATGAATTACAATTTAACATCAACAAACCATTTCTACATGTAACAAATATTTTATCACTAATAAATTAGTTAATTATAATATTATTTATGATATTTAATATTAACTATAATAGTTAAACATAATTTTTTTAATCAATCAAATGTATTATTTTTAAAATATTACTCAAATCAATCAAATAACTAATAAACAAAATGTGTACCCTGTTATTTTTTAAAATAGCCAATAGAAAATCATTATTGGTTTATGCAACAAATTTATGTTCATGTGGATATACATACTTACTTATTAGATGTACATAGAAATTCAAATGTATTGTGTAAACTTTTCGGAGTATATTGATAGGAACAACTTAAAAAATATACACTAATGAAATGTAAGGATTGGTTTTTTGTGTACGTAACTGGTTACGTGAAAAAGATGTAATCGGTTACGAAAGACAATTTCACTTCTATTTTTTAGTTATCAAAGACGTAATCGGTTACGGTGTTTTGTATAACTGATTACGAATCTGTGTTTTAGGTTTTTAACTTGTTTTTAGTTCCCACTTGTTTTGCTCAACTTATATATCTATCTATCTATCTATCTATCTATCTATCTATCTATCTATCTATCTATCTATCTATCTCTCTCTCTCTCTCTCTCTCTCTATATATATATATATATATATATATATATATATATATATATATATCCCTCAATTGTAACATTGAATGTTAATGTCATATTATATTTTAAGCCTCTCTCTCTCTCTCTCTCACTCTCTCTCTCTCTCTCTCTCTCTCTCTCTCTCTCTCTCTCTCTCTCTCTCTCTCTCTCTCTCTTCTCCAATAATCAATTTTTATTCATTGATTCACCAATATAATTTGTGTATGTTCCAATATTTGGCATCAAGAGTCTTGGTTCTAATCAATAAGCCGCTGCAAAGATGACTATTGACTCCAACGATCGAGTCCCCACTAATCTTCCAATCCTTGATTCGAAGAACTATGATATATGGTGCAAAAAAAGAAATGTGTTGTTTGGTTATCAAGATGTTCTTGAAGTGGTTAACAATGGAGTTACTCCACTTGGAGCAGATCTACAGATGCTCAGAAGGCTGGACACAATGAAGAGAAGAAGAAAGAATACAAGACACTCTTCTTGATTCATTCTTGTGTGGATAATGACGACTTTGAAAAATTTGGCGATTGCAATATGGGAAGGAAGCATGGGAGATCTTGAAGAAAACTTATGAAGGGGATGATAAAACAAAGGTGGTGTAGTTACAAACACAAGCGACAGTTCGAATTGGTTCAAATGGAAAAAGGAGACAATCAATGACTATGTGAGGCATATTATGTGTTTGGTAAATCAGATGAAATCTTGCAGAGAAATTGTTTCAGAGCAGAATGTTGTATCAAAGATCTTGTGTTCTTTAACGTCAAGATTCGACAATATTATAGTGGAAATCGAAGAACCGAATGACCTTCCGACGGTGAGCAAAGAGGGGCTTTAAATATCTCTTGAGGCTCGTGAGCAAAGGATGGATGAAAGGGGAAATGATAAGGCTAAAGCGGACATTGTGTTGCAAGCACGATTCAATGAGAAGAGTAAAATATCGAAATAAAATGGCCTTTGAAAGGATGAGGTATTTGATGTGTTTAAGAAGTTTAAGTCCATGGTTGAGCAGCAAAGTGGTCACAAACTTAATATTTTCAAAATAGATGGTGGAGTTTAATATACCTCGAATGAGATTGGGAAGTATTGTTATGAAGAGGGGATAATGCACAGAGTTGTACCACCCAATACGCTACAACATAATGTTTTTTTCGAGAGGAAAAATAGTTCGATAATGAACATGGTTTGAAGCATGTTAAATGGAACAAACTTATCGAATGAGCTATAGAGAGAAGCTGTTTTTACAGACGCTTATTTGTTGAATAGGTGCCTTACAAAAAAGCTTGTTAAGGTGACTCCATAAGAGATATGGTCTGGATTTAAATCAAGCTTAAGTTATTTGAGAGTTTTCGGTTTGTTAGTATTTTGATACATTCTGGGTCAGCTTCGAAAGAAGTTGAATGACAAAGATGGAATGATGTTGCTTGTTGGTTATCATCCTACTGAAGGTTTGTAAGTTGTTTGATGTTTCAAACAAGAGGATCATGATCAGTCGAGATGTTGTGGTCGATAAACTGAGGCATTATGAGAGCGAAAAAATTGGTTTGACATTGTTGTACCCCAAAATTTTCCCTCTCATTTTACTCAACACATGCCCGTTGAGGTCCTCAAGTTGCTCAAGGATGCTCAAGAGTTGACCAAACAAACTCTCTCTTAAGACAATGTACCCCAAATTAGGGTTTCCATTTTCATCAGGGTATGCGGGTTCCAAAGGTCCCAAATGATTTCCATGGTCCTAATATGTTCTCAAGATAATCCATGTCAAGTTTCATGCCTTACACAAGAAGTTTGCTCAGTCAACTGCTCAGATGCTTGAAAATCAACTGTACTAGGTCAAAAGTCAACTATGGCCCACATACAATCAAACTTCAAGATTTTTGGTCAACATAAACATTTTGAAGTGATATTCATCATTTTATCAAGGGTTGATCATGATTCCCCAAGGAATGCCCCAAATTCATCAAAACCCAAAAGTTGCTAAATTAGGGTTTCTTAGGAAAAGTCAACCAAACTTTGACCAAGCATAACTTCCTTATACTTTATCAGAAATTTTCCATCCAATGCTCATTTTGAATAGGATGCAATTCCCTACAACCCATCTTCATCCCTAAAGTTCCAAATATGCACTCATCAAAAGATAGGAATTTCTACATTATAGGTCCTTTTGAAAAGTCAACAAAAACACCTTTTAGGTCAAAGCTTCTTACATGAACATGGAAGACCCATTTGAAATGAAACCAAAATGGTTGTTTAGGGGACATCCTAAGATTTCTAAAAAGTCCAAGAACACCTTTCTAGGGTTAAAATTGGAGGAGATGTGCCTTGGCAAAGTTGGCCATTTTTGCAAAATTGTCAAAAGTCAAATGTGCTCAAAAATATATTTTTTGTCAAATGGGCCTAGTTTTTCATGATTGAATATTGCTTATGACATGGTCCACGATCCAAATCAGCACCCACACATTTTTATTTATTTATTTATTTTATTTTTATTTTTATCATTTAAAAGTCAAATTAAATCAAATAAATAGCAAAAAATATCAAAGATTTGTTTTGTGATCAGATTTTGGGTGGAATCAAATCCAATTAGGCTGACAAGTCATATCCAAAATGTGCACAACAAATTGAACCAAAATTTGCATGATTTGGCTTGATATAGAAATATATCATACAAGGATAAAGATCAAATCAAATCTTCATAATGGACCAAGATATAGCTCGTTTTTGTTGACCTAATGTATTCCATTACAAATATAGAACATACCCAATGCATAAAAAAGAGGCTAGCAGTCGTGAAGAACACTAGAACAAACTCAAAATTTTGGCAAAAAGTGGTGATCTGATCTCTACCCTAGAGGACGATTCAATGCATTTCAACACTCCCAATCATTTCCTGGAGCATCTCTGAAGCTAAAACTATCAGCCTCACGCCTCCTCACGCCCATAATCTACCCATAGGCTTCACACAGTTTGCTTGCTTTTTCAAAATATATTACAGCCATTCTTGCATCATTAGCATAATTTAATGACATATTTGTGATCATTGATGTATTTCTAACATGTCTGGATCGTTTAATTGAATTTTTTAGGCTTATATATGTGTTTACCATTGTTAGGGTTTGCTCTTGTATTTTAGTGCTTCTCTGTATCAGTGAAATTGTCCAATAAAAAGGGCACCATGATGTTCGTGGGTTCAATACAAATGGAACCATGTAATTAGAATTTATTTATCATGCATTTTCTTGATTGTTGAAGTTTACAGGTTTTCAACTATTGCAAAGTGTCTATGGGTATAAGTCTTACCCCTAAGACGACAGTCTCAACGAAGGAGACAGTGACTTGTCACCGCCTCATTGGACCATTTGAATTTCGCGCGTGTTTTCCAGCTAATCACCATGTTTTATATATTATTCATTATTGTTGTTATATTAACAATTGAGTCACACAGACCAGATGGAAAAGCGCGTTGGTAGTGAGCGTGAGGACCTGGGTTCGATCCCAGGTCCCAACATTTCCTTCATTTTATTTCTCCTTTATAGATCCGGTGCATCATCCTTTCAAACGCCTACCAAGCGCCATCAACATCCAGCCATGTGATTCATCATCAATCCAATCCAACGCCCACCTGCCAGAGACGATGGTACACCATCAGGAGGGAGCACCACTGGATCAAGCACTGACTGGGCTTCAGCTTGGTGGGCCTAAGCAATTTCACAATACACCCCCTGATTTCTTCAGCAAGCAGGCCCAAGTTTTTCTTTTATATCTTTTTTCTTTTAATTTGTTTATTAATTATTTTCTTTTTTCTTCATAAAATAATCTAAAATCTTCTTTTAAATCATGAAATCACAAAAAATACCAAAAATCATTTTTTTCATAAAATATTTATTTTCTTTAATTAATTAGTTTAATTAAAAATTAGGTTAATTTAATTCCTTTTTTTTGTAATTAAAATCAATTAGAAATTAGCGTTAATTTTTCATATAATTAATCTTTCTTCAAAAAATAACTTAAATAGTTTTCTCAATTAGATTTTTAGGTTTTATAATTATTCTCGCGTTCAATTCGTCGCACGCATTTTAATTACTTTTTTTTATTATTTTTGTAACTCTTCCGAGTTTGTAATAGTTAATTAGGGTTTTAAACTTCCGCATTTTTATTTTACAGTCAAAAGTAGTTATGTATCTGCGATAGCCATGTAATATCTAGGACTTTTAACTTTCCGCACTTTAAATTCCTACAAATTTTAACTGTCTAGGTGCATGGCTAATAGGATTGTATGGAAAGAATACTTGAAAGTTAAAACGGTAGAAAACCCTAAATGTGCAAAGACATATTAACTGAAAAATTTCACTCGCACATGCTCACTCCTAGGGTTTACTCCACTTCGGTTGCCTTCGGTTAAACGGTCATGAAGTATAGGGTTTGTTAGTGGTCATCCTCTAGCTCCGAAAGATCTAAAAAATGACCCATTCTGATGTTTCCTCATGTTGTACCCCAAAATTTCCCCTCCCATATTTCTCAATACATGTCAAGTGAGGTCCTCAAATTGCTCAAGGAAGTTCAAAAGTTGACCAAACAAACTCTCTCCTAAGGCAGTCTACTTCAAATTAGGGTTTCATTTTTCATCAAGATGCATGAGTCCAAAGGATCCCAAATGATCACCATTGTCCTAATATGTTCTCAAGATCATCCATGTCAAGTTTCAAGCCTTGCAGAGGAAGTTTTCTCAGTCAATTGCTCAAATGCCTGAAAATCAACTATGCTAGGTCAAAAGTCAACTGTGGCCCATATACAGTCAAACCTCAAGATTTTTGGTCAACATCCTCATTTTCAAGTATAATTCATCATTTTATCAAGGATTTATCATGATTCATCAAGGATTTCTCACAATTCATCAAAACCCAAAAGTTGCTAAATTAGGGTTTTGTAGGAAAAGTCAACTCAACTTTGACCAAGCATAACTTTCTCATACTTTATTAGAAATGACCCATCCAAATCTCATTTTGAAGAGGATTAAATTCCCTAAAAATCATATTCAGCACACAAGTTCAGAATATGCACTCACAAAAAGATATGAATTTTGACATTATAGGTCATTTTGAAAAGTCAACAAAAACACCTTTTGGGTCAAAGCTTCATACATGAACATGGAAGACTCAATTGAGATGAGACCAAAAGAGTTGCTTAGAGGAAATCCTAAGCTTTCTAAAAAGTCCAAGAACACCTCTCTAGGGTAAAAATTGAGAGAGTTATTCATTGGCCAAGTTGACTTTTTTTGCAAAATTGCCAAAAGTCAACATTGGTTAAAATTGCATTTTCCCCACATGGGCCCATCTTTTCAAGATTGCATCTCATTCCTAGCACAGTGCAAGACCTATGGGACCCTCCATGCTTTATTTATTTATTTATTTATTTTATTTTGATTTTCATTCATTTAAAATTCAAATAAAATCAAATAAATCCAAATAAATCATATAATGTGTTTTAGGGATGATTTTTGCATTGAAGAAAGATCTTATGTGCTGTCAAATTACAACCAATTCGTGCAAGACTGATTTGGGTTCAAAAATATTGGATTGAAGCAAGTTTAGAAAGATATCATATGCCATGAAAGACCAAATCAAATCTTCATAATGGGCAAGATTCAAGTCGTTTTTGTTGACCTAATATGTTGCACTACATATACAGAAGGAATCCAAGGCAAGAAGAGGGGTTGAACAGTCGTGCGGAGCAAGAACAGAACTGAAAAAATTCAAGAGAGAAAGGTGATCCAATTTCCAAGTTACAGGCTATCTCAAGCCATCCTAACCTTACCAATCGATTGCTGGATGCCTCAGGAACGTGTTCCAGTCACTAGCAAGCCTCCCCACATCTTGAAACACGTTGTAGCTGTCACACGGTTAGCTTAAAGAACTTGTTTTCCTTTTCATTGATTTATACATCATTTGCGTATTTTGATTATATATTCTTGTTCCTTATTGAGTTTTCAAGCTAATTACTATATTCAATTGCATTTTTATTGATTGTACGTAAAACTGCCATGGCTAGGGTTTCTTGGTTAGTTTTAGGGCTTTGCAGCACAGGTTAAATTGAATGTTGATTCTGGTACCATGATACTTGTGAGGATGAGACGAGTTGAATGGTACCCACCATGATCATTTATCTTGCCTATGGACAATTTTTGAGATACACAGTATATACCTACAATGAAACGTCCGTAGGTAAAAATTTGTTTACCTAAGACGACGGTTTCTTGGAGAAGAAGATGCGTGTCAGCCCACCACTCGTCCATTCAAATTTTCACGCATTTGGGTTTTAGCGTTTTTGTTTTCATTATATCATATTTTGTTTTTATTATATGTACAAATAACAATTGCAACTCAGTTGGAAAGCATACATTGGCAATATGCATAAGGACCTGAGTTCGATCCCCAGGTCCCAATCTTTGTTCATAATATTTTTCAATAGGTAATCCAGCACGCTGCATATCAAGAAGTCCACTGTACGCCATCAACATCTGGCCATCACACGCCTCTCCAGCCAGATCCAAGGCTATTCCTCTAAAGGCCTACCATACGCCTCAGGTCAATGCATGCACTGAAACAGGCAAAGTCAAAAGGGCTGAATTTGATTTGGGCCCAGAATTTCCTTAGCACACCCTCCCAATTGCTAAATAGCATCAGGCCCATCTCTAACCTTTTTTTTATTATTTTATTTATTTCTTTTCTTTAAATTCTTTTAATTTTCTTTTAATCATTTTAATTGGCAAATTAATTATTTTTCATAAAAATCATAAAATCAAATTCACAAAAAATTAGAATTAGTTTTTTTTATATATATTATCAAAATTAATTTAATTTAGTGTTAACTTAGTGAAATTATAATTTATTTCCATAAATAAAATCAAAATAGAAATTAGGTTAAAACTTTTGATTTAATTTTGCTCTTTTTCTCAAATAAATAAAAATACAAAAAAATAGGTTTTAGAATAAATTAATTTATTTTTCTTAATTTAAAATCAATTAGAATTAGGATTTTCTTTTTTAATTTAATGATTTCTCTATTTTTAAATAACAAAACATGACAAAAAAACTTTTTTTTATCAATCGCAATTAGGTTTAGGCAAGGGTCAAAACCCTAGTTGTTTCGTATTCGATTCATCGCACGCGTGTTAATTATTTTTGACAATATTTTTGTAACTTTCATGGTTTGTAATAGTTTAATCTAGGACTTTTTACTTATCGCTTTTCCCCGGGTTTTTGGCTATATAATTAATCCCCTTCTCAGAAGCCTTGTAATAGCGTAGATTTACTTTCTCGCATTTTAATTCCCGCAAATATTTGACTGTTTAGATGTATGCTAATAGGATTGTATGACAAGAATGCATGACAAATTTTATACAGTTAGAAAACCCTAATGTGCAAAGACAAATAACTGAAAACAGATCACTCGCACATATCAAACTTAGGGTATACTCACACTTCGGTTGCCTTCGGTAAACGATCATTAAGTATAGGGTATCTTAGTGGTTTCCCTCCCGTCTAAAAAAGATCAAACGTCCCGTTCGAATGTTGCCTCGGAATATTACCTCGGAAAGGTTGCCTCGGAAATGTTGCCTCGAATATGATCTTAAGACTCTAGGGTTATTACGAAAGACGTCCTAACATTTCTTTAGTGATCGTACGTCCCTTTCGAATTGACCCTTATAACTCCAACAACGGTGCTACCTATTTCTCAATAGTAGGATAGCGATGTCTAAAGGAAACAAGAATAGAAACAATCTTTTTTCGAGTAGGTAGATACTAGTAGGTACTTGCTCAAAATCAAAAATTTTCACACTTACACTTTTTAAACAAAAATCTCAAAACAACTTCGTCACACCTTTAAGGACTGATACAAGGGTTATCACAAAGTCAAACTTTTCAAAACAAAGCACATCCACAAGCAACTTTAAAAATATGAGCAAGTACCTAAGAGCCCATGGAAAACCATGGATAGAAAGGGTGCTAACACCTTCCCTTTCTATAATCTACCCCTCGCACTCAGAAACATCTCGAAAAAGGATTTTTTCTGTACTTTTTTCCTTTCCGGTTGGATGAAATAAAAGTCGGTGGCGACTCTTCCTTACCGCGACATTTTGCAAACACAAAACACAAAACACAAACCAGTATTAAACAGTCGGTTCTGCCACCGTATCACAGATCTGGCGACTCTGCTGGGGACTTAATAAGTGGGGTATACCTTAGGACCTAGTTCATCATAATTGCTTCTCTTGATTACTTTGTTTGCTTTACTTTTAAGGGTTTTGTTTGGGGTTACTATAGATCCTAACCCGGATCTGGGGATACCTTTTAGGTAAGTAGAAATAGATTGTGAGGGAATTGTACATCGTAAATCGATACGGTTGAAGCAGTAGCTACATTGATGTGGCACTTTGGTTGGTACCGGTATCCCTTGTGGAGAAACGAGGAGAATACGAGGCCGCTGCTGGTGTCGTTAAGCATCAACTGACCTTAGAACCTTTAATCGCACAACTTGGCCATTAGAAAGTAGTGAGATAGCCGGCCTCAGTGTAAAGCTGAGAATTGGTTGATACTCGATGCTACACCCATTGAGACCATACTCTCGAGATAGTTCCGGCCACAAGAAAAGATTGCGTGAGCTGAAACCATGACCGATGGAGGATGGTCAGTGATATTGAGATCCTCTAGAACCCGGTTACTTTTCTAGGACAGGTTTGAACCAACTTAACTTTAAGAGGGTACTACCTTTGACCTCATGCAAGCCTTAAACCTAAGGGCTTTGTGTGATTTGACTGTGTTTGCAATATCTGTGTTTGCTATACCTGTGGTTTACCATGACATCATGCATCATAACATGGCATTCATGCTTCATTACACTAACCATTTCAAAGACCAAGGGAATTTATCTTTGTTCTGTTTTGCAGATTATGGCTTCCGTGCGCAGAAATACCATCCGAGTCAACTTTGTGCAAATACCTGCCCAACTTAAAGAGCTAGCCCCAAGAGTTTCTGAGACTTCTATGTTCATTAAGAGACACGGCCAACTTCTCAGCCTGGTTACTTCAAATCTTGATGAACAGATGATGAGCGTACTATTTCAGTTCTTTGATCTCGTGCATCATTGCTTCACCTTTCCAGATTACCAGTTGGTACCCAACCTGGAAGAGTTCTCTCATCTATTGGGCATATCCATCATTGAACAGGTACCCTTAACAGGTATGGAAGAAGTTCCTAGACCAGAAGACATTGCCTCAGCTCTGCATTTGAAACGGGCTGATGTAATATCCAATTGGGAAACACGAAGCGGGGTCAAAGGTTTTCTAGCCAAATTTCTAATAGACCAGGCTCAACTATTCTGGGATGATTTGGAGTTTCAAGCTTTTGAAGATGTCTTAGCTCTCCTTATTTATGGTTTGGTTCTCTTCCCGAATCCGGATTCCTTTATAGATGTGAATGTTGTCAAGATTTTCCTTTCTCGCAACCCTGTGCCTACCTTGCTGGGAGATATCTTACATGCTCTCCACACCCGTACTATGAGAAGAAGAGGAACTCTTATGTGTTGCATGCCGTTGTTGTCGAGGTGGTTTATTTCTCACCTCCCTAAGTCTGTGCTGAAGAACAAAGAAGGTTTGAGTTGGTGTTACAGAATAATGTCACTTGCCCATACAAATAATCTTTGGTGTTCCCGGGCTATGGAAGACACCGCTGTTATTGACCGTTGTGGGGGATACCCTAATGTCCCATTGATTGGAATTAGAGGAGGTATAACTTACAATCCTTGTCTAGATTTATGACAATTTGGTCGTGCTCGGAGAGATGGTCCCCATGAGTTACTTCTCGAAGACATTGTATTCGACTATAAGGAGGACATTAAGGAGCATCGCCGGAGGTTTATACGAGCTTGGGGCATGGTGAACAGATCTGACCCCAAAGAGTTGGGACCAAAGACTTCCCTTCCTATGCAGCCTTACCTCCAATGGGTCTGAGCTCGTGCCTAGAAGCTTGGGATGCCCTATAAGGCCGTATTACCAGTGATTGTGGAGCCCACTAATAAATAAGGCATTCGTTACACGGTTCTCTATCTTACATGCCCACTGATCCTGGGGAGTTGCAGAGGTATTGGATTCAGCTGAAGAATGAGCGGGATACTTACCGGGAACAGTACCATGAGCAAGAAAGGAAGATTTTAAAGCTCACCAGGAAACTCGAGGAAGAAAGAGTGATCAATGACTATATCAGCACAAAGAGGAAGCGACCATGGGACTTTTGATTTTGCTTTTTCTAGTTTTAGATTTTGTTTTATTTACTTCTTTGTAACGCTTTAAAGGCATTGTTGAACCTTTCAAAGTTAAGCTAATAAAGTTTTGTTTATTTTTTGGTTTACAAATTTAAATCTCCCAAAGTCTTTGAAATCATTACATGCGCATCCCATTATCATACACACCATTACAGGTACCATTACATGTTTCTCAACTTCTTCGCTGTTTATTACAGCAGAAATGTCTTCCGATCAAGCCATCAAAGATCTTCAGGCATAGAACGCCCAATTCCAATAGATGTTCATAAGTCTGGCTAAAGGGCAAGAGGATATGAAGACCCTTATTCTGAAAGAGAAGAAGAAGAAGAAGAAGGTCGGTATTCTGAACATAGGTAGAAGATTCAGAGAAAGGTTGAGACAACCAGCTGATCCGACTTCCTCGTCCAAGGACGGGGAGAACAAAGAAAGGGCAAAGGACCCTAGTCTTGCAATTTTTGATAACAATACTGATTACGACGATGAGAAATATCCTCCTACTGAGGATAGCTACAAGCAGCTAAAAGACCGGCTGAGTGCTATGGAAATTCAGAAAATACCTGGTTTCGATTTCGGAGAGTTGGGACTAGTATCGGGAGTGGTCATCCCTCATAAGTTCAAAGCTCCAGTTTTTGCCAAGTACGATGGAGTATCCTGTCCAAAACTCCATCTCCGCTTGTATGTCAGTAAAATCCAACGCCACATTGCTGATAGAAATTTTTGGGTGCATTTCTTTCAAGATAGTCTGTCAAGGACTCAGCTTGAATGGTTCTACCAGTTGGAAGGAGCCAGTGTCCGAAACTGGCAAGATCTTGCTGCTACTTTCTACAAGCAGTATCAGTACAACGCCGACCTTACTCCCACTCGTACTCAGCTCCAGGGTATGTCCATGGATGCAGGTGAAGGTTTTAAGGACTATGCTAAAAAGTGGAGAGATTTGGCTGGAAGAGTCCAACCCCCGTTGTCTGATAGGGAGTTGGTTGACATGTTTCTAGGGATGCTATCTGGTCCATTTTTCAATCACTTGATCGGCAACTCGTCGTCTGGTTTTACTGAGTTGATTTTGACTGGAGAGAGAGTAGAAGTTGGCATTCGAAGTGGTAAAATACAGAAGGACGCCTCTTCGAGTTCGGTGAAGAAGCCTTTCTCCGGTAAGAAGGAAGCTAGTGCAGTCTATAGCTCGAGAAGTCGAAACAGATCTGAACACTGTCAAATGGTGAATGTTGTAGTGATACCAAGACCCACAGTTGCTCCACAATGCAATAATCAACAAAGGGTGGAAAGACCGCAATGACAGTTTACCCGCATCAATATGACTTTGGCTGAAGTTTTACCTTATATGCTGAAATCCAACTTGGCAACCTTGAGAGAGGCTCCCAAGAATCCAAACACTACCTCTCCCAGATACAATCCTACCGCGCGGTACGCCTACCATTCTGACAGTCCAGGCCACGATACAAACGATTGTTGGGCTCTGAGAAACAAAGTGAAAGATTTGCTCGAAGCCAAAGAGATTGAGTTTGATGCTCCAGAAAAGCTGAATGTTATAACTGCTCCCATGCCCAAACATGGTCGTGGGGTTAATGTTGTTGACATCAATTTGTTTGTGACCTCTGTTGAAGAAATTTCTACTCCTCTGATGACGGTTAAGAAGAATTTGATGTTGGCCAGTTTATTTCCAAGTTGTGGTGAAGGTTGCCACATGTGTTCAATTCTACATTCCGGTTGTTGTTTGTTGAAGTCAGGTGTTCAACGACAGATGGATAATAAAGAAATTTTGTTTGAGAAGACTATGATTCCGTTTGTTCCAAATAAATACGTTTCCATCATAACCATTTCCGCCAATCCTTCCAAGGTTTCCTCGAGAAAACCTGTTAGGATTACACCTGTTCCGAGAATTGCCCCGCTAATAATCATCGCTCCTGGTCCCATCCCGTACACCTCAGATAAGGCTATCCCATGGCATTATGGTGCTGACGTGTATTACTATGGTGTTAAGCAAGAATTGAAGAATGAAGCAGCTGATACTCATATCAATAATATTGTCGGGACTAGTAAAGTTACCCGAAATGGAAGGGTCTTCTCTCCTGATTTTTCCCCGAAGACTATCATCAAGCCTGTTGTTATTCCAACTGCTGTTCCAACCAACACTCCTGACAGTTCTCCTATTCCTACCCTAATTATTACACCTACTGCTATTCATGTTCTTACTCCAGTTATCACCCCTGCCTCTGAGCCATCTGGGACTCGGGGCAAAGAAATCATAGGTGAGACTGCCCGAACGGAGGCACCTAGGAAAATCATTGTGGAAACCTCTAAACAAGAAATAGAGGAAATATTGAAAATTATCAAGAAGAGCGACTACAACGTAGTCGAGCAGCTGGGGCATACCCCGTCAAAGATCTCTATGTTGTCCTTGTTGTTGTATTCTGAAGCCCGTGCGATGGATTTGATCGCATTCCTCAAGACTGCGCATGTGCCGCAGGAAACTTCAGCAGATCAGTTCAAAGATTGCGTGGCTATCCTGACTGCTGACAATGGGTTAGGTTTCTCAGATACGGATCTGATACCGAAAGGAAGAAACCATAATGATGCTCTGCACATCTCGATTGAGTGCAGGGGCCCCACTATGGCCCATGTGCTGGTAGATACCGGGTCCTCGCTGAATGTTCTGCCAAAGAAAGCGTTAGACCGTCTGGATTATGAAGGTTTGATTCTAAAGCCGAGTAACATTGTGGTAAGGGCTTTTGATGGATCATAAAGAATGGTGCACGGGGAGGTGGACATCCCTGTCAAAGTGGGCTCCCAGACTTTTGGGTCCACCTTCTACGTAATGGATATCAAGCCATCGTATTCTTGCTTGCTGGGTTGTCCCTGGATCTATAAGGCTGGTGTAGTTACTTCCACACTCCATCAAATGCTGAAGTATCCGGTGAAGGGAAAGATTGTCATAGTGCGAGGTGAAGAAAAATATATGGTGAGTCACCTCAATTCCTTCTGCTACGTAGAAATGGACGGGGAATTCATAGAAACTCCTTGTCAGAATTTCGAAGAGGTCCCTCAGATCTTGGCATCAACTGAAGTTACTACTAACAAACCTCCATTAAAGATGGCTTCTCTCAAGGACGCTAGGGCTGTAGTGGAAGAAGGTGGGTGTACCAATTGGAGTCAGCTCCCTGATTTCACTCACAAAACTGACAAATTTGGTTTGGGCTTTATTACAGGGGCTCAAAGGGCTGTTAGGTACGCACGGATTGGAAGACCTCCTCTACACATCAGCAATCAGGGAGTTAACGCAATTGAGGACAGTGAAGAAGATTCAGACATCGACATCTGGATCTACCCAACAACCAATGGTTGACCGAATAACTGGACGGCAAAAGACTTCATACCTATTTCTTTCATTCCGTAGTAATTGACTTTTGTTTTAAGACTTGTAATAAACAATTTAAAACTTTACGGCCCGGTGCCTTGCCCGAGGCGCCTTGGCTTTGCTTAAAGCATTGGACGTTTCTTGCATTACAAATTTTGCGCTCCTTGTATTTTCTTTTCTGTTTCCCACTTTATTAAAATAGCTATTTTCTTACACACACTCACATATCATACTGCAGATCCGTATCCAGTATGGATCCCATTGATAACAACTCTGCTACTTCCAGTTATGACTTTGAAATCCGATCAACCAAGCCGAGGACGAAGGTGAGGATGATTGTGAGGTGCCTGGAGAACTTGCTAGACTGTTACTGCAGGAAGAAAGGGCCATACAGCCTCATGAAGAGCCAGTTGAGTCAGTAAATTTGGGTACAGAGGAAGACAAGAAAGAGGTTAAGATAGGTGCGAATCTGGAGCCTAGTGTCAAACAACGGTTAATACAGATGCTACGCGACTATGTTGAGATCTTCGCCTGGTCCTATGAAGACATGCCTGGTTTGGACACTGATATTGTGGTTCATCGCCTGCCGACTAAAGAAGACTGCCCGCTGGTAAAGCAGAAGGTCCGCCGTATGCACCCTGAAATGTCAGAGAAAATCAAGGCAGAGATCATGAAACAGTTCGACGCATGATTCTTAGGTGTCACTTCTTATCCGCAGTGGGTTTCCAACGTTGTTCCGGTACCTAAGAAGGATGGTAAGGTACGGATTTGTGTGGACTATAGAGATCTGAACAGGGCAAGCCCCAAGGATGACTTCCCACTTCCTCACATTGATGTTCTAGTCAACAACATCGCGCAACACAAGATCTTCTCCTTCATGGATGGTTTTTCTGGATACAACCAGATCAAGATGGCTCTTGAGGACATGGAGAAGACAACCTTCGTTACACAGTGGGGAACTTTCTGTTACAAGGTAATTCCTTTTGGGTTGAAGAATGCTGGGGCAACTTATCAGCGTGCCATGGTCGCTTTGTTCCATGATATGATTCACCACGAGATCGAGGCTTATGTTGATGACATGATAGCCAGGTCCCAGACCGAGGAAGAGCACCTTGATCATCTCCAGAAACTGTTTGACAGGTTGAAAATGTACAAGCTGAGGTTGAATTCAAACAAGTGTACCTTCGGGGTAAGGTCTGGTAAGCTTCTGGGTTTTGTTGTCAGTGACAAAGGTATTCAGGTGGACCCTGCAAAGGTAAAGGCCATACAAGAGATGCCGGCTCCCCGCACAGAAAAAAAATCAGAGGTTTCTTGGGACGTGTGAATTACATTGCCAGGTTCATTTCACATCTGACTGCTACTTGTGAGCCAATCTTCAAGCTACTGAAGAAAGATCAAGTGGTAAAGTGGAATGATGAATGCCAGACCGCTTTCGAAAGAATCAAGGAATACCTTCAAGAACCACCAATTCTGATGCCTCCATTTGAAGGAAGACCTTTGCTATTATACTTGACAGTGCTGGACAATTCAATGGGGTGTGTGCTGGGGCAGCATGACGAGTCTGGCCAAAAAGAGAATGCGATTTACTACCATAGCAAAAAGTTTACCGACTGTGAGACCCGATACTCGCTGCTCGAGAAAACTTGTTGCGCTTTGGCATGGGATGCTCGCCGGCTGAGACGGTATATGCTGACTCACACCACCTTGTTGATATCAAAGATGGATCCGATCAAGTATATTTTCGTGAAGCCCGCCTTATCCGGAAGGATAGAAAGGTGGAAAATGACCTTAACCGAGTACGACATCCAGTACACAACCCAAAAAGCAACCAAGGAAATTGTATTGGCAGATCATTTGGCGCATCAAGCTGTGGATGATTACCAGTCCATGATTTTTGAGTTCCCGTATGAGAATATCATGTTGGTAACAGACTACGAAGAACCTAGACCGGATGAAGGACCCGAAGAGGGATCCCGATGGTCTATGTATTTTGATGGAGCCTCGAACGCATTAGGAAATGACATTGGTGTTGTAATCATATATCCTGAGGGATGTCATACTCCGTTCACCGCCTGATTATATTTCAACTGCACCAACAATATGGCGGAGTATGAAGCATGTATCATGGGTCTTCGAGCTGCTATTGACCTAAGGATTAAGTTCTTGAGTGTATTCGGAGATTCTGCTCTGGTGATAAGTCAGATCAAAGGCGACTGGGATACGAAACACCTGAATCTTATTCCTTACCGAGAGTATATACTGACATTGCTCCCACACTTTGAGGAGATAACTTTTGAACATTTCCCACAAGAAGAGAACCAGTTGGCGGACGTGCTAGCTACCATGTCTTCTATATTCAAAGTTAGGTGGGACAATGAAGCTCCCCAGATCACCATTGAGAGGTTGGACGAACCCGCACATTACTGTGACATCGAGACTGAAGAGGTAGCAAATAAACCCTGGTTTCACGAGGTAAAGAGGTATCTTGAGGCTAAAGAATACCCCGAAGGGGCACCTGTTAATGATAAGAAGTTTCTGAGAAGGTTCGCTGCGAAGTTCTTCATCAGTAATGATATCCTCTATAAGCGTAACCATGATTCAACCTTACTGCGGTGTGTAGACAAGAGCGAGGCAGAAAGAATCATGGCAGAGTTACATGAAGGTACCTTCGGAACTCATTCCAGTGGACATACCATGGAGAAGAAAATCCTACGGGAAGGATATTACTGGTCCACTATGGAAGCCGATTGTTATCAGCATTCTCGAACCTGTCATAAGTGTCAAGTCTATGCTGATAAGGTGCATGTACCTCCGGTTCCCCTGAATGTTTTGACAGCTCCTTGGCCCTTTACAATGTGGGGCATCGACATGATCTGCGAGATCAGACCTACTGCGTCTAAAGAGCATCACTTCATTCTGGTAGCCAGTGATTACTTTACAAAGTGGGTTGAGGCAGCTTCCTTTGCTACAGTAACCAAGAATGTCATAGCGCGGTTCATCTGACACAATCTGATTTGTTGATATGGTGTACCAGAGAGGATTATTACTGACAATGGTATAAATCTAAATAACACAACAATCACCGAGCTCTGCAAACAGTTCAAGATTCAGCATCATAACTCTTCTCCCTACCGGTCGAAGATGAATGGCATTGTTGAAGCAGCTAATAAGAATATCAAGAAGATTGGGCAGAAGATGACGGTGACATACAAAGACTGGCACGAGATGTTACCATTAGCTCTTCATGGGTACCGTACCTCAGCACGGACATCAACAGGGGAAACACCCTACTATTTGGTGTATGGCATGGAAGCAGTCCTACCCATCGAAGTCCAGATACCCTCTCTCAGGATTATGAAGGATGCGGGTTTGAACAAAGACGACTGGATCCAAACCCGACTTGATCAGCTAAATCTAATCGATGAAAAGAGACTTACTGCTATCTGTCATGGTCAGGCGTATCAAAAGCGAATGATCAAGGCTTTTAATAAGAAAGTCAGACGTCAAGAATATCAAGTCGAGGATCTAGTGATCAAGCGCATCATACTACTGCAAGGTGATCCCAGGGGCAAATGGACCCCCACATATGAAGGGCCATTTGTGGTTAAGAACATTTTCTCGGGAGGAGCTATGATTCTAACCACCATGAATGGTGATGAACTTCCTCACCCCGTCAACGTAGACATAGTGAAAAGATACTACACATAATCAAAGACCCACTAGGTTGACTGGTCTAGGCAAAAATAAGGGCTTCCCGGCGAACCAAAAGGGTTCGGGCAAAACTAAGGGATGAAAATGAAAAAAAACTGTACACCCGGCAAGTCGAAAACCTGAAAAGGTGACTTGGGCAAAAAAGGGTATCCCGGTGGACTAAAAACCCGAAAGGGTGGTCCAGGAAAAAATTAGGGATTGAAGCGTACCACTATGTCTCATTGGATCACCTCGCAGTCAGACTTCGGTATCAACTATCAAGCTCGGACGGTGCCAATCAATCTGATCCACCTTCGACCAAGCAGCACAGTGATGAGACTCTTGAAGATATAAGGGAAATAGCAGAGTTGGAATCCGATGGGATTGTTTCACATAGCTGTTTTTCTTTCTTTTACACAAATTGTATAATTTCTCTTTCGGCGGTGTTCTCTTACTAGGATGTCAACCTCTTTGTATAAAACGCCTATTACAGGCCAATTTCAAAATCAATACAATTCATTTTCACAAGAAATTCCAATTTATTTTTCTTTTTTCGTTTTGTTTTGCAAGAACGTCCAATGATTTATTTTTGGTATATGCATTTGAAAATGATTGCTTCTCATAAACGTTTACATGAGAAACAAAGACGATTACCCGTAATGCTAGAAACAGGGAAAATAAGAAGTGCCCAAACCTTACAGTTACTCTGCCCATCAGGTACATGGGTAGAGCCAACTTGAGAATATGAGTAGTAGTACATACACTCCCCACAGAGTAAAAAGTATCCAAAGACAGTGGTGTTAGCTTTCCCGAACAGGACACAACTCTCCCCAGCTGAGGTTCACAATCGCAAGTGAGTCAGTAAATTCTTCCCCAAGCAGAGTTTATTTCTCTCACAGGCAGAAATTCAATCTTCAACAAAATTCATTATCACCAGCAACAGAAATTCATCCCCAGCTGAGTTATTTCTCCAAGACATCAGATCTATCAACAAAGTATCTCCTCTTCAATAGAGTTATTCCCCGCAGAGTTATCCTCAGACAGAGTCTCTTCCGGCAGAATATTTACCAGCCAAGGGGAAAATACCCAGCATAGTCATCTTTATAACAATCAGGGATTTATTTTCCCAGATTCAGATTATTACGTCAGCATTTCATGTTCATACATCATGAGATATGCATACATCACATATAACATAGTCTCATTTATTTTTGAGAATGTCATCATACAATGTATCTCATGCATCGCACATAAGTAACCCTGTATTTATTTCAGGAAAAACATTATTATCAACAATTTCCAGCAAGTCCATGATCAACACTCGAAGCTAAACAGAGTAATCATCGGCATATCAAAAGCAACCTTACCCAGGTTCCCTCTGCAGTTTTACCCAAACTCATATCGAAGTAACCCTATTATCCAGGTTTCTTCTCACGACCCTACTACCCAGGCTTTCATATCGAGGTAACCCTATGACCCAGGTTCCTTCTCACAACCCTACTATCCAGGTTCCTTCTCACAGTCCTACTACCCAGACTTTCATATCAAAGTAACCCTACTATCCAGGTTCCTTCTCACAGCCCTACTACCCAGGCTTTCATATCGAAGTAACCCTACTATCCAGGTTCCTTCTCACAGCCCTACTATCCAGGCTTTCATATCGAAGTAACCCTACTATCCAGGTTCCTTCTCACAGCCCTACTACCCAGGCTTTCATATCGAAGTAACCCTACTATCCAGGCTCCTTCTCACAACCCTACCATCCAGGCTTTCATATCGAAGTAACCCTACTATCCAGGTTCCTTCTCACAGCCCTACTATCTAGGCTTTCATATCGAAGTAACCCTACTATCCAGGTTCCTTCTCACAGCCCTACTATCCAGGCTTTCATATCGAAGTAACCCTACCATCCAGGTTCCTTCTCATAACCTTACTATCTCGGTTCTTCCTCTCTTATCCCCGGACAGTAGTCCACAACACTGTAAGACCAGGAACCGATCAAACACAATTGATTTCACATTTCCCCAGAAAGTCGCGGTGTAGCATATACCCCGACCAAACACACAGTTCACTTCCGCTTCCTAAACCAAAAATATTCCCCAGTAGAGTAACAGACCACTGAAGCTCCTAAAACTCTATTTCTATCTAGACAGAGACCGACATTCCCCAACGGAGTCCTCCTCAAACAACAGGTATACAGGTTCTTGCAAAGGAATCTCTCATGCGACCGACGCTTCCTCATATGGCATCTTTAAGCCCATCTCCGACAATTCTCTAGCAACTACCAAATGGCATCTATAAGCCCATTCCCGATATCACAAGTCAAGTATCACTTCATGCGAGTGCAAATTTCTGGGCACTCTAGTGTTCAATCATCTTCCACCTTCAGATCACGAAAGGCAGACGAGCCAATCTACATCTTCAGGTTTAAGAAGATTGAACAGGGGAAGCTGTTGTACCCCAAAATTTTCCCTCCCATATTTCTCAATACATGTCAAGTGAGGTCCTCAAATTGCTCAAGGAAGTTCAAAAGTTGACCAGACAAACTCTCTCCTAAGGGAGTCTACTTCAAATTAGGGTTTCATTTTGCATCAAGATGCTTGAGTCCAAAGGATACCAAATGCTCACCATTGTCCTAATATGTTTTCAAGATCATCCATGTCAAGTTTCAAGCCTTGCAGAGGAAGTTTGCTCAGTCAATTGCTCAAATGCCTGAAAATCAACTATGCTAGGTCAAAAGTCAACTGTGGCCCATATACAGGAAAACCTCAAGATTTTTGGTCAACATCCGCATTTTGAAGTATTATTCATCATTTGATCAAGGATTGATCATGATTCATCAAGGATTGCTCACAATTCATCAAAACCCAAAAGTTGCTAAATTAGGGTTTTGTAGGAAAAGTCAACTCAACTTTGACCAAGCATAACTTTCTCATACTTTATCAGAAATGACCCATCCAAGGCTCATTTTGAATAGGATGCAATTTCCTAAAATTCATCTTCAGCTCCCAAGTTCAGAATATGCACTCACAAAAAGATATGAATTTTGACATTATAGGTCTTTTTGAAAAGTCAACAAAAACACCTTTTGGATCAAAGCTTCATACATGAACATGGAAGACTAAATTGAGATGAGACCAAAAGGGTTGCTTATAGGACATCCTAAGATTTCTAAAAAGTCCAATAACACCTATCTAGGTTCAAAATTGAGAGAGTTATGCATTGGCCAAATTGATCTTTTTTGCAAAATGGCCAAAAGTCAACATTGGTTAAAATTGCATTTTTTCCACATGGGCCCATCTTTTCAAGATTGCATCTCATTCCTAGCATAATCCACAACCTATGGGACCCTCCATGCTTTATTTATTTATTTATTTAATTTATTTTTATTTTTATTAATTTAAAATTCAAATAAAATCAAATAAATCCAAATAAATCATATAATGTGTTTTAGGGATGATTTTTGCATTGAAGGAAGATCTTATGTGCTGTCAAATGAGAACCAATTCGTGCAAGACTAATTTGGGTTGAAAAAGATTGGATTGAAGCAAGTTTGGAAAGATATCATATGACATGAAAGACCAAATCAAATCTTCATAATGGGCAAGATTCAAGTCGTTTTTGTTGACCTAATATGTTGCACTACATATACAGAAGGAATCCAAGGCAAGAAGAGGGGTTAAACAATCGTGCAGAGCAAGAACATAACTGAAAAAATTTAAGAGAAAGTTGTGATCCAATTTCCAAGTTACAGGCTATCTCAAGCCATCCTAACCTTACCAATCGATTGCTGGACGCCTCAGGAACGTGTTCCAGTCACTAGAAAGCCTCCCCACGTCTTGAAACACGTTGTAGTAGTCACACGGTTAGCTTAAAGAACCTGTTTTTGTTTTCATTGATTTATACATCATTGGCGCATTTTGATTATATATTCTTGTTCCTTATTGAGTTTGCAAGCTAATCACTATATTCAATTGCATTTTTATTGACTGTACGTAAAACTGCCATGGCTAGGGTTTCTTGGTTAGTTTTAGGGCTTTGCAACACAGGTTAAATTGAATGTTGATTCTGGTACCATGATACTCGTGAGGATGAGATGAGTTGAATGGTACCCGCCATGATCATTTATCTTTCTTATGGACAATTTTTGAGATACACAGTATATAACTTCAACGAAACGTCCGTAGGTAAAATTTTGTTTACCTAAGACAACGGTTCCTTGGAGAAGAAGATGCGTGTCAGCCCACCACTCGTCCATTCAAATTTTTACGCATTTGGGTTTCAGCGTTTTATTTTCATTATATCATTATTTGTTTTTATTATATGTACAAATAACAATTGCAACTCAGTTGGCAAGGGTACATTGGCAATATGCATTAGGACTTGGGTTCGATCCCCAGGTCCCAATCTTTGTTCATAATATTTTTCAATAGGTAATCCAGCACGCTGCATATCAAGAAGTCCATCGTACGCCATCAACATCTGACCATCACACGCCTCTCCAGCCAGATCCAAGGCTATTCCTCTAAAGGCCCACCATACGCCTCAGGTCAATGCATGCACTGAAACAGGCAAAGTCAAAAGGGCTGAATTTGATTTGGGCCCAGAATTTCCTTAGCACACCCCCCCAATTTCTAAATATCATCAGACCCATCTCTAACCTTTTTTTATTTTATTTATTTCTTTTCTATAAATTCTTTTAATTTTCTTTTAATCATTTTAATTGGAAAATTAATTATTTTTCATAAAAATCATAAAATCAAATTCACAAAAAATTAGAATTAGTTTTTTATATATATATTATCAAAATTAATTTAATTTAATGTTAACTTAGTGAAATTATAATTTATTTCCATAAATAAAATCAAAATAGAAATTAGGTTAAAACTTTTGATTTAATTTTGCTCTTTTTCTGAAATAAATAAAAATACAAAAAAATAGGTTTTAGAATAAATTAATTTATTTTTCTTAATTTAAAATCAATTAGAATTAGGATTTTATTTTTTAATTTAATGATTTCTCTATTTTTAAATAACAAAACATGACAAAAAAAACTTTTTTTTATCAATCGCAATTAGGTTTGGGCAAGGGTCAAAACCCTAGTTGTTTCGTATTCGATTCATCGCGTGCGTGTTAATTATTTTTGCAAATATTTCTGTAACTGTTCATAGTTTGTAATAGTTTAATCTAGGACTTTTTACTTATCGCTTTTCCCCGGGTTTTTGGCTATGTAATTAATCCCCTTCCCCGAAGCCTTATAATAGCGTAGATTTACTTTCTCTCATTTTAATTCCCGCAAATATTTGACTGTTTAGATGTATGCTAATAGGATTGTATGACAAGAATGCATAACAAATTTAATACAGTTAGAAAACCCTAATGTGCAAAGACAAATAACTGAAAACATATCACTCGTACATATCACTCTTAGGGTATACTAACACTTCGGTTGCCTTCGGTAAACGATCATTAAGTATATGGTGTCTTAGTGGTTTCCCTCCTGTCTAAAAAAGATCAAACGTCTCGTTCGAATGTTGCCTCGGAATGTTGCCTCGGAAATGTTGCCTTGAATATGATATTAAGACTCTAGGGTTATTACTAAAGACGTCCTAACATTTCTTTAGTGATCGTACGTCCCTTTCGAATTGACCCTTACAACTCCAACGACGGTGCTACCTATTTCTCAATAGTAGGATAGCGCTGTCTAAAGGAAACAAGAATAGAAACAATCTTTTTTCAAGTAGGTAGATGTTAGTAGGTACTTACTCAAAATCAAAACTTTTCACACTTACACTTTTCAAACAAAACTCTCAAAACAACTTCGTCACACCTTTGAGGACTGATACAAGGGTTATCACGAAGTCAAACTTTTCAAAACAAAACACATCCACAAGCAACTTTAAAAAGATGAGAAAGTACCTAAGAGCCCATGGAAAACCATGGATAGAAAGGGTGCTAACACCTTCCCTTTCTATAATCTACCCCCCGTACTCAGAAACATCTCGAAATAGGATTTTTCTATACTTTTTTCCTTTCCGGTTGGATGAAATAAAAGTCGGTGGCGACTCTTGCTTACCGCGACATTTCGCGAACACAAAACGTAAAACGCAAACCAGTATTAAACAGTCGGTTCTGCCACCGTATCACACCTCAGAAAAGATCTTTAAGGCTTTAGAAGGGTTACTAATATTCCCTAACATTGCTTTTGTGACCGTATCTGTCCCTTTAAACGTCCCTAAAAACTCCAACAACGGTGCTACCTATTTCTCAATAATGGAATAGCATTGTATAAAAAATGAAAACGAACAGTCTTTTTCGAGTAGGTAGGAAACTCTTAAGTACTTGCTCAAACAAAAAAAAAAACCTTTTTCACACCAACACTTTCCCAAACAAAGTTTTCAAAAACAACTTCGTAACACTCTTGAGGACAGAAACAAGGGTTAAAACGAAATAAAACAAAACTTTTCAAAACAAGCATACACATAAGCAATTTTAAAATGAGCAAGTACCTAAGAGCCCGTAGAAAACTACGGATAGAAAGGGTTCTAACACCTTCCCTTTCTATAATCTACCCCCCGTACTCAGAAATATTCTCGAAAAAGGTTTTTTTTGTTCTTTTTCCTTTTCCTTAGTTGGATGAAATAAAAGTCGGTGGCGACTCTTACTTACCGCGACATTTGCGAATATAAAATGCATACTAGTATAAAAGTCGGTTCTGCCACCGTATCATAGACATGTCATGTGATTGGTTACCAGGATGGCGTAAATAATTACGGGCGCGATTTTTTGTTTTCTGAAGCTACTGGAAATTATATGACAGAGGGCGTAACCAATTACGAGAATCTTGTAACTGGTTACGATAATGAAAATGTAGAAAATTAGGTTGCAGGAGGTTCTGTATAGTAAGCTATCAAAGTTGAAATCGAGGAAAACAGTAGACGACCAACTAGGAAAAGGGTTTTGCTTCAGAGACTCCAATATTGTGAAGTATTCCGGGATAACGTGATCAATGATGATGGTGATTTTATTCACTTTGCGCTTATGGTTGAATCTGAGTCCGTTAGCACGGAAGATACATTAAGAAATCCAAAGTGGGTGTATAGGATAGAAGAGGAGATGGAATTGATTGAAAAAAAGAATACTTGGGAGTTGGTTGATCAATCGAAACGAAATAAGCCAGCCGGCGTGAGATGGGTCTATAAAGTGAAGATAAATCCCAAAGGTGAAATAGTGAAGCATAAAACTCGACTAGTTGCGAAGGGATTTTTGCAAAGAGAATGTATATACTTGGATGAGGTGTTTGCATCTGTTCTTAGGATAGAAACCATAAGGCTAGTTGTTGTCATTGTTTATGTAGAACAATCACTTGGTTTTGTTGTAACAAATCAAGATGGGAGGGTCCACAAGCTGAAGATATCACTTTATGGTTTGAAGCAAGATCCTAGAGTTTGGAACAATCACATTGATGGTTTCCTAGTTAACGTTAGCTTCAAGAAATATGTATTTGGACATGGTGTTTATGTGAAGTCGGGTGCAAGATGAGATGTGATCATATTTTGCATATATGTGGATGATTTATTAATCACTGGCAGCTACGAGATAAGTATTTCTAAGTTCAAGAGTGAACTTATAAAAGAATTTGGGATGAGTGACATTGGCATTATGACATACTTCCTTGGCATAGAGTTCCATAAGTTAAAATTGAGGTTGCTCATGCACCAAAGGAAGTATGCTCTTGAGATATTGAAGAGGTGTGATATGGAGCATTGTAATGCGTCCAATACATCACCTGAAGCAAGGTTACAAGTGTCTAAAAATTATGAGGAATAGAACGTGAATTCTACTCAATATAGAAAATTGATTTGATCATTACGTTACTTGTGTAATACACGGCTAGAATTGGCGTTTAGTGTTGGTATTGCGAGTAGATTCATGGAGAGACTGAATGTATCTCACTTGGAAGAAGTTCAGAGGATCCTAAGATATGTAAAAGAAACTCTTGGCTACAAAATTATCTTTCCTGCAGTAGATACAGACAAAAAATACGATTTGCTTGGTTATATTGATTCTAATTGATGGGAAGATAAAGATTATCGAAAGTCTACAGCTAGTTATATTTATATGTTTGGAGGAGAACTAATCTCTTGGTGTTCGAAAAAGTAATAAGTGGTTGCACTCTCTTCTTGTTAGGCCAAGTATATCATTGTATCGGTAAGTGCGTTCCAAGTTGTGCGACTTATGAATCTGTTGGGAGAGTTGAGCATCAATGTTGGAGAAGCTGTCACACTCTTGGTTGATAATGTTTCAGCCATCAATCTTGCTAAAAATAACATTACACATGGGAGGAGCAAGCATATTGAGATGATGTTTTGCTACTTGAGGGATCTGGTGTGTGAAGGTAAGTTGAGGTTGTGATACTATCTAAGCGAAGAACAAGTTACAAATTTGTTGACAAAAGGAGTCACAACTGATGTGTTCAAGAAGTTGAAGATGAACTCGGGCATGGAGAACTTGGACCATTTGAATTAAGGTGGTGTATTGGATGTATATAGTAATTCAAATGCATTGTGTAAGCTTCTGTGAGTATATTAATGGAAACAACTTTAAAAATAAGCACTTATGGAATGCAGAGACTGGTTTTTCATGGGCGTAATCCATTACGTGAAAAGGTGTAACCGGTTACAGAAGACAATTTCACTTCTGTTTTTCTAGTTATCAAAGGCGTTATCGGTTACAGTGTTTTTTGTAACCGATTATGAACCCGTGTTTTAAATTTTAGCCTATTTTTAAGTTGTTTTTAGTTCTCACTTGTTTTACTTAGCTTTTATACACACACACACACACACACACACACACACACACACACACACACACACACACACACACACACACACACACACACACACACACACACACATATATATATATATATATATATATATATATATATATATATATATATATATATATATATATATATATATATATATATATATATATATTCTAAACCTCAATCTCTCTCTCTCCCTCTTCTCATTTCATAATCTCTAATTATCACTTTTTCTTCATTGATTCACCAATATAGTTTTTGTATGTTCCAACATTACTTCTGATCTGGAATGCGCCTGCACTTGTCCCCCGGTTGGGAGGCCCAATCCAACACCCTTGTATAAGGCCTAAAAGCAAGCAGCCCAAGCTAGGGACCGTTGGGCAGCTCCTCACACATCCGTTGGGGAACGTGACCCACGTCCCCACATCACCGTCATCTTAACCGCCCTTCGGAAATCACGGGTCCAACCCCTATTCTCACGGAGCAGTTAACTAGAGGGGAGTCCATTAGATGGACTCCATAAACACGTAAGCCCTGGCAGTCTCCATTATTGAGCCTTAATGTGGCCCAACAAAGGGGACTTTGGGCCCAGCGTCGGGGGCTATAAATACCCTCTCTTTCGAGAGGGTCAGGTATTGAACATTTCTCACTCTCTTACTTGCTTGCTCATTCCGAATCTCACTTTGGCATAAGAGTGTCTTGCAGGTACCCCCCACCTCACTGTAAAGTTTTGTTTGACATAAGCTGTGATGGTCCATTCTGGTCATGTACGATCAGTGGCGCCGTCTATAGGAATCACAGCTTCCCCGTCTTTCATTCATCCAAGACAAAAAGCTAATCTAACTCCTTTTTGACTGTCATGGATGATCTCACGGCAGAAAATAACCTGAATGTCCATCTCGTCGATGTCAACAACAACTTCGCCAACCATAACACCAGCATCAACAACGCTGGTCCCGCTAGCCTCAACGCTGGTAACAATAACATCACCAGCAACAACAACGGCCACGCCAGTGACATACCCGGCCCCTCAGAGTATAGAGATGGGATGTCTACCTCTTCGTCATCACTTTCCCAACGACTTGAAGGCGATCATCGTCCTCTCCAGAACTATCAACCGCCCGCATTCCAGGAGGTCCCCGTTCCTAAAGGTGCTGATGCCACGACCAGGGAACTGTTCGCGACAATAAATCAAACAAACTACTTAATCTTTTCATAATGGGAAAGATTAAGAGTGCTCAAAGATTTTCGGAGATCCCCCGAAATACATAAGAGGCCTGATTCCCCTCCTCCCCGTCAGATAGAGGATCATCCCCAATCTCCCCCGTGGAGACGCATACGAGATGCCTCTCGAAGACCCTCTCCTCAATGAATCGGGAGACGCCCTGCATATGAGAGGGATCAACCCGTATATACAGGGAGACGTGATCACGTCCCCCCGCGTCAAGAGCAAAGACCTCCTGGAAACAGGAACATGGGATATGACGAATGACCACACCGCCCGAGGAATCCTCTGTGCGACCAGGGCCGCCATTACGACTGTTATTACAACAGGTCGCCTTCTCGATCTACAAACAGAAGTGACGAAGAAGACCCTCACGGTCCCCTATCCTAGGCTATTATGGAGGCACCCATTCCCCCATGTATGGAGAAACCTCCCCATCTGAAGGAGTACGACGAAATTACTGATCCGGTCGACCATATCGACAGGTTCGAGGCAATGTTGCATTATCATAACATTGGGGGACCGATCAAATACCGGTTGTTCCCCAAGACTTTGAGAAATATTCCGATGGACTGGTATAAGAGCCTCACTCCGGGGTCAATTACATCCTGGAGAAATTTTAAAAACCAGTTTATCAGTTCATTCATTGCCTCACGTCGACATCCAAAGACTGAGGCAACCCTCGAGGCCATCGTCTAAAGAAACGAAGAAACCCTCAGGGAGTTTATTGATCAGTTCAACCGCGAGGCCATTCAGGTCCCCTGTACCAATCATATGAAGAGATACTTGCTCGAGAGGGGACTCGTCCCGGGCACGGAGTTCAGAAAAGCCGTTGGCTTCGAACCACCGTAGACATTCGATGCTCTCCACGAGAAGGCTAAGGCCTACATGGACTATGAGGAGAGGGAAGTGGCCAATAGAGCCCGCGACCCAAGGAATCATGGATCAACCAGCAATCCGCGACAACAAGATTTGGGCCCTCCTCGATGAACGAGCGAGAAGAGGAGGGATGACAAACCACAGGATCCTCGCGAGCAAAGAGGGCCCGCAGGGAAATTTACTGAGTACATTCTGCTGATAGCTTCCCGCAAGTGCATCTTAGTAGAGTATGCTAATACTGATTTCAAGGACGGCGACGTCAGGCATCCTCGCTCTTCTCCTGCTAAGCCCGAGGTTGATCGGAGAAAATACTGCCAGTATCATCGAAGTTATGGACACCTGACTGAAGATTGTGTCCATCTCAAAGATGCTATAGAGACCCTCATTAAAGGGGGAAGACTCGGGAAATATCGGCGCGACAACACCCCTCATCGAGATTCCTATGACACAAAGGAGGCTGAGGAGGATGCCCGACCATCAGAGGAACATTCCCCATCCAAACATCATTCTCTATTACGAGACCGGGGGACTTCTATATACCCAACGACATTGAAGAACCTCTGTTCATGCACAGTAGGTGGGAAACATTCCCCTCTGCCATGGTCATAAATGGCGGGGGATTCAACGACATAACTATAAACTCCGTAAAGAGAAAATTGGACGAACTGGTCGACGCCCCCCTACAAACAGTGATATTCGAGAGGGTCAAGGGCAGATTGGAGCCAATCACATTTTACCTCAAAGAATTTCCTGAAGAGGCCCCTAACTCAAGCATCCCTCTTCTGGTTAGGGCGAGGATGGCTAATTTTGACATTCATCGCATCTTGGTCGATGAAGGGATTTTCGTCAATGTAATGTATAGCCAACTCTTCCGAACCCTACAACTTGATGACACCCATCTTTCACCATACATGGGGTCCTACCTGCAGGGCTTCAATGACTCGACCTCCAAACCGGGGGGTACGTGGAGCTCTTAGTCACCTTCAGCGAGGAGACCGCCACCAGGCAAGTCAAGGTGCGGTTTTTTGTCATCGACTGCCCGTCTCTCTACAACTGCATCCTAGGGAGACCAACATTGGTAGAATTGACCATTGTTCCCTCCACCGTCCATCTGAAGACGGAGGAACAAAGAGCTCCTCCCAAGGTAGACTCCATTTTGTTGGACACATGCTTCAACCAGTATGAAGCACCCGACGGAGAGCAGGGACTCCTCCGACCAATCCCGGATGGAGACTTTGAGTTTGTCCCCCTCGATGAAGACCCTCACAAAGGCGTGAAGATCGACACCAGACTCCCCGATCTGGCGAGGAAGCATATCCAAGCTTTCTTGAGGGAGAATGCGGACCTGTTCACGTGGAGTGCTACGGAGATGCCCGATTTCGACCCCGAGGTCGCCTGCCATCAACTGGCCATTGATCTAGCCGCTAGGGTAATAGTACAACATAGACGTAGGCAGTCTCCCGAGAAAGCGGAGGCTTCTGAAAATGTTGTAAAAGACCTCTGTTGTACCCCAAAATTTGCCCTCCCATTTTTCACTCAAGACATGCCTCTGGAGGTCCTCAATTGCTCAAGGTTGACCAAGAGTTAACCAGACAAACACTCATCCTGAGCAATGAACCTCTAATTAGGGTTTCACTTTTCACCAAGATGTGTAAGCTCCAAAGGTCCCAGATGCTTTCCATGGTCCTAATATGCTTTCAAGATTGTCCATGACAAATTCCATGCCTTGCACTACAAGTTTCCTCAGTCAATTGCTCAAGTGTTGGAAAATCAATTGTACTAGGTCAAAAAAAACTATGACCTATATACAGTCAAACTTCAAGATTTTTGGTCAAAATCAACATTTTGAAGTGATATCCATAATTTGATCAAGAGTTGATCACGATTCCTCAATAAATGCTCCTAACTTATCAAAAGTCAATAATTGCTAATTAGGGTTTCTATAGGAAAAGTCAACCAAACTTTGACCATGCATAACTTTCACATAATTCATCCATTTTCCCCAACCAAAGCTCATTTTGAAGAGAATCCATTTACCTACAACTTCTCTTCAGCCCTCAAGTCCAAGAGATGCACCATTTGAAAGATACAAGCTCATACATTACATGTCAATTTTTGAAAGTCAACAAAAGTCACTTTTTGTCAAGACCTTTTACATCAAGATAAAGCCTTCAAATGCAAAATTGATCAAAAGAGGGATTGGAGTAGATGTCTTGGTACTTCCAAAAAAAAGTCCAAGATCATCATCATGAGATAAAAATTTAGCAAGTTATGGCTTGTCCAAGTTGGGAAAATTTTGGAAATTTCAAGTATGGTGCATTGAGCAAATTTGAACTTTTGAGTCAATGGCTTAACTTTTTGAAGTTCAAATATTTTTCTAAGCTTATGGAGGAACTCTAATCTCATTTTTACATGGCCTTGCATTTTATACCTATTTTGTCCATATTTAATTTGATTTATTTCAAATAAATATTAAATAAATTATACAAAATATTATGGAATGGGCCTTGACCTTTGGGCTTATGGTTTGGCTTGCCTTAGGGCCCAAGAACTCGTGTACAATTGTCCAGGTACATGCTAGCATGGAAAGGGCAAGTTTTGGCAAAATATGGAAGTTCTTTAATTTGTTGGATTTTGGTTGGAAAACATGTTTATGGCCATGATTCTTTCCATTCAATCTTGTCCCCCTCCTCTCTACTATATATACATCACATTTGCAAGCCAAATGAATGAATATACAGCCTTAAGAACTCACACCAAAAATTGCAAAAGTTATCAAGAATCGTGAAATTCAAAAGAGCAGATTCCAGCCATCATATATCCAAACCAAAGGTCCTAATACCTTCCCGAGACTTCCAGAGACTCATAGAAGCCATTATTCAAGTTATCCCACGCCTGGAAGCGCCAAACCGAAACACAATCATTTTTGGTAATTTTTAATTCTTGTATTGATAATTTCATGATGATTTAACAGATTTCCATGTTTGTTTCGTGTTTAGGATGATCTATAGGGCAAGTCTAATGTGAGACATGTGAGAATAGGAGCCAAAATAGGATCGTGCCATTTCTAGGGCACGGTCCGAGTTCTTCATCATATCTCAAAATCCAGTGATCTCCAGGCCAAATAGACCCCAAATTCGTGACCAGGAGGAAATTTCGTGTGAGATAGAGACTTTGGTTTTTGTTTAACTGACATTTTTCTCTCTCCAGGTTTTGAGTAATCGGAGAAGACGATCGGAGTTTGACTCCGGCGTCCCTCTGATTGTGTGCGTTGTCAACACCCCATTAGGTTATTCAAACCATCGCGCGTGTTTTTTATTTTTTAATATATCTGACTGGTTTTCGTATATTATATTTTTGTTTAATTTATATAACGAATGTGATAACAGCTCAGTTGACAAAGCGCGTTTGTGTGAAGGGAGAGGACCTGAGTTCGAGTCTCAGGTCCATCGTTTTAAATTTTTTAACCTATTTCATGCAAATTCCATGTGTTGTGTGGCCAGACGTGCACCATATTCCATCAGCCCATCACCTCTTGATCCAGATCCAGCGTCTCAACACGCAGTCTCATGGTAGACCTTCAAGGGCTGGCAATATAGGATCAAATGCAGTTTCTGGATCTTAGTTGGCTTGGGCCCAACATTTTAAAAAACTCATACCCCCTAATTGCTTATAACATCAGGCCCAACATGCATTTTTTTGTTTTAATTGTTTATTCTTTTTTTTAGATATTTTTTTAATTACAAATCATAAAAATAAAAATAAATAAATAAATAGATTTAGGTTTTTTTCTTCCAAAAATTATTTTAATTAATTAATTGATTATTTTAATTTTATTTTATCAACTTAAAATTAATTAGACTTAGGTTCATTTTAATTTAAATATTTTTCTTAAATAAAAAACAAAAAATACAAAAATATTAGAATTAGGTTCATTTCATTCAATATTTATTTTCTCAAATTAAATTTAGATTTAGTTTAATTATTTTTTCTGAATAAAAAGATAAAACCAAAAAGATTTTCTTTCTTAGGATTTTTTTAGACGTAATGTTTATTTCGCGCATGTTATTTTTATTCTCGCATTTTATATAAATAATGTAACTGATTATGGGATGTAATAGTCTAGGTTTAAAATTCCGCATTTTATTTTCTTGCACTTTTTTTATGTAATTGTCCCAAAGCTTTGTAATAGTCTAGGATTTAAATTTTCACACTTTAAATTTCTGTAAATATTAACTGTTAGTAACTAGGCATGCATGATAAGACTGAAAATTAAAACGTTAGCAAATTTAATAATGTAAGATAAATAACCGAACTTAACACATATGCACATATGCACCTCTAGGGTATCACTGCTTCGGTTGCCTTCGAAAAAACAATCATGTCCCTCGAAATGAGGATGCTTTAGCAAAGATCCGTAAATCAAAAGATCATAGTCCCTCTATGACCCTACAATTGCCTTCTCGGTAAATGATCTAGTCCCTAAACAAAATTGCTAAAGCGTCTCCACAAGTTGCCTTCGTGAGTGTAAACGTCCCTTTGATTGTCCCTCAAACATCCAACGATGGGGCTACCTACTCACTAATAGTAGGATAGCACTGTCTAAAGGATAGGAGGAAAAGAACAAACTTTTTCGAGTATAAAAGTAGATAGCTGTTAGAAGTTTGCTCAAAACAACTTTTTTTCATCTACACAAAAACATTTCAAAAAAACAATTTTCAAAACATTTGCTTTGTTAACACTCTTGAGGACTGATACAAGAGTTAAACACAAAGTAAATCGCCGCACTAAGGCATTTTCAAAACATTTTCAAACACACAAAGCACAAAGGTATTTTAAAATGAGAAAACCTCTAAGAGCCCGTAGAAAACTACGGATGGAAAGGGTGTTAACACCTTCCCTTTCCATAATCTACCCCCCCCCCCCCCCCCCCCCCCCCCCCTTACTAAGAAAACATCTCGAAAAGGTCTTTTTCTGTTCTTTTCACCCTTTCCTTAATTTGGATAAAAGAAAAGTCAGTGGCGACTCTTGCTTACCGCAACATTTGCAAATACAAATGCAAAACCAGTATAAACAGTCGGTTCTTCCACCGTATCACGGAATCCTAGAGGCAAATTTTATTTTCAAGGCCAGGTATTCAACCTGGCTGTCAAATGTTGTACAATTTAAAAAGAATAATGGAAAATGGCGTATGTGTGTTGACTATACCGATCTTAACCGGGCATGCCCTAAAGATGCATTCCCATTGCCTAACATTGACATGCTGGTCGACAACTCGGTCGACTATAAAATTTTATCTTTTATGGACGCCTACTCGGGCTACAACCAGATTCTAATGGTGATGATCGATAAGCACTGCACTGCTTTCATGACCAGCTCAGGCAATTATTACTACAACGTAATGCCCTTCAATTTGAAAAACGCAGGGGCGTCATACCAGCGGATGATGAATAAAGTCTTCTGCAACGAGATCGAAGATATGCTAGAGGTATACATGGACAACATGATCGTCAAATCTCGAGCAGACACCGACCATGCTTTCCAACTCAAAAAAGTCTTTGCCCAAGCGAGACAATGTAGAATGAGGTTCAATCTTGAGAAGTGCACTTTCGGGGTTAAACCGGGCAAGTTCCTCGGTTTTTACCTAACAGAACTGAGAATTAAAGCCAACCCCGATAAATGTCGAGCGTTCTCGGAGCTCCCTACACCTAATTAAAAGAAATCAATACAAGTGTTAAACAGATTGCTCCCCTCACTCTCCCGTTTCGTGGCGAAATCCGCACAACACGCCCTTCCATTTTTCAAACTATTGCATAAAGAGAACGCTTTTGAATGGACCGAGGAATACGAGCAAACCCTCCCCCATATCAAGTAAAGCCTTTCGCAACTACCCGTACTATCGCGACCTGTGGACGGGGAGACCTTGTTCTTGTATTTGGCCATCTCTATCGAGGTTGTGAGCGCAGCCCTCATTCGCGAGACTCCTGACGGGAAAAAGCCAGTATATTTCACGAGAAAAGCACTTTAGGGACCCGAGGTCAGGTACCAACAGATCGAGAAGGTGGCCTTGGCCCTCGTCAATGCAGCAAGAAGGCTCAAACATTACTTCTTGGCACATACGATCATCATACAGATATACCAACTCATAAGACAACTATTAGGTCGACCAGACATGGCAGGACGAATGCTAAAATGGTCCTTGGAGATTTCGGAGTTCGACATCCAGTATGAAAGAAGGAAGGCCCTCAAGGCTCAAGCTCTGGCCGACTTCGTCGGAGAGATGACCGATCACAACCCTCCCACAGGGAAGGAGCACAAGTGGACCATCTTTTTGGATGGAGCTTTCAGCTCAACAGGAAGTGTAGAAGGAATCCTCCTCGAAAATGAGGAATACGAGGCCTTACTCGCAGGATTAAGACTAGCCGAGGACCTTGGCGCTCGAGAGATACACATTTTCACTGATTCCTAACTTGTCGCATCTCATGTTCAAGGGGGATACCAGGATAAGAACAACAGCCTCATTGAATATTTGAACTTGGTCAGAGAACATATGAAAAAGTTCGACCGGGCAGAAATCACACATGTGCCACACGAATGGAACACGCAGGTCGACATACTTTCAAAGCTCGCAAGCACGAAGAAGAAAGGCGGGAACAAATCCATCATACAAGAATCTCTTTCTTGCCCGAGCATTGAGAGGTCCACTATGCTTCCCGAAGTGAATGCCATCAGGGACAACTCATGTTGGATAACCCCGATATTCAATTTCCTGACAAAGGGGGAGCTTCCCGTAGATTGAAGAGAGGTGGCCGTAACCAAACAACAACCTTGCTCGTATGTTGTACTCGAACACAATCTTTACCATCATGGATTCTCCATCTCACTCCTAAAATGTGTCGAAGAGTCTGCAATCCCCGAGATACTGCGGGAAATCCATGAGGGAATCAACGCCTAACACATAGGCGGAAGATCCCTAGCATGAAAGGTGTTGCGAGCAGGGTACTACTGGACGACCATGCAACAAGACACCAAGGAGCATGTCAAGAAATGTGACAAGTGCCAATAACACGCGTACATGCACCTCACACCTCTACACGAGCTCACAAGACTATCCTCCCTGTGGCCATTTGCATGATGGGGAATGGATATCCTCGGACCTTTCATGCAAGGAACATATCAAAACAAGTTCCTTATCGTAGCCGACTACTCACGAAACATACTTGCCCGGTTCAGAATACCACAAGCGCTCGTCACTGACAATGGGAAACAGTTCACCGATCAAAGTTTCCAGAACTTCATTTCCAGACTGAGAACCAAGCAACATTTTACCTCGGTCGAACACCCCCAAACTAACGGGCAAGTCGAGGCCGTAAATAGAGTCATCTTGCGAGGACTCAAACACAAGATGGGCGAAGCCAAGAGGGGTTGGGTTGAAGAACTACACAACGTCCTATGGGCTTATCGAACAATGCCCCATTTGATGACTGGTGAGACACCATTCCAACTAACCTACGGCACCGAGGCCTGTTAGAACATAGTTTGATTCTACAACCCTTACTTAGAGTTTTGATGATAACAAATACAAAGAACTAATGAAAAACACAAAGAACAAATATGCACCCTAAAAATTATGTTTTATGTATGCAGAAGTTCTGACCAAAGCAGCATCAGAAGATAAGCCATAAGAGCTACACGCTGAAGCAATCAGAACATGCGCTGAAGATTGATGACCAGAACCTGCCCTTAAACAAAGTAAATTATGATTCTGAACAAGAACATGTTAATCCAAGTCATCAATATTCTGAAGTGTCAACAGCAAGTAAGGAGATAAGATTCTGAAGCGTTACTGATCATTCAAGACAACATCAATTCTAACGGCTTCTTTCAGACAGGATCTTCTCCAAATGGAAAGTGTGTTAATAACATTAAACATGCTTGATGATCAACGTTACTCCACTGCCTATATAAACAAAGTCAGCATTCAAAATCAAAGACGATTCGCTACATAACCACTTACGCATATTCAAAGCTGTAAGCAATATTCTTTACATTTCCAAGCTATAATCTTGTGTAAATTATCACAGTTGTGATAAAACAATTTTTGTAAGAAAAACAACAACACACATCTTGTATAATAGTTTTGAAACAGTGTTCCTTGAGATTAACCGGACTGTGGTTGTACTCAAGAAGATTTTAACAGTTGTTAAAGTAGTGATTGTAATCCTTTTGAGATTAGTGGATTAAGACATCGTTGGTGAGAGGCGAAATCACCTTGACAGGTGGACTGGAGTAGTTTGAGATCAAATGAACCAGGATAAAAATACTGTGTCATTGAGCTTTTAATTTCAAGTTTTCAATTCACCCCCCTTTCTTGTGTTTTTCACATCTTCAATTGGCATCAGAGCGCCTGGTTCTGAGCTTAAACACTTAACTGTGTCAGTACAAGATCCAAGCTTCAGAAAAACACTATGGTGGGAACAAGCCAAAACATCAGCAATGACAACCATGAAGACAAGGACAGATTCAGTGGAAAACCTCCAGTCTTTGATGGAGAAAACTTTGACTACTGGAAAGACATAATTGGGAGTTTCTTTCTGGCCCATGATGCTGATCTATGGGACATGGTGACTGATGGATACACGCACCCAGTGGATGGACGTGGTCAGAGGATTGACAGAAAAATGATGTCTGGTCAGCAAAAGCATGAATTCAGAAACCACCACAAGGTCAGAACAATACTCCTCAGCGCCATCTCATACTCAGAATATAAGAAAATATCAAACAGAGAGACGGCCAAGATAATGTTTGACTCTCTGAGAATGACGCATAAAGGCAACATTCAAGTCAAAGAAACCAAGGCCCTTGCGCTCATTCATAAGTATGAGGCATTCAAGATGGAAGATAATGAATCAATAGAAACTATGTTTTCAAGATTCGAAATCCTTGTTGCTGGACTGGAGGTTCTTGACAAAGGGTATTCTACTGTTGATCACGTTAAGAAGATCATCAGAAGCTTGCCCAAGCAATGGAGGCCAATGGTCACAACACTTAAGCTAGCCAAAGATCTCAACAAAATATCTCTGGAGGAACTTGTCAGCTCCTTCAGAAGTCACGAGATAGAGCTAGAAGAAGATGAGCCTCAAAAGCAAGGTAAGCCACTAGCTTTAAAATCTAACAGAAAATCTGACTCTAAGGTTTTGCAGGCTGTTGAAGAAAATTCTGATGGATCCTCATCTGAAGAAGATGAACTGTCTCTCCTCTCCAGAAGGGTGAGCCAACTGCGGAAGCAGATACAAAGGAAATTCAGAACTCCTAGAAGATCAGAGAATCAGAATAAATCCTCCTCCAGATACTGAAAGTCTGAGTCTTCGTATGGACACAGAAGATCTGAAGGTTCTTCAGAATACAAAAAGCCAAATAACAAGGACATCATCTTCTATGAGTGTAACGAGCAAGGGCACTACAAAAGTGACTGCCCAAGGCTTCAAAAGAAGAAAAGCCTCATGGCTACATGGGATGATTCTGACACCTGTGAAGCTGACTCAGAATCAGATGATGAAAGAGAAAACATAGCTCTCATGGAAAACGTATCAGAAGACAGCAAAGCTTCTGGTTTAGACTCAAAATCAGACACTGAAGAGGTATTTCCTGATTTTACCATAAATTTTACTAAGACTGAACTTGCAGAAAGCCTAAATGAAATTCTGGAAAGGTATCAGCAAATCAAAGTCAAATTCAGGAACCTGAAAAGGAATCTTGCCTCTGAATCTGAAAAGTCTGAGAGTCTCAGATTAGAGAATTCTGAGTTAAAAGAAAAAATTTCAAAAATTAGAAAATGATTTGCAAAACTCTCAGAAGGAAACAATCTCTAAAACTCCCAGTAATGCTGATGAGATCATCAAAGAGTATGATCACAGCTTTCAGAAGTGTCTAGCTAAAAACATAGACAGAAGCAAGATGGCTTCAATGATCTATGGAGTTAGCAGAAATGGCAGAAAAGGGATAGGATATCAAGGTAAGGTATCTACAACAAGAAATTCCATGGACTTAGTTATAAAACGTACACCACTTAATTCACATTTTATATATGGGCACACACATGACATAAAATACACAAGTAGTGATTATTCTGTCAAACCAAAATTCAATCAGAATTTTGGTAAAACTAACAAATCAGGACCCAAGAAAATGTGGGTACCTAAGGATAAAATTATACATGTAGCAGATATCTTTAGCAGCAAGGCTAAGACACCAATCATGGTACCTGGACTCTGGCTGCTCGCGACACATGACGGGAAGAAGGAAGATGTTCCAAAGCCTGGAACTTAATCCTGGAGGCTACGTGGGCTTTGGAGGTAATCAAAGAGGAAAGATCATTGGCTCTGGAACAGTAGGTAATGGAAATCTTCCCTCTATAAATAATGTATTATTAGTTGATGGATTAATGCATAACCTGTTATCCATAAGTCAATTAAGTGATAATGGTTATGATATAATCTTCAATCAAAATTCATGCAAAGCTGTTAGTCAGAAAGATGGGACTATCCTATTTAATGGAAAGAGGAAAAACAACATTTATAAAATAAAACTTTTTGAACTAAAGAGTCAGAATGTAAAATGCCTACTTTCTGTTAACAACGAGTAATGGGTCTGGAACAGAGGATTGGGGAATGTTAGTATGAGAAGAATATCTCAGATTAACAAATTCAATCTGGTCAGAGGACTTCCAAAATTGAAGTTCAACTCAGATGCTCTGTGTGAAGCATGTTAGAAAGGCAAATTTGCAAAACCTGCTTTCAAATCCAAAAATGTTGTTTCCACCTCTAAGCCATTAGAACTTCTACACATTGACTTATTTGGACCAGTAAAAACTACTTCAGTCAGTGGCAAGAAGTATGGGTTAGTAATCGTAGATGACTATAGCAGATGGACATGGGTAAAGTTCTTAAGACACAAGGATGAGTCACACTCTGTATTTGTTACCTTCTGCAACCAAGTCCAGAATGAAAAAGGATCTTAGAATTGTCAAAGTCAGAAGTGATCATGGTGGAGAATTTGAAAATAAAAATTTTGAATTATTTTTTAATGAAAAAGGCATTTTGCATGACTTCTCTTGTCCTAGAACTCCCCAACAAAATGGAGTTGTAGAATGAAAGAATAGAACATTGCAAGAAATGGCCAGAACCATGATCAATGAGACTAACATTTCTAAGATCTTCTGGGCAGAGGCAATTAACACAACGTGTTACATTCAGAATAGAATCTCCATAAGACCTATTCTAGAAAAGACTCCATATGAATTGTGGAAGAACAAAAAGCCCAACATTTCTTATTTTCATCCATTTGGATGCACCTGCTTTATTCTGAATACAAAAAATTATCTGAACAAGTTTGACTCTAAAGCACAAAAGTTTATTATGTTAGGATACCCTGAACGCTCAAGAGGGTACAAAGTATACAATACAGAAACATAGATTGTTGAAGAGTCAATCGGTGTTAGGTTTGATGATAAGCTTGACTCTCAAAAGTCAAAGCAGAATGAATTCCTTGCAGGTATGGAAGTTGAACTCATAGGTACTGAAGACAACTCATCAGAAGGTCTCAACAGAGACGCTCCCTCAACATCAAAAAGAGTTACTGTAAACAATCCAACATATTCTGTTGATCAACTTCAGAAAAGGCTATCCAGAAGCAGCATTGATCACCCAGAAGATACAATACTGGGAAAGAAATATGATCCAATCAGAACCAGATCAACATTCAGAAACTCTGATGAATCCCTCATATGACTGGTCTCTCTGATTGAACCAACAACTATTGATGAAGCAATTCTGGGTAATGATTAGATTCTGGCAATGCAAGAGGAACTGAATCAATTCACCAGAAATGACGCATGGGATCTGGTTCCCAAACCAAAAGGATTCAACATCATTGGAATAAAGTGGATGTTTAGAAACAAACTGAACAAGCAAGGAGAAGTCATCAGAAACAAAGCACGACTGGTAGAATAAGGTTATAGTCAGCAAGAGGGGATATACTATACAGAAACCTTTGCTCCAGTCGCCAGGTTAGAATCTATCGGACTTTTAATATCATTTGCTATAAATAAAGGCATCACTCTGTATCAGATGGATGTCAAAAGTGAATTCTTAAATGGCTATATAGATGAAGAGGTATATGTGCACCAGCCCCTGGGTTTGAGAATTCCAAAAATCCAGAATATGTTTACAAACTAAAGAAGTCACTCTATGGTATGAAACAAGCTCCCATATCTTGGTATGAAAGACTAAGTAACTTCCTGTTAGAAAAGGAATTCACCAGAGGAAAAGTGGACACAACCTTATTCTGTAAGATAGTTAAGAATGACATGTTAGTATGTCAGATTTATGTTGATGACATCATCTCTGGATCTACTAAACCCTCTCTGGGAAAAGAGTTTGCTAAACGTATGCAGGCAGAGTTTGAGATGAGCTTGATGGGGGAACTCAAATTATTTCTGGGCATTCAGATAAACCAAACTCCAGAAGGAACTTACATTCACCAGAGCAAATATGTCAGAGAACTTCTGAAGAAATTTGATCTCTCAGAATGTAAGCCCTCAAAGATTCCAATGCATACCACATGCATTCTGGAAAAAGGTAGAACAGAAGGCCTACAAAGGTATGATTGGTTCTCTTCTCTATCTGACGGCTTCAAGGCCTGACATTTTATTTAGTGTTTGCTTACGTGCTAGATTTTAATCAGATTCTAGAGAAACTTACTTAATAGCAGTTAAGCGAATTTTCAAGTATCTGAAAGGTACTACTAATCTGGGTTTGTTTTATAGAAAGTCAAATGATTACAGCTTAGTAGGATATTTTGACGCTGACTTCGCTGGAGATAAAGTAGAACGTAAAAGAACTTCTGGAAGCTGCCAGTTTCTGGGAGAAAATCTGATCTCATGGACCAGCAAGAGACAATCCACAATAGCACTATCAACAACAGAAGATGAGTACATAGCAGCTGCTGGATGTAGCACACAAATTCTCTGGATGAAAAGTCAACTTGAAGACTTCAACATATTTGAGAGTAACATTCTTATCCTCTGTGACAATACTTCTGCTATTTGTCTCAGTAAAAATCCAATTTTGTATTATAGGGCTAAGCATATAGAAATAAAACATCATTTTATTAGGGACTATATTCAGAAAGGGATTCTTAGCTTAAAATTTATTGACACAGACCATCAATGGGCTGATGTCTTTACAAAACCTATTTCTGAAGATAGGTTTAACTTCACTCTGAAACATCTCAGCATGAAGCTATGCCCAGAATAAATTGTTTTATTTACATATCTTAACCATCAAAACTTTATTATTTTCTGTGAACTACTGATCAACCTGTCTTCAGAGTTTAGAAGTACAGATTGCATCAGAATCTATCCATGAAGATCTGAACGTTTCATTTCAAAGATAGAAGTGTGCTGTTCACATAATCAAACAGTTGTCATCCATTTATCAGCTACTTTCTAAGGTTGAACACGCGTTCACTTTTATGAAAGGTCAAAAGCGCTGATTGGGTGCATTGAGACACATGTCATGGGTAACCGTTCCAGTATCTTTATGAATCCCCTAATTTCAGCTGTCATTAATGCTTATAATCATGACTAATTATTTCTCTCTCTTACTGTTTACGCTTTCAAGAAAAACTATTTAAACTGAAATTTCACTCTTTACATTCTTTCACTTTTACTCTCTAAATATTTTTTATCGTTTCAAGCTCTCGTTTTTAAAACCCCTTTCAGCTTCCTCAAAATACCGTGTGAACAATGGCTTCTTCAAGTGTCACAAAAGTCAGTGCTCAGGAATATGCTTCAATGGAACAGTATGAAGTACCCTACAAAACGCTCCTCACTCCTATTAATAATCTGGAAGTTCTCTCTGAACTGATTGTTGATTTTGGGAGTCTTCAAGAAAATGGCTTCAATCTGTATGAAGACGTTACTGCTCAAGGATGGAACAGGTACTTTGATCGTCTGGTTGGTCCAACATTTCCCATTCTTGTCAAAGAATTTTGGATACATGCTTCTTCTTCAAATCATCAGATTACTTCTTATGTCATGGGGAAGAAAATTGTTATTACAGAAGACCTAATTTCAAAGCTTATTGGTTACAATGGTGGATGTGTCAGATGCATTGACATGGCTGAGAGATGCTCTGATGTGAGTTCTATTGCAAAGGAAATATTTACTAATGGACTACCCTCCAGCAAAATCAGAGATCTGAAGGATCACCACAGAATTTGGGCAAGAATTATTCTGGGGTGTATCAACCACAGGAAGCCAACTAGCTCTCCTGATTATATCAACATTGATCAGTAGTTTTTGATCTATTTCATTGCCAAGAGGACTAAGGTAAACTTCTCACACTTGTTGTTTAATCATCTTAGAACTAGTGTGAAGGAAACAAGAGAAGATGAACGAACCAAGAGGGACTTGATACCCTTAGGAAGACTCATATCAGATATTCTGACAGAGAATAAGCTGATAGAACATTTGACTGAAGCCCAGGAAATCAGCACTTTGGAAGCAACCGCTGGGAAGCCCCTGAACGCTAAAAATCTGAAGAAGATGAAAATCATTGAGAATATCAAGAAGGAACCTACTATTACTTCTCATGCAACCATCACTTCAAGAAGGATACCTCTGGATGATTTTCCTCTATTTTCTGATATTGACTCCAAGCCAGAAATAATAGTCAAATATCTGGACGCTTGCAAGGAAGATGGTACTGCACCAGAAATCAATATCTAGGACTTACACAAGGCTGATCCAGAAGTTGCTTTAAAGAATACCAAGAAGAGGAAAGCTGCAGCAGAAGGACCATCTCAGAGAACTCCAAAAGCTGCCAAAAAGAAAGGTAATCCTTCCTCTGTTTCTGTTATAAAATCAAAAAATGTATCAACATCTGAAGCCATGACTACTCAACCAGAACATCCAACTCCACAAACATTTGAAGACTTTGACATAGGGTTTGATCCATCATAAAATCTAGGTCTGAATCAAACTCACTCCCTTTCTCATAATCCAAATCCTGAACAAACCCAACCAGAACTTGCCAAAGTTCTGTCTGATATTGATTCATTTGACCAAGACTTTTCAGCTCCCGTACCACAAAATCCAAATTCTCAACTCCCTGAAAATCCAAACTCTGATACCACACCATAAATTCCGCAACCTCACTCTCCATAACAAGAAATTCCTCATCCACAATCACCTCAACCTGAAATACAATAACCAGAAGCTCAACCTTCTGAGAATCAGTCTTCTGATATCCATGAACCAAAACCTCACCGCGTTTCAACAAACAAATCTAAAGAACCTCATTCAGATTCTGATACAATCCCAATACCTGGAATCACAGAACCACTTGCTATTCGCATGCCTCTCACCATCCACGACATTCCAGAAATCCCTTTATCTCTGGAATCCACACCACCAAACTCCCCTACCAGTCCAATCACCATACCTGACTCTCCCACTCCTTCACCCACTAACAATCCAGATGACAACGTAAGACTTGTCATTGATCCAATTGTGCTGGAAAGACTAGCCTTTATCTCTCACAAAACTGCCATTCCCAAACCTAAACCAACTGAAACCACATCAGATGTTGGTACACGTTTGTTGATTTTTGAAACAGGAATACAGGAATGGATAAATTCTTTGAAGCATGCTAGTCAAGAGATGACTAATCCTGTTGCTTTTGATTATATATGGACAAAATTCAAAAACTGGCTTAGTTCTGAAATGCTGAAGCTGAAGGAACAAAGTTATGAATAGGTTCAGCAGAACTTTAGTGCTAAGCTGAACGCTTTTCAAGACCAAGTTTTGAGCCAACTTCTCAAGAAAGATATCCTCTCTCTGGATAATGCTACCTGGACAGAGCATCATCCCTCAGATGAAATTCAACCAGAATCAGAAAGTCTCTCCCTGACTGCTGCTCCAGAAGACATGACCACAACAGAAGAAATGGTTCACTCTGAACAAGCTGCAGAATGCTCTGAGAAACGTCCAACTTCTGAAGAAACTCCGGCACCTTCCTTAGTCATGCAAACTCTGGAAGAGTTGAAGAAAGAAAATTCTCTAATCCATGCAAGGTTGGATAAGCAGGAGGACACACACAAAGAGATTAAAATCATTTTGGTCAAGTAAGAAGAGTCTAATACTCATATCAAGAGCTTGCTGGAAGCTTTGTTCACACGTCTTCCCCCTCCTTCTTAGATTTTTGTTTTAAATATGTTTATCTGTAACGCTTAATTTTTTACGTCTTCTGTTCTAGAACTTATCATTGCATCATGTTTTTTAATATAATTCAACTATTTTGGCTCTGATTATATTGCCTTTTTGATAACTGACAAAAAAGGGGGAGAAAGTAAGATATTTTCAATAATGGTTTACTGAGACAGAAGTCTCAAACATTCTGAATTACTTAACCTCTATCGTCTGAAAAGTTTGAACAGGTACAAATTCTGATGAAAGATGCAGCTAAACTCTGATGCTTAAGGAAATTAAGGGAAGTAATCAACTCAGGGGGAGTTTCTCTTAAAACTTTTGTTCTTTATTTTTAATTGAAAAATCTAGTTTTTGTCATCATCAAAAAGGGGGAGATTGTTAGAACATAGTTTGATTCTACAACCCTTAGTTAGAGTTTTGATGATAACAAATACAAAAACTAATGACAAACACAAAGAACAAACATGCACCCTAAAAATTATGTTTTATGTATGAAGAAGTTCTAATCAAAGCAGCATCAGAAGATAATCCATAAGAGCTACAAGCTGAAGCAATCCGAACATGCGCTGAAGATTGATGACCAGAACCTGCGCTTAAATAAAGTAAACTCTGATTTTGAACAAGAACATGTTAATCCAAATCATCAATATTCTGAAGCGTCATCAGCAAGTAAGGAGATAAGATTCTGAAGCATTACTGATCATTCAAGACAACATCAATTCCAACGGCTTCTTTCAGACAGGATCTTCTCCAAATGGAAAGTGTGTTAATGACAATAAACACGCTTGATGATCAACGTTACTCCACTTCCTATATAAACAAAGTCAGCATTCAAAATCAAAGACGATTCGCTACATAACCACTCACGCATATTCAAAGCTGTAAGAAATATTCTTTACATTTCCAAGCTATAATCTTGTGTAAATTATCACAGTTGTGATAAAACAGTTTTTGTAAGAAAAACAACAACACATATCTTGTATAATAGTTTTGAAATAGTGTTCCTTTAGATTAACCGGATTGTGGTTGTACTCAAGAAGACTTTCACAGTTGGTAAAGTAGTGATTGTAATCCTTTTGAGATTAGTGGATTAAGACCTCGTTGGAGAGAGGAGAAATCACCTTGACGGGTGGACTGGAGTAGTTTGAGATCAAACGAACCAGGATAAAAATACTGTGTCATTGAGCTTTTAATTTCAAGTTTTCAATTCAACCCCCCTTCTTGTGTTTTTCACATCTTCAAGGCCGTCATCCCTGTAGAAATCATGGAGCCATCCAGGTGAACTGAAATGCCGCTCGACGAGGAGGTGAATGATGAGGCCCTCAGATATGAGCTCGACCTAGTCAAAGAAATCCATTCAGAAGCATGTCTGTGCGAGGCCACGCTTAAACAATAGATAGCCCTACGCCACGACAACAAAGTTATAAAGCGCGGATTTCAGGTCGGCGGCCTAGTCCTGCGGAGAAGCCAGAAGGATTCCCACAAAGGGAAGATGACCGTGAATTGGGAAGGACCATATCGCATCCACGGGGCCACGGGAACTGGGGCATACTACCTCGAGCATTTAAATGGAGAACCACTACGTCGACCATGGAACACCATAAAACTGAAACAATATTACAGCTAAGTCCTCATCCTATTACAGACATTAGCGGTCGACCAGTCCCATCCAACCGAAAATGGGATAAGCTCGACCATGTAGGCATGTTGAGGCACGAACATGACCTTCAATATCAACACCGGCGGGTTTCTGTTCATTTGTCGAGCAGAACCTTAGCCCACTAGGGACACCTTAATCGAGCTCTGCTATCGAAGTACCCAACAGGTAGAACACCTAACTTGTGATGTGCAGTTCACGCCACGAGTTTAAGATCCCGACCACGACCTTGAACTCGTCAGGATCCCTACCCCGTTTTTCCTCGACACATTCAACATGTGTCAACCACAACCAAGGTCGAGCACAAATCTCCAACCTTTATACAATAAGCAAGTCAGAAACAACGACGAGGAATTATTTATAAATAAATAAGCATGAAAACAAAACAATGGCATTCATAAGTGCCGACCACGAGGGCCGAAGCTGTTTAAATAATTACAAAATTAGGCACGACGGCCACGAATCCAAAATAAAATGAGAGCGGTCACGTAGACCCTAAAAACTAATCAAATATCATCTTCCCCGTAACTGTTTTTGGGGGGATAAAAGATCTTCCCATCAATCACTTGGTTAAATGGACCCGCTCCTTCGACCACAATCTCGACCCCCGGGATCAGAATCCTCAGTTACTCCACAGCCGTGTTGAAACCATAGCCGAGGGTATCCATGACGTCTTGCTCGAGCACTTAGATGGGTGCAATTAGCTCTGCTCTGGACACCATACCCTTCTTTGCATCAGTTTCTTCTGCATCCCGGGTTGTGATCCATTCCAACTCTTTCGTTCGGGCAACCAAATGCTCATTCTCTTGGGTCACGACCTCCAGTTGAAGCTGCAGCTTGTTTAGGTCCTTGAGAAGTCTAGCTTGTTTAGGTCCTTGAGAAGTCTAACTTGGGACTCGAACTTTGACTCGTGATTAAGGATGTTGCAATTTAATTTCTCATTCTTGGCCTTCAGCTTCTCAATCTTAGCATATGCTACATCGAGAGAGGCCTGAGAACTCGCGACTTCATCATTCAGTGACAAGGCTGTCTCGAGCATCCTCATAACATCCGCCACATCCTCCACCAAATTCTTTCGACGAACTTCCTTATCCTCGGACAAAATTTCTTCCCTCTCCTCCTCGTGCATGCCCAAGGAGTTCTCCCTGCTGAAGAGATCACGGTTTAGATAGAAAGGAAGTAGTGCAAAGACCCCCGTGGGCACGACACCTTTGACATCCTCCACGCGTTTCCTCTTTGTTGCAGGCTCGCTTACGAGAATCTGGGCGGGCTCGCCATGGGGAACCCATGTTTTTGATGAAGAGGGGGAACTGTTTACACAGGCCGTAGATTTAGCCTGCCCCAAAGTGGACACGTTCTTCGACCTCAACTTTAATAAGAGCTCAGAGAGCGACGCCATTTGATATGCAATCAAAAAGAAACAATCAGTAATGGGTTAAAGGATAATAACACGGGAACGACCCCGCATGAAAGGCAAGCAAAAGTAATTATCACGACCGCGTCCCCTACCTAAAAGCCTCATGGCTTCCTCATCCGAGGAACATTCGAGAAGGGCCTTCGTGTTAATGAACCTATTAACTAAGAGGTACTCCCCGTTGTTGTTAAAGAGGAGGTTGTTATTCACGTCCACACACCTTGCGGGGGAGAAGCTCCTAACATAGGCTTCCAGCTTCTCATAGGAGAGCTGGTCCTGAGCGTCCAAGTCCTCGGGCTTCACAACATAATACTCAGGCTTTTACTCGAAGTGTTTCCATTGCCACTCGAGCAGAAATCTGGCCATGATCCGGGTAACTAGTTGCCCATCCTCGACTTCCTCTATGCGGGTGTATAGGGAGCCTATGGTTGCGTCCGTCAACGGTTTCACAACAAAGTACCTCTCTTTGAAGTGTCAGACATATTCTAGATAAGGCCTAAAGAGCTTCTCGAATTGTTTGAAGGACACCCACGCTTGCCCTTCTCTGATGGATTGTCTTTGAAGGTGAAAGATATGGAAGAAGAGGGGAAGCGTGGCCCCTATTTATAGATGAAATTCTGGCAGCAGATACTCAATGTCACAGTGAATGTTATGACACCGTATCTGACTTTCTATAAGACAGTAAATAAAAACAGTAAAGAACACAGTCAATTGTTTACCCAGTTCAGTGTGAAACAACACCTACTCTGGGGGCTACCAAGCCAGAGAGGAAATCCACTATAAGAGATATTAATTCAGGAATAAACCAACCAGTTTATCTCCTTCACTTAAGACCTACCCAATGCAACTTCAATCTAAGATCAACTTAAACCTGAGTTCCTACTCACTCCCCCTCAATCACAGCAGTGATACTTAAACAATTGACTAATGAAATAATGAAGACACTCTTCAGAACATACACTTGATTATGCTTCACAGCTTTTTAATCAAGTAACACAAACACTCGTGCTTCACAGCTTTGAGTGATACATAAACCTAACTTGACTTTGCTTCAAAGCTTTAGTCAAGAGACACAAACACTCTTGCTTCAAAGCTTTGAGTGATACAAAAACCCTTACAATCAAAACCTATTCCAAGTCACTTATCACAATGATACTTGCTTGGATTACAGCAGTTAAAACTATACATCTCCTAATTGATCTTCAGTCAAAGAGTTAAATTTCTAATCAGCTTTCCTGTTGAATATATATGCAGTTGTTTCTTCAGTTTAAGGCTTCCACGAAAAGCTAGGGTTAATTAGGGTTAAACTCAAGACTTGGTCACAAGACTTTATCAACCAGATTAGGGTTGAGCTAGGTTAACCTAAAGTCCACGTGAGATTCTGTTATGGAAGGAATGAACCAGCTTCCTGAAAAATCTCAGAATTAACCAAACTGCAAAACTGTTAGATCAGTACAGGATGTCTTAACATTTGTTATGACATCAGAATTCCTGTTTACTGATTTTGGTAGAAAGAGATAAATGTGATCATTGCAAAATGCTCAGATACACACTTATAAACAGCAGCTACTGTATGCTATACTTTTTCTGCATAAAGTACCTAATAATCCAGAATGTTATGACATCAGTCATGACATTCATACACCTGGTTTTACCAAAAATACATGCCAATAACTAAACACTTACAAACTCCCCCTTTGGCAGATTTTTGGCTAAAACCCATAAGCAATCAGAGAATAGAGAGCAGCAGAATGAATATGTCTGCAGAAAAATATAATGTCTACCAAGTAATTAACACAAAACATCTCCCCCTCTTTAGCCACAAATAGGCCAAAGATACATGTACTTATATGTTATACAGTTATCCAAAATGAGTAATAAAAAAAAAGAAAATCTGAAATCACTTGCAACAACAGGAACCAGCATCAAGCTTGTCAACTCCACTAAACTTTAAGCATTGTCATCTTCAGAGGAGACACTTTCTTCAGCATTGAGCTGATTTTCAGCAGCATCCTCTTCCCTTCCTTTTCCTTCAGTCTCCTCCTGTTCTAATCTGGCAATTAGGTTCTCAAGAGTCTTTTTCCTTGTCTCCAGCTCTTTGCATGTTTCCTTCAGCACAGCTATAACATCAGATGTCTTGGACTGAGTTTTTACAGTTGATGTCTCAGCTGATGTCATGACAATGTCAGGAACATGAGATCCCTGGAATAGCTTGTAGTGTAACCTAAGAGCAGGAGCTCTTTTGCAAGCAGTATCTCTTTCCACCAGGATGTCAGGGTACTGAGCAAGGACAATTCCACAAAGGAGGGAGGGAAAGGCAATAGGGCCTTTAACAGCATAGCTTCCAGCATGTTTTAAAGTTTGATCAAATATGTACCTGCCATAGTCAAATTCAGTCCTGGTTCCAACAGCATAAATGAATCTCCCCAATCCTGTAGAGATGGTTGATTTATGGTTGGTAGGGACCCAGTTGGCTGCACCAATCTTGTGCAGGATGGCAAATTTCATGCTTAGTTTGCTAGCATTCAGCTTGCCTTTTAAGGGCCAGCACTTGACTTGTCTTGCTGTGATGGTTTGGCATACTTCATTGTCAATAACTTCTAGTTCAGGGCAAGCCTCATTTGATCTTCCAAGAAATTTATTAATTTCAGAGGGAGATAAATTAACTTTTCTTCCTCTCACATAGATACATTCAAAGTCAGCTGACCTTCCATCAGCACATTCATCAGACAAATTCACTATGAATTCCTTGACAAGATTTTCATAGCATTTGGTAAACTTTTCAACAGTCTTCATTAGTCCAGCAACTTTGATTAGGTCCATGATTTCCTTACAATCCATGGCACCATTGTTTAGTTCTCTTTCCAAGGCTATTCTCTTCAAGCAAACATACTTCCATCTGTAGGCATTTTCAGGGTGGTGAAATGAAATGTTGTCAGTGGGGACTTCAGGAACTCTAGCCATTTTGCTGGAAGGGAGTTTCCTTCTGAGAGGAATGTCTTCAGCATCAATTTCAAGAAGGTTCAGGCTCTTTCCTCTTCTTTGCTATTGGTTGTCTCACAGGCTTTGAGAGACTCTCAGCATGTACTCGGGCTTTCACCTTCCCCTTGGACAGTCCAATCTTCACAGTTTCCACACCAGTCTTGCCTTCAGACCTGGTTCTCTTATCAGCAGGTTTCTCTTTGGTCAGAAATTTTACAGCATCCTGATTACCCTTTCTGTTCATCATTCTCCTAGCTATGCTAGGGTTGATATTTGCAATTAGGTCATTGTCTGAGTAATCCTCATCCACATCAATAACAGGTGGTTCAACATTCTTCTCTGAAGGGTTCTGAATATCATCAAGGTTTTCAGATGATTTCTGAATGTTGTCATTTGGAGTCTCAACATTCTCAGAGACATCTGGATTTACTTCAACATTTGGGCTTGCTGATTCTTGATTTAATGGAACAGAAATCCCAAGTACAGAGTGGTTCTCACTCAAAATTCTTGTAACAAGCCTAGCTATTGCTTGATGAACATAAGCTGAGCCTTCCCTATTTGGTACAGAAGATGAAGGTTGAGAGGGATTACCGGATGAAGTAGCTTGAGACCTTCATGTATGCCTTGTTCTCAGCTTTTTGACCTTGGAGGGGTTAGTTGCCATTTCTCTAAGAGGAGTAATCTCCAGAACTTCAGAATCCATGCATGATGTGATTGCCCGAGAATCTCGATCAGAGGATGAGGATGAAACGGTCGTCTTGGATGAGGATGATGTTTGAGACATTTTGATAGTCTTAGAAAACCAGTAGCAACTAGAGAGAAAACTTTGATTGAGAGAATGGGATTTGTTGCAGAGTCGAGAGAGGAAGGAGGCAAATGAGTGTCTATTCAACTTCTTAATAATTTTGAAAGAAATGGGAAAACATATGATTAACCCACTCAAAATAGACTTAACAAAAATAACTCCTTCAACCCTTGATTTAAGAAACATTAATTGCTACAATTCCTCATGGTAGCAAATACCCAACTTGCCCCTCAAGTTTTCAAATTGATTTGCATCAAGTGCCTTGGTAAAAATGTCAGCCAGCTGTAGCTCAGTGGCAACATGTTCCAGTTTAATCGTCTTCTCCTCTACAAGGTCTCTGATAAAGTGATGTCTAATGTCAATGTGCTTGGTCCTGCTATGCTGAACAGGGTTCTTGGAAATGTTGATTGTACTCAGATTGTCACTATACAATGTCATAACATCTTGTGTGACATTATACTCAGTGAGCATCTGTTTCATCCAGATCATTTGAGAACAACTACTACCAGCTGCAATGTATTCAGCTTCAGCAGTAGAGAGAGACACATAGTTCTATTTCTTGCTGAACCAGGAGACCAGATTATTTCCTAAGAAGAAACATCCTCCAGAGGTGCTTTTTCTATCATCAGCACTTCCGGCCCAATCAGCATCACAATAGCCAGTCAGAGTTGGTTCACAACCATGAGAGTACAGCAAGCCATAGTTGTAAGTTCCACTTACATACTTCAAAATTCTCTTCACTTGGTTGATATGACTGACTTTAGGATCAGCTTGGTATCTTGCACAAACTCCAACTGCAAAAGCAATGTCAGGTCTGCTGGCTGTTAAGTACAACAGACTTCCTATCATGCTTCTGTACAGACTTTGGTCCACCTTAACCCCACTTGAATCTTTGGATAGCTTTAAATGAGTAGGTGCAGGAGTCCTTTTGTGACTGGCATTCTCCATACCAAACTTCTTGACAATGTTCTTTGCATACTTGCTTTGAGATAGAAAGATTGAGTCCTCCATCTGTGAGACTTGCAGTCCAAGAAAATAAGTCAGTTCTCCCATGAGACTCATTTCGAATTCAGCCTGCATCTGGTCAGCAAAATGTTTACCATTTGTTCTGACATTCCCCTAAACACTATGTCATCAACATATATTTGAGCTACCATTAACTTCCCTCCTTCATTTTTGACAAAGAGGGTTTTATCCAAGCTTCCTTTTCTGTATCCTTTGTCTAAGAGAAATTTTGTTAACCTGTCATACCATGCTCTAGGAGCTTGTTTCAGGCCATATAGAGATTTCCTTAACTTGTAGACATGATCAGGGTGGTTTGGATCCACAAAACCTTTAGGTTGTTCCACATAAACTTCCTCATTTAAGTACCCATTTAGGAAGGCACTTTTTACATCCATCTGAAATAGCTTGAACTTCAGGAGACAAGCAATTCCCAATAGGAGTCTGATAGATTCCAGTCTGGCTACAGGGGCAAAGGTCTCATCAAAATCAACCCCTTCAACTTGAGTGTATCCTTGGGCAACAAGTCTTGCCTTATTCCTAGTGACAACTCCTTCAACATCTGATTTGTTCTTGTATATCCATTTTGTGCCAATGATGTTTGTTCCCTCTGGTCTAGGAACTAACTTCCAAACTTCATGTTGCTTAAATTGGTTCAATCCATCTTGCATTGCACCAATCCAGTATTCATCAGTTAGAGCCTCCTTAACATTTCTTGGTTCAATTTTAGACACAAAGCAAGAGTTTGAGATAATTTCTCTAGATCTTGTAATGACTCCACTATTAGGATCCCCTATGATGAGTTCTTTAGGATGATCTTTCTGAATTCTGATGGAAGGGATTTTGCTAGCTTCCTTGGATTCAGAGTCTGCTGTAGTGGTGTTAGGAAGGTCATTCTGTTGAGTTGGAGTCTTAAAGAATGTCTCAACATTACAAGGGACATCTGTTTCTTCATGATAATCATCAACTATGACATTTATTGATTCCATCATGACTTTGGTCCTGGAATTGAATACCCTATAAGCTCAGCTGTTGGAGGAGTATCCTAGAAATATACCTTCATCACTTTTAGGGTCCAGCTTTCTCCTTTGTTCACGATCTGCCAGAATATAGCATTTGCTGCCAAATACATGGAAGTACTTCACAGTTGGCTTTCTTCCTTTCCAGAGTTCATAAATGGTGGATGAGGTTCCCTTTCTCAAAGTGACTCTGTTATGGACATAACAGGCTGTATTCATAGCTTCAGCCCAAAAATGAATAGGAAGTCTTTTGGCATGTATCATAGCCCTGGCAGATTCCTGTATGGTCCTATTTTTCCTTTCTACAACTCCATTTTGTTGAGGAGTTATAGGAGAAGAGAATTCATGACTAATTCCTTCTAAGGAACAGAACTCATTAAACTTACTGTTTTCAAATTCCTTGCCATGATCACTTCTGATTCTGACAATACACCCTTCTTTTTCTCTTTGAATTCTTTTGCACAGTTCTTTAAAAACTTCAAATACATCAGATTTTTCCCTAATGAAGTTAATCCAGGTGAATCTGGAAAAATCATCCACAACAACATAGGCATATCTTTTTCCACCTAGACTTTCCACCTGCATTGGTCCCATCAGATCCATATATAGAATTTCTAGAACCTTAGAGGTGGTCAGATGTCTTAACTTTGGATGTGACATCCTAGTCTGCTTACCAACCTGACATTCACCATAAACTCTCCCTTCATCAATTTGCAGTCTTGGAATCCCTCTGACTGCCTCCATGGAGATAATCCTTTTCATTCCTCTTAGATGAAGATGGCCAAGTTTTTGGTGCCACAGTTGCACCTCTTTTTCTTCTTTGGCAATAGAACACATAGTGGAGTAATTAGTTTTCTCAGGCTCCCACAAGTAACAGTTGTCTTTAGATCTGACTCCTTTCATTACAACTTCTTGTTTTTCATTAGTTACAAGACATTCAGATTTTGAGAAGTTGACCTTGAATCCTAGATCACATAATTGACTGATACTAATGAGATTAGCAGTCAGGCCTTTTACCAATAGTACTTCATTTAGATTTGGAACTCCAGGGCAGTCCAAATTACCAACTCCTTTGATTTCTCATCTAGCACCATCTCCAAAGGTCACATAACTAGTGGTGTGAGGTTTAACATTATTGAGAAGGTTCTTGATTCCAGTCATGTGCTTAGAACACCCACTGTCAAAGTACCAGTCTTCCTTTGCAGAGACTCTAAGGGAAGTGTGGGCTATCAGGGCAGTAGCCTTTTTCTTCCACTGTGGAGTATGTGGTACCTTGTTAGACTTAGGTTTGACACCTGGGTTCTGATTAGGGTATCCATACAATCTGAAGCAGAATGGCTTTATGTGACCAAACCTCCCACAATGATGACATCTCCATCTTTGGTACTTTTTCTTCATATTTCTCTGTTCCCGATGTTGAGTGTTATGTTGTGACATCTGCTTTGATATTTGTTTATCAGGCCTGATCTTCTTGTCTGCACCAGATTTCTTTGCTGTCACAAATCCTATACCAGACTTGTTTCCCACATTTTGTCCAACCTGAAGGATTTCTTCCAATTTGTCAGTTCCATTTGTCAGCATCTTGACAGATTTGGTCATCTGGTTCAGTTTTGAATTCAGCATTTGAACTTCCCCTTCTAGATGACTTATAGTTTCAATGTCTGCCCTTTTTTCAGCCTCCAACTTTATGATGAGTTTTGTTTGTCTCTCATTTTTCATACAGACTTCAGCACTTCTGATACATAATTTCTTGTAAGTATCAGCCAGTTCTTCAAATGTCACTTCCTCATCACTAGTGTCACTTTCAGAGGTACAAATACCAGTTAGTGCAGTAACTAGTTTGGCAGATTCTTCTTCAGAATTACTTTCTGAATCACAGTCAGACCAGGTAGCAGACATTCCTTTATTTTGTTTCTTAAGAAAGGTAGGACATTCAGCTCGAATATGCCCATATCCTTCACAACCATGGCATTGAATTCCTCTGCCTTGATTTCCCTTCTCTTCAGACTTTGGTCTTCTGCTGGGGTCATAAGATCTGTTAATGTCAGAGGGGATGTTCTTAACATTTGACCTTGACTTTGGATCCATTCTCTTGATGAGTTTGTTGAATTATCTTCCAAGCATGGCTATAGCTTCTGAAATATTTTCTTCTTCATCCTCCTTGTTTTCATCTTCAGTGTTGGATACAAGTGTTATGCTCTTGTTTTTCTTGTCAACATTGTCACTTATCCCCATCTCAAAAGTCTGAAGAGACCCAATGAGTTCATCCACCTTTAACTTGCTGATATCTTGGGCTTCCTCTATAGCAGTTACCTTCATTGCAAATCTTTTAGGCAGGGATCTGAGAATCTTTCTCACCAGTTTTTCTTCAGACATCTTTTCTCCCAATGCTCCTGAGGTGTTGGCAATCTCCAAGATGTTCATGTGAAACTCATGAATGGTTTCATCTTCCTTCATCCTTAGGTTCTCAAACTTGGTAGTCAGCATCTGAAGCCTTGACATTTTTACTTTGGATGTGCCCTCATGGGTAGTTTTGAGAGTGTCCCACACTTCCTTGGCCAGTTCACATTGATGTACTAATCTGAATATGTTTCTATCAATTCCATTGAACAAGGCATTTAAAGCTTTGGAATTACCCAGGGCTAACTCATCTTCTTCTTTGCTCCATTCTTCCTCAGGCTTCAGACTGATCGTCCCATCTTTCTCAGTTATGGTGGGATGGTTCCATCCTTTGTCAGCAGCTCTCCAAGCCTTTTTGTACAGTGATTTTAAGAAGGCAATCATACGAGGTTTCCAGTAGTCATAATTTGATCCATCCAGAATGGGTGGTCTGTTTCCAAAAACTCCTTCTTTGTCCATAGTGCCAGAAAGTGATATCCCTAGATCTCACCCAGTAATACAGGCAGGGTGCCTGCTCTGATGCCAATTGAAATTCTGGCAGCAGATTCTCAATGTCACAGTGAATGTTATGACACCGTATCTGACTTTCTATAAGACAGTAAATAAAAACAGTAAAGAACACAGTCAATTGTTTACCCAGTTCAGTGTGAAACAACACCTACTCTGGGGGCTACCAAGCTAGGGAGGAAATCCACTATAAGATATATTAATTCAGGAATAAACTAACCAGTTTATCTCCTTCACTTAAGACCTACCCAATGCAACTTCAATCTAAGATCAACTTAAACCTGAGTTCCTACTCACCCCCCCTCAATCACAGCAATGATACTTAAACAATTGACTAATGAAATAATGAAGACACTCTTCAGAACATACACTTGATTATGCTTCACAGCTTTTTAATCAAGTAACACAAACACTCGTGCTTCACAACTTTGAGTGATACATAAACCTAACTTGACTTTGCTTCAAAGCTTTAGTCAAGAGACACAAACACTCTTGCTTCAAAGCTTTGAGTGATACAAAAACCCTTACAATCAAAACCTATTCCAAGTCACTTATCACAATGATACTTGCTTGGATTACATCAGTTAAAACTATACAACTCCTAATTGATCTTCAGTCAAAGAGTTAAATTTCCAATCAGCTTTCCTGTTGAATATATATGCAGTTGTTTCTTCAGTTTAAGGCTTCCACAAAAAGCTAGGGTTAATTAGGGTTAACCTCAAGACTTGGTCACAAGACTTTATCAACCAGATTATGGTTGAGCTAGGTTAACCTAAAGTCCACGTGAGATTCTGTTCTGGAAGGAATGAACCAACTTCCTGAAAAATCTTAGAATTAACCAAACTGCAAAACTGTTAGATCAGTACAAGATGTCTTAACATTTGTTATGACATCAGAATTCCTGTTTACTGATTTTGGTAGAAAGAAATAAATGTGATCATTGCAAAATGCTCAGATACACACTCATAAACAGCAGCTACTGTATGCTATACTTTTTCTGCATAAAGTACCTAATAATCCAGAATGTTATGACATCAGTCATGACATTCATACACCTGGTTTTACCAAAAATACATGCCAATAACTAAACACTTACAATAGATACTGGCACACAAGCTCGAACGCCCGCATGAATGCCAGTGCCTTTGGTGAAGTTGAGAGGGCGGCAATTGAAGCCACTGAAAAATCCCTACTTGGAAATCATTGAAGGGAAAACGCATCCCCGCCTTTTTAAACGCGAACTCATACATAGGAAAATGTTTTCCCGGATACGTCAAGCAGATTCTCCAATTGTGATGGGGAATTTGGAGGATCTAGTTGGCAGGGGCCCCTTCTGCTCGTACCTCCGGCCAGTTGAACGCGTTTGTTGCATCATGAGAAAATCACGACCTTTTATTTCGAGGCTCATGTGCGACCCAAGCCAATGGGTCCTCATCGACGTGTGTTTCATCTTCATAGTTGGCGGGAAGAACATCATCCCCGACCGAGTGTACCATTATACCTGAAAAGCAGGGGAAACAGTGAATTTGACATTATCAAATTCACCCTTCCACCGCAAATCAAGTGAAATGGCGATGAACTCGACCCAAGCCCTCGATTATACGCTAAAGAGGACTACATTTTCGTTGGGGATATTCACTTAAACGGGAAAGAATCCCGAGTTAACCCCCATTATTCGGGGAGATCGTCTTCTACATCATGGCCACTATTCGGGGAGATTGTCCCCGACATCATAAACTCATGAACTTCAATGAACATTCATGAGTGTTCGTCGCAAAACCCATGAACTTCAATGAACATTCATGAGTGTTCATAACAGCACTCATGAATATTCATCCACTCAAGGCAAATATTAGGTGTTTAATCTAGAAACACTAAGGAAATACGTTATTAAGGAGATATAACTTACCTGGATGAAGGATTCTTGAAAGAAATATGGAAAAGTTGAGAAGAAAGCTTCACGCGCGAGCAATGGAAGTTGAAGGAGAAAACTTGAGAAAATGATAAATGTTGTACCCCAAAATTTGCCCTCCCATATTTCTCAAAACATTTCAAGAAAAATTCACAAGTCCAACCCGGCGCGTCATATTCAGGTGTTATTTCGCCAAGATATCTCTGATAACGTATTCTCAAATTCAGGTTTGGCTCAAGAGTCAATTCTTTAAAGAAGGTATCCGAATGTGTGAGTTTTCTCGAAGAAATATGGTGAAAAAGTGTGCTGAAAGTGCAGTTTTTACGCGCTAAAAAATTCATAACTTGAAGATCGTGGCTCGTTTTGAACCCGTTCCAGTGGCCAAAATTCCGTCTTGACATTATCTACGTTTTCATCTCTAACGGCTGGAAGCCAATTTCGATCAGAAGGTCTTCAAAAATGTGGATTTATCAAGTATTTTCGTACAGAAAATTTGTGACAAGTTTATTTGCGTCATGTTCAGAAAATCATAACTTGGTCGATTTTCATCGTATCGAGTTGGTTCTGGCGCCAAAATTTCACAAATTGAGTTGGCTACATTTTCACATAAGGTATTGAGTTCAAAAGGTATTCAAAAGGCCTTCGTTTTTTTCTCAGAGTGCGTGACATGCTGAAAATCCTGAATGCTGAATATTATTTCATCTGGGCCGAAACTTCGAAAATTCATAACTCGGTCAATTTTTATCGGATTGGGCTCATAGTTTTACACAAGGTCACTGACTCATAGATCTACAACTTTGCTTCAAAAGTCAAGACCGAATTATGCTCCGATCAATACCAGTTTTTTATTGAAGAACGTGTCAGAGTCGACACTGGAGCCCAAAATAAGTTTGTCTGAGCTGAAACTTCAAAAATTCATAACTAATTCACCGTTTATCCGATTGAGCCGATTTTCGGACAGGAGTTAGTTATCGATGTCGGCTACATTTTGTTTTCACATTTCAACTTCAAAAACTGCACTTAAGTCCCTGCGATTTATCCTGGAAAGTGACGAACTCAAGTGAACATTGGAGGCCCAATTGCACATTCAAAGCCCATTTTCTTTATCCTAATTTCCATTATATAATCACCTTCTTTTCACACAAACCAGAGAGGAGAAAAAGAGAGAAAAAACCTTGCCACAACACTGTTAGAATATCAAATTCTTTCAAGAACCCTAAAACCTTGAAATCCTTATTACAAATCCCTCTCTCACTACAAACAAGCCATCACAGTTACAAACCAACACCTCACTACTTCTTTAGTAAGGGTAAGGCTGGCTTGATCTCCATGATCCAAAAGGCATAAAAGCATTCATGTCACTAATTTTCCAGTGAGGGTAAGATTGATTTGATCTCCATGATCAAAAGGGTATAATCATTCATACATGTCATATTGTGCCTAAACATTAAATTTCTTCATATATTGGCTTTATTTGCATTTTATGATTTTATTTAATGTGTTCATGAGATTCAACACTGCAGATTTAGACAGGATCCCATGCAGGTTCATTAAGGAACGTTGAGGCCAAAAGCCAAATGGCCAAAAGCCAAAAGCCAAAAAGCCAAAAGTCAACAGCCAGAGCACAAATGGCCATGAAACCCAATCCTATGGCCAAAGAATGCAGACCGTTCAAAAAAACCTCCCCTTGGGCCTGAAACTCCCCTTGGTTTGCATCCTTTTTAATTTTATTTTCTTTTCTTTTCTAATTCTTTTTTAATTGTTTTAATTGTTTTTTTTACCATAAAATAATTTTCTATACTAAAAACAGAAAAATCAAAAATACAAATATCTTTAATTATTATTAATTTCATCACTAACCTATTTTTTGTAAATAAACTCTAACAATTAACTTAGTTTAATTTAGGTTTTTAAACTTTAATCTTTTTCTTAATAAGTAAAAAGTATCTAGAATTAGGTTTTTTTGACATTTTCATTTTTTTCTTAAATAAATTATTAATCATCATTATTTATCATTATTATTAATTATCATTAATTTTGTAAATAAACATGTAAAGAAATTAATTAACTGGTAAATTAGGTTAACTTTAATATTTTTATTAATAATTAAAATAATCTATATTTAGGGTTTCCTTTTAATTCTTTTTCTTTATTTTTCATAAATACCAAAAACATAAAAAATATTTCTTTCCTTTTATTAAATAATTAATTAACTTTTAATTCAATTTAATCTCAAAAGGGTCCAACGCACTCGAACGTTCTATTTTTATTCTTTTCGCACGTTATTTTATTTCCTTTCCGAATATTATGTAATTGCTCAAGCCTTGTAATAGCGTAGGATTTACCTTTCCGTCATTTAAATTTCCGCACTTTTAAATTATAATTGCATGAAAGAATGTATGGCCAAAATTAAAAACAAGCGTAGATCACCACAAATGCATGATCAAAGACAAATATTAACATGAAAACAACACACAAATCCACACACCACTCTTAGGGTACGCCTCACTGTTGCCTTGTCCTCGAAACGTGGTCGTCGAGTATAGGACGTTTTAGTAAGTCCTTATGTCCATGACATGATCCAGTTGCCTCGTAACGGTTGCCTCGGAAAATAAAGGATCAATGGCATAAGGGTAGCTTCTAAGGTGTCCTACTGTTGCTCTGGTGACCACACTGTCCCTAAAAACAAATTGACCCGAACACCTCCAACGGTGGTGCTACCTACCTCTTAATGGTGGGATGGCACTACCTTAAGGACATTTACACAGCCTAATTCCTTAGGGTAGGTAGATGACTCATAGATACTTGCTCTCTAAAAAACAATCAAAACTCTTTTCACACCGACACTTTCAAAAAGCTTTCAAAACAATTTTTCAAACACTCTTGAGGACTGATACAAGAGTCGATCTGAAATTTTTAAACGAAATTTTTTCAAACCCACTCACAATTGAAAAGCAAACACTCTTGAAAACACAATGAGCAAGTATCTAAGAGCCCATGGATAACCATGGATAGAAAGGGTGCTAACACCTTCCCTTTCTATAAATCTACCTCCCGAATCGAGAAACTATCTCATAAGGAATTTTGATGTGCTTTTGTCCTGTCCATGTTGGAGAAAATAAAAGACGGTGGCGACTCTTGCTTACCGCGACATTTCGCGAACCAGCGTTAAACAGTCAGTTCCAGATCCACCGATCACAGAACTGGCGACTCTGCTGGGGAACAATACTCTAAAAGTGAGGTGTACCTTAAGACTAAGATCACTTGTGTTTTCAATTGCTGTGTTTGTTTGCTTTATTATTGCGGGCTGCATCGGAGTTACATAGATCCTAACCCGGATCTGGGGATACCCTGTTAGGTAGCATAAGCTGTGAGGGACCTGTCCAGCGTAGACCGACATGGGTGAAGCAGTGGCTACGTTGGTGTGGCACCTTGGTCTGTACCGATATCCCTTGTGTCGCAACGAGGAGAATACGGGTCTTCTGAGGAGTCATTAAGCACCAACCGACCTTAGAACCTTAAATGACCCAACTTGGCCAATAGAACAGTAGCAGTATGCTACGCCCATTGAGGCTAAACTCTCGTGATGGTTCTGGCTGCAAGAAAAGATTGTGATGCTGGAGTTATGACCGATTGAGGGTAGTCAGTGATATTGGGATCCTCTAGAACCCGGTTACTTCTGATAGGACAGGTCTTAACCAACAAACTGAAAGAGGGTAATACCTAGACCTCATGCTGGCCTAAACTCTAAGGGCTCTTTTGTGTGACTTGTGTGCCTTAAAACTTGACTATTTGCATACTTGTTATCTGACACTTGAGTCCCTTGCAGGTTTTGTTTACAGTCCTTAATTGGGACTCATTACAGGGCCTACTTACATCACTCCATGCATAGCATACCATCATACCATTGCATACATCCCACATAAGGACTAATCCATTTCAAGGATCTCAAGGGCTTGTGATGCAGGTCATGATGAATCAAAGTGGCTAGCAAGGGGCAAAGGGGATTTATTTTCCTCTAGCCGAGGTTGTCAGGGGCTATGACCCACTCGATATGGTGAGCCTTGACTCTTGAAGAAGGACTCTCAACAATATGCAGTGCCTTCCATCAAGCTACAAAATGCAAATTCTAACAATTTTTCTTGTCTACCCCGCGAGATCCTTGAAAACATTGCATGCATATCATACATATAATTGCATAACAAGTACCCTTTCTCTACAGGTTGCTTACCTTCTTTGCTGTTTATTTCAGCAGTCTCATCATGAATCCTGAAACATCTACCGAGCAATCCATCCAGGCCCTCCAGGCCCAGAATGCCCAGTTCCAGGAGTTGATTAAAAGTCTAGCCCAGGGGCAACAAGATCTGAAGACCCTGCTTTTGAAAAAGAAGAAGAAGAGTACGGTACTGTTCAACCCTAGACACAAATCTGGGAATGGATCACAAAATGAAGTTGAGCAGACTACCCCTTCTGTTGGGAAAGACAATCCCCAAGAATGGGAGGTTCCTAGTCCAGTGGTCTCCGACAACGAGACCGATTACAATAATGAGCAGTACCCTCCAGCTGAGGACAGGTATAAACAGTTGGAAGACCAGCTAAGTGCCATGGAGATACAAAAAGTACCCGGCCTGGACTTCGAGTATCTAGGTCTATCTTCTGGGGTAGTAATCCCGCACAAATTCAAGGCACCTGCCTTTGCAAAGTACGACGGGGCATCCTGTCCTAAGTTGTATCTCAGGTCATACATGAGGAGGATCCAGCCCTACACGGCTGACAAGAACTTATGGATCCATTTCTTCCAGGAGAGTCTTTCAGGGACTCAGCTCGTCTGGTTCTATCAACTGAATGGAGCTAACATCTGCAGCTGGGAGGATTTGGCCACTGCATTCTACAAGCAGTATCAGTATAATGCCGACCTTGCTCCCACGCGCACTCAGCTTCAGGGAATGTCTATGGGTGCAGGTGAAGGTTTCAAAGAATATGCTCAAAAATGGAGGGACCTTGCTGGAAGGGTACAACCACCTCTGACTAACCGCGAGCTCGTCGACATGTTCTTGGGGACCCTGTCTGGTCCATTCTTCAACCACCTGATTGGGAATTCTGCTGCTGGGTTTACAGATCTGATCTTGACCGGGGAAAGAATAGAGGCTGGCATCAAGTCAGGGAAAATACAGAATGGTGACTCCTCGAACACTGAGAAGAAACCATCCAAGAGAGAATCTAGTGCTGTCTATGGCTCAAGAGGGCAGAATAGGTCCGAACACCGCCAAGATGTCAACGCGGTGCTTATTGCAAAACCGGCCGGCGCCCCTCAGCGTCACAATCAGCAAAGGGAAGAGAGACCCAAAAGGCAATTCACTCCCCTCAGCATGACCTTGTTACAGATATTGCCACAGTTGCTGGAAACCAAGTTGGTAACTCTCATGGACCCTCCAAAGAATCCCAACAGGACGCCGTCAAGGTATAACCCCAACGTTCGTTGCGCTTACCATTCTGACAGCCCGGGGCATGCTACAGATGACTGTTGGACTTTGAGAAATAAGGTCCAGGATCTGATTGACGCAAAGGAAGTCCAGCTCGACTCTCCAGAGACTCCCAATGTGATCACTGCTCCCTTGCCAAAATATGGCTAGGACTGGATTTTTTGTTCATTTGAATGTTCAGATTGTATTTTTCTTTGATTGTTCAAACATTTTATTTCATGTCAAACTTGGTTATTTCATTAATGCATTACACATGTCTGTTTTGAAGTAATTATTTCGTATTCGCTATATTCAAACTGCTTCCATTTTTTTTTGATGTCAACTCTCAATTAATAATTCTGAGCCTCTTGAGGGAGGATGACGAAAACGATACCACGATCTTTACAGTATGCTTTTGAACAGACCCCGCTGATGAGGTACAGGCATTGTTTCAATTCCTAAACACTGGAGTTATAAGGAAGATAATCCCTCGTCAACCCCTCTGAGCCAAAGAAGTAGGAGTTTTTCTTTTCGAAATTTAAAACCCTTAATCATAACCTGGGGCAGGGTAGTCTCTCAGTTGATCCAAGTGCATAACGAATGGCACCAAAGAGGTCCTTACAAAACAAAAGACAGTGATGGTTCCGAACAATCATACAGACAGGCAGTTATTACTTCTCAAAATAAAAACCCATTAAGTCAAAACTTATGAAGGAGACTTACAAAACTGGGGCATCCCGCTGACTGTAATTCCAAAAAGGAAACAGCTCAGGCAAAAAACAGGGATAATGAAAAGAAAAAAGAAAGAGGTCTTACAAACCCTCGACAAAAGTGACTGCCTATTCAAAATAAGTTGTCAATATCCGAACCATCACTGGTATATCAAAGCAAAGACTCAAACAAGGTCTAACGCACGATCAGCTGAGTTTAGGTTTGAAGAACATGACGAAGAACGGGTGGGTACAAATAAAATTTGAGCCTTTATCCTTTGTTTCTTAAACCGTGAACCAGGCCACGTTATAACCCTTAAAAAGTCCTAGCTGAAGCATGGGTTAGTTCGAAAGCATACTGTTACAAAGGTATCCTGACTCCTTAAGGCCTACGGTAAATACGGAGTTGACATCACGTTTTACAAACATTCACTTGTTTTATGAAAAAGAAAGCATTTTCAAAAAAATCCAAGACAGACATAAGTTTTGCATTTTTAACATAACTGTGTTTGCATATGACTTTTTGTTCGAACAGCAAAGAAATTTCGCACGAAGAATATCTGATGAACAAAAGCACCTCCAAGCAAGGGGCATGGCATGATCATTGTCCATCATCTGGGGAAGTTAAGTCAAGATTCGGAGAATCTCTCAAAAGGCCAACCAGCTTGGGGCCAATCTCCATCCGGATCATTTAGGGCATTGCACGATCAAACGAAGATCTTCTGGTGGTATGGTAACACTGCACTACTAACAGTGACAACTTCCTGTATCCTAAGAGCACGGACATAGTCGAAAAAATACTACGCAAAATCAAAGACCCACTAGGTTGACACACCTAGGCAAAAATAAGGGCTTCCCGACGAACCAAAAGGGTTCGGGCAAAATAAGGGATGAAAATTAAAATTTTGTACACCCGGCAAGTCGAAAACCTGAAAAGGCGGCTTGGGCAAAAATGGGTATCCCGGTGGACTGAAAACCCGAAAGGGCCGTCCAGGCAAAAGTTAGGGATCAAAAGCGTACGACTATATCCCGACATCTCGTCACTTGCCTACCAGAAGAAGATTTGTCAATCGGCAGTCATCAAACACCTTCACATGTACCTTCTTCTCCAACAGAAACTGGGGCAATAATGAGTTGTCTAAATGATCCGGTTGCTCTGTCCACCGAAGTGCCAAGGTAAGTTCAGCTGAAGAATGCGACCAGGATACCTTCACTCCCTGCAGAGCGAACGCGTCTCCCCGGTTTTATTCAAAGGTTATTTCTCCACCAGAGCTTATAACTGGGTTATCCTCAGCTAAAAGCCACGGAAAGATCGTCCTCGGCAAAGTTCTTCTTATTCCCCAACGGAGTTCATCAAAACTTCCAACAGAGCTTATCAACGGTATCCCCAGCGGAGTTATCTTCATCAACCTCAGCAAAGCACCTCTCTTTCCCCACAGAGTTACCTCCCCGCAGAGTAATCTATTCGCCAAGTTTATTCCCCAACGGAGTCATCTTCTCCTACCGGTATTCTTGCAATCATCATCCCCAGCGGAGACGAAGAACCCCACTCTTCAAGATCAACCCAGGATTCAGCGAACTTCCCGGCATTCGTCAAGGACTTATACATTCAAAAACATTACATTATCATAAACATGACACATGCATCATGTCACATAATCTCATTTATGCTAAGAATATCACCGCTTGATCCATACCATGCATTGCATATGACTGACTTTTACCTTTCAGGAAGGATATAGTTAAATGATCAGCTATGTCAAAGTAGACAAATCCAGTCAAAAGAAGACAAGTCCGGTTAAAATTACCTCCACTCGTCGTTATAGACACTCGTCGTAATAGACACTCGTCATTATAGACACTCGTCGTTATAGACACTCGTCATTATAGACACTCGTCGTTATAGACACACGTCGTTATAGACACTCGTCGTTATAGACACTCGTCGTTATAGACACTCGTCGTTATAGACACTCGTCGTTATAGACACTCGTCGTTATAGACACTCCTCGTTATAGACACTCGTCGTTATAGACACTCGTCGTCATAGACACTCGTTGTTATAGACACTCGTCGTCATAGACACTCGTCGTTATAGACACTCGTCGTCATAGATACTCGTCGTTATAGACACTCGTCGTTATAGACACTCGTCGTTATAGACACTCGTCGTTATAGACACTCGTCGTTATAGACACTCGTCGTTATAGACACTCGTCGTTATAGACACTCGTCGTTATAGACACTCGTCGTCATAGACACTCGTCGTTATAGACACTCGTCGTTATAGACACTCGTCGTTATAGACACTCGTCGTTATAGACACTCGTCGTTATAGACACTCGTCGTTATAGACACTCGTCGTTATAGACACTCGTCGTTAAAGACCACTCGTCCATGAGGATAACCTGTCAGTAGAGACAACTCACCAACCTAACATTACCAGACTCGATTCCTGTATCTTGCCAGGGCACGTCTGAAGAGTTCGAAGATCCGATTCCTGTATCTTGCCAGGGTGTATCTGTTGACGACTAACATTACCAGACTCGATTCCTGTATCTTGCCAGGGCACGTCTGAAGAGTTCGAAGATCCGATTCCTATATCTCGCCAGGGTGTATCTGTTGACGACTATATTCTCCGGACTCGATTCCTGTATCTTGCCAGGGCACGTCTGAAGAGTTTAAAGATTCGGTTCCTGTAACCAGCCAGGGCACATCTACATAAAGAAATTGAAGATCAACTCCTGTAACAGGCCAGGTAATTATCTTTCTTTTCTCAGGTACGCAAGTTCTCGCTAAAGAATCTCTTATGCGATCGACACCTAGATGGCATCTGTAAGCCCATCCACATACCAACAGCCTCCGAATGGCGTCTATAAGCCCATTCCCGACAAAGTTATGTCACACTTCCAGATAGCATCTATAAGCCCATCCTCCTATCCATCAATCTCCAAATGGCATCTGTAAGCCCATTCCCACCATCACACTGCTGATACTCTACTATGCGAGTGCAAATTTCTGGGCACTCTAGTGTTCAATCATCTTCCACCTTTGGATCACGAAAGGCACGCAAGCCAATCTACATCCTCAGGTTTAAGAAGATTGAACAGGGGCAACTGTTGTACCCCAAAATTTGCCCTCCCATATTTCTCAAAACATTTCAAGAAAAATTCACAAGTCCAACCCGGCGCGTCATATTCAGGTGTTATTTCACCAAGATATCTCTGATAACGTATTCTCAAATTCAGGTTTGGCTCAAGAGTCAATTCTTTAAAGAAGGTATCCGAATGTGTGAGTTTTCTCGAAGAAATATGGTGAAAAAGTGTGCTGAAAGTGCAGTTTTTACGCGCTAAAAAATTCATAACTTGAAGATCGTGGCTCGTTTTGAACCCGTTCCGGTGGCCAAAATTCCGTCTTGACATTATCTACGTTTTCATCTCTCACGGCTGGAAGCAAATTTCGATCAGAAGGTCTTCAAAAATATGGATTTATCAAGTATTTTCGTACAGAAAATTTGTGACAGAAGTTTATTTGCGTCATGTTCAGAAAATCATAACTTGGTCGATTTTCATCGTATCGAGCTGGTTCTGGCGCCAAATTTTCACAAATTGAGTTGGCTACATTTTCACATAAGGTATTGAGTTCAAACGGTATTCAAAAGGCCTTCGTTTTTTGCTCAGAGTGCGTGACACGCTGAAAATCATGAATGCTGAATATTATTTCATCTGGGCCGAAACTTCGAAAATTCATAACTCGGTCAATTTTTATCGGATTGGGCTCATATTTTTACACAAGGTTACTGACTCATAGATCTACAACTTTGCTTTAAAATTCGAGACCGAATTATGCTCCGATCAATACCAGTTTTTTATTGAAGAACGTGTCAGAGTCGACACTGGAGCCCAAAATAAGTTTGTTTGAGCTGAAACTTCAAAAATTCATAACTAATTCACCATTTATCCGATTGAGCCGATTTTCGGACATGAGTTAGTTATCGATGTCGGCTACATTTTGTTTTCACATTTCAACTTCAAAAATTGCACTTAAGTCCCTACGATTTAGCCTGGAAAGTGACGAACTCAAGTGAACATTGGAGGCCCAATTGCACATTCAAAGCCCATTTTCTTTACCCTAATTTCCATTATATAATCACCTTCTTTTCACACAAACCAGAGAGGAGAAAAAGAGAAAAAAAACCTTGTCACAACACTGTTAGAATATCAAATTCTTTCAAGAACCCTAAAACCTTGAAATCCTTATTACAAATCCCTCTCTCACTACAAACAAGCCATCACAGTTACAAACCAACACCTCACTACTTCTTCAGTAAGGGTAAGGCTGGCTTGATCTCCATTATCCAAAAGGCATAAAAGCATTCATGTCACTAATTTTCCAGTGAGGGTAAGATTGATTTGATCTCCATGATCAAAAGGGTATAATCATTCATACATGTCATATTGTGCCTAAACATTAAATTTCTTCATATATTGGCTTTATTTGCATTTTATGATTTTATTTAATGTGTTCATGAGATTCAACACTGCAGATTTAGACAGGATCCCATGCAGGTTCATTAAGGAACGTTGAGGCCAAAAGCCAAATGGCCAAAAGCCAAAAGCCAAAAAGCCAAAAGTCAACAGCCAGAGCACAAATGGCCATGAAACCCAATCCTATGGCCAAAGAATGCAGACCGTTCAAAAAAACCTCCCCTTGGGCCTGAAACCCCCCTTGGTTTGCATCCTTTTTAATTTTCTTTTCTTTTCTTTTCTAATTCTTTTTTAATTGTTTTAATTGTTTTTTTTACCATAAAATAATTTTCTATAATAAAAACAGAAAAATCAAAAATACAAATATCTTTAATTATTATTAATTTCATCACTAACCTATTTTTTGTAAATAAACTCTAACAATTAACTTAGTTTAATTTAGGTTTTTAAACTTTAATCTTTTTCTTAATAAGTAAAAAGTATCTAGAATTAGGTTTTTTTGACATTTTCATCTTTTTCTTAAATAAATTATTAATCATCATTATTTATCATTATTATTAATTATCATTAATTTTGTAAATAAACATGTAAAGAAATTAATTAACTGGTAAATTAGGTTAACTTTAATATTTTCATTAATAATTAAAATAATCTATATTTAGGGTTTCCTTTTAATTCTTTTTCTTTATTTTTCATAAATACCAAAAACATAAAAATATTTCTTTCCTTTTATTAAATAATTAATTAACTTTTAATTCAATTTAATCTCAAAAAGGTCTAACGCCCTCGAACGTTCTATTTTTATTCTTTTCGCACGTTATTTTATTTCCTTTCCAAATATTATGTAATTGCTCAAGCCTTGTAATAGCGTAGGATTTACCTTTCCGTCATTTAAATTTTCGCACTTTTAAATTATAATTGCATGAAAGAATGTATGGCCTAAATTAAAAACAAGCGTAGATCACCACAAATGCATGATCAAAGACAAATATTAACATGAAAACAACACACAAATCCACACACCACTCTTAGGGTACGCCTCACTGTTGCCTTGCCCTCGAAACGTGGTCGTCGAGTATAGGACGTTTTAGTAAGTCTTTATGTCCATGACATGATCCAGTTGCCTCGAAACGGTTGCCTCGGAAAATAAAGGATCAATGGCATAAGGGTAGCTTCTAAGGTGTCCTACTGTTGCTCTGATGACCACACTGTCCCTAAAAACGAATTGACCCGAACACCTCCAACGGTGGTGCTACCTACCTCTCAATGGTGGGATGGCACTACCTTAAGGACATTTACACAGCCTAATTCCTTAGGGTAGGTAGATGACTAATAGATACTTGCTATCTAAAAAACAATCAAAACTCTTTTCACACCGACACATTCAAAAAGCTTTCAAAACAATTTTTCAAACACTCTTGAGGACTGATACAAGAGTCGATCTGAAATTTTTAAACGAAATTTTTTCAAACCCACTCACAATTGAAAAGCAAACACTCTTGAAAACACAATGAGCAAGTATCTAAGAGCCCATGGATAACCATGGATAGAAAGGGTGCTAACACCTTCCCTTTCTATAAATCTACCTCCCGAACTGAGAAACTATCTCATAAGGAATTTTGCTGTGCTTTTGTCCTGTCCATGTTGGAGAAAATAAAAGACGGTGGCGACTCTTGCTTACCGCGACATTTCGCGAACCAGCGTTAAACAGTCAGTTCCAGATCCATCGATCACAATAAACAAGACCCAGGGTCCCCTTTTATAGGTGGCTCACACCCCACGAGGTTCATAATGAAAATTCATCATTGAATTGTGCATTTTGGACTCCCCCTGAAGGGATGGTGATCGCACTAAATCGCACTATGTTTCTGACTCAAATATCACATGTTTTCCTTAGTTTTTATTATCATTTTCTCGTATTATGTTCCTTTTTCCTTTGTTTTCAGGATTCTTGTCATTTCAGAGCCTTCTGTGAAGAAACGAGACAAAACGCCAAGAAATTAGGGTTTTTCAAGATATTCTGCACTTATGGCGTTCAGCGCCGCGCTGGCTACAGGGAACGCGATGACATGGCCCACTTTCACCCAGAGACCAACTGCCACGTTCCCATGATATGGCAGTTCCAGCCACCGCGCCCGCGGCCACTGCCACCGCGCCCGCGGCCTTCACAAAAAGCTTCCCGCTCAAAAGAAGTTAAGGGGCATGCTGGTCTTTACGCATCTCAAGGATCCTCTATAAATAGTTTTCGATTTTCATTCTTTAGTTTCATCCAAGCTTAGTACAATCTTAAGCCATATACTATCAGTTTCTGTAAAGTAATAATCTCTTCACATCGGGGAGTTATTGCGGTGTAGATTGAGTTGTAATCGAGTCTTGGAGCACTTTGGTTGAAGTTCATCATACCAGCCTTACCATTCCGTAGATTTGTATCAGATTCAAGTCTCCGACTGGAGCAAGGTTCTATTTTATTGCATTTCTTTACTTACAATTGCTCTTACCATAGTCTACACGTTTTATAGACTTTAAATGCTCTTACCATAGTCTACACATTTTATAGACTCTAAATGCTCTTACCATAGTCTACACGTTTTATAGACTCTAAATGCTCTTACCATAGTCTACACGTTTTATAGACTCTAAATGCTCTTACCATAGTCTACACGTTTTATAGACTCTAAACGCTCTTATCATAGTCTACACGTTTTATAGACTCGCACTTATTATGTCTGGTTAAACTATAAAGGTTTGGATGTAATGATTGTCATCATGGTCATGTTCTAATTATCATGCTAGTGAAAATACTTTGGGGATGTTTTGCTTTTAACTTAAGTCAATTATGTTTAAATGTTTATTGGGTAAGATCGAAAGCCGTCCAAACTAATGATACGACTTGATTATTATTTAACCAAACAAAAAGAGCGAAAGCCGTTGATTGGTTAAATAGGAATCATTGACCTTTTTAGAAAACGATTTTGAAACTATTTTCGGACGTGTTTGTAGGTTTGAAATCTGACTCTTGGTCAAAAGCCAAAAGTCTCTTTAAGTTAATCTTTCCAAGTAAAATTAATTTTCTGTTAAGTCAAAACTATCAATTTCTTAAAAATAGGTTTACCTCTTTAACGCGGAAGGCACCCTTTATATGTGACAATAAAGGAATTTAATTTAAAGAGTAAACTCGGTTCTTAGTAGTCAAAAGCTACAAGTTCCCGTTAAATTGATTCTTTGCTATCAATAGAAAATACTGCCCCATAAGTAGTTTCATCTACGCATGACCGGACCAATATCTGATTACATGATTTACATTCCAACCTGTCTTTTAAACTGTTATTTACCTCGCTCATTTACTTTGTGCACTGCACTCACATCAATATTCTTGTTCGCCTTAGATAAGCACCTTAGCAATAGAGTTGATAGATTGACAATTGGGCTTTGTGGTTCGATAATCTTATATATTACTTCGATAGGCTGTACACTTGCAGTACTACATTTAGGCTATACGTTACAGATTAAACCCATCAAGTTTTTGGCGCTGTTGTCGGGGACCAACTTCGTCAAATTTCGTACCCTATTGTTATCCCGTTTAGACTAAGGCCATTCTAGCCGGTAGATGCGTAGAAATCATAGCACCGGTAACCTAATAGATCCTTTAGTAGAACCTGAACGTTACGCTCGTGCCCGTCTTTTTATACGCAAGATAAGAAGAGCTATGGCAGAAGATCGTAACCAAAGACCGCTCAAGGAATTCGCCCAACCATCTAACGAGGAACCTAGTTCTAGTATAGTAAACCCTGCTATAACTACCAACAACTTTGAACTAAAGCCCTCATTATTACAATTAGTACAACAAAACCAATTCGCTGGTCTCTCTACCGAGAACCCGAATCAACATTTAAAGGTATTTATCCAGTTAGCTGACACCCTTAAGGCAAATGGAGCCACACCCGAAGCTATCCGTTTAAGACTGTTTCCTTTTTCCCTTAGAGGTAAAGCTCACGACTGGTTAGACGCCCTTCCAACTAACTCAATAACAACTTGGGAAGACCTTAGGAGAGCTTTTCTTGCGAGATATTTTCCACCAAGCAAGACCACTATTCTTAGGAACCTGATCACTTGTTTCACCCAAAACCAAGGCGAATCACTTTTTGATGCCTGGGAGAGATATAAAGAACTTTTAAGAGCTTGTCCGCACCATGGCCTGGAGCAATGGTTAATCATACATACCTTCTATAATGGACTCCATTACAACACGAAGATGTCCATAGACGCTGCCGCTGGCGGAGCGTTGATGAACAAACCTTACCCTGACGCTTGTGCCCTAATAGAGGACATGGCCCAAAACCACGCCCAGTGGGGATTAGAACGAGCGACAATAGAGAAAAAGGAGAGCCATGGAGGAAAGCATGAGGTAAGTTGCATGGACATGATTAATGCCAAGATGGACGCCCTAGCTTTGAGAGTCGAGAACATGTCTCAAAACCCAACCACAGTAGCAGCAATCCAATCGGAATGCGAACTCTATGGAACTCAAGAAAATCAAACCGTTGACTGTAACCTTTTGAACGAACCTAGCTCAGACCAAGTTAACTATACCCAAGGGAACCCTTTCTCAAATACCTACAATCCTGGATGGAGGAACCACCCGAATTTCTCTTACAAAAACAATAACCCTATCCAAAATCCCGGACCTTCGAGACCTCAAGGATTCCAAACGCAAAAACAAAACCAACCTATGCAAATAGTGCCCCCAAGACCAAACCTTAGAGAAACCATAGACACCTTTATTCAGACTCAAACTCAGCAAAATAAGGAGTTTATGAACCAACACATTCACACGAACGAACTAGTTACTCAACTGGCAACCAAGTTTGACCAGATAATAACCCACACCAAAATGCTTGAGACTCAGATTTCCCAAGTAGCACAAAACACCTCTGTACAAGTTGCACCTGGAGGACAATTTCCTGGACAAACTCAACCAAATCCAAAAGGCCAAGCAAATTCTATCACCTTAAGAAGTGGAACTGCTTATGAAGGGCCTAGAAATCCTAACTTAAGCACATCAGAAAAACCTATGGAAGATGCTACGCCTAAAGACCAGGTAGAGGAACCAGAGAAACCAGAAAAGCAATCAAAACCAGAACCAAGGAATAACACTCAACAACCTTACAAACCACCTATTCCGTTCCCACAGAGGCTGAAAAACACCAAAGTAGAAAACCAGTACCAAAAGTTTATTAAGGTAATAGAGAAACTCCATGTAGAGATTCCTTTTACTGAAGCTATAACCCAGATACCATCATATGCTAAGTTCTGGAAAGATATTTTGACCAATAAACGGCGACTCGATGATCCCAAGCCTTTAGAATGTCATTCTATATCCGAAAATAAACTCGCCAAGAAAGATAAAGACCCTGGAAGTTTTTCTATCCCTTGCATCCTAGGTAACCATATGATAGACAAAGCATTTTTAGACTTAGGAGCAAGCGTAAGTCTGATGCCTCTGGCCGTCTGTAAGAGGTTAAAATTAGGAGAACTCCAACCTACTAAGATGTCCTTACAACTAGCTGATAGATCTGTCAAATATCCCATGGGTATTTTAGAAGACATACTTGTCAAGATTGGTCAGTTGTACATACCGACCGACTTCGTCGTAATGGATATTAAAGAAGATGAAGACATCCTAATCCTCTTAGGAAGACCATTCCTATCGACCGCCGGAGCTATAATAGATGTTAAGAAAGGGAAACTGACTTTCGAGGTAGGAGATGAAAAGATTGAGTTCATTTTATCAAAGTTTCTAATGGCACCAGTAATAGGAGATGCGTGTTATGCCATCAACGTCATTGACGAATGTGTAAATGAGCTCAAACAAAACGAATCTTTAATCAAATTACCATCAACCCCTATTTTAGAGGATGACGGATTTAAGAGTATCGAATCGTACATTGACGACAACCTTTTCGAATGCTTAGCTCTTACCCCTGACCTTATGCCGCGTACTGAGAAACCCACTATAGAACTTAAGGAACTACCCAAGAATATAAGATATGAGTTTTTGGATGAGGAGATGAATAGACCTGTTATAATTAGCGCCGCTCTAAACCAAATAGAAACAAATCAACTCTTAGATACCTTGCGAAAATATCCCTCAACTTTAGGGTATAAAGTTTCAGATTTAAAAGGTATAAGCCCATCCGTATGCATGCATCGGATTATGCTAGAAGAAGATTCAAAACCCTCAAGAGAACATCAAAGAAGAATAAACCCTATCATGAGTGATGTAGTCAAGAAAGAAGTTCTTAAGTTATTAGAAGCTGGTATCATATACCAAATTTCAGATAGTGAATGGGTAAGCCCAGTCCATGTGGTACCCAAGAAAGGAGGTATCACTGTTCTGAAAAATGAGAAAGGTGAGCATGTGGCAAAACGAACAGAAGGAGGATGGCGTATGTGTATAGATTACAGAAAGTTGAATAAGGCAACGAGAAAAGACCATTTCCCTCTCCCATTTATAGATCAGATGCTTGAACGTCTAGCAAGACACTCATGTTTCTGCTATCTTGATGGGTATTCGGGGTTTTTCCAAATCCCTATTCACCCAGAGGACCAAGAAAAAACCATATTTACTTGCCCTTATGGAACATTCGCTTATAGACGAATGCCCTTTAGACTCTGTAATGCACCTGCCACTTTCCAACGTTGTATGATGTCAATTTTCGCAGACTGCCTAGATGGAATTATGGAAGTATTTATGGACGATTTTTCAGTGTGTGGGTTTGATTTCAAAAACTGCCTCTCAAACTTAGAGAAAATCTTAAAAAGATGTGTGGAAGTAAACCTTGTGTTGAATTGGGAAAAGTGCCACTTTATGGTAAATGAAGGGATAGTCTTAGGACACATTATTTCTGAAAGAGGTATAGAAGTCGATAAGGCCAAGATAGAAGTTATAGAAAACCTAAACCCACCTAAGACCGTTAGGGAAATAAGAAGTTTTCTAGGACATGCCGGGTTCTACCGACGTTTCATCAAGAATTTTTCCGGAATAACAAAACCTTTAACTAACTTGTTGATGAAGGATGTCGAGTTTGAATTCGACCAAAAATGTCTTGAGGCCTTTGAAGTTTTAAAGCAAGCTCTTATTTCAGCACCTATCATAAGACCACCTGATTGGACACAACCCTTTGAAATCATGTGCGATGCTAGTGATTTCGCTGTAGGAGTTGTACTAGGGCAAAGAAAAGACAAGAAACTGCATGCAATTTACTACGCTAGTAGAACACTAGACGCTGCCCAGCTAAATTATACAACCACAGAAAAGGAATTGCTAGCCGTAGTTTTTGCTATTGATAAATTTCGATCTTATTTGGTGGGAGCAAAAATAATAGTATACACAGATCATGCAGCAATCCGGTACTTGTTAAGTAAGAAAGATGCTAAGCCTAGATTGCTCAGATGGGTACTTTTACTCCAAGAATTTGACTTGGATATTAAGGATAAAAAAGGAGCTGAAAACTTAGTAGCTGATCATCTCTCTAGGTTAGAACACCTTAAACCTGAACTTATACCTATAGACGATCACTCTACTTATGAAAGATTAATAGCTGGGATAAACTCAACTGAAGAAGAGACCTATGAGGAAATCTCAACCATGAACAACATACCATGGTACGCAGATATTGTGAATTATCTGGCCGCTGATATCATACCCCCTGACTTAAGCTACCAACAGAAGAAGAAGTTTTTTAGAGATGTTAAACACTTCTTTTGGGATGAACCCCTCCTATTCAAAAGAGGAATAGATAATATATTCAGACGATGTGTGCCGGAAGAAGAAGTAGGCAACGTCATTAAAAATTGTCATGCTTCACCTTATGGTGGACATGCAAGCACATCTAAAACATGCGCCAAAATATTTCAAGCAGGTTTTTATTGGCCTACTGTATGGCGCGATGTCCACACTTACATTACAAAATGTGACCGATGCCAACGCACTGGGAACATCTCAAGACGTGATGAAATGCCTTTAAGTAACATCCAAGAAGTGGAAATATTTGATGTCTGGGGTATAGATTTCATGGGACCTTTTCCTTCCTCAATGGGTAACAAGTATATCCTAGTAGCTGTCGATTATGTCTCAAAGTGGATAGAAGTTGTTGCATCACCCACAAACGATACAAAGGTAGTTATCAAACCGTTTAAGAATATTATTTTTCCTAGGTATGGAACCCCGAGGTTAGTCATAAGTGATGGAGGATCGCATTTTATATCTAAGATATTTGACAAGCTTCTAAGCAAATATGGAGTAAAACATAGAGTAGCAACACCATATCACCCGCAAACTAGTGGCCAAGTAGAAGTATCGAATAGGGAGATTAAGCAGATCCTAGAAAAAACCGTATCATTATCCAGAAAAGACTGGTCTGGAAAACTTAAAGACGCCTTATGGGCTTATAGAACGGCTTATAAAACCCCTATTGGAACAACTCCTTATCAATTGGTTTATGGAAAGTCCTGTCATTTACCCTTCGAACTAGAACATAAAGCCTATTGGGCCATTAAATCCTTGAATCTAGATTACCTAAAAGCCAGAGAAAAACGTATCCTAGACATTCACAAGCTGGAAGAGCTTCGCTTGAATGCCTATGAGAATGCCATCATATATAAGGAAAGAACCAAGATGTGGCATGATAAAAAAATCATCAAGAAAGATTTCAACATTGGTGACCCTGTTCTCCTATTTAACTTAAGGTTACGACTTTTTCCTGGTAAGCTTCGTTCAAGATGGACAGGTCCATTTGAAGTGTCAAAAGTTCTAAAGTCTGGAGCAGTAGAAATCAAAAACAATTCATGCGCTCCATTTGTGGTAAATGGACAAAGACTGAAGCTATACAAAGGAGGCGATTTGCCTGTTGACTACTCTAGTCATATTCTTATAGACCCACCAATACCCACATAAAGTAAGATCTAATCGTCAAGCTAAAGACGTTAAACAAGCGCTGCATGGGAGGCAACCCATGGTTTATTCTTAATTTTATTTTATTTTTATTAATTTATATATGTTTTATCTGGACTAATTTCTTGTGTTTATATTTTCAGGATGCATTACCCCGATGGTATGGTTGTGATTTTCAGGGATGAAGCACAAAAAGCCCGATTTGCTACCTTATCTGCTAGACCTATGGTACCCACTAGGTACCCCGATCAAAGCTGCATGGAGGCACTCGGGATTGAGCCAAGTATTAGGTATCTGTGTAACCAACTTGGCTGGGATCATTATGCTGATGATGTCCACAAAACTTACAGGAACCTTACTCTGGAGTTTCTTAGCTCTGTGGATTATAACCCACACGTGGGTGAAGGAGATGAGCGAGGATGCCTAAGTTTCAGATTGTTTGGTACCGAGTATACCCTGACCATCAAAGAATTTGGGGATTTGCTTGGTTTCCAAACTGGACCGACCGCTATCACTGAGTTACCATTGAGTTACTATATGGACAAAGATATTGATAAATTTTGGCAGGACATTACTGATGGAGCCAGCCTTGACCCCTCTACCCAGCTGTCCAGGAAGATCCATAACCCGGCTTTCCGATACTTCGAGATGATCCTGTGCCACACTTTCTTTGGGAGGAGTTACTGTGACCACTTAGTCACCGCTGAGGAGATCCTTTTCCTATACTGTGCCAGTCAGTCCAGACCTATAGCTAGTGGAGGTTTTCTGATAGAGAGCCTCGAGCAGACTGCTCGATCCGCTGTAGGACTCATTCATTCCGGAGGGAATGTGACACAGATAGCTTCTACTTTGGGTTTAGACAGTATGATAGCACAGCTGACCCCATACTGTGGATATACTTTCCTGGATTTAGACTTTTGCATGGATCGTGGACTCATGAGGAGGGCCTCTTTCCACCCATATCAGTACAGATTGCTCATCGATGACCAGACAATTTACACCTTCACACTGCCAGTCCCTCAAATGACTTGTGTTTCCAACCCTGCTAATTGGAACTATTCTGTAGAAGGTTGGGGTGAGATATCAGAGTATACTCAAGAATACACTCCTGTTTCCGAAGATCCAACTCAAGAATACACTCCTGTTTCCGAAGATCTAACTCAAGAATACACTCCTGCTTCCGAAGATCCAACTCAAGAATACACTCCTGCTCCCGAGGACTCTACTCCAGATCACACATCCCGACCCGAGGTTACACACACTACTGTTCTTACTAATAACCTCAGCTTGCAGGAACCTGATATTCGCACTCTGTTGACTGCTATGCGCACTGAGATAACCACTCTCCGCAATGAGGTGGCTGACCTTCATTTACAGTTGGAAGTGAATGATGTTACCTTTGCTGGTGAGTTAGATGAATTAGCTCACGAGGTGGCAGAGATTCGACGCCAGCTGACTGAGCTGCGTGGCCCAAACACTCCTGCAGAGCATCCTACCGGTTGGCGATAGATTTGTGTTATTCACAAGATATCTAGTTCCAGTATTATTAGTATTATGTTGATTTCCTTTTCAGACTCATTTTTATTTGCATTATCTATTTCCTGCATTATTAATAATTATTTTGGTGACCCGATGTCCGTACCTATATATATATATATATATATATATATATATATATATATATATATATATATATATATATATATATATATATATATATATATATATATATGCATGTGTTTCATTTATATATCTTTCATTTACTAATGTTTTTGTTTTTCTGGTCACCATAATTTTAATATAAAAATAAATAAATATACATGTATATATGTATTCACATACATATATGCACGTTCATAAGAAAAATAGGTACACCTCCAAAAATTGAAGCTAATGGCAAGGAAGGAAAAGCCCAATGGAAAGGAAGCAAGACTGGCCCAACTTGCCTCGCCCTGACCGCGCCCGCGGTGATCCCTGCCGCGCCCGCGGTGACTTAACGGTCACCTAACGGCTAGTGGCTCGTTTTTCCCCCCATTTTGCCTCTTTTTCCACTTCCAATCCCATTTTCTTCCATTCTTAACCCCCCATAACTTCCTTTATTATCCATACCTACCCCACTACATTTATTCCCATTATTCCCATCATAAATATTTACAACCACCATTTTTCTTCACTACCTATAAATACCCCCACTATTTCATTTTCTTCCTCACACCTTCACTACTTCTACATCCCATTCTTTCTCTTTAAATTCATCCTCAAGAAAACCCTATGGAGTATCACGGCTACATTTTGCGAGGTGGCCAACCCGGAGAAAGACAACAAAAGCGGCTTGAGAAATTGCTGACAACACCAATACACTCTACCAGGTATATCGATGAAAACTGTCTATATTCATTCGGTATATACCATAGTGTATTTTTCTTTCTCGACAAAATAGGCATGCATGATATTTTTGCTACTCAAGCACCAACCTACCCTAGGCTGACGTTCGAATTTTTGAGTTCTTTAATTTATAACGTCTCTCCTAACACCGCTAGCACCGTAGGTGGAGTAAAATTTAGAATGTTTAATGTTGAATATGACTACTCCACTGACGGTCTAGCTGCCATGTTAGGATGGCCTTATGGGGATGGTGCCATTTGTGAAGCACCTTTAGACACGGATTGGGCATTTGAAGCATTTTGGGCCAGAATTACTAAACAAAATGCAACATCTTTTGATGGCCTACTTGCTTCTCATATCCACAATCCTGCCCTTCGTGTTTTTAGATTTCTTTTAGCATCCACCATCTTTGCTCGGGAAAACTCAAACAAGGTGAATGCTAAAGAATTAATTATCATGCAGAGCTGCCTCACAGACACCAAAGTTAATCCAGTCCCATTCATGATTGCCCACATGCACCATGTTTTAAGAAAAGGTGGGCCGATTTTCTTTGGTGGACTGATTACTACTATTGCCCGTGCCATAGGATTGAATACGGAACTTGTCACCCTTGAGCCACTTCCTCCTCGTATTGCAAATCTTAAATTTTTCAGGGATATGCGTTTATGCAAGACGAGGAGGGAAGGTGGTTACTTCCTCATGGTTGGAGGTGCCGCTGTACCCAGTGTTGTTATTCCTTGCACCCGTCGTACTGATATCAGATTTGAGCGTAACTGGACCTACGATCTCACCGCTCCTGCTTTTATTGGTCCGTTGCCCCCAAATCTACCTTTAAATGAGGGTAACAACACTGATGATGAGTACAATTTCCAAACGGAGGAACCGCCCCACTTTTCACCACCACACACGACACCATCTACTTCTAACCCACATGCAGGTACAACTCCTAGTTTCCATGTCACTGAGGACATGTGGCATGAGCATATGGCCCGAGAAGCCCGGAGGGACACCCTCCTTGCTACTTTGCAGCAACAGGCGACCGATAACATGGCCTTCATGCAAGCATCCCAAGAGCAAAATGCTAGCTCTCTGTGCACTATTATGGAAAGTCAGCTGGCTTTCCAGAGAGAACAACACCTAAACCAGACCACATACGCTCGTCACTTCCAATTGATGGAGGCAACCCAAGGCACCCTCATTGGTAGGACCCAAGAGCTACAAGCGGCAAATGCCGCCTTGACAGAGAGAATGGAGCAGCTTGTTTTGGACCGAGAGAGCCGCCGTCGCAGCCGTAGCCGCCGTTCCGGTCGTACCAACCAGGATGGTGAAGGTCCTAGTGGCCCCCACTAGCGTTTTCAGGTACCTCCTCCTACCTTATTTTAGAACATTGAGGACAATGTCCGATTTAAGTGTGGGAGGAGCATTTATCGCTTTTATTTCCCGTTTTTCCTGTTTTTATTTCCCGTTTTTTCTGCTTTTATTTCCCTTCCGCATTTTTCCTTTTAGGTATGTTATATTCGTAGTTAACAAAATTCATGTGATAGGCGAGTCTTTCTGCGTAGTGTACCCTTTCATTTCCCCCACTTTTTAGCCTTACAAAATTTTTCTTTTTCAAAGAATTGTGGTTGTTTTTAAGGATTTGGGCTATGACACAGGTCCTAAATAGGGTCTATTTCTTGGGCACTCACTTTTTGAAAAATTCTTTATCGTTTTAACACCGTAAGCCTTTTTGAACATTTAGATTAGATCCTTTCTTCCCAATATGCTATGATTTTGAATAAAACTATACAAATAGGTCTTCAAGTAGTTTATCTTAGCAGTCAGCTCCGGCCTAAGCATGCTCTAAGTGTAGGATCGATGAATATAAGTGGATGATCTCTATTTTGCCTTAAAAGTTATAAAATAAAGTATGAATACGACTACGAGTTGGGTGATCCTCACAAAGATTACTCAACTCAAGAAAGTTGTAAGCACTAATAAAAACAAAGAAAAAAATATATATAAGGCACATCCGTTGTAGTTGGTCCAGAGGTATCTGGTGCTGGACTTGGTAGGGCGGACTACGGTCCGATCCCCCGCAACTGCAAATGGGTAAAATAAAAAGGGGTTAAACCAACTCTTGTACCAGAATCCCATCACTTGAGATCAGAGTCACTAACCGGTCACTACACCATGAGTATGTACGGATAACGGGCTTAATAGTGATTGCGCCTGAATGAAAAAGGACCTCGTACAAAAAGAAGTCTTAGCATAGTAAGGATATTAGGATCGATCTGTATTCTTATGAGGTTTATGTCCGCATTTCTGCGAGTAGTGTAATTACGATACCCTTGATTCAGATAGTTAGTGCCTGACAACACACCCTTACTCGGACTTAGAAGCCCTCTTTGCCCAAAACCTGTATACACCATAATTTTCTTTCATCTACTTCTAAGAGTTGTTGCTTGAGGACAAGCAAAGGTCTAAGCGTGGGAGGATTTGATCGCACTAAATCGCACTATGTTTCTGACTCAAATATCACATGTTTTCCTTAGTTTTTATTATCATTTTCTCGTATTATGTTCCTTTTTCCTTTGTTTTCAGGATTCTTGTCATTTCAGAGCCTTCTGTGAAGAAACGAGCCAAAACGCCAAGAAATTAGGGTTTTTCAAGATATTCTGCACTTATGGCGTTCAGCGCCGCGCTGGCTACAGGGAACGCGATGACGTGGCCCACTTTCACCCAGAGACCAACTTCCACGTTCCCATGATGTGGCAGTTCCAGCCACCGCGCCCGCGGCCACTGCCACCGCGCCCGCGGCCTTCACAAAAAGCTTCCCGCTCAAAAGAAGTTAAGGGGCATGCTGGTCTTTACGCATCTCAAGGATCCTCTATAAATAGTTTTCGATTTTCATTCTTTAGTTTCATCCAAGCTTAGTACAATCTTAAGCCATATACTATCAGTTTCTATAAAGTAATAATCTCTTCACATCGGGGAGTTATTGCGGTGTAGATTGAGTTGTAATCGAGTCTTGGAGCACTTTGGTTGAAGTTCATCATACCAGCCTTACCATTCCGTAGATTTGTATCAGATTCAAGTCTCCGACTGGAGCAAGGTTCTATTTTATTGCATTTCTTTACTTACAATTGCTCTTACCATAGTCTACACGTTTTATAGACTTTAAATGCTCTTACCATAGTCTACACGTTTTATAGACTCTAAATGCTCTTACCATAGTCTACACGTTTTATAGACTCTAAATGCTCTTACCATAGTCTACACATTTTATAGACTCTAAATGCTCTTACCATAGTCTACACGTTTTATAGACTCTAAACGCTCTTATCATAGTCTACACGTTTTATAGACTCGCACTTATTATGTCTGGCTAAACTATAAAGGTTTGGATGTAATGATTGTCATCATGGTCATGTTCTAATTATCATGCTAGTGAAAATACTCTGGGGATGTTTTGCTTTTAACTTAAGTCAATTATGTTTAAATGTTTATTGGGTAAGATCGAAAGCCGTCCAAACTAATGATACGACTTGATTATTATTTAACCAAACAAAAAGAGCGAAAGTCGTTGATTGGTTAAATAGGAATCATTGACCTTTTTAGAAAACGATTTTGAAACTATTTTCGGACGCGTTTGTAGGTTTGAAATCTGACTCTTGGTCAAAAGCCAAAAGTCTCTTTAAGTTAATCTTTCCAAGTAAAATTACTTTTCTGTTAAGTCAAAACTATCAATTTCTTAAAAATAGGTTTACCTCTTTAACGCGGAAGGCACCCTTTATATGTGACAATAAAGGAATTTAATTTAAAGAGTAAACTCGATTCTTAGTAGTCAAAAGCTACAAGTTCCCATTAAATTGATTCTTTGCTATCAATAGAAAATACTGCCCCATAAGTAGTTTCATCTACGCATGACCGGACCAATATCTGATTACATGATTTACATTCCAACCTGTCTTTTAAACTGTTATTTACCTCGCTCATTTACTTTATGCACTGCACTCACATCAATATTCTTGTTCGCCTTAGATAAGCACCTTAGCAATAGAGTTGATAGATTGACAATTGGTCTCTGTGGTTCGATAATCTTATATATTACTTCGATAGGCTGTACACTTGCAGTACTACATTTAGGCTATACGTTACAGATTAAACCCATCAGATGGCACCCCAAAACGACAACCACGTGGCCCAACGATCAGCCACGTGTCAATTCTCAATAGGCGAACACGTCCCCGACTTCAACATGTAATCCCCATGTGAGCACGAGACGGACACCTCACATGAGGGAGTGCTCGACGCCATAGTTGAGACATGTATACGTGCACATTCATCACGATCCACCTCGAGGGCGAAATAATGCTCGACATCGTGACAACCTGTGATACAGTGGGAGAACTGACTTGAAGGTTTTGCTTTTGATCGCAAATGTTGCGGTTAGCAAGAGTCGCCACCGACTTTTCTTTTACCCAAAAGGAAAGGTGAAAAAGCACAGGAAAGACCTTTGAGATTATTTCTTCAGTTCGGGGGGTAGATTATGAAAAGGGAAGGTATTAACACCCTTTTCATCCATGGTTTCCCATGGGCTCTTAGTTACTTGCTAGATCACTTTCTTTTGTTTGAAATCATGCTTTGTGTGGTTTTTGAAATTACTTTGTTAATAGGTCATTGTTTAGGCAATCTTTGTAATGATTCTCGTTCGTAAGAATGTATACAAAGATGTTTGATCTTTTGAAAATGTTTTCAAGTTTGTAAGATGTTTAAAAGTGTAGGTGTTTGTTCTGAAAATAGAAAGGATGTTTTGAAATCGAGCAAGTAATTAGGAGCATTCTACCTACTCAAAAGTCTTTCTTGTTCATTTTCTTTTCCTTTGACATTGTTATCTTACCATTGAATTGGTAAGAAACCCTATCTTTGGATGTAAACGGGACAGGCGTGGGTCATCATATAATCATGATTAGCAATGTTGCACGGTATCTTAGCATTATTTTTTAGGGACTAAGATCATTTGGAAGGCAACTTAGATAGCGTCATCGAGGGACTATGATCTTGTATTTTTGCTTTGTTTTTTGCTAAGATATCTCACATGCGTAATATGGCCATTTTGTAAAGGCAACCAAGTAGATCTACCCTAAGGGTGCTTGTGTGCAAATGTATTATTTTCATGCTTGATTTTGTCTTTGATTAGGGTTTTCTATTTGATTGGTTTTAGTCTTTCCATACAAACCCTAATTACTAGCATGTTATATATAAAGCGATAAATTGCGGAATTTAAAGTTACTACGCTATTACAATACTTGTGGGAGGGGGTGTACAAATTGTAAATGGGGATTGCAAGAATATAAACCTAATTAATCTATTATAACCCAATTGAATTTGTACAAGAATTAAATGGAAATAATGTACAAAATGAATAAATATGCAAGAATACAAATATAAAGAAAAATGGATATTTTTGTTTGGATTTTTTTAGGAAAAGAGAATTTGTTTTAACCTAATTAATTAAAATGAAATAATTAATTACAATAATAAAAGTAAACCTAATTTAATAAGAAAAGATTTTAAATAAAACCCTAAGTCTATTAATTGATTAAAAGGAAATTAAGTTTATGAAAAGTATTTTTGTATTTTTGTCTTGAAAATAATTTATAGTATTATAAAATATTTTGGCCTTTTTTATATTAAAATAATATATTTTAATTAGTGTAAAAGAAAATAAATAAAACCTATTTTTTAATTAAATTTACAAGATATTTAGTGAAATGAATAAAGTATTTATTAAATAAAAATAATTTTTATGAGAAAAAATAAATAAACTATGTCAAAATGAAAATCTAATATTTTTGTTTTTTTTATGATTTTTTAGTATTAGAAAAATAATTAAGAAAAACAAGTAAAAATAAAATAAGAAAATAAAATAAAATTGGGTAGAGGCATGTAAATGAAACAGGGGGTTAACAAGTAAAAATAAAAACAAAAAGGCCCAAGGAGGCCCAGCGCCTGTAAAAAAAGAAGTCAGAATTGTAAAAAATATGAAAAAAACCAAAAGGGTACCACTAGGGCTCGAACCTAGGTCCCAAAGGTTACATGCGCACGCTTCTACCACTAGGGTGGTTATACATCCGTTAACATAAGCAAAACAATAAATATATGAGACAAAACGCGCCCAGATTTCTACTTCATCTTCAACCTCCAGCCAGACCAACTGTAACTTGTTTAAATCTCAACAAAAATGAAAACTGTAAACATGAAACTTGTAGCAAATTTCCTCACGATTTCAGAAATGTAAAGCATTAAAACTATAGCTTAAAGATAAACATGAATTTTAATGGCCCTATTCTGAATCCTAAAAATCTCAGAAAATTCAATCTTAAAATTCTCTAAGCTCAGGAAAAATTAATGGAAAATATGGACATGGTTAGCTTTAGGGCAATGATATCTACATGTTTCATTCACAAATAAATCATTGATGATGCCTGTATGAAAGGTTCCAAAGTTAGAAAACTTACCTTGCAAGAGGGTATCGGGTTTGAAGTTTGAGCAGCTTTCAAGGAGTTCCAATGGTTGAGTTAGCTTCCTCAAGTTCCCAGGAAGCTAATGGAATGCTTAGCTTGAGCTGAAAGTACTTGGGGAGTTTTGGAGAGGTCCAAGTGCAAAGCTCTGTTTTTGAAAATGGAGGATAGTGTTAATGGTGTTACAGTTCTGTAACAGGGTGTGGGATCAGTTCTAAATGATGTTTAGAAGCTTTAGGAAACAAAAGGCTTGAAAATGCACGAGGGAGTTATGAGTTTCAAGTTTTTGGTCAGTTTATGTGAAAATAGAGGTATGAGGTGTGATTCTGAGTTCTAGGTATTTTCAGGGCTTAAGCATTCATGTCTTTGATGCAAATAGTTTGTGTATCTATAAGCAAAAGGATTGGAGTTCCTTGGCATGTCAGAAGTACAAGTTACAAGCTTTTGGCTAGGTTACTTGATTTTCAAGAAAAGAGGGAAACCAAGTTTCAATGTATAGTACAAGCATGGGCTAAGTGATTGTAAGAGTCTAAACATTTTCTTATAAGTTATAGGACTTGTTTTATCAGAAGAGAACAAGTGCGAGGCTCAAGAACAAGTTTTGTGCAAAAAAGCACTTTATCAAAATGACAATGTACACTTTCTTTCAAAAATGGATATAAAGCATGTCCATGCAATGAATGCTTGAAATGAGACTTCTAACAACTGTACAAGTCATTAATTATGGAGTGCCTAACAAATTTGAGGCCTGCAAAGTAGAGTTTATGCAGCATAGTTTGAATTTTGAATTTGCTTCATCATAAAATGACTTGTAATTCAAGTGATAAAACCCTAACTTCATCTCTTCGATTCTCCCTACTCAAAAATGATCTCAAGGAGTTCTTGGACATTTTAGAGAGCTTGCAATGTTCTCTACAACCCATATTTGAATTGCTTTTGAAGATTCCCCTTGTAACTATATGAAAAAAAATTCCATGAAGTTGGGTCAAAATCCTGACCAAATTAGGGCAAAATTTTACTGTGTTTTGTTTCATGACCACATGTTCTTAAAATTATAACTTGAGATCTAAGCACTTTTGGAAGAAGTTATGTGAAGAAAAGTTGTAGATTTCATGGAGATATACAACTTTCATGTTGGAAGTTTCTCTTGAATCTAAATGAGTATCAGGATGGCACCCGTGTCTGGAGCGTATCTAAACTGTATCTGAAAGCTGAATCTGAATGATTATCAGAATGACGTTCGTGTATGTAGCGTATATGAACTGTATGTGAATGAGTATTAGAATGGCATCTATGTCTGGAGTGTATCTGAACTGTATCTGAAAGTTGAATCTGAATGAGTATCAGGATGGCATCCGTGTCTGGAGCATATCTGAAAGCTGAATCTGAATGAGTATCAGAATAGCGTCCGTGTCTGGAGCGTATCTGAACTGTATCTGAATGAGTATCAGAATAACATCTGTGTCTGGAGTGTATCTGAACTGTATCTGAAAGTTGAATCTGAATGAGTATCAGCATGGCATCCGTGTCTGAAACGTATCTGAAAGCTGAGTCTGAATGAGCATCAGAATGGCGTCCGTGTCTGGAGCATATCTGAATTGTATCTGAATGAGTATCTGAATGGAATTCGTGTATGGACCGTATCTGAATTGTATCTGAAAGTTGAATCTGAATGAGTATCAGGATGGCATCCGGGTCTGGAGCGTATCTGAACTGTATCTGAAAGTTGAATTTGAATGAGTATCAGAATGGCGTCTGTGTCTGGAGCGTATTTGAACTATATCTGAAAGTTGAATCTGAATGAGTATCAGGATGGCATCCGTGTCTTGAGCGTATCTAAACTGTATCTGAGATTTGAATGAATTCCTGAATGGTGTCCGTGTCTGGAGCATATCCGAACTATATCAAAAGAGTGGAATCTGAAGAACCCGTGTTGGATTGCTTCAGTTGGTTGTGTAGATAATTGTCCTGGATTTTCTTTCGGTATCAATTTCTGACCTTTGTCATTTGTTGATAATAGCCATTTATCAATCTTATCCTGAAAAGGGCAAGACATTAGTTGTATGCAATGTCATGATGTATGAAATGCATGGTACAATGAGATTGTTATATATGGATTCGTGTTATCAATGTTTATGATATAAGGATGCGATGCACGCGTATGCGAGCTAATCTGTTGCATTGTTGTTGGATATGGGGAATAAAATCTGACTGCTGCTACGGATATGGAGTGTAAGTCTTCATGTTGTGAAGTTGAAGTGTTGATGAATTTCCGTTTAGAGAAATAAACTCTGCTGTAAGGGAAATGCTGTGTGCTGCTTGTAAGAACCTGTTGGGGAAACCTGAGAAATTGGACGACTTCTACTAGGGATTGATAACTGGAAGCTTTGTCCCGTTAGGGATTGAACTGCACACTGCGGGGGATTTTATGGAATAGCTCAAAGATATTTCCCTATCTCTTAAAGCCATCATTGATTGTATTTTTACTTCATTTATTTATAAACAGTAATTATATTCAAATGCATATTTTCAACAATAAATCATTGGACATTTTTGTAAACAAAACACAAGAGTAAAGAAAAATAGATTGTTTTGCACTTTCAAAGGGATATCTTTGTATTGACTTTGAGTAAGTATTTTTGTACAATGAGACAAACATTCTAGTAAGAGAATGCCGTCGTAAAAAATGAAAATTTTTATACAAAGAAAAAATAGCTATGTGCAATAATCCCATGGGGTTCCCATTCTGCTATAGCCTTTGTGTCTCTGAGCATCTTGTCTGTTTGTTGCCTTGTCCGAAGTTGATTTGATTGATCAGAACCTCTGAGTTTGTCATGTTTTCTGTAAGGTGATCCAACAAGACATAGTCATACGCTTTAATTCCCTAACTTTTTCCTGGACCACCCTTTCGGGTTTTCAGTCCACCGGGATACCCTTTTTTTCCCAAGCCGCCCTTTCGGGTTTTCAACTTGCCGGATGTACAATTTTTTTTTGTTTTATCCCTAATTTTTTCTCGAACCTCTTTGGTTCGCCGGGATGCCCTTGTTTTGCCTAGGTGTGTCAACCTAGCAGGTCTCTTATGCATAGTATCTTTTGACTATGTCTGCATTCGCAGGGTGCAGCAGGTCGTCTCCATACATGGTGGTCAAGATCATTGCTCCACCAGAGAATATGCTTTTGATTACAAATGGTCCTTCGTATGTTGGAGTCCATTTTCCCCTGGGATCACCTTGCGGCAGTATGATACGTTTGATCACCAAATCCCCGACTTGATATACTTGGCGTCTGACCTTTTTGTTGAAAGCCTTGATCATCCGTATTTGATACATTTGACCATGACAGACAGTAGTAAGCCTTTTCTCATCAATCAAGTTCAGTTGATCAAGTCGAGTCTGGATCCAATCTTCTTCTCAGCCCTGCATCCTTCATAATTCTCAGAGAGGGGATCTGGACCTCAATAGGCAAGACAACCTCCATGCCATATACTAGAGAGTAGGGTGTTGCCCCGGTTGATATGCGAGCTGTGGAACGATACCCGTGGAGAGTGAATGGTAGCATCTCATGCCAGTCTTTGTATGTGACTGTCATTTTCTGTATGATTTTTATAATGTTCTTATTTTCGGCTTCGACAGCACCATTCATCTTTGGCTGGTAAGAGGAAGAATTATGATGCCGGATCTTGAATTGCTCGCATAGGGAGGTAATCATGGTATTGTTTAGATTCATACCATTGTCTGTGATGATCCTCTCTGGGATACCGTAACGACATATGAGATTTTGCTTGATGAACCGGGCAACAACATTCTTAGTGACGAAAGCGAAGGAGGCTGCCTCAACCCACTTTGTAAAATAATCAATGGCCACTAAGATGAAATGGTGTCCATTAGAGGATGTTGGATTTATTTCCCCAATCATATCGATGCCCCCACATAGCAAAGGGCCATGGAGCCGTCAGGACATTCAGAGGAACCAGAGGTACGTGCACCTTGTCAGCATAAATCTGACACTTGTGGTAGGTTCGAGAGTGTTGATAGCAGTCTGCTTCCATGGTAGACCAGTAATAGCCTGCCCGTAGGATTTTCTTTTCCATCGTATGTCCACTGGAATGGGTGCCAAAAGTGCCTTCATGTAACTCAACCATGATCTTTTCCGCTTCGACCTCGTCTACGCACCGAAGTAACAGAGTCATAGTTGCGTTTGTAGAGAATGCCATTACTAAGGAAGAATTTAGCAGAGGATCTCCTTAAGAACTTCTTATCATTGACTGAATCTCCTTCTGGATATTCTTGGGCCTTGAGATACCTCTTGACTTCGTTAAACCAAGGCTGGTCCACTACTTCTTCAGTATTAATCTCGTGACAGATAGTTGGTTCCTCTATTCGTTCAATGGTGATCCGGGGAGCCTCGTTATCTCATTTAAGTTTAAACATGGATGACATTGTGGATAGTGCGTCTGCTAGCTGATTTTCTTCTCGCGGGAAATGCTCAAAGGTAATCTTCTCAAAATATGGGAACAATGTCAACACATGTTCTTTGTTGGGGATAAGGTTAGGGTGTTTGGTGTCCCATTCACCTTTGATCTGGCTGATAACCAAAGCTGAATCTCCGAATACATTTAAGGACTTGATCCCCAAATCTATGGCAACTTTGAGACCAAAAATGCACGCCTCGTATTCTGCCATGTTGTTTGTACAATTGAAGCATAGTCTTGCCGTAAAAGGAGTATGACATCCTTCAGGAGATATGAGTACAACACCAATACCATTGCCGAGTGCGTTAGATGCCCCATAAAAAACCAGGGAAAATCGGGATCCTTGTTCAGGTTCGTCATATGGTCTGAATTCTTCATAGTTGTTTACCATCATGATGTCTTCATCTGGGAATTCGAACTTCATGGACTAGTAGTCTTCCACAGCTTGGTGAGCAAGGTGATCAGCCAGTACACTACCCTTTATTGCTTTCTGGGTAGTATATTGTATTTCATATTATGTCAGGATCATCTGCCATCTCGCTATTCTCCCAGAGAGAGCAGGTTTCTCAAAGATGTATTTTATTGGATCCATTTTAGATATCAATAAGGTAGTATGGGTCAGCATATACTGTCTTAGCCGGTGAGCAGCCCGTGCCAGAGCGCAACAAGTTTTCTCGAGCAGTGAATATCTTATTTCACAGTCAGTAAACTTTTTGCTCAGGTAATAAATAGCATACTCTTTTCGGCCAGACTCGTCATGCTGCCCCAACACACACCCCATTGAATTTTCCAAAATAGTTTGATACATGATCAAAGGTCTTCCCTCGACTGGTGGCATCAAAACAGGAGGCTCTTGCAAGTACTCTTTGATCTTATTGAAAGCAGTTTGGCACTCGTCATTCCATTTGACTACTTGGTCTTTCTTCAGTAATTTAAAGATTGGTTCACAAGTAGTTGTCAGGTGAGAAATGAATCTGGAAATGTAGTTTAAGCATCCCAAAAATCCTCTGACTTCCTTCTCGGTACGAGGAGCAGGCATCTCTTATATCGCTTTCACCTTGGCAAGATCTACTTCAATACCTTTATTGCTGACGACAAAGCCTAGTGTAATCTCAAGCCTCAACTCAACTTTAGTTTTGATGAAAGACAAACAAGCTAGTTTTGATAAAAGACAAACAAGCACTATGGCAAGAAGGAAAAGAAGTGGAATTAGCTTAAAGCATCATTCACTCAAAGCTTCAAGGATCCTGGCAAGCAATCAAGTATATCAATTCTCATTTGAACTACATTGATTAGAAATGCTCAAAAATGATATACACACTTGCCACAACACTTCACTTAACTTTTAAAACAAATTTTAAGTTTTTTACTGATGTAAATCGATTAACACTTGATGTAAATCGATTTATACATGCCTTTTCAAAAACTGATTGTCTCTGGCAGCAACCGATTTACATGAAGTGTAAATCGATTGATCACATAACTGAGTTGAATTTTTAACACTTGTAAATCGATTTACACAACATGCTAATCAATTTACACTTCAATTTTTTTGAAAACATGAACGTTACAAACCCGTGCAATCGATTTACATCTTATGTTAATCGATTTACACATTGTAACTTTTGAAAAATCTGAACTGGTTTCAAGATATCCTTCACACCTTTTCTCCAATAGATGCATGGTCATACATTGCATCCTCTCAAGTTTTTCAAACTGAAAAGTGTCTATTTGGAAAGGTATCTTGATTACTTTAAATACTAAATCTTTCAAATCATAAACAACTCTTCTCTTATGCAATAATTCTGAACTTCGTAAAATATTCAAACTTCATATTTCTTAACTTTTAAGAACAAAGATTTTCTGCACTTTCACACATATAAGAACAGAAATCTTTGAGCATTATCTAACCGTTGTGTTACAGTTTGAATTTCTTACAAGAGAAGAAAGAAGAAACTTCAAAGAAGTCACTCTATGTGATCAACATCTTTCAAGAAATCATACTTCATAAAATTATACAAAGTGTAACTTTTTTTTCCAGGATTGTTGGAATTAAGTATTAGAATACTTTTGTTCCTTGTTGTCCATTGTTAGAAACAAGAGGTATCTTTTGAGAGGATTGTTCTCAAGAGACTTATTGTAAATCCAAGAGGGTGTTCTTGTTATTTGTTATGTTCTTTAGTTGATAAGACTAGGAAGAGTCTTGTAAAAGTTCTAACAAAATAGTGAAATCTCTTACGTGTTTGCAAAGGGACTAGACGTACTTCCGGGGTGTGGAAGGAACCAGGATAAATCTCTGTGTCTCTTTACTTTCTGCACTTTACAGTTTTCAAAGCACTAAATCAAAACCAGAAAGTATAAAATAAGTCAAAAATCGACCACCACCTAATTCACCCCCCCCCCCCCCCTCTTAGGCGCATTCTTAAACTTACAATTGGTATCAGAGCAGGTTATAGGTAACCTGCTCCTAGAGATCCAGAATGGCTTCCGCAAATCATTAACCTGTTTTCAGAGATGGTGGTAGTAACAACAAGCCTCCTCTATTCTGTGGTGAATATTTTGACTTCTGGAAAATACACATGAAGGGGCATCTAGAAGCACAAGGAGAGGAAGTATGGCATGCTGTTGAAAATGGTCCATTTATTCCGGTAACGGTAATCAATGGCGTGGGCTCTTCAAAGCCTAAAACTGCATGGGACGACGATGATAAAAATAAAGTTCTCTATGACAAAAAGGCAATAAACCTTCTTCAAGGTGCACTTAGTATGGACGAATTTTTCCGTGTCTCGACATGCAGAACAACAAAGGAAATATGGGATACCTTGGTTAAAACTCATGAAGGAACGACTGAAGTAAAAAGATCAAGGCTAAATACCTTAAGTCAAGAATATGAACTATTTCGAATGCAGCCCGGAGAATCCATTCTTGACTTACAAAAGAGATTTGTGCATTTGACAAATCACTTAAGTGCTCTTGGTAAAACCTTGACAAATGATGAACTCAACTTGAAAGTCCTTAGATCATTGACTAGGGAATGGCAACCAAAGGTAACGGCAATCTCGGAAAAGAAGAGTCTCTCTGCAATGACTTCCGCTACATTATTTGGAAAACTTCAAGAATACGAAACGGAACTCGGTAGACTTGAAAAACATGAGAATCTAGAAAAGAAGTCCAAAAACATTGCTTTAAAAATTGACTCAAAGGAAGTTGTAAAAGAAGACAATCCGGAAGAAGATGAAAATTTCATGCTTCTTGTTAAAAGACTTGGGAAGTTTTTTGGCAGAAATGACAAGGGCGGATCTCATGCACATAAGAGAAAGCACTTCAAGAAAAGAGAAGCCTCCACATCAACACAAGATGTCTCATGTTATGAATGTGGAAAGCAAGGACATATCAAGCCAAAATGTCCAAATCTTCCAAAGAAAAACGGATTCAAAGGAAAGGACTCAAAATAAAAGAAAGCCTACATAGCATGGGAAGATAATGATATGAGCAGTACATCGGAATCGGAAAGCGACGAATGTGCAAATTTAGCCTTAATGGCATCGCATCACTCCGATGAAGAAGAGGTTAGTAATGAATTTACTCTTTTTGATGATGATGTTCAAGGTGCAATTGATGAACTCTTGAAAGAATGCAAAAGTTTATACAAAAAGGTGTCAAACCAAAAAAAAGAACTTCTAATTTGTCTAGAAAAAATGGACACCATGACTAAAGATTTTGATCTTCAAAAACAGAATTTTGTAAAAGAAAAGGAAAACTTTGCATGCTCCAAGTGTGAATCAAATGTCTTTCAAATTGTTCAATTGAAAAGAGTCATTGAACGATATGAAAAAGGAAAAATGGGATTGGAAGGATTACTAAGCCAACAACGTTATCCAAATGATAAAAGAGGTCTTGGTTATGTGAATTTTAAGAAACCAAGTAACAAGCCCACTGTTTTTGTAAAGGCTAGTAATAGTTCCAATCCCAAGATAGTAGAAAAGAAGCAAGTTTTTCATAATCATCAAAAGAAAAAAGCTAATGTATCTAAAAGAAAACAAATTCCTAGATACAAGAGCAAATTTGTTCCAAACTGTTTTCACTGTGGTATTATTGGACACACACCCAATGCATGTTATATTAGAAATTTCAGTATGGCTAGTGGACATTATGCATGGGTGAAAAAGGGAACTAACTATGAAGGACCCAAGGCCACTTGGGTACCTAACAAGAAATAATTTGTTTTTGTAGGTATGCTTGAAGTCCACATCAAATCTTTGGTATCTTGATAGTGGATGTTCAAAGCATATGACATGAGATGTACACCAATTTTCATATCTAGTACATAAAGCCAAAGGGTATGTCACCTATGGAGACAACACCAAAGGAAAGATTCTTGGCGTTCGAATAGTTGGCACACCTCCATCCATTCAAATTGAGGATGTTCTCTATGTTGAAGGATTAAAGAACAACCTTCTTAGCATAAGTCAACTTTGCGATAGAGGGTTCAAGATCAAATTCAACAAAGAAGAATGCCTTATTATGGATGAGGCAACCAATGAGGTAAAACTCAAAGGTATAAGATCTAACAATATTTTTATGATTACTCTAGATGATTTGTCTATGAAGGTACAATGTCTTATGGTAAACAACAATGACGCTTGGTTATGGCACAAGAGGATTGCTCACATACAAATGGAGCACTTGAACAAATTGGTTAAGCATGACTTAGTTATTGGTCTACCAAAGATGAAGTTCATCAAAGACAAATTGTGTAGTACATGCCAAAAGGGCAAACAAACCAAATCAACTTTCAAACCAAAGAATGTGGTTTCAACAACAAGACCACTTCAATTGTTGCACATGGATCTTTTTGGTCCATCTAGAACAAGAAGCTTCGGAGGTAACATTTATGCTTTAGTTATTATAGATGATTTTTCCCGTTTTACTTGGACTTTGTTTTTAGTGCACAAAAATGACGCATTCAAGGCATTAAAGAGATATGCAAAACAAGTTCAAAATGATAAGTCATTAAAGATAACATCAATCCAAAGTGATCATGGTGGAGAGTTCCAAAACAGTCTATTTGAAGAATTTTGTGAAGAAAATGGGATCTTCCACAATTTTTCAGCACCAAGAACTCCACAACAAAATGGAGTAGTTGAAAGGAAAAATAGGTCTTTGGTGGAGCTTGCAAGAACCATGCTAAGTGACTCAAGTTTGCCTAAATATTTTTGGGCGCATGCGGTAAGCACGGCATGTTACGTAAGCAATCGCGTGATCATAAGACCTATACTAAAGAAAACTCCGTATGAGATTTACAAAGGAAGAAAACCAAATATTTCTCACCTTCACATTTTCGGGTGCAAATGCTTTGTCCTTAACAACAACAAAGACAATCTCGGTAAGTTCGATGAAAAATCGGATGAAGGTATTTTTCTTGGTTACTCCCTTTCTAGCAAAGCTTTTAGAATTTACAATAAAAGAACGTTAACTATAGAAGAATCAATGCATGTTTCTTTTGATGAATCTAACACCTCCAAGGAGGAAGTTGTTATTTGTGATGATGATGATTCTATAGATTTATCTCATGAGAATTCTTGCGAAGGTGGCAAAATTGTCAACCCGGAACAAACACATGAACTTTCACATCAAAATGAAAATGATGATGATCTTCCTCAAGAATGGAGAACTCATCGTGATCATCCAATTGACAACATAATTGGAGATATTAGCAAAGGGGTATCTACTCGACTAAATCTTAAGGATGCATGCTTGAATATGGCGTTTGTATCTCAAGTTGAACCTACTAAAGTGGCTCAAGCACTAGAAGATGATCAATGGATCCTTGCCATGCAAGAGGAGCTAAACCAATTCGAGCGGAACGAAGTTTGGGAACTTGTTCCTAATCCAGGAAATAAATGTATCATTGGAACCAAATGGGTATTTAAAAACAAGATGGATGAAAATGGTATAATCACTCGAAACAAGGCAAGACTAGTTGCTCAAGGATACAACCAAGAGGAAGGAATTTATTTTGAAGAAACTTTTGCTCCGGTAGCACGTTTGGAAGCAATAAGACTATTACTTGCATATGCATTCTCATTGGACTTTGAACTTTTTCAAATGGATGTAAAAAGCGCATTTCTCAACGGATTCATAAATGAAGAAGTCTATGTAAAGCAACCTCCCGGATTTGAAGACTTCAAACATCCTAATCATGTCTTCAAATTGAAGAAAGCTCTCTATGGGCTGAAGCAAGCACCAAGGGCATGGTATGATAGACTAAGCGCATTCCTATGTGAAAAAGGGTTTGTAAAGGGTAAAGTTGATACCACTCTCTTCATAAAAAATGTTAATCATCATACTTTACTTGTACAAATCTATGTAGATGATATTGTTTTTGGTTCCAACAACCAAAATATGTGCAAGGAATTTTCATCTATGATGCAAGGAGAGTTTGAGATGTCTATGATGGGAAGATTGAATTTCTTTCTCGGTCTTCAAATTAAGCAACTCAAACATGGTATCTTCATAAACCAATCAAAATATTGCAAAGACCTTATAAAGAAGTTTGAGATGGAAAGCAGCAAAGAAAGTGCAATTCCTATGGGATCTGACACCTATCTTGATCCAGATGAATCAGGGAACTCTATTGACATAACTAAGTATCATGGAATGATTGGCTCACTCCTCTATTTAACAGCAAGTAGACCTGACATCATGTTCAGCGTTTTCCTATGTGTAAGATATCAAGCCAATCCTAAAGAGTCTCACCTTGCAGCAGTCAAGCGCATAATAAAATATCTCAAAGGAACAACCAACGTCGGATTATGGTATCCAAAAGGTAGTATGTGCAATCTAGTTGGTTATTCTGATGCTGACTATGCAGGTTGTAAAACTGATCGCAAAAGTACAAGTGGAACATGTCACATTCTCGGAAATGCCTTGGTTTCATGGTCATGCAAAAAGCAAGCAAGCGTCGCTCTCAGCACTGCCGAAGCAGAATACATTGCGGCTGGAAGTGGATGCGCTCAAATTCTTTGGCTAAAACAACAGTTACTTGACTATGGAGTAAACCTTGGATGCATTCCACTTCGATGTGATAACACAAGCGCGATCAACATTACAAAAAATCCAGTTATGCATTCCCGGACAAAACACATTGACATCAGACACAATTTCACCCGAGATCACGTAATCAAAGGAGATGTCGAGATTACTTTTGTGGATACTCAAAATCAACTCGCGGACATTTTCACAAAACCACTTGCAAAGGATGCATTCTTCAAAATTCGTCGTGAACTCAGAATCCTAGATGAACAAGATATATAAGGTGCACTCTATCCTTAACTATACTTTAATATACATATATATGGGTTTAGACAATGTGTCAAATGTTAAAATTACTGTCTTTAAAATTTTTCCTTTAAGTAAATCGATTTACTTGGTGTGTAAATCGATTTACCACTGAAGCAAAACATTTTTTTTCATAAAATGCTTTTGTGTAAATCGATTTACACAATATGTAAATCGATTTACCACTGAACGAAAATTAATTTTCATAAAAATTCTGTTGCGTAAATCGATTTAACCAAGGGGCAAATCGATTTACCACAGAAGCTGAAGCATTTTTATGTACTTTTTCTCTATGCAAATTAATTTTTTTAGCATGTGATAGTTTTTTGAGCTTTTAATATATTGGTCAAACTTACCTTGCCTCTCAACCTCCCACCTTATTATTGGCCACTCATGGAATCTTGACCACTCCACTCAATTAAAACCTCATAAAGACCTCACTTACTCTCTCTATTATTTAATCTCACCAAAACTCTCTCATAACACCCAAACTCACTCCCTTTCTCATCGCAAAACAAAAATTCTCTATCACCCTCACTCAAAAACCCTAACCATATCCATGGCTCCCAAGAGAAAAGCAACAGCCTCAGAAAAAGGGAAGAAGCAAACTGCTGCAGCCGCTGAAAACTCTTTGCTCGAGTACCTCTCAGATTCACAGCGTGAAAGATTTATCAAGCATTTTCAAAAGAAAATTATCTCAACTCCAAAATTCGAGCAGGAAATCATTGTACTATGACCGACCTAGAACTGCAAATTCTATATGTGAGGAAAAATGGTATTGCGGTAAACTGGGCTAAACTTATTGTGGTGCATATGCTAAGAGTTGCCACAAGGGCCACTTTTCTACCATATGCATATTTCATTACAAGGATCTTGGAAGCATTTGATATAGATTTTACTGGGTTTGAGCGAATTGAAATGGATCCAATCACCAATAGGATCTCCATCAAAAATGTTGATTCTAGGATGGGTGTTCATTTCAATGCTGAAGCAAAAACCATCACATACATTGGAGAGGATGTTGTAGGTTATGAAGGCAATAATGCAGATGAAGAAGACAATGAAGTTCCTCCTCCTGCTGCCTCTTCTGGTCCGACAAATCAAGATGTTATGGATTACATGACGCAACAGTTTGCTTCTCTTAATTCTAACATCAATGCTCGATGGACCGAGATAAATGACTCTACCTCCTCTCGCATCAATGCTTTTCAGAATGATGTGAACCAACAGTTTTCATACCTATACTCACATCTTCATATTCCTCCATACGATCCAAACAATCCAGCATCTCCGCCTCCTCAATACATCGAACCACCTCTACAACAACAATTTCCATATCCAGGACCCTTCCAATGACCAATATTATTGAATTCTTGTTATTTATCATTATGTTTTTGTTTTGTAATCATTCAAGTGTTAGTCTGTTGTATTTGAATTTTTTTCGCTATTTTTAAACATTTGCTTTTTAGTTCTTGTTCATATATGTTTCAAACTGTTATAAGTATCACTTTATGTTGCATCTTTCCCTTCTTTTTGATAATGTCAAAGGGGGAGAAGGATGTGATAGCACTTTATGGTTGTTTGTTTCAATTTTCTTTACAGGGCAAGCTTTCAAAACTTTTTTCTCCATAGGGGGAGAAATCTTCTCAGGGGGAGAAAACTCATTTTGCTCCAATTCTGAACAACTCATAAAGAAAGATGGTTTGTCATCATCAAAAAGGCGGAGAATGTAATCTCAAGCCTCAACTCAACTTTAGTTTTGATGAAAGACAAACAAGCTAGTTTTGATAAAATACAAACAAGCACTATGTCAAGAAGGAAAAGAAGTGGAATTAGCTTAAAGCATCATTCACTCAAAGCTTCAAGGATCATGGCAAGCAATCAAGTATATCAATTCTCATTTGAACTACATTGATTAGAAATGCTCAAAAATGATATACACACTTGCCACAACACTTCACTTAAATTTTAAAACAAATTTTAAGTTTTTTACTGATGTAAATCGATTAACACTTGATGTAAATCGATTTACACATGCCTTTTCAAAAACTGATTGTCTCTGGCAGCAATCGATTTACATGAAGTGTAAATCGATTGATCACAGAACTGAGTTAAATTTTTAACACTTGTAAATCGATTTACACAACATGCTAATCAATTTACACTTCAAATTTTTTGAAAACATGAAAGTTACAAACCTGTGCAATCGATTTACATCTTATGTTAATTGATTTACACTTTGTAACTTTTGAAAAATCTGAACTGGTTTCAAGATATCCTTCACACCTTTTCTCCAATAGATGCATGGTCATACATTGCATCCTCTCAAGTTTTTCAAACAGAAAAGTGTCTATTTGGAAAGGTATCTTGATTACTTTAAATACTAAATCTTTCAAATCATAAACAACTCTTCTCTTATGCAATAATTCTGAACTTTGTAAAATATTCAAACTTCATATTTCTTAACTTTTAAGAACAAAGATTTTCTGCACTTTCACACATATAAGAATAGAAATCTTTGAGCATTATCTAACCATTGTGTTCCAGTTTGAATTGCTTACAATAGAAGAAAGAAGAAACTTCAAAGAAGTCACTCTATGTGATCAACATCTCTCAAGAAATCATACTTCATAAAATTATACAAAGTGTAACTTTTTTTCCAGGATTGTTGGAATTAAGTATTATAATACTTTTGTTCCTTGTTGTCCATTGTTGGAAACAAGAGGTATCTTTTGAGAGGATTGTTCTCAAGAGACTTATTGGAAATCCAAGAGGGTGTTCTTGGAATTTGTTAGGTTCTTTAGTTGATAAGACTATGAAGAGTCTTGTAAAAGTTCTAACTAAATATTGAAATCTCTTGCGTGTTTGCAAGGCGACTGGACATACTTCCGGGGTGTGGAAGGAACCAGGATAAATCTCCGTGTCTCTTTACTTTCTGCACTTTACAGTTTTCAAAGCACTAAATCAAAACCAAAAAGTATAAAATAAGTCAAAAATCGACCACCACCTAATTCACCCCCCCCCCCCCCTCTTAGGCGCATTCTTAAACTTACACCTAGGAGTTTACCTGACCTCACCCCAAAGGTGCTTTTATTTGGGTTCAACCTCAACTTGTACTTCTTTAGTCTCTCAAATAGTTCCTGTAAATGGTCAAGATGCTCTTCTTTTGTTTGAGATCTAGCTATCATGTCGTCCACATAGACATCTATTTCGTGATGTATCATGTCGTGAAATAGAGCTACCATGGCACGCTGATAGGTTACCCCAATATTCTTCAGTCCGAATGGCATAACCTTGTAGCAGAATGTGCCCCATTATGTGACAAAGGTTGTTTTCTCCATGTCTTCAGGCGCCATTTTGATTTGGTTGTAGCCTGAGAAGCCATCCATAAAGGAAAACACTTTATGTTGTGCCGTATTGTCAACTAAAACATCATTATGGGGAAGTGGGAAATCATCCTTAGGGCTTGCCCTATTCAAATCTCTCTAGTTCACGCACATTCGTACCATCCCGTCCTTTTTGGGCACGGGAACAACGTTGGCAACCCATTGCAGATAGAAGGTGACGACCAAGAATATGGCGTTAAATTGTTTCTTGAATTCTGTTTTGATCTTCTCTGACATGTCTGGTCGCACGCGATAGACATTTTGTTTTACCGGTGGACAGTCTTCTTTTGTTGGTAGACGATGTACCACAATATCTGCATCAAGTCCTGGCATGTCTTCATACGACCAGGAAAAGACCTCAACATACTCGTTTAGCAACTTAATCAGACGCTCTTTGATACTGGGCTCCAGATTGGCACCCACCTTGACTTCTCTTTTGTCTTCTTCGGTACCTAGGTTGATTGTGTCCACTGGTTCCTCGTGGGGATGAATGGTCCTCTCTTCTTGTTGCAGTAACCTAGCGAGTTCCCCTGGTACTTCAAAATCTTCCTCACCTTCGTCTTTGGCTTGGTAGATTAGATTTTTAGAGTCACAGAAGGCCATAGCAGAATCGTTACCCATGGGATCCCGAATGGATGTAGACCTGCATTGTGAGTGTGAGTGTGTGTAAGAGTATAGATATCTTTGAAAGAAATGAAAATGTAAAAAGAAATCAATGAGCACAAAGTTTGTATGCAAAAACATCCATGATTCATTGATGTCATATGGAAATGAGATAATAACCCTTACAAATGGACCATTGTGCCTCGGGTAAGACGCAAGATTTTAAGAGTCTGAATTGTTTTAATATTACAGATCCAACAAAATGTAAAGACAAATTACTGTGGGATAAAAGTGACCGGGACAAAATCTCTAGCCTCCCAATTGCTGAGCCCTCCAATGACAGTTGGGAAAATCCAATCCTCCAAGTTGTAGTTGTCTTCATCATCCTCCACGGTGCTGACTTGGTGGTTGCTGATCTTCAAGGGTGGTCCTCCGGCACGAGCGCGGCGTACAACCTTCTAGGAACCTGAAGTGAAACCCAGACCAAATTTGTCAGATTTGTATGGGATATCTGGGAGTTGTCCCGAAATAGTGCACCCACCTTCTTCTATCACTGCCTTGGCATCCTTTAAAGACGACATCTTGAGTGGAGGTCTTGTGATCTTGGAAACTTGAGACACAACATTGGTTACTGCCACAGTCTGCAGGACTTCTCCAAAGTGCTGGAATGGAGTTTCAATAAATTCACCATCTAGCTCCACATATCTGAAGGAATTTAGATGGCTGACCATATACTCTTATTCTCCATGAATGGTGATGATCTTCCCTTGAATTGGATATTTCAGCATTTGATGCAACGTAGAAGTAACATCACCAGCATTGTGAATCCACGGTCGGCCTAGAAAGCCGGAATATGAAGGGCGAATATCCATTACATAAAAAGTTAATTCAAATGTTTGGGTCCCAACCTTTATGGGCATATCCACTTCCCCATGCACCATCCTTTTTGAGCCGTCAAAGGTCATCACTACTATGTTGCTTGGTTTCAATGTCAATCCCTCATAGTTAAGCCTATCAAGATCCTTTTTAGGTAACACATTCAGAGACGAACTAGTGTCCACCAAAACATGAGCCAAGGTCGTGCCCTTGTATTCCACTGAGACATGCAATGCCTCATTATGATTCCTCCCCCTTGGCGTTAAATCAGCATCTGAAAAACCTAAACCATTATCTGCCGTCAAGCTGGCTACGCAGTATTGGAACTGATCGGCAGATGTTTCTTGGGGTACATGGGCAGTTTTGAGGAATTTTACCAAGGCCTTTGCATGAGCCTCGGAACACAGTAATAAATCCAGCATTGAAATTTTTGATGGAGTTTTCCCCAGTTGCTCAACTATATTGTAGTCACTTCTTTTTATGATCTTTAGAATTTCCTCCATCTTTTTTCGGGAGGTCTCGGGGATAACTATTGATTGTGACCTCGTCTGGACAGGCTCAACCAGAATACCTTTACCTCGAGTCTCAGTTGGCTCGGCAGCAGGAATGTCAGTAGGGGTGATAACATGCATTGTAACAGTTTTGTCAACAGGAGTATTATCAGAGATGATTGCAGGACTGGGAATAGCCTTTGGAGGAGCAACAACAACATGAATGATTACAAGTCCAGAAATAACCTTTAGAGGAGCAATTTCTGGAGAGAAAACCCTTCCACTTCGAGTGATCTTACTAGTCCCTGCGATATTACCGACATCAGAGTCAACTTTCTCGAAACTTGAATCTTCAGCAGCTGGCCAATCTTGCTTGATATCGTGGTAGTAAACATCCCATCCATAATTCCATGGTATGGTTTTTTCGTACGAATACAGGATTGGTCCAGGCATTGTAATTATCAAAGGAGATACTTTAGGAACTGATGTAATTCTAACGGGTCTTTTGGTGGAGACCCTGGAAGAATTATCGAAAATGGTCACAATGGAAACATCATCATAAGAAACAGTTGGAACAAAAGTCTTTTCGAACAAAATTTCCTTGTTATCTATTAGGCATTGAACGCGTGCTTTCAATAAGGGATAGTTGGTTGGTAAGGATAAATAGAAATGACAGCTTTCATCACAGCCTGGGAATGCACCGACATTCAACAAGTTCTTTTTGATAGTCAGGAGTGGGGGCACGAGTTCATCAAATGAAGTAACAGACATATCTTCTTCAACAGAATTGACCTCACAGCCATGCTTGGGCATAGGGGCAGTAATGAGATTGGGAATTTCTGGCGCATCGAATTCAATCTCTTTGGCTTCAAGAAGGTCTTGTACTTTTTTCTTCATAGCCCAACCGTTGTTAGTGTCATGGCCGAGACTCTCAAAATGGTATGCACAGCGGGCATTAGGACGATATTGAGGAGAGGTTGTGTTAGGATTCTTTGGAGCTTCTTTCAAAGTCACTAGGTTGGATCTTAACAAATGTGGCAATACTTGAGATAGTGTCATATTAATTCTGGTGAACTGTCTGACTGGTCTTTCCGTTCTTGGCTGGTTGCTTCTTTGCTGAGCAGGTGATGGTTTAGGAATCATGACAGCCCCCACCATAGGACGGCGTTCATCCCTATCTTGATTTCTCTGAGGATATTCAGCAACAACTTCTTTCTTTCTAATGAATGGTTTCCTTACAGCAGCAGAGGATGCATCTTTTTGAATCTTCCCGTTCTTTATCCCGACCTCTACTCTTTCTCCGGTCAATATCAATTCAGTAAATCCTACTGATGAACTCCCAATTAAGTGATTGAAGATAGGTCCGGATAAGGTGCCCAAAAACATATCAACTAACTCTCTTTCAAATAGAGGAGGCTGGACTCTTCCTGCTAAGTCCCTCCATTTTTGCGCATAGTCTTTAAAGCCGTCACTTGAAACCATGGCCATACTATGGAGTTGAGTATGGGTGGGTGCAAGATCAGCGTTTTATTGGTATTGTTTGTAAAAGGCAGCAGCCAGATCTTCCCAGTTATGAATATTGGCTCTTTCTAACTGATAAAACCAATCAAGTTTAGTTCCATATAGACTGTCTTGGAAGAAGTGTACCCATAAATCCTTGTCAGCGATATGAGGTTGGATTTTCCTCACATAGGACTGGAGATGCATTTTGGGACATGAAACTCCATCATATTTGGCGAACACCGGTGCTTTCAATTTTGTGGTAATGACAATCCCTAATACTAATCCTAACTCCTCAAAGTCCAATCCAGGCACTTTTTGGATTTCCATTACGCTCAACCGCTCTTCTAGATGCTTATACTTGTCATCGGCTAGAGGATATTATTCTTCAGAATAGTCTTCTTCTTCCTCTTCCTCTTCTGACTCTAACTGGACAACTGTTTCTTTGCCATTCCCTCTTCTGACTCTAAGGTCCTTCTTGCTTGTGCTTGGAATCTTCTTCCCATATTTAGAACTCCGGTTATTTTCTTTGTCTTCTTTTTCTTCTCCTTAACCAGCAAGGTCTTTAACTCTTCTTGTCCTTTGGCTAGAGTTAAGAACATCTGTTGAAACTTGGCATTTTGATCTTGGAGGTCCTTCACCGTTTGCTCGAGATCCAACTTACTGAAATAAATAGTAGAAAGATGAGGAGACTTGTTACAAGAAACCTGCTTATGTTATGATGATTGGTAAATGCGTATGCAATGATTTCAAGGATTTTAAAGATTCAAATTTGTTTTAGACAAAAAGGAAACACACGTTATATTAATAAATTAAAGCTTGAGTACATCAATGCCTCCTTGGGGAAAACAAATACAAAAAATTTAAGATAGAAAGGTTGTATGCATCCTCTTTGGTGCGATGTAGGCATTCAAGTTCCTCTCCTCATGAAGTTGCTTAGTGAGTTCCTAAACCTTCTTCTCGCTAGCATAGAATTGGGATTCGAAAGTATCTCGCTCCCCCTTGAGTTGTATCCAATCTCTTTGTAGGTCTTCAAGAGAGGTGGGCATGTCACGATGTAGGATAGTGTATGGAACATCTCCTTCCATAACAGGCTCAATAATTACCGGGAGAATGGAGGGATAAGGCATCATAAGATTCTGAGCATGAGTTCGTACCCATTTGAGGTAAGGCTCAAGAGGGATGGAATTCTTATGCCCTAATGTCTTGCTATCTACCTTGTTCAACATCCTCCAAGCTCGGATAAATATCTGGCGAAGACCTTGATCGTCATTCTCGTAATCAAATACCAAACCTTGAATCAGCATCTCAAGCAGGCCATCCCTTTGGGCGTAACCAAACTGTCTTAAAGCTAAGAAGGGGTTGTAGGTGATACCTCCCCTAATGCAAAGTAAGGGGACATTAGGGAATTCTCCACAACGGTTGACAATAGTAACATTCTCTAGGGATCCGGAACACCAATGAATATCTGAATGCTTGAGCATCATCAACCTTTGTGACCACCTTGGGGAAGATGCGAAATAAACCATCTTGCCAATAGAGGAGTACAACACATAAGGACACCTCTTTTCCTCATAGTGCGAGTGTGAAAAGAATGTAGAATATAACCTAGCAAAGTAGGCACTGGGTTACGAGACATGAAGATCTTGACGGTGTTCACATCTATGAGTTGGTCAAGATTTGGGAATAAAACCATCCCATAGATGAGGAGAGCCACAATTTCCTCAAAGGCTTGCAAATCCAAATAGTTCCAATAGTTTCAGACTTTCTCAAACAAGAACTTTGCTAGGAAGCCTTTGACACCACTCCTTGTTTCCCAATTAGTTGTGACATCAGATGACTACAAGTGTAAAGCTTGAGAAATATCTTCTGGATTTGGGTCTCTTTTTGTACCGTTGAAAGGTAGTTGATTGAGAATGGGAATCCTCAAGAGTTGGGAGAATTCTTCCAAAGTTGGCACAAGTTGATAATCGGGAAATGTGAAGCAATGGTGTAAAGGATCAAAGAACTGAAAAAGCACCTTCATCGTGTCTTCATCAGTGTTGGAGGTGACCAAGTTGAGTAGGCGACCATGTCTCTCGGTGAATGGAGAAATTTCTGGAATCCTTGATGTTAGCTCCTTGAGTTGAGGAAGGATTCTTACAAGATTGACTTGAATAGTTTTCCTACGAATAGAATCCATGTCCTACAAAACAAGAACAAAGATAAATCCCAAAATCCTTGAAATGGTTAGGTAATGTGTATGATGTTATGATGTTCATGATGTTATGTACAAGTAAATATACATAAACAAAGCAAACAAGTCCTTAGGTTTAGGCTTGCATGGAGTCTCATAGGTAAGTACCGTCTTGAAGTTTAGTTGGCTCAACCTGTTCTAACAATAGTAATTGGGTTCTAAGGAGCTCAATATCACTGATTTGTTTCTTTGAGCATTGTCTCAGCACAAGCCTCTTTAATGGCGACCGAAATATCTCAAAAAATCAAACCTCAATGAGTGTAGTATCGAGTATCTACCAACTTCGAACTGCACCAAATCCGGTCATCTCACTACGTCCTAATGGCCAAGTTGGTCAAGTAAAGGTTCTAAAAGTTCATTAGTGCTTCATGACATCACTCAGCGGTCCCGTATTCTCCTTGATTAACTCAAGGGCTACCGGTACCCACAAATATGTCGCACTAACGTAGCTATTGCTTAGACCATGTCGGTATACCCTGCACAGTTTCCACAACGTATTGCTACTTACTTATAAGGTATCCCCAAATCCGGGTAGAGGATTCAAACCCAAACAAAGAACCATAATATAAAGCATATAAATCAAACAATGAAAGCAAGTAAATATGATCTAACCCTAAGGTAACCCCAATTTTAGAATTCTCCCCAACAGAGTCGCCAGTTCTGTGATACGGTGGGAGAACTGACTTGAAGGTTTTGCGTTTGATTGCAAATGTTGTGGTTAGCAAGAGTCGCCACCGACTTTTATTTTATCCAAAAGGAAAGGTGAAAAAGCACAGGAAAGACCTTTGAGATTATTTCTTGTGTCTGGGGGGTAGATTATGAAAAGGGAAGGTATTAACACCCTTTTCATCCATGGTTTTCGATGGGCTCTTAGTTACTTAGTAGATCACTTGCTTTTGTTTGAAATCGTGCTTTGTATGGTTTTTGAAAGTACTTTGTTAAGAGGCCATTGTTTAGGCAATCTTTGTAATGATTCTCCTTTGTAAGAATGTATACAAAGATGTTTGATCTTTTGAAAATGTTTTCAAGTTTGTAAGATGTTTAAAAGTGTAGGTGTTTGTTTTGTAAATAGAAATGATGTTTTGAAATAGAGCAAGTAATTAGGAGCATTCTACCTACTCAAAAGTCTTTCTTGTTCATTTTCTTTTCCTTTGACATTGTTATCTTACCATTGAATTGGTAAGAAACCCTATCTTTGGATGTAAATGGGACGGGCGTGGGTCATCGTATAACCATGATTAGCAATGTTGCACGGTATCTTAGCATTCTTTTTTGGGGACTAAGATCATTTGGAAGGCAACTTAGATAGCGTCATCGAGGGACTATGATCTTGTATTTTTGCTTTGTTTTTTGCTAAGATATCTCACATGCGTGATATGGCCATTTTGTAAAGGCAACCAAGTGGATCCACCCTAAGGGTGCTTGTGTGAAAATGTATTATTTTCATGCTTGATTTTGTCTTTGATTAGGGTTTTCTATTTGATTGGTTTTAGTCTTTCCATACAAACCCTAATTACTAGCATGTTATATATAAAGCGATAAATTGCGGAATTAAAGTTACTACGCTATTACAATACTTGTGGGAGGGGGTGTACAAATTGTAAATGGGGATTGCAATAATATAAACCTAATTAATCTATTACAACCCAATTGAATTTGTACAATAATTAAATGGAAATAATGTACAAAATGAATAAATATGCAAGAATGCAAATATAAAGAAAAATGGATATTTTTGTTTGGATTTTTTTAGGAAAATGGAATTTGTTTTAACCTAATTAGTTAAAAGGAAATAATTAATTAAAATAATAAAAGTAAACCTAATTTAATAAGAAAAGATTTTAAATAAAACCCTAAGTCTATTAATTGATTAAAAGGAAATTAAGTTTAAGAAAAGTATTTTTGTATTTTTGTCTTGAAAATAATTTATAGTATTATAAAATATTTTGGCCTTTTTTATATTAAAATAATATATTTTAATTAGTGTAAAAGAAAATAAATAAAACCTATTTTTTAATTAAATTTACAAGATATTTAGTGAAATGAATAAAGTATTTATTAAATAAAAATAATTTATGAGAAAAAATAAATAAACTATGCCAAAATGAAAATCTAATATTTTTGTATTTTTTATGATTTTTTAGTATTAGAAAAATAATTAAGAAAAACAAATAAAAAGAAAATAAGAAAATAAAATAAAATAGGGCCAGGGGCGTGTAAATGAAACAGGGGGTTAACAAGTAAAAATAAAAACAAAAAGGCTCAAGGAGGCCCAGCGCCTGTAAAAAAAGAAGTCAGAATTGTAAAAAATATGGAAAAAAAACCAAAAGGGTACCACTAGGGCTCGAACCTAGGTCCCAAAGGTTACATGCGCACGCTTTTACCACTGGGGTGGCTATACATTCGTTAACATAAGCAAAATAATAAATATATGATACAAAATGCGCCCAGATTTCTACTTCGTCTTCAACCTACAGCTAGACCAACTGTAACTTGTTCAAATCTCAACAAAAATGAAAACTATAAACATGAAACTTGTAGCAAATTTCCTCATGATTTCAGAAATGTAAAGCATTAAAACTATAGCTCAAAGATAAACATGAATTTTAATGGCCCTATTCTGAACCCTAAAAATCTCAGAAAATTCAATCTTAAAATTCTCTAAGCTCAGGCAAAATTAATGGAAACTATGGACATGGTTAGCTTTAGGGCAATGATATCTACATGTTTCATTCACAAATAAATCATTGATGATGTCTGTATGAAAGGTTCCAAAGTTAGAAAACTTACCTTGCAAGAGGGTATCAGGTTTGAAGTTTGAGCAGATTTCAAGGAGTTCCAATGGTTGGGTTAGCTTCCCCAAGTTCCCAGGAAGCTAATGGAATGCTTAGCTTGAGCTGAAAGTACTTGGGGAGTTCTGGAGAAGTCCAAGTGAAAAGCTCTATTTTTGAAAATGGAGGATGGTGTTAATGGTTTTACAGTTCTGTAACAGGGTGTGGGATCAGTTCTAAATGATGTTTAGAAGCTTTAGGAAACAAAAGGCTTGAAAACGCACGAGGGAGTTATGAGTTTCAAGTTTTTGGCCAGTTTATGTGAAAATGGAGGTATGAGGTGTAATTATGAGTTCTAGGTATTTTCAGGGCTTAAGCATTCGTGTATTTGATGCAAATAGTTTGTGTATCTATAAGCAAAAGGATTGGAGTGCATTGGCAAGTCAGAAGTACAAGTTACAAGCTTTTGGCTAGGTTCCTTGATTTTCAAGAAAAGAGAGAAACCAAGTTTCAATGTGTAGTACAAGCATGGGCTGAGTGATTGTAAGTGTCTAAACCATTTCTTATAAGTTATAGGACTTGTATGATCAGAAGAGAACAAGTTCAAGGCTCAAGAACATGTTTTGTGCAAAAAAGCACTTTATCAAAATGGCGATGTACACTTTCTTCCAAAAATGGATATAAAGCATGTCCATGCATTGAATTCTTGAAATGAGACCTCTAACAGTTGTGCAAGTTATTAATTATGGAGTTCCTAACAAGTTTTAGGCCTGCAAAGTAGAGTTTATGCAGCATAGTTTGAATATTGAATTTGGTTCATCACAAAATGACTTGTAATTCAAGTGATAAAACCCTAACTTCATCTCTTTGATTCTCCCTACTCAAAAATGATCTCAAGGAGTTCTTGGACATTTTGGAAATATTGCAATGTTCTCTACAACCCAAATTTGAATTTCTTTTGAATATTCCCCTTGGAACTATATGAAAAAGTTCCATCAAGTTGGGTCAAAATCCTGACCAAATTTGGGCAAAATTTTACTAAGTGTTTTGTTTCATGACCACATGTTCTTAATATTATAACATGAGATCCAAGCCATTTTGGAAGAAGTTGTGTGAAGCAAATTTGTAGATTTAATGGAGATCTACAAATTTCATGTTGGAAGTTTCTCTTGAATCATCTTGCATCATGGTGAAGATTTTGCTCAAAGTTATGAAAAAAATAAGAAATTTCCAACACTTAGAAATATTTCTAAGTTTAGAAATTTTAACTTTTCAAAATAAAATCTTGAATTTTTGATTTCTTGATGAATAAGTTTCATATTTTGATATGTTTTGATGAATTTTGATCTTTGGCATTTGAATTTGACCAAAAAGTTAAAGTTTGACTTTTCAGTATACAATTGACTTTGATCAGTTGACTGGAAATTCATCTGTCAATCCATTGGACTTGAGCAATATTTTGAGGCATGTCATTAGGTAAAAATGATGCAATTGGACTCTTGAGATCATGCCTTAAACCAATTGATCATTTTCTAGGTCAAAAATCAGAAATTGCCCTTTCCCAGTCAAAACCCTAATTTTGACCATTTTGCCCTTTTGGAGATTTGATCAAATTTCTTGGGGAATTATGGTACAAACTTGATCAAATGATACATATGAGTCTAAAATGTTTAATTGGATCAAAAATTATGAAGTTTGACTGTAAATTGGACATGGTTGACTTTTTCCCCAATATAGTTGATTTTTAGGTCAACTGCTCAATTGATTGAGCAAAAGTGTGATCCAAAGCTTGAAACTTGACATGAGTGATATTGATGGTCCATAATGATCCATGAAAGTCATATGGGGTATTTGAAGTTAAAAAATCCGTGTGCAATCTCAAACCCTAATTTTGGTCATCAGTGTTTAAGGAGGTGTCTTGAGCTGATCAAACCCTAGTGCAGTCTTAAGTCCAAGGAGATCTTGTGAGAAAATTCTTGATAAGTGAGAGGGAAAATTTTGGGGTACAACACAACCCCTTGAAGACGGACACATCGAAAGAGAACTCCTAGAAGCTCCTCGTAACTTATACGGTCCTCTCGGGAAAACAATTGACCTCGTCGGTCTCACTGCTCGTTTGCCCACAAGATCCCCAAAACATTCAAACAGGTTATCCCCTATGCATGAAACAACTCGCTTCCTTTCAGAGGACTTCTACCATCCTTCTCGGTCATATCCTCTCCGGCTATAAAACTTGAACTTAAGTCATCACCCTTTCACCCAAGGGTTTTAACTTGGGGGTTTTTTGATCTGGACTGAGCCTGCACTTATCCCCCGGTTGGGAGGCCCAATCCAACACCCTTGTATAAGGCCCAAAAGCAAGAAACCCAAGCTAGGGACCGTTGGTTAACTCCCCACATCACCGTCATCTTAACTGCCCTTCATAAATTACGGGTTCAACCTCTATTCTCATGGATCAGTTGACCATGGAGAGTCCACTTGCTGGACTCCACACACACGTAAGCCCTGGTAATCTCCATTATTGGGCCTCAACATGGCCCAACAAAGGGGACCTTGGGCCAGTGTCGGGGGCTATAAATAAACTCTCTTTCTAGAGGGCCTGGTATTGAACATTTCTCACTCTCTTACTTGCTTGCTCATTCTGAATCTCACTTTGGCGTCAAAGTGTCTTGCAAGTACCCCTTACCTCACTCTCAAGTTCTGCTCGACGTAAGCTGTGACGGTTCATTCTGGTCAGGTACGATCAACTTCTATTGGATAACCTGAAACATAAAGATGCCTTAATTTAAATTTCCTTCTTATTTAGAGTTCATAAGAAGTCTTACAACTTGTATTATAATAGATCTCATTAAAAAATTGCATTATAAAAGAAAATTGATTGTTTTGGAAAAGACTAACTAGTCCTTCTGCTAGCATATGCCATCTCTCTAAATTAAGGACTTTCTTTGTCCAAAATCTTATTTTTCTCAACCACATGTAGTCTTTGGTTCTGCTCCAACTAATATATTTCAACTTAGCAGTGTTTTTATTTTTATTTTTTTCTGCATTGTGTACATTGAGTTCTCGTTACATATTTCCATTTTTACTGCAATATGCATAAACTTTATTTCACATCATCTATTCCACACATCCCAACCATTTAATTATTCTAGTTCCCTCTCTTTTCTTATTTCAAATTCAAAATTGTTTCTCTATATATTTTCCTACTTAAACAATATATCTTTCATCATGTGATTATTCTCAAATTATAATCATTTTTTTAATTTCTTTTTTTCTTTGTGAAGAGAAACAACTCTTTTGAGTTCAAGAAACAGTAAGTGAAATTATTGAATTTTTTACTGCCTTGACATCTTTTTGCACAATAAATCCCAATATATCATCCTCTTAACTCAGTGATTCCTATCTACCATCTTTTTAAACAAATTTTATTGTTGTCACAAAACATCCTCCAAGTGAATGGGCGGAGCTGTTGTAAATTTTTACCATCCGCAAAATCATTGGGCGGAAGCGTTGAAATTTGTAGAGGGTCTGCCCGTTGGATGGGCGGAAGAGTTCTAACGTTATACTAAAAAAACGACATATAAACAGCTCCGTCAGTCGAATGGGAGAAAGTTGTGTAAATTAAATACCATTCGCCCATCCAATGGAAGGAGCCTCCTATTTTCATTTTTTTGTTTGAAAAGGTGGTATATTGGGAATATGAGTGGAAAAGGTGGTATATTGGGAATTTATTGTTAAAAGGGTGGTATGTTGGTAAAAAATATCGAAATTATTTGTTATCCTCTTCACAAAGGTATGAAATGTTTATAATTTCATTTTTTATTTCTTCATTTTCTATTTAATTTTTTCCTTAATATCATATAGAACAATAAATGAAATATTCTTTTTCCTTTAATGAGAAGGGAAGGTGTTTCTAGGTTGTATGTGGGTGGGTTGGTGGAGGTTGTCTCTTGTGTTTTCATGATGGAAATAACGAAATAAGGGTTTTTGAGTAAATAAAAATTATGGTTAATGGCATATTTAAAGAGAAGCAAATAAATTTAGGAAGAATATATGAATTTATGAGGAAAATTTATGGGTTCTTGGATTAGTTTGTGAAATAATATATGAAGTTATGAGTATGGATATGAATGTTGGTTCTTGGTTGGACTTTTTGAGGTAACGTTGTGAAGAAATGAATCTTTATGAATGTATGAACAAGGTGGATTTGAATATTTAAATATCTGGATAATTATCCGGGTTTTACTATGAGTGTATGAACGTAATGATCTTGAATCTTTGAATAACTAGATTTGTTGGAACAAAGAATTCAAGAAAAATGATTTTGTGAAAACAAGAAGAAGAGAGAAATTGTGAATTAGTTAAGTGTAACTAACTATCTAATTGAATGTATTATTATTGCTCTGTTGATTACAAACATAATGGCCCTTTATATAGCCAAAATGTCTAGGCCCAAATACACATGCTAAAAGCTCAAATACAATTAAACAAGAATTATACAACTAACACCCCCCTAATTCATGTTATTGAGACTTCTCATCCCGATGCCTTTCTTTAACTCTTTGAACCTCACTTTCTTCATAGGTTTGGTGAATATGTCAGCTAGTTGCACTTCTGTCTTGCAATGTTTTATTTCGAGCTTCCCTTTTTTGACTTGATCCCTTAGAAAATGATACCTTCTTTCAATGTTTTACTTCGACCATGACACACTGGGTGATTCGCAAGGTTTATAGCTGACTTGTTATCAATAAATAGATTTATCTTCGATTCTATTATTCTGAGTTCTTCAAGTAGCATTTCAATCCATGCTGCTTGGCATGCAGCATATGATGCAACCACATATTTAGCTTTGCATGATTACAAAGCCACAATGCTTTGCTTCCTCGAACTCTAGGAGATTGGGGCTCCTTTGACCATGAAAATGTATCATGCATTACTCTTCTTTTTGTCTTGATCTCCACTGAAGCCTGAGTTAGTGTATCCATGAACTTCGACATCTGAGGTATTCTTCGATTTCTTTGGTAAGAGCTGTTGTACCCCAATTTTCCCCCTAAGATCCCTTCATCATACCATGTTGATTCAATCATAACAAGATCACATTAGGGCTTTTGGTTCTCCTACCTATCTTTAGGTTTGCTCTTTGAGGAATCACCAAGCACCTTGATTTATTTTTCTTGTGTAATCATTCATGTTTTTTTTACTCTCCTTTTAATTAATAAAATGCAATGTTGGTTGGTCTTACTTTTCAACAATGTAGGAAAAGGCAATAGGGCTTAGCATGTTGATCCACGGGTTCATGAGTTTATTTCCATGACCTAGTCAATGAAGCTTGAGAAGTTCAAACCTCACCATTGAAGTTGTTTTGGGAGGGATGGCATGGTAAGGTTATTTTGGTTCACTATATTTCCAAGTTATCAAGATTGATTCAAAAGTGCAAGGGGTTGATTGAAGAAGTTGTCATGGTTGGACAAGGCCTTGTTCTCATTGGTCACAAGTGCATATTTCTCTCAATTCTCAAGATATGGAAGTGGTTGTGGTTGCTATAAGTTCTCATTATTATCCTCAATAACTTATATTTACAAAGAATTTGTTTTGGTACAAGAAGTTTGTTCAAAATTATCAAAGTTCCTCAAGGCATGTTTCTTAACCTAGGAGCTAGGGTTTTAAACTTCAAAGGAGTATATATTGCTCATCTTTTGGTATTTTTGAGTGATTCCAAAGACATCATTCTCTTCAAAGGGTTATTAACAAATAACTTCAAAAGTTCCAAGGATTTTTCATGTGGAAGAAACTTGATGAATAAGAAAGATTACAAGTCCTCCAGATGAATCCCCAATTTTCCATGTGTGACTTCAAATGATCATAACTTGGTCAATTTTTATCACCTTGAGCCCATTATTTTTCCATAATGATCTTGAAGATGTGAAATTTATGCCTTCTTTTATGTGCAAAGTGAGAAAATGGGTGAAGTTGCCTTAAGGATACAAAAGATTATAGGTCATTTTATGAAAATTTTCCAACTTCAACAAGTCATAACTCTCTCAATTTTTGGATATTTTAAATGGCTCAAGTTTCAAAATGTCATTTAAGAGATCTACTTCATGTTATATTTTTTGGTCAAGAGCAAATTCCAAGTGGAAGGCCATGTTTGGATGCAAGACATTATAGGTCACTTTTGAAGAAAATTTTGAAATATTTCTAAGTATGGAAAGTTAGCATTTTTTCTCCAACTTTAACTCAACACAACTTTCAGCTCAAGCATCCATTTGATTCCACTTTTTTCCATTGCAAAGCTTGTAACCTCATCTTTCTGAAGCATCAAGAATGATGCCCTAAGACCCCTTGAGCTGAGAATGCCATTGGTCAGAAGTTGGCATTTTGAAACTGAATTTTTCACCAACTCATAAGTTTGAAATCCTTGATTTGGCTTCTAAACACTTTGTTTCTGCGCGTTTATGCCTCTAAACATGTTTAATGAAGTTCCAGAAGTGATTAGCATAGAAAAACACGCGTTTTAGATGAGTTTTAATCAAATTGGAAGTCACACTTTTCTTGTTTGCAACTTCACACGATTTCCCTCCAAACTTCATCATTTCACACGCTTGGACATTCCATTTGATTCCCTATAAATAGAGGGTCATCCCCCATTCATTTCCTCAAGCTTGGATAGCCAGAATCACCCTGCCAAACTTGTTCCATAACTCAAAATTCAGCAACTTTGAAATCCATACACAAGCCTTTTTCAATCCAATTTTTTAATCAATTCACCTTCCTTGATCTTCCCTGAAGCTAACCATATAGTTACATTCAAGAATCGTGCCCTGTATTGCTTCATAGAAGTCCAGTTTCAGAGCTCTGCAACTCAATTTTAATAGGTAGATTCCTTCATCAATTCTTCAAAACTTTGATATCATTGAGATGCCCTCATTTCCCTGGTTCTAGTCGCAACACTTGCTTTTTACTGGAAACACATTTTGACCATAAAATTTCAAATCCCTTTTCAAAACTTTCCTTCCAAATTGCTTGAGCTACAGTTTATATAAATATGGCGGGAGGGTGTGGTTGTCTTCGTCTTGAAGAGACGAAGTGAATGGCATAGGTCTGAGCTTCTGATTTTAAAGTTTGAGAGACCTGCAATTCACGTTGGCTGGAGGTTGAATATGACCAATGTGTCATCTTCCAACCAATGATGGCGTGCCACTTGTTATTTTTGAATTCTGATTTAATAATTGATTCAGTGTTTTATTCACTAATGACCATGATATGCACAGCGCACCAGATCCTTTGGATCTGATTACTAACGCGTTTTGACGCTCATCCAATGGCCCACATATTTTTTACTTTTATTTTCTTTTTTGATTTTTATATTTAATTGTTTTAAACTTTAAAAAATCATAGAAAATTCATTTTTAGTCCAAAAAATATGAAAAAATTATGAAAAATATTTTTGATTATTCTCTTTCTGATTTTTATTTTTTCACAATTTAATTTTGTGTTTTCATATTTTTTATAAATTTACACTTTATTTGAATTGTTTTAAATGTTTAAAAATACTTTTATGCATTTTTAAATTCTAAAAAAATTATGGAATGATACAATGATATTGTGACAAATATTGGTAACCTTATTTTACTTTTGTTTCTGAGTTTGTTATTTTTTATCATTTTTGGTTTATTGTACCCCTTTCTTTTAATTTTAAAAAATAGTTTAACTTTAAAAAATTACCAAAAAATTTATAAAATTATTTTAGTTCATTTCTGATTTTTCTAAGGTCTTGATTTTGATTTCTTGATTAATTTGAACATAGTTGATATTTTTTCTCTTTTATTTCTATTATTAAACATTATTTTAAAACCTTTTTGTATATATTAAAATGTAATATTATTTTGTGACTATTTTCTGGCTAATCTTGGGTTAAATTTTTTATCATGAACTTTATTAACATCATTGGATCCATGGTGTTGAGTCTAACTCCACAAAAATGGATGAATGATTTTAATAATAGTTTGATTAAATTTAATCTAAAAGTCGTTTGTATATTCTCTCTCACCCCTCTTCATCTCATCCCCTTCTTATTGCACTAAATGTTGTTGGAGCATGATCTCTATATCATGTCTCAAAACAAATGGTGCATAGATTGCTATTGACCAGCCTCAAAATAGGTGCAAATTCTATATAAGTCCACTTATGATTGCTTAACATAGCGCTAAATTTTGTCCTGATTCAAATAAATGATCATTCGTGACCCAAACTTATGTTTGTAAGCCCAAGTATGCTAATTTGATCTCTTTGATCCAATAACCTTGGGATTCATTGTGTGGAGGCTTTGGTTCTACCAATCCTATAATGGATCTACAACACCTTTGGTCAACGCAGATCACTTAAACATCGTTGATCATTAAATGATACTCATAAGGATTCCAAATGGATGATATACTTGACAACAACAAAATGCAACTTGTTGTGTGGAGGATTTGGTTCTACCAATCCTCTAATGAGTTCCAAATGCAAGTTTCAAGATGATCAGCCAACTAACCACTTATCATTAATAATTGACTTTATCCTTTATTCTTTTATTATATGCCCCTTTTATTTTTATGCACTATTTACTTTTAGCATTTACATTTCATGCCATTTTCATCTTTGCTCATTTGAGTATTTACTTTCTTGTCATTTTTATTTTTGCTCACTTGAGTTTTACTTTTCTTTTTAAAACACCTAATTATCAACACAAACCCTAAAAATATTCAATGATACTTGGATTATTTGGTTACTATCCTTAGCATTATGGAGCATTGGACTTTTTGGACTTAGGATTAGAAACCTTGGCCTATGATTGGAGACCTTGTGATCTTATCTGATTATTTTGTCTGGACCTTTTGAGGATTACCTCAAGACATTGTGTTGTTTGTTTGTTTTGTGTGCAGGTTATTGTGATTACATTCTTTGTTCGTAATCTGGAATTCACCCGTATGCAACCGTTATTCTGTCCAATTTTTGTGAAGACTTAATACACTTGAAGTTTGGCTCTCTCAAGAGGTCTAGTATTTTTTCTTGTTTGGTTTCAGTCCAAAGAATGGGAATTTTATCTTGGCTCATAGTGTCAAGTATTGGTTTCTTGTTGGTTAGACGGTTCTTATCCCTAGCTTTTACCTTATGCTTTAGGATATCCTCTTCTTCTCCTCCCATCTTCTTTAATTTTAAAAATCTTCTCCCTCCTATTGAAAACTCTTCTTGTTTTAAACTTGAACCACTTTCATAATAAACTTGGACTTAGGTCCATGCATTTTCAAACATTTTCATAAATAAACTCCAATAAACTTAATAATACTTTGACATTTTTGTGAGAAGACTAAAGGTCAATCAATCTCATTTCAAACCATTTTTCCACTTTGGATTTTATCTTTAAACTTTTCTCAAAAGATTGGACTCTTGTCAATCCTTGTAGTGATGCAAATAACTATACTTCTACAATATATAGTGAAGAGAGATATTTTCCACTTGGGTGTTGAGTGAAGCATTGTTGATTTTAAAATCCAAGCCATATCCTCCACTTTGAGATGATGCAAATTCTCCTTTCTCATGATTAGTGGTAGTAAGTATGTTTTCCATACGGACAATGACGATGATGTTTAATCTCATAAAATTAACCAACACATTTGTGTTTTAAAATCTTTAAAAGAGGAACTACGTGTATCCTGATCCCCTATTGCACGAAAAGGTGGTACGTAGGCACTAAAGGTTCACAACCGCAGCGGGTGAAAAAATAATAAATATATTTATTTTTTCACCTCCACCGTCTATTTTATGCAACATTTTTCATAGCCAAAATATACAGATTTTACGAAGAGGTTCCTGTGGAGTACCATAGATGTTTAGGGTGCTATATCTCTCAAATTGCTTACTCTCTAGTTATAGCATCCAAGTTTCACATAAGCTTAATTTGTGTATTATCACAGTTGTGATATAAAGTTTTTGTAGAAAACATTCACACGTAGTTTTCATTTATCTGTAAGAAAGAATTTCCTTGAGAAACCAGTCTGTGGTTTAGACTCAAGAAGGCTTTAGCAGTTGTTAAAGCAGTTGTAATATTCAGTTGAATATAGTGGATTAAGACCTCGTTGGAGAGAGGCGAAATCACCTTGACGGGTGGACTGGAGTAGTTTGAGATCAAACGAACCAGGATAAAAATAACGTGTTGTCTGCATTTAATTTCAAGTTTTACAATTCAACCCCCCTTCTTGTGTTTTTAACTTCTTCAATTGGCATCAGAGCTCCTGGTTCTGAGCTAAAACACTTAACCGTGTCAGTACAAGATCCAGTGTCAGAAAAACACAATGGCAGGAACATATCAACACACCAGCAATGACAATAATGAAGATAGAGACAGATTCAGCGGCAAACCTCCAGTCTTTGATGGAGAGAATTTTGATTACTGGAAAGACAGAATTGAAAGCTTCTTTCTGGCACATGATGCTGATATGTGGGACATGGTGACAGATGGATACACGCACCCAGTGAATGCAAGTGGTCAGAAGATTGACAGGAAGGCAATGTCTGATCAATAAAAGCGTGACTTCAAAAATCACCACAAGGCCAAAACTATTCTTCTCAGCGCCATCTCTTACGCTGAATATGAAAAGATATCTAACAGAGACACTGCAGAGAGTATGTTTGACTCTCTCAGAATGACGCATGAAGGCAACATTCAGGTCAAAGAAACTAAAGCTCTTGCGCTCATTCAGAAGTATGAGGCATTCAAAATGGAAGAAAGTGAATCAATTGAAACGATGTTCTCAAGATTCCAAATTCTGGTGGCTGGTCTCAAAGTTCTGGACAAAGGGTATTCTACTGCTGATCATGTCAAGACGATCATCAGAAGCTTTCCAAAACAGTGGAGGCCAATGGTTACAGCGCTGAAGCTAGCTAAAGATCTCAACAAAATCTCTCTGGAGGAACTTATCAGCTCCCTCAGAAGTCACGAGATTGAGCTAGAAGCTGATGAACCTCAGAAGCAAGGTAAGCCTTTAGCTTTAAAATCTAACAGAAAATATGACTCCAAAGTTTTGCAGGCTATTGAAGAAACCTCTGATGGTTCCTCATCAAAAGAAGACGAGTTTTCCCTCCTCTCCAGAAGAGTGAACCAACTATGGAAGCAGAGGCAAAGAAAGTTCAGGAATACCAGAAGATCCGATCAGAATGAGTCCTCCTCCAGATACAGAAGGTCAGACTCCTCCTCTGGATATAAAAGATCTGAAGGCTCTTCAGGAAGCAGAAAGCCAAACACCAAGGACATCATCTGCTATGAATGCAATGAGCAAGGACACTACAAGAGTGACTGTCTAAAGCTTCAGAGGGAAAAGCCCAAAAAGAAGTTTGGAAGGGAAAAGAAGAAGAGTCTCATGGCTACATGGGATGACTCTGACTCGTCTGAAGCTGACTCAGAATCATATGATGAGAGAGCAAACATAGCTCTCATGGCTAACATATCAGAAGACAGTGAAGCTTCTGAATCAGACTCTGAATCAGACACCGAAGAGGTATTCCCTGACTTTGCAATTAATTTTACTAAGGCTGAACTTGCTGAAAGCCTTAACAAAATTCTGGAAAGATATCAGCAGATCAGAGTTAAATTCAGAAACCTGAAAAGGAATCTTGATTCTGACTCTGATAAAATTGAGAGTCTTAAATTGGAAAATTCTGAGTTGAAAAATAAAATTTCAAAATTAGAAAATCTTTTACAAAACTCTCAGAAGGAAACAATTTCCGAAACTCCCAGCAGCGCTGATGAGATCATCAAGGAGTATGATCACAGCTTTCAGAAGTTCCTTGCTAAAAGCATAGATAGAAGCAAAATGGCTTCAATGATCTATGGAGTTAGCATAAACGGCATAAAGGGAATAGGATACCATGGTAAGGTACCTACACCAAAGAATGCCATGGATTTAATTATTAAACACACTCCTCTGAATTCACACTTCGTGTATGGTCACACACATGACATTAAATATACTAGTAGTAAGTATTCTGTGAAACCAAAATTCAACCAAAATTTTGGTAAAGCTAACAAATCAGGACCCAAGAAAATATGGGTACCTAAGGATAAAATAATACATGTTGCAGATATCTTTAGCAACAAATCAGAAACACCAGTCATGGTACCTGGACTCTGGCTGCTCATGACACATGACGGGAAGAAGGCATATGTTCCAAAGCCTGGAACTTAAGCCTGGAGGCCACGTAGGCTTTAGAGGCAATCAGAAGGGAAAGATCATTGGCTCTGGAACAGTAGGTAATGTAAATCTTCCCTCTATAAATAATGTCCTATTAGTAGATGGATTAATGCATAATTTGTTATCCATAAGTCAATTAAGTGATAACGGTTATGATATAATCTTTAATCAAAAATCATGTAAAGCTGTTAGTCAGAAAGATGGGACTCTCCTATTTAATGGAAAGAGGAAAAACAACATTTACAAAATCAAACTTTTTGAACTAAAAAGTCAGAATGTAAAGTGTCTTCTGTCTGTTAACAACGAGCAATGGATCTGGCACAGAAGATTGGGGCATGTTAGTATGAGAAGAATATCTCAGATTAACAAACTCAATCTGGTCAGAGGACTTCCTAATATGAAGTTCAATTCAGATGCTCTGTGTGAAGCATGTCAGAAAGGCAAGTTTGCAAAACCTGCTTTCAAATCTAAAAATGTTGTTTCCACCTCTAAGCCATTAGAACTTCTGCACATTGACTTATTTGGACCAGTTAAAATTGCTTCAGTCAGTGGCAAGAAGTACGGGTTAGTAATCGTAGATGACTATAGCATATGGACATGGGTAAAGTTCTTAAGATACAAGGACGAGTCACACTCTGTGTTTGTCACCTTCTGTAACCAAGTTCAGAATGAAAATGATCTTAGAATCGTTAAAGTCAGAAGTGATCATGGTGGAGAATTTGAAAACAAAGATTTTGAGTCATTCTTTAATGACAGAGGCATTCTGCATGATTTCTCTTGTCCTAGAACTCCCAAAAAAAAATGGAGTTGTAGAACGAAAGAACAGAACATTGCAAGAAATGGCCAGAACCATGATCAATGAGACAAACATTGCTAAGATCTTCTGGGCAGAGGCAATAAACACAGCGTGCTACATTCAGAATAGAATCTCCATAAGACCTATTCTGGAAAAGACTCCATATGAATTATGGAAGAACAGAAAGCCCAACATTTCATATTTTCATCCATTTGGATGTACTTGTTTTATGTTAAATACAAAAAATTATTTGAACAAGTTTGACTCTAAAGCACAGAAGTGTATTATGTTAGGATACTCTGAACGCTCAAGAGGGTGCAGAGTATACAATACAGAAACACAGATTGTGGAAGAATTAATCAGTGTTCGTTTTGATGATAAGCTTGAATCTGAAAAGTCAAAGCAGAATGAAGTCTTTGCAAGTATGGAAGTAGAATTCATAGGTTCTGAAGACAAGTCATCAGAAGCTCTCAACAAATACACTCCTTCAACATTAGAAAGGGGCACTGCGAGCAATCCAACAACAGCTGCTGATCAACCTCAAAAAAGACTACCCAGAAGCAGCATGGATCACCCAGAAGAAACAATCTTAGGAAGAAAGGAAGATCCAATCAGAACAAGAGCCAGCTTCAGAAACTCCGAAGAATCCCTCATGGGACTTGTTTCTCTGATTGAACCTTCTTCAATTGATGAAGCACTTCTAGACAATGACTGGATTCTAGCAATGCAAGAAGAGGTGAATCAATTCACCAGAAATGACGTGTGGGATCTAGTTCCCAGACCAAAAGGATTCAACGTCATTGGAACAAAATGGGTGTTCAGAAACAAACTGAACGAACAAGGTGAAGTCATCAGAAACAAAGCACGACTGGTAGCACAAGGTTATAGTCAGCAAGAGGGGATAGACTATATAGAAACCTTTGCTCCAGTCGCCAGGTTAGAATCTATCAGACTTTTAATTTCTTTTGCTATTAATAAAGGCATCACTCTATATCAGATGGATGTCAAGAGTGCATTCTTAAATGGCTATATAGAAGAAGAGGTTTATGTCCACCAACCCCCTGGTTTTGAAAGTACAAAAAATCCAGAGTATGTTTTCAAACTAAAGAAGTCACTGTATGGTCTGAAACAAGCTCCCAGAGCTTGGTATGAAAGACTAAGTAACTTTCTGTTAGAAAAGGAATTCACCAGAGGGAAAATGGACACAACCTTATTCTATAAGACAGTTAAGAATGACATCTTAGTGTGTCAGATTTATGTTGACGATATTATATTTGGATCTACTAATCTTTCTCTTGGAAGAAAATTTGCTAAGTGTATGTAGGCAGAATTTGAGATGAGCCTCATGGGGGAACTGAAATTCTTTCTGGGAATTCAGATCAATCAAACTCCAGAGGAAACTTACATTCATCAGAGCAAATATGTCAGAGAACTTCTGAAGAAATTTGACCTCTCAGAATGTAAGTCATCAGAGATTCCAATGCATCCCACGTGCATTCTGGAAAGAGAAAAGGTAAGCAAAAAGGTAGAACTGAAGGTCTACAGAGGTATGATTGGTTCTCTTCTTTATCTGACGGCTTAAAGGCCTGATATTTTATTCAGTGTATGCATTTGTGCAAGATTCCAATCAGATCCTATAGAATCTCACTTAACAGCTGTTAAGCGAATTTTCAAGTATCTGAAAGGTACTACTAATCTGGGTTTATTTTATAGAAAATCTAGTGATTACAGCTTAGTAGGTTACTGTGATGCTGACTTTGCTGGAGACATAGTAGAGCGTAAAAGTACTTCTGGAAACTGACAGTTTCTGGGAGAAAATCTGATCTCTTGGTCCAGCAAAAGGCAATCCACAATTGCGCTATGAACAGCAGAAGCTGAGTACATAGCAGCAGCAGGATGCAGCACACAAATGCTCTGGATGAAAAGTTAGCTTGAAGACTTCCAGATATTTGAGAGTAACATTCCTATACTCTGTGACAACACTTCTGCCATTTGCTTAAGTAAAAATCCTATTTTGCATTCTAGGGCTAAGCATATAGAAATAAAACATCATTTCATTAGGGACTATATTCAGAAAGGCATTTTAAACTTAAAATTTATTGATACAGACCATCAATGGGCTGATATTTTCACAAAACCACTTTCTGAAGATAGGTTCAACTTCATTCTGAAACATCTCAGCATGAAGCTCTGCCCAGAGTGAAAATGTTTTAATTTTATATATTAACCTTCAGAATGTGTTTCATTTTTACTGTGAACTTCTGATCAATCTTCTTTCAGAAAGTTAGACATGCAGATTGTATCAGAGTCTATCCATAAAGATCTGAGCGTTTCATTTCAAGGATAGATGTGTTGTTCACCAAATCAAATAAGTGTCATCCAGTCATCAGCTAATTTCTGAAGCAGAACACGCGTGCACGCTTCTGAGAAGGCAAAACGCTGATTGGATGCATTGAGACACATGTCATGGGTAACCGTTCCAAATATCTTTCTAAATCCCCCAAAATCAGCCAACATTAAATGCTAGTAATCATGATTTAATTCTCTCTCTTAAAACGTTTATATTTTCAAAACACTTTTTGAAACCTATTTAAACGCCTTAAACATCATTCATTCACTTTTACCGTCACTTACAATCTTCAAAAAATTTCTGTGATTCTTACTGCGTTTTTCACTTCTTACTGTGTGTTCATCTTTTTTCCTCAAAGAAACCATTTTCAATATTTTTTTCTCAAACCCTTGTGTGAACATGGCATCTTCTAGCATTCCATCTGCAGGTTCCAAGCAAGATGCTTCTTCTGAACAGTATCAGATTCCTTTCAGAACGCTCCTCACTCTGATCAAGAACATGCTAGAAGCTCTGTTCACACGCCTTCCTCCCCAACCTTAGATTTTATTTCTTGATGTTTTCACTGTTTTCTTTACATGCTATCTGTAATATTTTCTTAGCTCTGAACTGAATACAATCGTTTTTCTGCACTGATCGTTTTTAACTTCAATTATTTGCACTTTTTGATTGCTGACAAAAAGGGGGAGAAAGAATGATATTTTTCAATAACGGATTACTGAGACAAAAGTCTCAAACATTCTAACACTCTGATATACTTGAATGTTTCTTTGTTGTGCATAAGCTTACAGGTACAAGAATTTAATTATCTCTGATACACTAAAGCTCTGCTCTAGTAAAAGAAAGATTTGATGCTCAAAGAAAGTTCAAGAAAGATCTGATGCTAAAGGACTCATGGAATTAAAAGGGAAGTAATAAACTCAGGGGGAGTTTTTCTGATCATAACTCTGATAGCTTTTTCTTATCTTCTTAAACTCTGATACCTTTTTATTCCTCCTTATCGTTGACACCTTTCTGTTTATCTCTGATACAATTTATTATTTGGTTATCTCTGATAATTCTGCCTTTAAATTTCAATTGAAAATATCCGGTTTTTGTCATCATCAAAAAGGGGGAGATTGTTAGAACAAAGTTTGAATCTACTACCCTAATTTAAAGTTTTGATGATAACAAAATGATAGATTAAATAAATTGTATAATTCATATGAGACATATATGCTACCTAAAAATTATATTATGCATTTACAGAAACTCTAATGGATAGCATCAGAAGATGAAATATCATATGCCAGCATCAGAAGATGAAATATCATATGCCAGCATCAGAAGATCAAAGCATGTGCTTACGCTGAAGCTTGATGAACAGATCTGCGCTTAACATACTCTAAACTCTGATCAAGACCAAAACAATATCATCAACAGTTAGAAGCGTCAGAATAAGCCAAAGCCAATAACACGCTTAATTGACAACGGTACTGTGCGTTCAAGACACTTTATTACCAACGGCTGTATTCCAAGACAAAGATCTTCTAAACATGGAAAGAACGTAATGGGCATTGAAATGGAATAAGTGACTACAACGCATCTTTTCCAAAGCTATATAAACAAGTCAGTGAGAAATGAATTGGCTAATGCTCTACAACTCTTCACACGCATAAAGCAAATCATTTTCATCCTCACTCAAAAAGTTTGCTATATCTCTCAAATTGCTTACTCTCTAGTTATAGCATCCAAGTTTCACATAAGCTTAATTTGTGTATTATCACAGTTGTGATATAAAGTTTTTGTAGAAAACATTCACACATAGTTTTCATTTATCTGTAAGAAAGAATTTCCTTGAGAAACCGGTATGTGGTTTAGACTCAAGAAGGCTTTAGCAGTTGTTAAAGCAGTTGTAATATTCAGTTGAATATAGTGGATTAAGACCTCGTTGGAGAGAGGCGAAATCACCTTGACGGGTGGACTGGAGTAGTTTGAGATCAAACGAACCAGGATAAAAATAACTTGTTGTCTGCATTTAATTTCAAGTTTTACAATTCAACCCCCCTTCTTGTGTTTTTCACTTCTTCAGAAGATGCCGTATTCCCGGGAAACACATATACCTGGTCTATTTGTGAAGACCACTCCTCCCTTATTAGATGATATAGAAGAGTTGAAACTTGCTTTGGTTAGGATGAAACAGGAAAAGGATGCTTGGAAGAACAAGTTCCAAACTTTAGAGATTTCCTATAGAGAAGACTTGAAGGAGAAAGACGACTTGATTGAGATCCTCGAGAGTCGAGCAGTAGAGACTATGGAGAGGCAAGGGGATTTATTTTCTCCTAAGCCTCAATCATATGATGATTACTCACTTCCTGATTCAGGTGATTGGAAGGAGGTCGCCATCAGATATGCGGAAGAAAACCAGAGGTTGAAGGCTCAGATTTCCAGGCTCACAGGGAAGCACCAGCGTATAGAGTGATCCCCATCAGTTTTACTTCTCAGGGTTTTAGATTTTATTTTCATCTTGTACTTGGGATCAAACTTTTAATCCATTTTGGAGTTGTTATAATAACAAATTTCAGTATTTCAAATGCGTTATTACTTTGATATTTGCAATATGTCCATAAATTTTAAATCCCTTGAAATATTAAATAAAATAAAATCATATGCATCATATCATGCATCACATTGCACATATTTCTTGCATTTGTTACGCATATCCAGGTATCTCACCAAGCTTCTTTACTTCGTTCAGCAAGCTGACTCACCACTACAACACTCGGGCTAATTTCAGAAATAAGATGGACAACTTAGAACAAGAGAATCGCGAGCTACGCGAGGAGGTTTCTTCTTTGAAGGTCGGCATGGCTAATCTAACTGCTCTGATGGAAGCTCTGGTGGCTGCTCAGAATCAGCAACCAAATGTCCAACCTCAACCAACAAGGGCAACTACTGAAGCTCCGACTGTTCCCATATCTGCTACTCCAACTGTTATTCAGAATTGCATGCCTCAAGGTTATCCATGGGGAATGCCAGAGAATTTTTCACCGGAAGGTTTCAATCATAGTCCATAAGATACTCTGATTGTGCAGACTATTGTTACTCCGGCACCTCCTGTGGTGCATGCTGCTCCTGTTGCGCCTCCTTTGGTGAATATGGTTCTATTTGTTAATAATGATGTGTGTCGTCCTTTACCTCCGCCGAGTGAAGACTTGGGTCTTTATGATAGAACGGATGATTTTCAAGAGCAGTTTGACAAGATGCAAAGAGAGATGAAGGCCCTCAGGGGAAAAAAGCCATTTGGGCAGAATGTGAATGAGTTATGCTTGGTCTTGAATGTTAAGATACCTGCTAAGTTTAAGGTCCTAGAGTTTGAGAAGTACAAGGGCAACACTTACCCTCGTGCTCATCTGGTGATGTACGTGAGGAGAATTTCTACCCATACTGATGATCAGCGTCTGCTAATTCACTTTTTTCAAGATAGATTGACCGGTGCTACGCTAAAGTGGTATATGAGTTTGGACAGTGCCAATATCCATACTTTCAATGATTTGGGAGAAGCATTCATCAAATAATACAAGTACAATGTGGACATGGCGCCTGACCGTGATCAACTCAGGGCCATGGTTCAGAAAGACAGGGAATCGTTCAAAGAATATGCACAGAGATGGCGTGCGGTAGCTGCCCAAGTGATTCCTCCCATGTAAGAGAAGGAGATGACCAAGATTTTCTTGAAAACACTGGGTGCTTTCTACTACGAGAGCATGGTAGCAAGTGCGCCAAGTGACTTTACTGAGATGGTAGGAATGGGTATCCGCTTAGAAGAGGCTGTAAGAGAAGGTCGTTTAACAAAGAGTGAAAGTTCTGGAGGTGTGAAGAAACCATCTTATGGGTTTACCAAGAAGAAGGAAGGGGATGCAAATGTTGTTATGCAAGAGAGGAGGGTTAATACTCCTAGAAGGAATTATCAGCGTCATCAGCAAGTCGCCTTAGTTGCTCCAGTTGTGGGTGCAACTCTAACTACCATTGCTTACCAGAGACTGTCTCAGCAGGGGAATCAAGGGTATAATCAGAGAAGGGAGAGTTATGACCCTATTCCTATGAGATATACAAAGTTACTACTGGCATTGATTCAGAAGAAGCTGGTTCAGACCCAACCATCTCTCGTCGTACCATCACCATTGCCTTGGTATTACAAGGCAGACCAAACATGTGCTTTTCATCAGGGAGCACTAGGGTATAATGTTGATAATTGTTATCCTTTGAAGACTAGGGTGCAGAAGTTGGTCAAGTATGGTGTTCTATCTTTCAAGGATGTGGGACCTAATGTTAAAGATAATCTTCTACCCAAGCATGGGGGAGTAAATGCTGTGAATATGGTGGCCGGTTGTCCAGAGACTTCCGAATTTTTTATATTAATCTAGTTAGAGGAGATTTGGTGAAAATGCATGCAGACCTTTGTGAATTTAGATACTATACGCATGACCATTCCGGTTGTGCTATTTGCAGTACAGACATACAAGGTTGCGATAAGATAAAGGCTGATTTACAAGAGATGATGGATAAGGGCCTAATCCACATAATCAGGCCTAGGGCAGAGTATGAAGAGAAGGTGAATATGGTTTCTGGATGTCCTGGAGAATTCAAATTTTTTGATGTAGATTATATGAATGAGGACCTTATGCAATTGCATGTTACCTTCTGCCATATGGCTGGTCAGGTGGAACACCAATATGGATCTTGCCGAGTTTGCTGTCGAGATTCCTGAGGATGTTCAATCGTGAAGAAGGGTGTTCAGTCGTTGTTAGATAACTGAATTATCAAGGTTATAAGTCAAAGGGATGATTACCATGAATTTAATATGGTTGAGGTTTGTTTGACTGAAGAAGAGTCGGATGAAGAGTATGCCTCCGCATATGAGTATTTCTCCTCATATGAGGATTTGTTTTCCAGAAATGACTCAATAATGACTGATTATGTTAAAGAAGGGGTAAACGTCATTGTACCTTGTTTTGGGGCACCCTCCCATCTTGAAGTTGAGTATTATAGCAAGCCAGTTATTACCCCATTGGTGATTAGTTTGCGGGGTCCTATCCCCTACAAGTCAGATAAGGATGTGCATTACAAATACAACGCTACAATCTTAGAGGATGGAGTGGAAGTTCCCATCCAGCCAATGCCTGATGTTGGGAATATTGCTGAAAATAGCAGGGTGACCCGTAACGGTCGTGTGTTTGCACCAGTTGTTCGAAGAGATGTTAGTGCTGGAAAGAAAATTGCTGATAATATTGAACTCGAGAAGGCTACAGGTGAGACTAGTGGGGCTGCGTTAGAGAAAGAAGTGAATGATATTTTGAAGATAATCAAGATGAGCGACTACAAAATTGTAGATCAGCTGCTGCAGACTCCTTCAAAAATATATATCTTGGCTTTATTGATGAACTCCTCTGCTCACAGAGAATCCTTGATGAGGGTACTGGACCAAGCTTTTGTGGAGAGTAATATGACTATAGACCAGTTCAGCAGTGTAGTATGGAACATTACGTCATGTAATAACTTGAGTTTCTGCGATGATGAATTACCAGATGAAGGAAGGAATCACAACCTGGACCTCCATATCTCTATGAACTGCAAGAATGATTCACTATCCAATGTGTTGATTGATAATGGGTCTGCTTTGAATGTTATATCGAGGAGCGCTCTTATGAATTTGAAATATCAAGGAACGCCTATGTGCCCGTGTGGCATCATTGTGAAAGCGTTTGATGGATCAAGGAAATCTGTTATTAGTGAAGTGGACTTGCCTATTCATATAGGACCACATTTGTTTCAGATAACCTTCCAGGTCATGGATATTATTCCCGCTTATAGCTGTTTGTTGGGACGGCCGTGGATACATGAGGCAGGGGCTGTCACTTCAACTTTACACCAGAAACTGAAGTTTGTATGTGAAGGGAAAGTAGTGATCATAAATGGGGAACATGCATTATTAATATCTCATTTGTCCTCTTTCAGCATTATGGAGGCGGATGAAGCTGATGTTGGAACTCAGTTCCAAGCCTTATCCATTGACAATATAAGAGGGAATGATAATTCCATGGTTTCACTTAAGGATGCACAGCAGGTTGTGCATAAGGGTCATAGTGAAGTATGGGGACCGATTGTGGATCCACATGTGAACAAGAATAGAGCTGGCTTGGGGTTCTCTTTGAAGAATGACAAAGGTAAGGACATGAAGCCGAAGTCTGCTGCGAGCAAGTATCAAGACATCTTCCGTAGCGGGGGTTATCTTCATCCAATTGTTTCCAGGATTAATGCCATTGTAGAAGATGAAGCACGGCAGGAAAGGCCGAATTATGTGACACACGGAGTTAGGGTTCAGAACTGGATCACCATTGATGATCCCTCTTGCATACATGTTTCAAAGTAATTTGTTTTGTTAATCTTTTTTAAAAATTCTTTCACTCTGCCCAAGGTGGAAGTATTAATGTTGTAGGGCTTATCTGTTTGCTATGACTTTTAAAATCAATAATAAAAGTTGTCTTTGTTTCCCAAATTGTGTCTTTATTTTCTACTTTTTCTTGGAAAATGGTAATCAGAAGGAAAAAAAAACCTTTCAAAATAAATAATAACTGAAATTCAATCTGCATGATCACTTGTTATATGTGTCAGTTTCTAAAAGCAATCATAAATCATATGTGCAGATTAATTAAAAAACCCGTTGAATACAATGGCCTTGCACCCTCTCCCAAATTTGAATGTCCTGTGTATGGGGATGAAGAAGAATATTATGATGAGATTCCAGAAGAGGTCTCACGGTTTCTTGAGCATGAGGAAAATACCATTCAGCCATATAAAGAGACATTGGAAGTGATCAACTTGGGTCCAGAAGAAGATCCGAAGGAAGTCAAGATTAGAGCATTGTTGCATCTCGATGTGAAGAGCAGGTTGATTGAGCTGTTGAAAGAGTATGTGGATATTTTTGCTTGGTCTTATCAAGATATTCCTGGTCTAGATACAAATATTATAGAGCACCGTTTGCCGTTGAAGCCAGAGTGTCCGCCAATTAAACAAAAGTTAAGAAGAACTCACCCAGATATGGCAGTGAAGATCAAAGAGGAGGTTCTAAAGCATATTAATCCTTGTTTTCTTGTGACGTCGGTGTATCCTCAATGGATCTCCAATATTCTCCCAGTACCAAAAAAATACGGAAAAGTCCGCATGTGCGTAGATACAGAGATCTAAATAAAGCTAGTCCAAAAGATGACTTTCCATTACCACAAATTGATATGTTAGTGAATAATACAACAAAATTCAAAGTATTCTCGTTCATGTACGGATTTTACAGGTATAATCAAATAAGAATGGCTCCGGAGGACATGGAAAAAACAACGTTAATCACACCCTGGGGAACATTCTGTTACAGAGTGATGCCCTTCGGGTTTACGAACACCGGTGCAACGTACCAGAGGGCTATGACAACCCTATTCCATGATCTGATGCACAAGGAAATCGAAGTATATGTTGATGATATTATTGCTAAATCCCAGTCTGAAGAAGGGCATGTAGAAGATTTGTTGAAGTTATTTCAGCATTTGAGGAAGTATCATCTCTGCTTGAATCCAAATAAATGTACCTTCAGTGTTCGATCAGGGAAATTGTTGGATTTCATTGTTAGCCAGAAAGGAATTGAAGTTGACCCTGATAAAGTCAAAGCAATTCAAGAGATGTCAGCGCCAAGAATTGAAAAGCAGGTCAGAGGGTTCCTCAGGCGTTTGAATTATATTTCCAGATCCATTTCCCACATGACTGCAACATGTGAACCGATCTTTAAGTTGTTAAAGAAATATCAAGGTTGTGTATGGATGGATGACTGTCAAAGGGAATTTGAAAGTATTAAAGAATATCTGCTTAAACCTCCTATGTTGCTCCCTCCTGTTGAAGGAAGACCATTGATTATGTATCTGACGGTGTTAGATAATTCTATGGTGTGATACGGAGGAAGAACTGACTCGGGTCGTTTGCCTTTGATCGCAATCATACGGTTAGCAAGAGTCGCCACCGACTTTTCTTTTATCCAATAAGGAAAGGCTAAAAATAACAGGAAAGACCTTTAGAGATGTTTTCTGAGTTCGGGGGGTAGATTATGAAAAGGGAAGGTATTAGCACCCTTTTCATCCGTAGTTATCTACGGGCCCTTAGTTGCTTTCTAGATCACCTGCTTTTGTTTGAAAATGTGCTTTGTGTGATGTGTGAAAGTATTTTGAAAAGGGGCCATCGTTCAGGCAAACTTTGTAATGATTCTCGTTCGTAAGAATGTATACAAAGTGTTAATCTTTTGAAAATGTTTCAGGTTTGAAAGATTTTTTTTTAAAAGTGTTGGTGTAAAATGTTTGTTTATGAGCAAGCGAGCAACTAGGAGCGAATCTACCTACTCAAAGGGTCTTTAATATTTTCTTCCTCCTCCTTTATATGTTGCTACCTTACCATTATTTTGGTAAGAAGCCACATTGTTGGACGTGAAGGGACGGGCGTGGGACGTTTGTACAGTCATAGAAGGCAACTTGTGAGACACTTTAGCAATTTTCGTAAGGGACTAGATCGTTTTACCGAAGGCAACATCGAGGGATATCGAGGGACTACGATCTTTTTTATCGAAGGGTCTTTGCTAAAGCATCCCATACTCGAGGGACATGACTGTATTTCTGAGGCAAAGAGCGAGGTTACCCTAGAGGTGTGCGTGTGATAAATTGTGTTTGATTCAAGTTATTTTGTTCTTTGATTAGGTTATCTAGCGATTGATTTTGAATCTTGCCATGCACGCCCTAATTACTAGCACTTATGTTTGAAAGCGATAAATTGCGGAAATGTAAAGGTCCTACGCTATTACATCATTTAGGGATGGGGGAACAAATTTATAAATGGGGGGTTGCAAGAATTTAAACCCTAATTAACTATTACAACCATATTGAAATGTACAATGCAAGAGAGAAAAAGGATTTGTTTTGAAAAAAAATGTTTTTTGTCTTAATGAATTAAGAAAAATAAATAAATAAATTAATGAAAAGAAAATATTTTTATGTCTCTTTTATATTAATAAAAAGGGTATTAATAATAAAATAAAAGAGAAAAAAGGAAAAACAAAGAGAAATAGTATCAGCATGCTACTGAAAGCAAAAATAAAGAGGACCAGAAGTTCTGATGCCGGGCGCGATGTGGTTCAGCAGGAAACATCAAAGGTGATCAGAAGTTCTGAGTTGATGCACTCTGAGATCCTGCAAGAAACGTTAGAGAGAAAATACAGAAGTTTTGGGTTGCTACGCACTAAACTTTTGAGTGTTAGAATAGTGAGAAAGTCTTAAAAGTTCGGTATATTAAAACAATGAGGAGAACTTATAAGTTCAGTATGTGCTACCAACGAGTGAACATCAGAAGTTCGGTGTGTTTAAACAGTGAGAAAATCATAGAAGTTATGTGTTGTGCTAAAATCGTGAGTAAAAATCAGAAGTTCTGGGCTACATTTCAAATATTTCCTCATATTAATCAGCACATCAGCAATTTATTCAGTTCTTAACAAACAGCAAATCAGGAGGATAAAAGCACAACAGTTTATAGAAGTTCTAATCCTAATTCTGAGCCTAGCCTTAATCAAGAAGTTCTGAACCACATTTTTTCTACCTATGCAATAATATGGACAACATCAATACTATGATATTTACATATTTTAATGATGTTCTGAATGAAAAGATGCAAAGTCAGAAAGACTTACCTTGAATCTGAAGCGTGTGCTTGAAACTTGAACTGCTGCCTTCAGATGTTCTGGAATTAGCAAGAACAACGAAAGAGAAAATGCTAAGTTTTTTGATTCAAAGGTTTTGGTTTTTCTGTTTGGGAATTCTGGATTTTTACGAAGGTTTCACTGTTTTCTTTTCTCTCTTTTGATGATTCTCTCTCTCCAAAAGCCATCCCCTTGAAAGTGTGATGGAGCAACTTATTTATAGGTGAGTTTGTTGTGGTTTTTTTTGGGGGGGGGGGGACAAATGATATTTAAACCTTTTTGGCATATTATTCCATTTCTTTTTAAACACAGTTTTCGTATGCTAATTTGGTGCGATTATGGGGTTTGAGAAAAACACAGGCGTGGACTGGATCAGCAACACCTTGGAGTGTTGTGGCAGCTGGTGGCAGGACTGTGCTATAGCAGTGCAACAGGTTACTCAAACAAGGTTTTGGGATTTGGTGATGTTCTGATCGCAGAAGACCAGAGTGAGATTCGAAGGATGAGGCTCTGATTGAAACATAGAGCATAGCCTCCATATGCTGAAGGGTCATGTTCTGATTGAAGGACATAGTTTCCATGAGTCATGTTCTGAACCATGTTTGAAAATTCTGGTTGCACTTGCGTGGAGGCTGGCTCAGAAGTTCTGAAGTACCATATTCTCTTAACACTTAGAAAATTTTCTAATTTTTTTAGAAATTTAGATTTTTCAAAGTAATTTCTGACTTCTGATTTTTTTTGATGAACCAATTTCATGTCTTGATGAAATGTAATTGTTGAAACTTGATTTTTGACCTAAAAGTCAAAGTTTGACTTTTTAGTGTGCTTTTGACCGTTTTGCCCTTGTGGATGATTTTCTTGGAAAATTGTAATTCAAGACTTGAAACTTGATAGAAGCAAACTTGAGGATCCAGGATGATCCTTTGAGAAATGAGAGGGGAAATTTAGGGGTACAACAGCTGCCCCTGTTCAATCTTCTTAAACTTGAAAAGTGAGATTGGCATGTTTGTCGTTCGTAGCTTGAAAGTGGAAGATGATTGAACACTATAGTGCCCAGAGATTTGCACTCGGTAATGTGTTGGTTGATTGTGTAAGGAATGGGTTTAAAGATGCCATTTGGAGAGATAACGGAAAGTTGTTGGAAATAGGCTTAAAGATGCCATTCGAAGGTGGTTGTTGACAGAAATCAGACCAAGTCTAAGTTTGACTTCAACTGGGGAAATGTGAAATCGACGGTATCTGGTCGAGTCCAGGCCTTATAGGGTTGTAAACTATTGTCTGGAGATAAGGGAGAAGGAACCTGGATAGCAGGGTTACTTCAAAAGGAAAGCTTGGATCTGAATGAGTATCAGGATGTAATCCGTATCTGGAGCGTATATGAACTGTATCTGAAAGTTGAATCTGAATGAGTATCAGGATGGCATCCGTGTCTGGAGCGTATCTAAACTGTATCTTGAGAGGCTGAGTCTAAATGAGTATCAGGATTGCATCCATATCTGGAGCATATCTGAACTATATCTGAAAGTTGAATCTGAATGAGTATCAGGATGGCATCCGTATCTGGAGCGTATCTGAACTGTATCTGGAAACTGAATCTGAATGAGTATCAGGATGGCATCCGTATCTGGAGCGTATTTGAACTGTATCTGAAAGTTCAGCTGGTCGTGTAGCGAATTGTCCTCAGCCTGTTTCAGGTATTAATCTTTGATTTGTTGATGATAGTCATTGATTAACCTTATCATGCAAAGGGTAAAACGATAGCTGTATGCAATGTCATGATGTATGAAATGCATGGTACAATGAGATTGTGATATATGCATTTGTGTCATAGATGTTTATGATATATGGACGCGACTTATGCGTATGTGAGCCAATCTGTTGTAATGCTGTTGGATTAGGGAAAATAAATCCCTGACTGCTGCTGGGAATGTAGAGTATAAGTCTTCATGTTTGTGAAGTTGAAGTGTTCATGAGTTTCCTCTTAGAGAAATAAACTTTGTTGTAAGGGAAACACCGTGCATTGCTTGTGAAATCCTGTTGGGGAATCCCGAGAAATTTAGCGACTTCTACCGGGGAGTGATAACTGGAAGTTTTGTTCCGCTGAGGATTAAACTGCACACTGTGGGGGATTTTATGGAAATAGCTTAGAGAGATTTCCCTATTTCCTAAAGCCATCAGTGATTGTCTTTCTATTTTGTACATTTGTAAATGGTAATTACGTTCAAATGCATATGTTCAAAAATAAATCATTGGACGTTTTTGTAAACAAAACACAAGAGTAAAGAAAACATGTAGTTTTGCACTTTCAAAGAGATATCTTTGTATTGACTTTGAGTAAGTATTTTTGTACAAAGAGACAGATGTTCTAGTAAGAGAATTCCGTCGTAAAAAAGTGAAAATTTGATACAAAGGAAAGATAACTATGTGAAATAATCCCATGGGGTTCCCATTCTGCTATAGCCTTCGTGTCTCTGAGCATCTTATCTATTTGTTGCCTTATCTGAGGCTGATTGAATTGACCAGAACCGTCGAGCTTGCTAGTAGAAGCCAAAGGTTGTCCATAAGGTTATCCAATGGGACATAGTCATACATTTTAATTCCCTAACTTTTTCCTGGACCTCCCTTTCGGGTTTTCAGTCCACCGGGATACCCTTTTTTGCCCAAGTCGCCCTTTCGAGTTTTCAAATTGCCGGGTGTACAAATTTTTTTTGTTTTATCCCTAATTTTTTTCTCGAACCTTTTTGGTTCGCCGGGATTCCCTTGTTTTTCCTAGGTGTGTTAACCTAGCGGGTCTCTTTATGCGTAGTATCTTTTGACTATGTCCGTGTTCACAGGGTGTGGTAGGTCGTCGCCATCCATGGTGTTTAAGATCATTGCTCCACCAGATAATATGCTTTTTATTACAAATGGTCCTTCATATGTAGAAGTCCATTTGCCCCTAGGATCACCTTGCGGCAGTATGATGCGCTTGATCACCAGATCCCCAACTTGATACACTTGTCGTCTGACCTTTTTGTTGGAAGCTTTGATCATCCATTTTTGATACATTTGACCATGACAGGCAATAGTAAGTCTTTTCTCATCAATCAACTTCAGTTGATCAAGTCGAGTATGGATCCAATCTTCTTCATTCAGATCTACATCCTTCATAATTCTTAGAAAGGGGATCTGAACCTCAATAGGCAAGACAACCTCCATGTCGTATACCAGAGAATAAGGTGTTGCCCCGGTTGATGTGCGTGCTGTGGTATGATACCCGTGGAGAGCGAATGGTAGCATCTCATGCCAGTCTTTGTATGTAACTGTCATTTTCTGTATGATCTTTTTGATGTTCTTATTTGCGGCTTCGACAACACCATTCATCTTTGGCCGGTAAGGGGAAGAATTGTGATGTTGGACCTTGAATTGTTTGCACAGGGAGGTGATCATAGTATTGTTCAGATTCGTACCATTGTCTGTGATGATCCTCTCCAGGATACCATACCGGCAGATGAGATTCTATTTAATGAATTGGGCTACAACATTCTTGGTCATGGAAGCGAAAGAGGCTGCCTCAAACCACTTTGTAAAATAGTAAATGGCCACTAAGATGAAGCAGTGTCCATTAGAGGTTGTTGGCTTGATTTCCCCAATCATATCGATGCCCCACATAGCAAAGGGCCTAGGAGCCGTCAAGACATTCAAAGGAACCGGAGGTACGTGCACCTTGTCAGCATAGATCAGACCATTGTGGCAGGTTTGAGAGTGTTGATAGCAATCTGCTTCCATGGTAGACCAGTAATAGCATGCCCGTAGGATCTTCTTTGCCATTGTATGCCCACTGGAATGGGTTCCAAAAGTGCCCTCATGTAACTCAGCCATGATCTTTTCCGCTTCAACCTTGTCTATGCACCGAAGTAACACAAAGTCATGGTGGAGTTTGTAGAGAATGCCATTACTAAGGAAGAATTTAGCATAGAATCTCCTTAAGAACATCTTATTATTGACTGAAGCTCCTTCTGGATATTCTTGAGCCTCGAGATACCTCTTGACTTCGTGAAACCAAGGTTGGTCCACTACTTCTTCAGTATTAATCTCGTGACAGTGAGCCGGTTCATCCATTCGTTCAATGGTTATCTTGGGAGCCTCGTTGTCCCATTTAAGTTTAAACATGGATGACATTGTGGCCAGTGTGTCCGCTAGCTGATTTCCTTCTCGCGAGAAATGCTCGAAGGTAATCTTCTCAAAATGTGGGATCAATGTCAACACATGTTCTTTGTAGGGGATAAGGTTTGGGTTTTTTGGTGTTCCATTCCCCTTTGATCTGGCTAATGACCAAAGGTGAATCTCCGAATACATTTAAGGATTTGATCCTCAAATCTATGGCGGCTTTGAGACCAAAAATGCATGCTTCGTATTCTTCCATGTTATTTGTACCGTTGAAGCAGAGTCTTGCAGTAAAGGGAGTATGACATCCTTCTAGGGATATAAGTACAACACCAATGCCATTGCCGAGTGTGTTGGATGCCCCATCAAAGACCATGGTCCATCGAGATCCTTGTTCAGGTCCGTCATATGGTCTGAATTCTTCACAATTGTTTACCATCATGATGTCTTCGTCTGGGAATTCGAACTTCATGGACTGGTAGTCATCCATAGCTTGGTGAGCAAGGTGATCAGCTAGTACACTGCCCTTTATTGTTTTTTGGGTAGTATACTGTATGTCATATTCCGTCAGGATCATCTGCCATCTTGTTATCCTCCCAGAGAGGGCAGGCTTCTCGAAGATGTATTTTATTGGATCCATCTTGGATAAAAATAAGGTAGTATGGGTCAGCATATACTGTCTTAACTGGCGAGCAGCCCATGCCAGAGCGCAATAAGTTTTCTCGAGCAGTGAACATCTTGTTTCACAGTCGGTAAACTTTTTTCTCAGGTAATAAATAGCATGCTCTTTTCGGCCAGACTCGTCATGCTGCCCCAGCACACACCCCATTGAATTTTCCAAAACAGTTAAATACATGATCAATGGTCTTCCTTCGACTGGTGGCATCAAAACAGGAGGCTTTTAAAGGTATTCTTTGATCTTGTCGAAAGCAGTTTGTCACTCGTCATTCCATTTGACTACTTGATCTTTCTTTAGTAATTTCAAGATTGGTTCATAAGTAGCTGTCAGGTGAGAAATGAATCTGGCAATGTAGTTTAAACGTCCCAAGAATCCTCTGATTTCCTTCTCGGTACGAGGAGCAGGCATCTCTTGTATCACTTTCACCTTTGTAGGATCTACCTAAATACCTTTACCGCTGAAGATAAGGCCTAGGAGTTTACCAGACCTCACTCCAAACGTGCACTTATTTGGGTTCAACCTCAACCTGTACTTTTTTAACCTCTCAAACAGTTTTTGTAAATGGTCAAGATGCTTTTCTTCTGTTTGAGATCTAACTATCATGTCGTCCATATAGAACTCTATTTTGTGATGTATCATGTCGTGAAATAGAGCTACCATGGCACGCTGATAGGTTGCCCCAACATTCTTCAGCCCGAATGGCATAACCTTGTAGCAGAATGTGCCTCACTGTATGACAAAGGTTGTTTTCTCCATGTCCTATGGTGCCATCTTGATTTGGTTGTAGCCTGAGAAACCGTCCATGAAGGAAAACACTTTGTGTTGTGTCATATTGTCAACTAGAATATCAATGTGGGGAAGTGGGAAATCATCCTTATGGCCTGCTCTATTCAAATCTCTGTAGTCCACGCACATTCGTACCTTGCCGTCCATTTTGGGCACAAGAACAACATTGGCCACCCATTGCGGGTAGGAGGTGACAGCCAAGAATCCAGCGTTGAATTGCTTCATGACTTCAGCTTTAATCTTCTTTGACATATCTGGTCGCATACGACAGACCTTTTGTTTTACTGGTGGGTTGTCCTCTTTTGTTGGTAAACGATGTACTATGATATCTGCATCAAGTCATGGCATGTCTTTGTACGACCAGGCAAAGACCTCAACATAATTATGTAGAAACTGAATCAGACGCTCCTTGACACTGGTTTCCAGATTTGCACCCACCTTGACTTCTCTCTTGTCTTCTTTGGTACCCAGGTTAACTGTGTCCACTGGTTCTTCGTGGGGCTGAATGGTCCTCTCTTCTTATTGTAGTAACCTGGAGAGTTCCCCAGACACTTCATAATATTCCTCACCTTTGTCTTCGGCTTGGTAGATTATATTTTCAGAATCACAAAAGGCCATAGTAGAATCATTACCCATGGGATCCTGAGTGGATGTAAACCTGCATTGTGAGCGTGAGTGTGTGTAAGAGTATAGCTATCTTTGAAAGAAATAAAAATGTAAAAAAGAAAAACAATGAGCACAAAGTTTGTATGCAAAAAACATCCATGATTCATTGATGTCATATGGAAATGAGATAAAAACCCTTACAAATGGACCATTGTGCCTCGGGTAAGACACAAGGTTTTAAGAGTCTGAATTGTTTAAATATTACAGATCCGATAAAATGTAAAGACAAATTACTTTTGGATAAATGTGATCGGGACAAAATCTATATCCTCCCAATTGTTGAGTCCTCCGCTGACAGTTGGGAAAATCCAATCCTCCAGGTTGTAGTTGTCTTCATCATCCTCCACGATGCTGACTTGGTGGTTGCTGATTTTCAAGGGTGGTCCTCCGACACGAGCGCGGCATACAACCTTTTGGGTACCTGAAGTGAAACCCAGCCCAAATTTGTTAGACTTGTATGGGATATCTGGAAGTTGGCCCCAAATTGTGCATCCACCTTCTTCTATCATTTCCCTGGCATCCTTCAAAGACGACATCTTGAGAGGAGGCCTTGTGATCTTGGGAACTTGAGACACAACCTTGGTTACTGCCACAGTCTGCAGGACTTCTTCAAAGTGCTGGAATGGAGTTTCAATAAATTCACCATCTAACTCCATATATCTGAAGGAATTTAGATGGCTGACCATATACTCTTCTTCTCCATGAACGGTGATGATTTTCCCTTGAATTGGATATTTCAGCATTTGATGCAACATAGAGGTAACAGCGCCAGCATTGTTAATCCACGGTCGGCCTAACAAGCAGGAATATGAAGGGAGAATATCTATTACATAAAAATTTGAATCAAATGTTTGGGTTCCAACCTTTATGGGGATATCCACTTCCCCATGCACCATCCTTTTTGAGCCGCTGAAGGCCCTCACTTCCATGTTGCTTGGTTTCAATGTCAATCCTTCACAGTCCAGCCTATCAAGAGCTTTTTTAGGCAACACATTTAGAGATGAACCAGTGTCCACCAAAACATGAGCCAAGGTTGTGCCCCTGTATTCCACTGAGACATGCAACGCCTTATTATGCTTCCTCCCCCTTGGCGTTAAATCAGCATCCGAAAAACCTAAACCATTTTTTGCAGTCAAACTGGCTACGCAGTCTTGGAACTGATCGGCATATGTTTCTTGGGGTACATGAACAGTTTTAAGGAATTTTACCAAGGCCTTTGCATGAGCCTCAGAACATAGTAATAAAGCCAGCATGGAAATTTTTGATGGAGTTTACCCCAGTTGCTCGACTACATTGTAGTCGCTTCTTTTTATGATCTTTAGAATTTCCTCCATCTCTTTTCGGGAGGTCTCAGGGATAGCTACTGATTGTGCCTTCGTCTAGACAGGCTCAACCAGAATACCTTTACCTCGAGTCTCGGTTGACTCGGCAGCAAGAATGTTGGTAGGGGTGATAACAGGGATTGTAACAGTTTTGTCAACAGGAGTATTAGCAGAGACGATCGTAGGACTGGGAATAAGCTTTGGAGGAGGAACAACAACAGGAATGATTACGGGTCTAGAAATAGATTTTGGAGGAGCAATTTAGGGAGAGAAAACCCTTCTGCTCCGGGTTATCTTGCTAGTCCTTGCGATATTACTGATATCAGAGTCAACTTTCTCATAACTTGAACTTTCAGCAGCTGGCCAATCTTGCTTGATACCCTGGTAGTAGACATCACCTCCATAACTCCACGGGACGGTTTTGTCTGACGAATACGGGATAGGTCCAGGCATTGTAATTATCAATGGAGCTACTTTAGGAAATAATGTAATTCTAACGGGTCTTTTGGTGGAGACCCTGGAAGAATTATCGGAAATGGTCACGATGGAAACATCATTATAAGAAACAGTATGAACAGAAGTCTTTTCGAACAAAATTTCCTTGTTATCTATTAGGCATTGAACGCCTGCTTTTAACAAAGGACAGCTGGTTGGTGAGGACAAATAGAAATGATAGCTTTCATTACAGCTTGGGAATGCACCGACATTCAACAAGTTCTTTTTTATAGTCAGGAGTGGGGTCACGAGTTCATCAAATGAAGTAACAGACATATCTTCTTCAACAGAATTGACCTCACGGCCATGCTTGGGCATAGGGGCAGTAATGACATTGGGAATTTATGGCGCATCGAATTCAATCTCTTTGGCTTTAAGAAGGTCTTGTACTTTTTTCTTCATAGACCAACCGTTGTTAGTGTCATGGCCGAGACTCTCGGAATGGTATGCACAGCGGGCATTAGGACGATATTAAGGAGAGGTTGTGTTAGGATTCTTTGGAGCTTCTTTCAAAGTCACTAGGTTGGATCTTAACAAATGTGGCAATACTTGAGATAGTGTCATATTAATTCTGGTGAACTCTCTGACTGGTCTTTCCGTTCTTGGTTGGTTGCTTCTTTGCTGAGCAGGCCCGGGTTTAGGAATCATGACAGCCCCCACCATTGGACGACGTTCAACCCTATCTTGATTTCTCTGAGGATATACATCAACAACTTCTTTCTTTCTGATGAATGGTTTCCTTACAGCAGTAGCGGATTCATCTTTTTGAATCTTCCCATTCTTTATCCCGGCTTCCACCCTTTCTCCGGTCAATATCAATTCAGTAAAACCTGTCGAGAAACTCCCAATCAAGTGATTGAAGAAGGGACCAGACATGGTGCCCAAAAACATATCTACTAACTCTCTTTCAGATAGGGAAGGTTGGACTCTTCCTACTAAGTCCCTCCACTTTTGTGCATAGTCCTTGAAGCCTTCACTTGAAACCATGGCCATACTCTGGAGTTGAGTACAGGTGGGCGCAAGATCAACATTGTATTGGTATTGTTTGTAAAAGGCAGCAGCATGATCTTCCCTGTTATGAACATTAGCTCTTTCTAACTGATAAAACCAATCAAGTTGAGTTCCAGACAGGCTGTCTTGAAAGAAGTATACCCATAAATCCTTGTCAGCGGTATGAGGCTGGATTTTCTTCACATAGGATCAGAGATGCATTTTGGGACATGAAACTCTGTCATATTTGGAAAACTCAGGTGCTTTGAATTTTGGAGGAATGACAATTCCGGATACTAACCCCTACTCCTCAAAGTCCAATCCAGGCACTTTTTGGATTTCCATTGCACTTAACCGTTCTTCCAGATACTTATACTTATCGTCGACTGGAGGATATTGTTCTTCAGAATAATCTTCTTCTTCCTCTTCCTCTTCTGAATCTGGTTGGGTAACTGCTTCCTTGCCTTTCCCATCTTGATTGTCTTTCTCACCAGATGACGTCGCGAAGTCTAGGGTCCTTCTTGTTTGTACTTGGAATCTTCTTCCCATATTTAGATCTCCGATTATTTTCTTTGTTTTCTTCTTTTTCTTTTCAACCAGCAAGGTCTTCAACTCTTCTTGTCCTTTGGCCTGAGTTAAGAACATCTGTTGAAACTGAGAATTTTGTGCTTGTAGGTCCTTCACCGTCTGCTCGAGATCCATCTTACTGAAATAAATAGTAGAAAGATGAGGAGACTTGTTGCAATAAACCTGCTTATGTTATGATGAATGGTAAATGCATATGCAATGATTTCAAGGATTTTAGAGATTCAAATTCGTTTTAGGCAAAAAGGAAACACACGTTATATTAATAAATTAAAGCTTGAGTACATCAATGCCTCTTTGGGCTTACACAGAAATACAAAAAAAAAACTCTAAGATAAAAAGGTTGTGCGCATCCTCTTTGGTGCGATGTAGGCATTCAGAGTCCGCTCCTCATGAAGTTGCTTAGTGAGTTCCAAAACCTTCTTCTCGCTAGCGTAGAATTGGGCTTCGAAAGTGTCTCACTCCCCCTTGAGTTGTATCTAATCTCTTTGTAAGTCTTCAAGAGAGGTGGGAATATCAGGATGCAGGATAGTGTATGGAACATCTCCTTCCATAACAGGCTCAATGATTACCGGGAGAATGGAGGGATAAGGCATCATAAGACTCTGAGAATGAGTTCGTACCCATTTGAGGTAAGGCTCGAGAGGGATGGAATTCTTATGCCCCAATGTCTTGCTATCTACCTTGTTCAACATCCTCCAAGCTCGGATAAATCTCTGGCGATGACCTTGATCGTCGTTCTCGTAATCAAATACCAAACCTTGAATGAGCATCTCATGTGAGCCCTCCCTTCGGGCGTAACCAAATTGTCTTAAGGCTAAGCAAGGGTTGTAGGTGATACCTCCTCTAATTCCAAGTAAGGGGACATTAGGGAATTCTCCATAACGGTCGACGATGATAACATTCTCTATAGATCTGGAGCACCAACGGATGTCTGAATGTTTGAGCGTCATCAAGCTTTGTAACCACCTTGAACCTTGTTCGTTCTTCAATACAAATCGGGGAATATGTGAAATAAACCATCTTGCCAAGAAAGGAGTACACCACATAAGGATACCTATTTTCCTCATAGTGCGAGTGTGAAAAGAATGTAGGATGTCCCCTAGCAAAGTAGGTACCGGGTTACGAGACATAAAGATTTTGACGGCGTTCACATCTATGATTTGGTCAGGGTTTGGGAACAAAACCATCCCATAGATGAGGAGAGCCACAATTTCCTCAAAATCTTGCAGATCCAAAGAGTTCCAACAGTTTTGGCCCTTCTCAAACAAGAACTTTGCTAGGAAACCCTTGACACCACTGCTTGTTTCCCAATTAGTTGTGATATCAGACGGTTGCAAATGTAGAGCTTAAGAAGTATCTTATTTCTTTGGATCTCTTTCCGTACCATTTAAAGGTAGTTGATTGAGAATGGGAGTCCTCAAGAGTTGGGAGAATTCTTCCAAAGTTGGCACAAGTTGATAATCGGGAAATGTGAAGCAATGGTGTAAAGGATCAAAGAACTGAAAGAGCACCTTCATCATGTCTTCATCAATGTTGGAGGTAACCAAGTTTAGGAGACGACCGTGTCTTTTGGTGAACGGATAATTCTCAGGAATCCTTGTTGCTAATTGTTGTACCCCAAAATTTTCCCTCCCATATTCTTCAAGGATTGTCAAGAATAATCTTCAAATTACTCAAGAGGTGCACAGTCAAACCACCTCCTAAGCCAGCTGAAATTAGGGTTTTGGTTCTTTCAAGGAACTTGAGGTTTTCAATGGTTCAATCAAGTATCATAGGCCCATATACATTCTCAAGCACCTACATACCAAGTTTCAAGACTCACAATGCCAATTTGCACAGTCAAAAGCTCCATTTGATCCATAGTCAACTACAGGGGCAAAATGGTCATTTTACAGTCAAAAGTCAAGATTTTTTGTCAACATCTTATTTTGAGCTCACAATCATCATTTGATCAAGTCTTGATCATGATTCCACAAGAATAGCTCAAAAATTATCAAGATGCAAAAAGTTACTATTTTTGGACAGCAGAAAAGTCAACTGTATCTAGACCAGGGCATAACTTTTTCATGGTTTGTCAGAAAAATCCCATCCAATGCTCATTTTTAAGGGGATGACATTTCCTACAATCCATCTTCACATTCCAAGTCCAATAAATGCTCTCACAAAAAGTTATCAATTTCTACATTATAGGTCAAATTCAAAAGTCAACAAATGTGCACTTTAAGTCAAAGGCCATAACTTGAGATTGGTAAATCCAAATGACATGGGACCAAAGGCATTGGTTATAGGACTTCAAGACCTTTCCAAAATGTCAAAGAACATGTTAATATGATCAAAATTGAGCAAGATATGCATTGGAGAAGTTGGGAAATTTTTAGGAATTTGCAAAAGTCAACTTTGCTCAAAACACCTTATTTTTGCTAATGGGCCTCAAATCTCTTCTTGAAACTTCATCCATAGCCTATGCACGACCCATCAAGCTTAGTTGATTTTATTTTCTTATTTTTTATTAATTAATTGGATTTTTAATTAATATTAATTCATTTAATTAATTTAAATTGTAGGAAAATAGAAGATTTGGTTTTTCAATCTTTTTATGAAGCAAATATGACCTAAAAAGGCTGGCAATTTCGTGCACAAATCAAAGATATCAAAATCTCCAAAATTGGCAACTTTATTCAATCATGAAAATGCAAAAAGATTTGATTTTCAATCAAATATTCAATCATCATTGCAAGGGATTTTTGCTCAAGATTTTGACCTAATTCCATTCCTCTATATATATGCAAGCTACCCTGATGGAAAACACGTGAGAAAACTGCAGAAAGAGAGCCATAGCATATTGAGAAAATTCAAGAAAAGTTGAAACTGACTTTTGCATTCTAGGGCAATTTAAATACTTTTGTTGATTCTAATACACTGCAGGAGGTTCCCAGGACGTGTTACAGTCAAATTCCAGCTTCAAAGCTCAAGAAATCACTGAGAACAGAACCACGGTTTGCACATTTTATCCATAATCGTAACTCTTAATTCGTGAGCATTTAACATGATTTTTTGATTGTTTTGCATTGCTAGTAATCATATGAAGCTAATGGCATAACTGAATTGAATTAAAACACCATAAATCAAAAGTTGCCATGAACAAGTTTTAGGGTTCATAAGCTTTGAAATTGGGGATTCCTAAACCAGGAAAAATTGAGACTTGTGAGACCCATGACTGAATTCGTTGAACCAAGACGAACAAGATTGAACCTTCGCGAAATATTTATGTGAATCATAGTTCTATTCGCTATTTTTCACCACTGTAGTTTGTGGGGGTTAAAAACCCCCGCTATCTGTTTATATTTTGCAGGAACAAATGAAGAAGACGATGACGCGTTGATGTCCTATTGGCTCATTTGAAAAAAGCGCGCGTTTTTGTTATAATTCCAGCATATGGTTTATTTTCACATATAATCATTGCTCTTTATTTTAATATCAATTGAAACAACTTGGCTGAGTGGCAGGGACGCGTTCATATGACCATTGGGACCTGGGTTCGAATCCCAGGTCCCCCAAAATCCTTGTTATTATTTTCTTTCACATAATTACGTGCAGGTTTTAGGATGTGGTCTACCATGTACCTCAAATATCCAGGCGCCATGTGGCTTCAGGCATAAATCTAATGGCCCAGATGGAAGGATCATCATACTCCCAGTCAACACGCGCCCTGGACAATCACCAAAGTCAAAGCAGGCGTGAGGTTAATGGGCCACAAAATTCCCAAATGCACCTCCTGATTTGGGCCATCACCCCCACAAGTTTATTTCTTTTCCTTTTTATTTTCTTTTATTAATTATTATTATTATTATTTAATTAACATAATTAATTATTTTCATAATAAAAATCAGAAAACTAAAAATGTAATATTTTTATTATTATTATTATTTATTAATTTCACCCTTTATTATTTTTGTAAATAAATACTAACAAATTAATTTAGTCTTTTTAATTAGGTTAATTTTTGATATTTTCACAATAATTTAAAATAAATTAGAATCAGGGTTTTTACTAACTTTTGACTATTTTTTATTTATTTCCTTGAGACATTAAAAAACCTTTATTTTAATTAATTAATTAGTTTTAGGGTTAATTTAATTAAATGCAAAATAACAAAAACTTCTTTCTCAAAAAAGGGTCAAAACCCTAAGAACTTCTCCGATTCAATTTCTTTCGCGCATATTATTTTGATCATTATTATGTAAATGCTCTGAGGATGTAATAACGTTAATTAGGACTTTTTATCGCTTTCTTTAATTTCCCGCAATTTACTTTTCAAGGGTTTGCTTTTGGCGATGTAAATACCCGACGCCTTGTAATAGCGTAGATTTACTTTCTGCAATATTTAACTGTTAGATATATGTTAACTAGGCTATGCATGACAAGATCTATGTGAAAATTAAAATCAAAATGTAGCTCACCATAACATGTACAAAGATAACTTAAACATGAAACCTGACACACGTGCACATGCCACTCTTAGGGTACGCCTCACTTGGTTGCCTCGACGTGGTCATTGAGTATAGGGTGTTTTAGAGGTCGCCCTCTTGTCTAAAGATCCAAGTTGCCTCGAAACGGTTGCCTCGGATAAAACGATCTAAGACATTAGGGTTACCGCTAAGGCGTCCTACTATTGCTTTGGTGACCACATGTCCCTATAATCGAATTGACCCGAATAACTCCAACGACGGTGCTACCTACTTCTCAATAGTGGGATAGTACTGTCTAAAGGACATTTACACAGCTTAATTTCTTTTGAGTAGGTAGAGGTTCTCAGGTACTTGCTCTTTCAACACAAAAAATACTTTTCGCACTTACACTTTTCTGACAAAAGTTTTCAAACAACACTTCATACACTCTTGAGGACTAATACAAGAGTTAAATCGAAGTTTTCAAACAAACTTTTTCAAAACCCACAAACACAAGAAAAGCAAACATCTTTGAAAACATAGTGAGCAAGTACCTAAGATCTCGTGGATAACCACGGATAGAAAGGGTGCTAACACCTTCCCTTTCTATAATCTACCTCCCGAATCGAGAAACATCTCGAAAAGGAATTTTCCTGTGCTTTTGTCCTTTCCTTGTTGGAGAAAATAAAAGACGGTGGCGACTCTTGCTTACCGCGACATTTCGCGAACCAGCATTTCAAAACAGTCAGATCTATTTCCACCGATCACAGAACTGGCGACTCTGCTGGGGATATTTTTATAAATGAGGTGTACCTTAGGATAAGAACACTTATGTTTTCAATTTTATGCCTTGTTTGCTTTAATATTGTGGGCTTGTATCGGAGTTTCATAGATCCTAACCCGGATCTGGGGAATACCCTTTTAGGTAGCAATAAACTGTGAGGGACCTGTCCGGCATAGACCGACACGGGTGAAGCAGTAGCTACGTTGGTGTGACACCTTGGTCTGTACCGATATCCCTTGTGTTGGAACGAGGAGAATATGGGTCTTCTGAGGAGTCATTAAGCACCAACTGACCTTAGAACCTTAAATTGACCCAACTTGGCCATAGAACAGTAGCAGTATGCTACACTCATTGAGGCTAAACACTTGCGATGGTTCCGGCCGCAAGGAAAGGTTGCGAAGCTGGAGTTATGACCGATTGAGGGTAGTCAGTGATATTGAGATCATCTAGAACCTGTTAGAACAAAGTTTGAATCTACTACCCTATGTTTAAGTTTTGATGATAACAAAATGAAAAGATATATTATTTATATGATTCATGTATGAACTATTTGCTGCCTAAATTATTACGTTCTGATTTGCAGATACTCTGATAGGTATAAGCAAGATCACACCTAATCAGCATCAGAAGTTGCTATATCAGAATACCAGAATCAGAAGATTAACTCACGTGTATGCTGAAGCTTGATGAATAGAACTGCGCTTAACACTCTGATAAAGAAAACAGCAGTTCATCAGTAGTTAAGCAGAGTCAGAATGAGCCAAGCCAGAACATGCATTAAGTAAGCAACGGTACTGTGCATTGAAAGCAAATTATTACCAACGGCCTCATTCCAGACAAGATCTGCTCAATAAAGAAAGTTTGTTATTAGCATTGAATCAAGAATATTGCTCCAACGTTCAAGAATTTCAGTGCTATATAAACAAGACTATGAAGATTGAATTGGATAATGCTCTCCAACATTTTACATGCCTAAAAGCTGATCATAATCTTCCTTCTCTCAGTTTGCTAAACACTACACATCTCCTTAATCAATCATTGTTTAGCAATCTAGTTTCATAAGCTTAATTTGTGTATACATCACAGTTGTGATACAGTTTTGTTGAAAACATTCACACACTTAGATTTATCTTCTTTGTAAGAAAGTGTTTCCTTGAAAAACCGGGTTGTGGTTTGCACCAAGAAGGCTTTAGCAGTTGTTAAAGCAGTTTGTAATATTCAGTTGAATATAGTGGATTAAGACCTCGTTGGAGAGAGGCGAAATCACCTTGACGGGTGGACTGGAGTAGTTTGAGATCAAACGAACCAGGATAAAAATATCTTGTTCATTGCATTGATTTTCAGTTTTACAATTCAACCCCCCCCCCCCCCTTCTTGTGTTTTTCACTACTTCAATTGGTATCAGAGCGCCTGGTTCTGAGCTAAAACACTTAACCGTGTCAGTACAAGATCCAGCGTCAGAAAAACACAATGGCAGGAAACTATTCTCACACCAGCAATGACAACCATGAGGACAGAGACAGATTCAGCGGCAAACCTCCAGTCTTTGATGGAGAAAATTTTGATTACTGGAAAGACAGAATTGAAAGCTTCTTTCTGGCACATGATGCTGATCTGTGGGATATGGTGACAGATGGATACACGCACCCTGTGAATGCAAGCGGTCAGAAGATTGATAGAAAAACAATGTCTGACCAACAAAAGCGTGACTTTAAGAATCACCACAAGGCCAGAACCATCCTCCTCAGCGCCATCTCCTATACTGAATATGAAAAGATCTCCAACAGAGACACAACAAAGAACATTTTTGACTCACTCAGAATGACGCATGAGGGCAACGTTAAGGTCAAAGAAACTAAAGCTCTGGCGCTCATTCAGAAGTATGAGGCGTTCAAAATGGAAGAATCTGAATCCATTGAAACAATGTTCTCAAGATTCCAGATTCTGGTAGCTGGTCTCAAGGTTCTGGACAAAGGATACTCTACTGCTGACCATGTCAAGAAAATCATCAGAAGTTTACCCAAGCAGTGGAGACCAATGGTTACAGCTCTGAAGCTAGCAAAAGATCTCAACAAAATCACTCTGGAGGAACTTATCAGCTCCCTCAGAAGTCATGAGATAGAGCTAGAAGCTGACGAGCCTCAGAAGCAAGGTAAGCCTTTAGCACTGAAATCTAACAAAAAATCTGAGTCTAAAGTTTTGCAGGCAGTTGAAGAAACATCGGATGGATCCTCATCAGAAGAAGACGAACTCTCCCTCCTCTCCAGAAGAGTAAATCAACTGTGGAAGCAAAGGCAAAGGAAGTTCAGGAATCCCAGAAGATCTGATCAGAACGAGTCCTCTTCCAGATACAGAAGGACAGAGTCTTCCTCTAGATACAGAAGATCTGAAGGCTCCTCAAGTAGCAAAAAGCCAAACACCAAGGACATCATCTGCTATGAGTGCAATGAGCAGGGACACTACAAGAGTGACTGCCCAAAGCTTCAGAGGGAAAAGCCCAAAAAGAAGTTTGGGAGAGAAAAGAAGAAAAGTCTCATGGCTACATGGGATGACTCTAACTCGTCCGAAGCTGACACAGAATCAGATGATGAGAGGGCAAACATAGCTCTCATGGCTAACATCTCAAAAGATAGTGAAGCTTCTGAATCAGACTCAGAATCAGATATTGAAGAGGTATTTCCTAACTTTGCTGTTAATTTTACCAAGGCTGAACTTGCTGAAAGCCTTAATGAGATTCTGGAAAGGTATCAGCAAATTAGAGTTAAATTCAGAGACCTGAAAAGGAATCTTGAATCTGACTCTAATAAGACTGAGAGTCTCAAATTGGAGAATTCTGAGCTGAGAAATAAGATTTCAAAATTAGAAAACACTTTACAAAACTCTCAGAAGGAACCAATTTCTGAAACTCCCAGCAACGCTGATGAGATCATCAAGGAGTATGATCACAGTTTCCAGAAGTTCCTTGCTATAAGCATAGATAGAAGCAAAATGGCTTCAATGATCTATGGAGTTAGCAGAAACGGCAGGAAAGGAATAGGACACCAAGGTAAGGTTCCTACACCTAAGAATGTCATGGACTTAACCATTAAACACACTCCTCTGAATTCACATTTTGTGTATGGTCACACACATGATATTAAATACACTAGCAGTAAGCACTATGTGAAACCAAAATTCAACCAGAGTTTTGGTAAAACTAACAAATCAGGACCCAAGAAAATCTGGGTACCTAAGGATAAAATAATACATGTTGCAGATATCTTTAGCAGCAAGTCAGAAACACCAGTCATGGTACCTGGACTCTGGCTGCTCGCGGCACATGACGGGAAGAAGGCATATGTTCCAAAGCCTGGAACTTAAGCCTGGAGGCCACGTTGGCTTTGGAGGCAATCATAGGGGAAAGATAATTGGCTCTGGAACTGTAGGTAATGGAAATCTTCCCTCTATTAATAATGTTCTGCTAGTATATGGATTAATGCATAATCTGTTATCCATAAGTCAATTAAGTGATAACGGTTATGATATAATCTTTAATCAAAAATCATGTAAAGCTGTTAGTCAGAAAGATGGGACTATCCTGTTTAATGGTAAGAGGAAAAACAACATTTACAAAATCAAACTTTCTGAACTAAAGAGTCAGAATGTAAAATGCCTTCTGTTTGTTAACAACGAGCAGTGGATCTGGCACAGAAGATTTGGGCATGTTAGTATGAGAAGAATATCTCAGATTAACAAACTCAATCTGGTCAGAGGACTTCCTAATTTGAAATTCAATTCAGATGCTCTGTGTGAAGCATGTCAGAAAGGCAAGTTTGCAAAACCTTCTTTTAAATCTAAAAATGTTGTTTCTACCTCTAAGCCATTAGAACTTCTGCACATTGACTTATTTGGACCAGTTAAAACTGCTTCAGTCAGTGGCAAGAAGTATGGGTTAGTAATCGTAGATGACTATAGCAGATGGACATGGGTAAAGTTCTTAAGACACAAGGACGAGTCACACTATGTGTTTGTTACCTTCTGTAACCATGTTCAGAATGAAAAGGATCTTAGAATCTTTAAAGTCAGAAGTGATCATGGTGGAGAATTTGAAAACAAAGATTTTGAGTCATTCTTTAATGACAGAGGCATTCTGCATGATTTCTCTTGTCCTAGAACTCCCCAACAAAATGGAGTTGTAGAATGAAAGAACAGAACATTGCAAGAAATGGCAAGAACCATGATCAATGAGACAAACGTTGCTAAGATCTTCTGGGCAGAGGCAATAAACACAGCGTGCTACATTTAGAATAGAATCTCAATAAGACCTATTTTGGAAAAGACTCCATATGAATTGTGGAAGAACAGAAAGCCCAACATTTCATATTTTCATCCATTTGGATGTACTTGCTTTATGTTAAATACAAAGAATTATTTGAACAAGTTTGACTCTAAAGCACAGAAGGGTATTATGTTAGGATACTCTGAACGCTCAAGAGGGTACAGAGTATACAATACAGAAACACAGATTGTGGAAGAATCAATCAGTGTTCGTTTTGATGATAAGCTTGACTCTGAAAAGTCAAAGCAGAATGAAGTTTTTGCAGGTATGGAAATTGAATTTACAGGTTCTGAAGACAAGTCATCAGAAGCTCTCAACACAGACACTCCTTCAACGTCTGAAAGGAGCACTGCTAGCAATCCTACAACAGCTGCTGATCAACCTCCGAAGAGATTACCCAGAAGCAGCTTGGATCACCCAGAAGAGACTATCTTAGGAAGAAAGGAAGATCCAATCAGAACAAGAGCAAGCTTCAGAAACTCTGAAGAAACTCTCATGGGATTTGTGTCTCTGATTAAACCTTCTTCTATTGATGAAGCACTTCTGGATAATGACTGGATTCTGGCAATGCAAGAAGAGCTGAATCAATTCACCAGAAATGACGTATGGGATCTTGATCCCAGACCAAAAGGATTCAACGTCATTGGAACAATATGGGTGTTCAGAAACAAGCTAAATGAACAAGGTGAAGTCATCAGAAAAAAGGCACGACTGGTTGCACAAGGTTACAGTCAGCAAGAGGGGATAGACTATACAGAAACCTTTGCTCCAATCGCCAGGTTAGAATCTATCAGACTTTTAATTTCATTTGCTGTTAATAGAGGCATCACTCTGTATCAGATGGATGTCAAAAGTGCATTCTTAAATGGTTATATAGAAGAAGAGGTTTATGTACACCAACCCCCTGGTTTTGAAAATACAAAACATCCAGAACATGTTTTCAAACTAAAGAAGTCACTATATGGTCTGAAACAAGCTCCCAGAGGTTGGTATGAAAGGCTAAGTAACTTTCTATTAGAAAATGAATTCACCAGAGGGAAAGTGGACACTACCTTATTCTGTAAATCAGTTAAGAATGACATCTTAGTCTGTCAAATTTATGTTGATGATATTATTTTTGGTTCTACTAATCCTTCTCTTAGAAGAAAATTTGCTAAGTGTATGCAGGCAGAATTTGAGATGAGCCTCATGGGGGAACTGAAATTCTTTCTAGGAATTCAGATCAATCAAACTCCAGAGGGAACTTACATTCATCAGAGCAAATACATCAGAGATCTTCTGAAGAAATTTGACCTCTCAGAATGTAAGCCATCAAAGATTCCAATGCATCCCACGTGCATTCTGGAAAGAGAAGAGGTAAGCAAAAATGTAGAACAGAAAGTCTACAGAGGTATGATTGGTTCTCTCCTCTATCTGACTGCTTCAAGACCTGATATATTATTCAGTGTTTGTATTTGTGCTAGATTCCAATCAGATCCTAGAGAATCTCACTTAACAGCTGTTAAGCGAATTTTCAAGTATCTGAAAGGTACTACTAATCTGGGTTTGTTTTATAGAAAATCTAGTGATTACAGTTTAGTAGGCTACTGCGATGCTGACTTTGCTGGAGACAGAGTGGACCGTAAAAGTACTTCTGGAAGCTGCCAGTTTCTGGGAGAAAATCTGATCTCTTGGTCCAGCAAAAGGAAATCAACAATTGCGCTATCAACAGCAGAAGCTGAGTACATAGCAGCAGCAGGATGTAGCACACAAATGCTCTAGATGAAAAGTCAGCTTGAAGACTTCCAGATTTTTGAGAGTAACATTCCTATACTCTGTGATAATACTTCTGCTATTTGCTTAAGTAAGAATCCCATTTTACATTCTAGAGCTAAGCATATAGAAATAAAACATCATTTCATTAGGGACTACATTCAGAAAGGAATTTTGAATTTAAAATTTATAGATACAGACCATCAATGGGCTGATATCTTCACTAAACCCCTTTCTGAAGATAGGTTTAATTTCATTCTCAAACATCTCAGCATGAAAAGTTGCCCAGAGTGAAAAGGTTTTACTTCCATATATTTATCTTCAGAATGTATTTATTTTACTGTGAACTTCTGATCAATCTCCTTTCAGAAAGATAGAACATGTAGATTGTATCAGATGCAAGTCTAAAGATCTGAGAGTCTAAGCTCAAAGACAGGCGTGTTGATCACTACATCAAACAAGTGTCATCCAATCATCAGCAAATCTCTGAAGCAGAACGTGTGCATGCTTCTGAGAAGGCAAAACGCTGATTGGGTGCATTGAGACACATGTCTGGTAACCGTTTTTAAGTATCTTTCTCAAATCCCCCAAAATCAGCAAGCATTAAATGAAAGTAATCATGCTTTTAAAACGTAATCATGATTTTATTTCTCTCTCTTAAAAACGTTTACAATTTCAAAATATTCTGAACCCTATTTAAACACGTTAACCTCTCATTTTCATCTTTTACAGTTTCTCACTATTTCTCAAGCATTCTCTGCATTTTTCTGTGTTCATCTCTCTCAAACCCTTTTTCTCAGCTTTTCATCTCAAAATCTTTTAGTGTGAACATGGCAACCTCCAGCAGTGCTTCTGCAGGTTCTTAGAAGAAAGCATCATCTGAACAGTATCAAGTGCCATTCAGAACACTCCTCACTCCTGTGAAGAATCTTGAAGTGTTATCTGAATTGATCATTGATTTTGGAAGCTTGAAGGAAAACGGTTTTGACCTAACAGAAGAAGTTAAGGCACAGAAATGGGAAAGGTATTTTGACAGGTTGGTTGGACCAACATTCCCTATGTTAGTGAAGGAGTTCTGGATTCATGCGACAGCTTCAACGCATCAAGTCACCTCCTACATTATGGGGAAGAAGATTGTGATCACTGAGGATCACATAGCAAGGTTAATAGGCTACAGTGGCGGTGGCGTCCGCTGTATTGATATGGCTGAGAGATATGCTGACGTGGGCGTCATAGCAGAAAAGATTTTCACCCATGGGGTGCCCAGCAGCAAAATCAAAGATTTGAAGGATCATCATAGAGTTTGGGTGAAGATAATTCTGGGGTGCTTCAACCATAGGAAGCCAACTAGTTCCCCTGATTACATAAATGTGGATCAACAGTTTCTGATCTACTTTATTAATCAGAAGGTAAAAATCAACTTGGCTCATCTTCTGTTCAACCACCTCAGAACAAGCGTGAAGGAAACCAGGGAAGAAGAAAGAAAAAAGAGGGATTGGATACCCTTTGGAAGGTTGATATCAGATATTCTGACAGAGAATAGGCTGATAGAGCATCTGATAGAAGCTCAAGAGTTAAGCACCATTGAACCAACAGTTGGGAAGCCTCTGAACGCGAAGAACTTGAAGAAAATGAAGTTGATAGAGAATATCAAAAAGGAACCCAGCGCTACTCCTATTGCTGATATCACCAGCAGAAGAGTTCCACTGAGTGACTTTCCTTTATTCTCTCAGATAGAATCCAAGCCAGTGGAAGTTCTCAGATATATGGACGCGTGCAAAGCTGATGGCACAGATCCAAATCTGAAGATCAAAGATCTGCATCAACCTCAACCAGAAGTGACTCTGAAGAAGACGAAGAAGAGGAAGGCACCTTCAGAAGGATCATCCCAGCAGACACCCAAGAAAAGAGGTAATTTATCTGCTTCTTCTGTTTTAAATTCTTCTACTATTCCAGCATCTATTCCACCTCCAACTTCTCATAGAATCTCAATCCCCATCCCAACAATAGATGAAACTGAACCAGAAGATGGCCCTTCTGAGGCATTACAACTCAGAAGACCCAGAACCAAACACCCAAAACCAACAATATCAACAACATCAGCAATTGACAAAGTGCTGTCTAACATTGATCAACACACTTCTGATCACTCCTCCAATCCAAACTCTGAACCACAAATTGTCCCTCCTCCACAACCAGAACAACAGCAATCTGCTGAGGAACCAGAACAACAACAACCACTCTCATCCATTCCAGAAGAACCTCTCATCCCTGAACAACCAGAAATTCTAACAACTTCTCCTCAACCAGCAATTCCGTCTCCCTCTCCTCAACCAGAAATTCATCCACCATCACCTCAACCTGAGTTTCATCACTCTGAAACTCCTTCTCCTCCACCTTCTGAACCTCATTCACCTCAACCATCACCTCTGGCAATCCAGCTGCCATGTGGAACAACAGTCACAATGGCCCAGTTGCCATCCTCACCAGAATCTACACCACCAAATACTCCCAAAACACCAAACAGTCCAATCATTATTTCTGATTCTCCCACTCCATCTCCAAAACAAACAGCTGCCAAGCAAACCACCGAAAGCCCCAGCAGGACCTTCATAGACTTAACCAGCCTTGACCGTCTTGCTGATCTGAAAAATAAAATAGCCATCCCAAAACCAAAACAACCAGATGTTGGCTCTGGTATTATGAATTTTGAAACAGGTGTGCAGCAGTGGATTGCTTCTTTGAAGCAAGTCTGTCCTGGAATAATTGACCCAGCTGCCTCTGACCAGCTCTGGTCACAATTCAGAATTTGGGTACGTGCTGAAGCCCTCAAGTTGCAGGATATCAACTATGAGCAGGAACAACAGAACTTCAGCAAGCTGCTGAAGGAAGTTGAAAGTCAGCTGCCTCAGGAAGCTGTGCTCCCTCTGGATAGTGAACCTTGGTCTGAGAAACAGCTAGCTTCAAAGGTGAAACCAGAAGAAGACAAGACCATTCAAGCTGAAGCAAGTCAAGCAGAAGATGTTGTAGAAAGCTCTCAGAAGCTCCCTGCTTCTGATGTTTCTCAAGCTGCCCTGGACAGGCAGACTCTGGAAGAGCTGAAGCTGAATGACATGCGTCTGCAGCAGAGGATGGATGAAAACGACCAGAAGATGAAAGAAAGGATGGATGTGCAGGATAGCAAGATTGACACTGTTGTCAGCATGGTACACAAGCAGAATGAAACTGCTGATCAGATCAAAGCCTTGCTGGAGAACCTGTTCACACGCTTTCCTCCCCAACCTTAGTTTTTTTATTCATGTCATTTTTATGTTTTCTTTGATTATCTGATGTACTGTTTTAATATGTTTTGTTTGATTCTGAACCTTTTAATATGACAAGTCTTTTCTGATCGTAATTGTTTTTAGCACATCACTTACACTTTTTGATTGCTGACAAAAAGGGGGAGAACAAGAATGATATTTTAAATCATAACGGATTACTAAGACAGAAATTCTCGAACATTCTAACTCTGATATACTTGAATATGTTTTATGTTTTGCTTAAGTCTACAGGTACAAGAAAGCTCCATGATACTCTGAAGACTAAAGACCTGATACTCTGACCCGCTCTGATACTCTGACCCAAAGCAAAGCTCTGACAAAGAAAAGCTCTGATACGCTGATCTGAAGCTCTACTCTGATATGCTGATCTAAAGCTTCTGATAGTCAAAGACTCTGATACTCTGATGTTGAAAGAAAGGCAAAAAGATCTGATCCTGAAGAACTCTTGGAATCAAAAAGGGAAGCAATAAACTCAGGGGGGGTATCTCTCATCTCTTATCCCTTATCTTTGATAAACCTCTTACTCTGATACATATCTCTGATACCTTTTCACGTTATTTTCAATTAAAAATATCCAGTTTTTGTCATCATCAAAAAGGGGGAGATTGTTAGAACAAAGTTTGAATCTACTACCCTATGTTTAAGTTTTGATGATAACAAAATGAAAAGATATATTATTTATATGATTCATGTATGAACTATTTGCTGCCTAAATTATTACGTTCTGATTTGCAGATACTCTGATAGGTATAAGCAAGATCACACCTAATCAGCATCAGAAGTTGCTATATCAGAATACCAGAATCAGAAGATTAACTCACGTGTATGCTGAAGCTTGATGAACAGAACTGCGCTCAACATTCTGATAAAGAAAACAACAGTTCAACAGCAGTTAAGCAGAGTCAGAATGAGCCAAGCCAGAACATGCATTAAGTAAGCAACGGTACTGTGCATTGAAAGCAAATTATTACCAACGGCCTCATTCCAGACAAGATTTGCTCAATAAGGAAAGTTTATTATTAGCATTGAATCAAGAATATTGCTCCAACGTTCAAGAATTTCAGTGCTATATAAACAAGACTATGAAGATTGAATTGGCTAATGCTCTCCAACATTTTGCACGCCTAAAAGCTGATCATAATCTTCCTTCTCTCAGTTTGCTAAACACTACACATCTCCTTAATCAATCATTGTTTAGCAATCTAGTTTCATAAGCTTAATTTGTGTATACATCACAGTTGTGATACAGTTTTGTTGAAAACATTCACACACTTAGATTTATCTTCTTTGTAAGAAAGTGTTTCCTTGACAAACCGGGTTGTGGTTTGCATCAAGAAGGCTTTAGCAGTTGTTAAACCAGTTTGTAATATTCAGTTGAATATAGTGGATTAAGACCTCGTTGGAGAGAGGAGAAATCACCTTGACGGGTGGACTGGAGTAGTTTGAGATCAAACAAACCAGGATAAAAATATCTTGTTCATTGCATTGATTTTCAGTTTTACAAATCAACCCCCCCCCCCCTTCTTGTGTTTTTCACTACTTCAGAACCCGGTTACTATTTTTAGGACAGGTCTTAACCAACTGAAACTGAAAGAGGGTAGTACCTAAACTTCATGATGGCCTGAACTCTAAGGGCTGTCTTGTGTGACTTGTGTGCCTTACCATGTTTGCCTTCTGTGAATACTTGTGGTGTGCCTTTATCATAACATCGTACCATTGCATGCATCCTGCATAAGGACTGACCCATTTCAAAGACAAGAGGGTTTCATCTTTGCTCTGTTTTGTAGGACATCATGATGCCCGTGCGAAGGAATACTATCCGGCTCAACTTTGTTCAACCACCAGCTTTGCTTACAGAATTGGTTGATAGGATTCCAAATACTACTTCCTTCATCAAGAGGCATGGTTCTCTTCTCGGTTTAGTCACTTCAAAGTGGGACCAACAATTGATGAGTGTCCTGGTCCAGTTTTATGATCCACTATACCATTGCTTCACCTTTCAAGACTTCCAGCTGGTCCCTACCCTGGGAGAATTCTCTTATTTGCTTGGTATCCCTGTTTTGGAACAAACTCCATTCACTGGTTGGGAAAAGACTCTTAGGCCTGAGGAGATTTCTGCAGCCCTTCCCTTGACCAAAGAATAGGTAATGGCTAACTGGGAGACTAGAAGTGGAGTTAAGGGCTTTTTGGCTAAATTTCTGATTGGCAAAGCTAATAGTTTCTGGAACGACTTAGACTTCAGGGCGTACGAAGACATTCTGGCTCTCTTAATCTATGGTCTAGTATTGTTTCCAAATCCTGATACCTTTGTTAATGTCAACGCCATAAGGATCTTCATCTCTCGAAATCCCGTGCCCACTCTCTTGGGTGATATCCTGCAACAGCTCTATGCTCGTACTGCCCGAAGACGGGGAACTTTGTGGTGTTGTGCTCCTTTGTTAGTGAGGTGGTTTATTTCGCACCTCCCTAAGTTCGTCCTGAAGAACAAAGAAGGAAGAGGCTGGGCTCATAGGATAATGTCTCTCACTGATAATGACATCATTTGGACTCTCAGAGGTTTAGATGAGGTGGCTGTTATTGATCGTCGCGGAGAGTATCCTAATGTTCCATTGATCGGTACCCAAGGAAGAATCTCCTATCACCCATGTTTAGCTCTCCGTCAGTTTGGAAGAGCCAGAAGAGCAGGGCCTCATGAGATGTTGATACCTCACATCAGTTTTGAATTTCAGGTAGATAGTGACGAGCTGCGACGTAGATTCATCAGGGCTTGGGACAGAATTCACAAAGCTGACCCACATGAGTTGGGACCGAAGACTTCTCTACCAATGGAATCCTACTTCAGATGGGTCCGCATCCGTGCCCAGAAGTTAGGTATGCCATACGAATCTGTCAGGCCTATTACTCTTGAAGTTCCTGATAAGGACGGGGTTCCTCCAACTGTTCTCCATCCTCAGATACCCACTGATATTGATACACTAAAGAGGTCTTGGGCGCAACTGCAGGAATAACGGGATTCTTATCGGGAAAGGTTCAATAAACAGGAACAAAAGATCCAGAAGCTGACCAAGCAACTGGAGAACGAGCGGATCCTGAATGACTATATTCGTACTGAGAAGAAGAGGCCATGGGAGCAGTGATGGACCTTGGATGTTTCTTTTAAAGCTTTTCTTTTACTTTTCAGTATTTTCATTTATGTAACGCCTAAGGGCAATTTGTTGAACAATTTAAAGTTTGAATCTAATAAAGTGTGTTTCCTTTTTATCTACAAAGTTGAATCCCGATTGTCTTTGAAAACATAAATCATACGCATTTCATGTCATCATATGCATCACAGGTACCCATTTTTACAGGTCACTTATCTTTGTCGCTGTTTATTTCAGCAATCATCATGTCTACCGAACCTACCACCGAACAAGCTATCAAGGCCTTCCAGGCCCAGAATGCCCAGTTCCAGGAGTTGGTTATGAGCCTAGCCCAGGGTCAACAGGAGTTGAAGACTCTGATTCTGAAGAAGAAGAAGAAGAAGAGGATCGTCTTGTTCAACACTGGACGCAGATTTGGGAATGGACTACAAAATGAGGTTGATATGACTACTTCCTCTGTAGGGAAAGACAGTCTCCAAGAGAGAAGGGTTCCTAGTCCCGTGGTCTCCGACAACGAGACGGATTATAATGATGAACAATATCCTCCTGCTGAGGATAGGTACAAACAGCTGGAGGACCGCTTGAGTGCTATGGAGATTCAACATGTGCCCGGGTTGGACTTTGGAGATCTAGGCTTATCCTCTGGGGTGGTGATTCCCCATAAGTTCAAGGCGCCTGCTTTTGCAAAGTACGACGGAGCTTCCTGTCCTAAACTGCACCTCCGATCGTATGTAAGGAAGATCCAACCTTATACAGCTGACAAGAATTTGTGGATCCATTTCTTCCAGGATAGTCTTTCAGGGACTCAAATCTAATGGTTCTATCAGCTGGATGGAGCCAGCATTCGTAACTGGGAGGATTTGGCTACTGCGTTCTATAAGCAGTATCAGTATAATTCCGACCTCGCTCCTACGCGTACCTAACTCCAGGGTATGTCACTAGGGACGGGTGAAGGATTTAAGGAGTATGCTCAAAAGTGGAGAGACCTGGCTGGAAGGGTGCAGCCACCTTTAACTGACCGTGAACTTGTGGATATGTTCTTGGGGACCCTGTCTGGTCCGTTCTTTAACCATTTGATTGGAAATTCTTCTGTCGGGTTTACAGATCTTATCTTGACTGGTGAGAGAATTGAAGCTGGTATCAAGTCTGGAAAGATACAAAAAGGTGCCTCCTCGAGCACTGAAAAGAAGCCCTTCAAGAAGGAATCTAGTGCTGTCTATGGTTCAAGGAGACAGAATAAACCGGAACGCCGCCAAGCTGTCAACGCGGTGGTTATTTCAAAGCCTGTTGCTGCTCCTCAGCATCATAACCAACAAAGGGGTGAGAGACCCAGAAGACAGTTTACTCGACTCAGCATGACCTTGTCCCAGATATTTCCGCAGTTACTGACAACCAATATGGTGACTATAAAAGAAGCTCCGAAGGTTGTAAACACAACGTCCCCAAAGTACAATCCTAACGCCCGTCGCGCTTATCACTCTGACAGCCCGGGGCATACTACGGATGATTGTTGGGCTCTAAAGAATAAGGTTCAGGACCTAATTGATGCTAAAGAGATAGAGTTTGAGGCGCCCGAAAGGCCCAATGTTGTGACTGCTCCCATGCCCAAGCATGGGGTGAATGCTGTATAGGAAGACCTGTATGTAGCCTCTGTGGATGATATTGTTACTCCGTTGTCAACTGTAAAGAGAAACATGTTGCTAGCCGGTTTATTTCCGGGATATAGTAAAGGTTTCCATCTGTGTTCCGTTTCACCTACTGGTTGTCCATCTTTGAAGTCAGGTATCCAAAACCTGATGGATAATAAAGAGATCCTGTTTGAAAAGATTGTTGTTCCTGTTACCCCTACTGAGGAAGTGTCCATTGTTACTATTTTCAACAATTCTCCCAAGGCTCCCCCGAGGAGGCCTGTCAAAATTATGCCTGCTCAGAAGATTGTACCTATAATCATTACTATTCCGGGGCCCATCCCATATACATCTGACAAAGCTGTCCCTTGGCACTATGGGGCAGATGTTTATGTGCTTGGAGTTAAACAAGAGTTTGATACTAGTATTGGCGTCAGCAACATCACCGGGCCTGCCGAAGTCACCCGCAGCAGTAGGATTTTCTCACCTGATATTGCTCCACCAATAATCCAGAGACCTCTTGGCATCACACCTGCAAGTGTGCCTGCTTCCCTTCCTGACCAAATTCCTATTTATACCCCTGCTGCCGAGTCATCTGACGCTCGGGGCAAAGGGATCGCTACTGATATGCCTGCCCAGATGGAGGCACCGAAGACAACCATTGTTGAAGCTTCCAAACAGGAGTTGGAGGAGATTCTGAAGATCATTAAGAAGAGTGATTTTAACGTTGTTGAGCAGCTGGGGCACACCCCATCTAAAATTTCTATGCTATCATTGTTGTTGTGTTCAGAGGCCCATGCCAAGGCTTTGATTACCTTCTTGAATATGGCTCACGTGCCACAAGAGACATCAGCTGATCAATTTACCGATTGTGTGGCCAACTTAACTACTGATAATGGTTTGGGTTTCTCCGGCGCCGATCTGACTGCTAAAGGGAAGAACCATAAGATGCCCTATATGTCTCCATTGAATGCAGGGGCACTACTCTTTCACATGTGTTGGTTGACACTGGGTCCTCATTGAACGTCTTACCCAAGAAAGCTCTAGACAGGTTGGACTGCGAGGGGTTGGAACTAAAGCCAAGTAACATTGTTGTTCGGGCCTTTGACGGGTCCAAAAGGATGGTACATGGTGAGGTTGATATTCCAATCAGGGTTGGATCTCAGGTCTTTGATTCAAAATTCTATGTGATGGACATTCGGTCATCCTATTCTTGTTTGTTGGGTCGTTCTTGGATCCATAAGGCTGGAGCTGTGACCTCCACACTACATCAGAAGCTGAAATACCCGGTCAAAGGGAAGATTGTGACAGTTCAGGGGGAGGAAGAGTATATGGTCAGCCACCTCAACTCGTTCCGGTATATAGAGATGGATGGGGAATTCATTGAGACTCCATTCCAGCACTTTGAAGAGGTTCCTCCGACACTGGCGTCAGCTGAGACTGTGATCGAAGATTCTCCTTTGAAGATGGCTTCCTTAAAGGATGCTCGGGCTGTTATTGAGAAGGGTGAGTGCGCAAACTGGGGCCGACTTCCTGATTTCACTCAGAAGACTGACAAGTTTGGTTTGGGCTTCACTGCAGAAGCTCAGAGGGTTGTTCGTCGTGCAAGGATTGGAAGACCTTCTGTGTTCATTAGCAACTCGGGAGTAAATGCCATTGAAGACGACGTGGGGGAATCTGAATTCGACAGCTGGATCTACCCTACGACTGACGGTGGACCAAGCAACTGGACGGAGAAAGACTTCATACCTATTACTTTTGTCACTCAGTAATGAACTCCTTTGTTTTGAATTTGTAACAGACAATAATTTGAAATTTATGGCCCGGTGTCTTACTCGGGGCACCGTGGCTTCATTTGTGAGGGCTTTTGTGTGTCATTTTCATATATCATTAATAAAAGCATTGGAAGTTTTTTGCATTTCAAATCTTGCGCTCCTTGTCTTTCTTTATTATATATTGCAAAACAGCTATATTTACACACACTCACATATACAGGTCCCAATCCACTCTGGATCTCATTGGTAACGACTCTGCTACTGCCAGTTATGACTTCGAAAATACGATCAACTTAGCCGAAGACGAAGGTGAAGATGATTACGAAGTGCCTGGTGAGCTTGCAAGACTGTTACTCCAGGAAGAGAGGGCCATTCAGCCACATGAAGAGCCAGTGGAAACAGTGAATCTGGGTACTGAGACAGACAGAAAGGAAGTCAAGATTGGTGCCAATCTGGAGTTTAGTGTGAAATAACGGTTGATTCAGATGCTGCATGACTACGTGGAAATCTTTTCCTGGTCTTACGAAGATATGCCTGGGTTGGATACCGACATTATGGTTCATCACCTGCCTACCAAGGAAGAATGCCCTCCGGTAAAACAGAAGGTCCGCCGTATGCATCGAGAGATGTCTGAGAAAATCAAAGTTGAGGTTATGAAACAATTTGACGCCGGTTTTCTAGTAGTGACTTCTTACCCTCAGTGGGTTGCCAACGTGGTTCCAGTGCCGAAGAAAGATGGTAAGGTCCGAATGTGTGTTGATTACAGGGATTTGAACAGGGCAAGCCCTAAGGATGACTTCCCTCTGCCTCACATCGACGTTCTGGTTGACAACACCGCTCAGCATAAGGTATTCTCCTTCATGGACGGGTTCTCTGGTTATAATCAGATCAAGATGGCTCCTGAAGACATGGAGAAGACCACTTTTGTTACTCAGTGGGGCACCTTCTGTTACAAGGTCATGCCTTTTGGGTTGAAAAATGTTGGGGCAACCTACCAACATGCCATGGTTGCTTTGTTTCACGACATGATCCATCACGAGATCGAAGTATATGTCGACGATATGATTGCAAGGTCCCAAACTGAGGAGGAACACGTTGACCATTTACAGAAGCTGTTTGACCGGTTGAAGTTGTACAAGCTAAGGTTAAACCCGAACAAGTGCACCTTCGGGGGTGAGATCTGGAAAACTACTAGGCTTCTTCGTGAGCGACAAAGGTATTCAAGTGGACCCTGCCAAATTGAAAGCCATACAAGAGATACTGGTCCCCAAGACAGAGAAAGAAGTCATAGGCTTTTTAGGACGGTTGAACTACATTGCCCGATTCATCTCGCATCTAACTGCTACCTGTGAACCAATCTTCAATCTACTGAAGAAAGATCAAGTAGTGCGTTGGAACGATGAATGTCAGGCCGCTTTCGAAAGAATTAAAGAGTATCTCCAAGAGCCACCCATTCTTATGCCACTGGTTGACGGGAAACCTCTAATTTTATACTTGACAGTACTGGACAACTCAGTGGGGTGTGTGCTGGGGAAGCATGACGAGTCTGGCCGAAAAGAGCATGCTATTTATTACCTTAGCAAAAAGTTTACCGACTGTGAGATCCGATACTCACTGCTCGAGAAAACTTGCTGCGCTTTGGTATGGGCTGCTCGTCGGCTGAGACAGTATATGTTGACTCACACTACTCTGTTGATTTCAAAATTGGATCCAATCAAGTATATCTTCGAAAAGCCTGCCTTGTCCGGAAGAATAGCAAGATGGAAGATGATCTTGACTGAATACGACATCCAGTACATGACTCAAAAAGCAATCAAGGGAAGTGTGTTGGCAGACCATTTGGCACACCAGGCAGTGGATGACTACCAGTCTATGAACTTTGAATTTCCAGACGAGAATATCATGGTAGTGACTGATTGTGAAGTACCTGGACCGGATGAAGGACCTGAGGAAGGATCCCGATGGTCTATGCACTTTGACGGAGCCTCAAACGCTTTGGGTAACGGTATTGGCGCTATGATCATATCTCCTAAAGGCACTCATACTCCACTTACCGCCCGGCTATATTTCAACTGCACCAACAACATGGAGGAGTATGAAGCATGCATCATGGGTCTTCGAGCTGCAATTGACTTAAGGATCAAGTTTTTGAGTGTCTTCGGAGATTCTGCTCTCGTGATCAGTCAGATCAAAGGCGAGTAGGATACGAAACACCCAAATCTCATTCCCTACAAGGAGTATGTGTTGACATTGATCCCCCATTTCGAGGAGATAACCTTTGAACATTTCCCAAGAGAAGAGAATCAGTTGGCGGACGCGTTAGCTACGATGTCTTCTATGTTCAAAGTCAAATGGGACAACGAGGCTCCCCGGATCATTATTTGGAAATTGGATGAACCTGCACATTGCTGCGATCTTGAGACCGAAGAGGTAACAGAAAAACCTTGGTATCATGAAGTAAAGAGGTACCTTGAAGCTCAAGAATACCCCGAGGGTGCATCTGTTAATGACAAAAAGTTTCTAAGAAGGTTCGCGGCAAAGTTCTTCCTCAGCAACGGCATCCTTTACAAACGAAACCATGATTCAACCTTACTGCGTTGTGTGGATAAGACTGAAGCAGAAAGGATCATGGCAGAGCTGCATGAAGGTACCTTCGGAACGCATTCCAGTGGACATACCATGGTAAAGAAAATCCTTTGGGTAGGATATTACTGGACCATAATGGAAGCCGACTGTTATCAGCATTCTCGGACATGTCACAAATGCCAGATCTATGTTGATGAGGTGCACATTCCTCCAGTTCCTTTGAACGTCTTGACAGTACCTTGGCCTTTTGCAATGTGGGGCATTGATATGATCGGCGAAATCAGACCTACGGCATCTAACGGGCATCGCTTCATCCTGGTAGCGATTGATTACTTTACTAAGTGGGTCGAAGCAGCTTCCTTTTCTACGGTAACCAAGAACATCGTGGCACGGTTCATTCGGCATAACTTGATCTGTCGATACGGTGTACCAGAGAGGATCATTACGGACAATGGTACCAATCTTAATAACAAGATGATCACTGAGCTCTGCGAGCAATTCAAGATACAGTACCACAACTCTTCTCCCTACCGGCCGAAGATGAATGGGGCTGTAGAAGCAGCTAATAAGAACATCAAGAAGATTGTGCAAAAGATGATAGTGACCTACAAAGATTGGCACGAAATGTTACCATTTGCTCTTCATGGGTACCGTACCTCAGCACGGACGTCAACAGGGGCAACACCATTTTCCTTGGTCTATGGCATGGAGGCAGTCTTACCCATCGAAGTTCAGATACCCTCTCTCCGGATAATGAAGGATGCAGGTTTGAGCGAAGACGACTGGATCCAAACCCGGCTTGATCAACTGAACCTAATCGTCTAAAAGAGACTCACTGCTATTTGTCATGGTCAGACGTACCAAAAACGGATGATCAAGGCATTTAACAAGAAAGTCAGACGACAAGAGTATCAAGGTGGGGACCTGGTAATCAAGCGCATCATTCTACCTCAAGGTGATCCCAGGGGAAAATGGACCCCTACGTACGAAGGGCCATTTGTGGTTAAGAACATCTTCTCAGGAGGTGCGATGATTCTAACCACCATGGATGGTGACAACCTTCCTCACCCCGCCAATGCAGACATAGTAAAAAAATACTACGCATGATTAAAGACCCGCTAGGTCGACTGGCCTAGGCAAAAATAAGGGCTTCCCGGCGAACCAAAAGGGTTCGGGAAAAAATAAGGGATGAAATGAAAAAAAATCTGTACACCCGGCAAGTCGAAAACCTGAAAAGGCGGCTTGGGCAAAAATGGGTATCCCGGTGGGCTGAAAACCCGAAAGGGCGGTCCAGGCAAAAGTTAGGGATAAGCGTAATACTATGTCTCATTGGATCACCCTGCATCCAGACTTCGGTATCGACCATCAGGCTCAGACGGCACCAATCAATCAGCTTTATCTTCAACCAAGCAGCAAAGTGATGAGACGCTTGAAGACATAAAGGCGATAGCAGAGTTGGAACCCAGTGGGATTTTTCACATAGCTGTTTTGTTTTCTTTTCATAAACTGTATAAATTCTATTTTGTTCGGCGGCATTCTCTTACTAGGACGCCAGCCTCTTGTACAAAAAATGCCTATTTACAGGCAAATTTCAAAATCAATACAAGCTCACTTTCCAGACAAATTGCCAATTGTTTTTCCTTTATCTGTTTTGTTTTGCAAAGAACGTCCAATGTTCATTTTTGATATATGCATTTGACATTAATTGCTGATCACAAATACTTGCATACGAAACAAAGGACTAATTACGGGTGATATCAGAAACAGGGGCAATAAGAATTGTCTAAGCGATCTAGTTGCTCTGTCCACCAAGGTGCCAAGGTAGATTCAGCTGAAGAATATGACCAAGATATCTTCACGCCCCGCAGAGTAAGACAAAATTCAGCAACACTCTCCCCAAGCAGAGTTGGCCTCCCGTCAACCCTAAAAAGGCACAGTATCTCCAGCAAATCAGCAATACTCTCCCCCAAGCAGAGTGGGTCTACCATCAGTCTTGAGAAGTTGGGTATCCCCATAAGATCTTAATATTCCCTAACGGAGTATACAGATGTTCCCTAGCAAGCATCCCCGGCAGTCTTAATATTCCTCGACAAAAATATAAGATTGTTCCCCGGCGGAATACAGACACCCCAGTGGAGCCATTTCCTCAAAAGTTTCCCCAGGAGATTCGAATCATCTTCCCCAGTAGATTCTGGAAGCTTATCCCCTGCAGAGTACAAATATCTCTCCCAGCCATATTCAAAGGTTATTCCCCACCAAAGTCTAACTGGGTTATCCTCAGCAAATTGCAACGAAAAGATTGTCCTCGGCAAAGTTCTTTCTATCCCCCAGCGGAGTTCATCATCAAAATCCCAACAGAGCTTATCAACGGAATCTCCAGCGGAGTTTATCATTCAAAATCTTAGCGAAGCATCTCTTCTCCACAGCGTAATTCCCCGCAGAGTAATCTCTTCACCAGGTTTATTCCCCAACGGAGTCATCTTCTCCTACCAGTTTATTCTTGCAATCATCTTCGTTCATCATCCCTAGCGGAAACGAAGAACTCTACTCTTCAACATCAGCCCAGGATTCAACAAACTTCCCGGCATTCGTCAAGGATTTATTTTCTAGACGAAAATACATTCATAAACATTTCATATTTCATACCTCCTATTTACATACATGATAAAGTGCATATGACACGATCTCATTTATTTTTGATAACATCATGACATCATGCATTTCATACATCATGACATTGCATACAACTAATACTTTGCCTTTTCAGGAAAAGGTCAATCAAAAGATGATTACCATCAACTTTTGTAGTTCCAGATCAACACCTGTAACTAGCCAGGAAATATCTGTGGACGATTGATTATAGGTTAACACCTGAAACCAGACAGGAAAACCACCTATATGAAGAGATTGAAGATTAACACCTGTAACAGGCCAGGAAACCATCTTTCTTTCTCAGGTCAGAGATTAACACCTGAAACCAGACAGGAAAACTATCTCATCGGCCAGCTTTCTTAAGTTCCAGATCAACACCTGTAATTAGCCAGGAAATCTCTATGAACGACTGATTATAGGTTAACACCTGAAACCAGACAGGAAAACCACCTATATGAACTGATTGTAGATCTATACCTGAAACCATACAGGAAAGTTATCTACATGAAGAGATTGAAGATTAACACCTGTAACAGGCTAGGAAACCATCTTTCTTTCTCAGGTCAGAGATTAATACCTGAAACCAGACAAGAAAACTATCTCCTTGACCAACCTTTCTTAAGTTCCAGATCAACACCTGTAACTAGCCAGGAAATATCTGTGGACGACTGATTGTAGATCTACACCTGTAACTAGCCAGGAAAGTATCTATATGAAGAGATTGAAGATCAACACCTGTAGCAAGCCAGGAAGACAATCTTTCTTTCTCAAGTCAGAGATTAATACCTGTATCCATCCAGGAAAGCTATCTCGACCAACCTTTCTTAAGTTCCAGATCGACACCTGTATCTAGCCAGGAAATATATGTGGACGCCTGATTATAGATCTATACCTGTAACTAGCCAGGAAAGTTATCTACATGAAGAGATTGAAGATTAACACATGTAACAGGCCAGGAAATCATCTTTCTTTCTCAGGTCATAGATTAATACCTGAAACCAAACAGGAAAACTATCTCATCGGCCAGCCTTCTTAAGTTCCGGATCAACACCTGTAACTAGCCAGGAAATATCTGTGGACGACTGATTGTAGATCTATACCTGAAACCAGACAGGAAAGTTATCTACATGAAGAGATTGAAGATTAATACTTGTAGCAAGCCAGGAAAGCTATCTCATCTGCCAACCTTTTTCAAGTTCCAGATCAACACCTGTAACTAGCCAGGAAATATCTGTGGACGACGGATTGTAGATTAATACCTGAAACCAGACAGGACAACTATCTACTTGACCATCATCAGGCAACCCTACACAGGTTCTTTCTTTCAGCCTACCAAGTTACAATTCAACAAATGATCTCCAGATGGCATCTATAAGCCCATCCTCCTATCCATCATCTTTCCAAATGGCATCTGTAAGCCCATTCCCGACATCACATTGCTGATACCACACTATGCGAGTGCAAATTTCTGGGCACTCTAGTGTTCAATCATCTTCCACCTTCAGATCACGAAAGGCACGCAAGCCAATCTACATCCTCAGGTTTAAGAAGATTGAACAGGGGCAACTGTTGTACCCCAAAATTTGCCCTCCCATATTCTTCAAGGATTGTCAAGAATCATCTTCAAATTACTCAAGAGGTGCACAGTCAAACCACCTCCTAAGCCAGCTGAAATTAGGGTTCTGGTTCTTTCAAGGAATTTGAGGTTTTCAATGGTTCAATCAAGTCTCATAGACCCATATACATTCTCAAGCACCTACATACCAAGTTTCAAGACTCACAATGCCAATTTGCACAGTCAAAAGCTCCATTTGATCCACAGTCAACTGCAGGGGCAAAATGGTCATTTTACAGTCAAAAGTCAAGATTTTTTGTCAACATCTTATTTTGAGCTCACAATCATAATTTGGTCAAGTCTTGATCATGATTCCACAAGAATAGCTCAAAAATCATCAAGATGCAAAAAGTTACTATTTTTGGACAGTAGAAAGGTCAACTGTATCTTGACTAGGGCATAACTTTTTCATGGTTTGTCAGAAAAATCCCATCCAATGCTCATTTTTAAGGGGATTACATTTCCTACAATCCATCTTCACATTCCAAGTCCAAGAAATGCTCTCACAAAAAGTTATCAATTTCTACATTATAGGTCAAATTCAAAAGTCAACAAATGTGCACTTTAGGTCAAAGGCCATAACTTGATATTGGTAAATCCAAATGACATGGGACCAAAGGAATTGGTTATAGGACTTCAAGACCTTTCCAAAATGTCCAAGAACATGTTCATATGATCAAAATTGAGCAAGATATGCATTGGAGAAGTTGGGAAATTTTTAGGAATTTGCAAAAGTCAACTTTGCTCAAAACACCTTATTTTTGCTAATGGGCCTCAAATCTCTTCTTGAAACTTCATCCATGGCCTATGCACGACCCATCAAGCTTAATTCATTTTATTTTCTTATTTTTTATTAATTAATTGGATTTTTAATTGATATTAATTCATTTAATTAATTTAAATTGTAGGAAAATAGAAGATTTGGTTTTTCAATCTTTTTGTGAAGCAAATATGACCTAAAAAGGCTGGCAATTTCATGCACAAATCAAAGATATCAAAATCTCCAAAATTGGCAACTTTATTCAATCATGAAAATGCAAAAAGATTTGATTTTCAATCAAATATTCAATCATCATTGCAAGGGATTTTTGCTCAAGATTTTGACCTTATTCCATTCCTCTATATATATGCAAGCTACCCTGATGGAAAACACGTGAGAAAACTGCAGAAAGAGAGTCATAGCATATTGAGAAAATTCAAGAAAAGTTGAAACTGACTTTTGCATTCTAGGGCAATTTAAACACTTTTGTTGATTCTAATACACTGCAGGAGGTTCCCAGGACGTGTTACAGTCAAATTCCAGCTTCAAAGCTCAAGAAATCACTGAGAACAGAACCACGGTTTGCACATTTTATCCATAATCGTAACTCTTAATTCGTGAGCATTTAACATGATTTTTTTATTGTTTTGCATTGCTAGTAATCATATGAAGCTAATGGCATAACTGAATTGAATTAAAACGCCATAAATCAAAAGTTGCCATGAACAAGTTTTAGGGTTCATAAGCTTTGAAATTGGGGATTCCTAAACCAGGAAAAATTAAGACTTGTGAGACCAATGACTGAATTCGTTGAACCAAGACGAACAAGATTGAACCCTCGCAAAATATTTTTGTGAATCACAGTTCTATTCGCTATTTTTCGCCACTGTAGTTTGTGGGGGTTAAAAACCCCCGCTATCTGTTTATATTTTGCAGGAACAAATGAAGAAGACGATGACGCGTTGATGTCCTATTGGCTCGTTTGAAAAAAGCGCGCGTTTTTGTTATAATTCCAGCATATGGTTTATTTTCACATATAATCATTGCTCTTTATTTTAATATCAATTGAAACAACTTGGCTGAGTGGCAGGGACGCGTGCATATGACCATTGGGACCTGGGTTCGAATCCCAGGTCCCCCAAAATCCTTGTTATTATTTTCTTTCACATAATTACGTGCAGGTTTTAGGATGTGGTCTACCATGTACCTCAAATATCCAGGCGCCATGTGGCTTCAGGCATAAATCTAATGGCCCAGATGGAAGGATCATCATACTCCCAGTCAACACACGCCCTGGACAATCACCAAAGTCAAAGCAGGTGTGAGGTTAATGGGCCACAAAATTCCCAAATGCACCTCTTGATTTGGGCCATCACCCCCACAAGTTTATTTCTTTTCCTTTTTATTTTCTTTTATTAATTATTATTATTATTATTTAATTAACATAATTAATTATTTTCATAATAAAAATCAGAAAACTAAAAATGTAATATTTTTATTATTATTATTATTTATTTATTTCACCCTTTATTATTTTTGTAAATAAATACTAACAAATTAATTTAGTCTTTTTAATTAGGTTAATTTTTGATATTTTCACAATAATTTAAAATAAATTAGAATTAGGGTTTTTACTAACTTTTGACTATTTTTTATTTATTTCCTTGAGACATTAAAAAACCTTTCTTTTAATTAATTAATTAGTTTTAGGGTTAATTTAATTAAATGCAAAATAACAAAAACTTCTTTCTCAAAAAAGGGTCAAAACCCTAAGAACTTCTCCGATTCAATTTCTTTCGCGCATATTATTTTGATCATTATTATGTAAATGCTCTGAGGATGTAATAACGTTAATTAGGACTTTTTATCACTTTCTTTAATTTCCCGCAATTTACTTTTCAAGGGTTTGCTTTTGGCGATGTAAATACCCGACGCCTTGTAATAGCGTAGATTTACTTTCCGCAATATTTAACTGTTAGATGTATGTTAACTAGGCTATGCATGACAAGATCTATCTGAAAATTAAAATCAAAATGTAGCTCACCATAACATGTACAAAGATAACTTAAACATGAAACTTGACACGCGTGCACATGCCACTCTTAGGGTACGCCTCACTTGGTTGCCTCAACGTGGTCATTGAGTATAGGGTGTTTTAGAGGTCTCCCTCTTGTCTAAAGATCCAAGTTGCCTCGAAACGGTTGCCTCGGATAAAACGATCTAAGACATTAGGGTTACCGCTAAGGCGTCCTACTATTGCTTTGGTGACCACATGTCCCTATAATCGAATTGACCCGAATAACTCTAACGACGGTGCTACCTACTTCTCAATAGTGGGATAGTACTGTCTAAAGGACATTTACACAGCTTAATTTCTTTTGAGTAGGTAGAGGTTCTCAGGTACTTGCTCTTTCAACACAAAAAATACTTTTCGCACTTACACTTTTCTGACAAAAGTTTTCAAACAACACTTCATACACTCTTAAGGACTGATACAAGAGTTAAATCGAAGTTTTCAAACAAACTTTTTCAAAACCCACAAACACAAGAAAAGAAAACATTTTTGAAAACATAGTGAGCAAGTACCTAAGAGCCTGTGGATAACCACGGATAGAAAGGGTGCTAACACCTTCCCTTTCTATAATCTACCTCCCAAACCGAGAAACATCTCGAAAAGGAATTTTGCTGTGCTTTTGTCCTTTCCTTGTTGGAGAAAATAAAAGACGGTGGTGACTCTTGCTTACCGCGACATTTCGCGAACCAGCATTTCAAAACAGTCAGTTCTATTTCCACCGATCACACTAACTCTATGAGTTGAGGAGGAATCCTTACGAGGTTGACTTGAATGGTTTTCCTGCGGATAGGATCCATGTCCTACAAAACAGAAACAAAGATAAATCCCAGAAATCCTTGAAATGGTTAGTGTGTATGAGTATGATGTTATGATGTTCATGATGTTATGTACAAATAAAATATACACAAATAAATCAAACAAGTCCTTAGGTTTAGGCTTGCATGGATTCTCATAGATAAGTACCCTCTTAAAGTTTAGTCGGCTCTAACCTGTCCTAGTAATAGTAACCTGGTTCTAAGGAGCTCAATATCACTAGTTTGTTTCCTTGGGAATTGTTTCAGCGCAAGCCTCTTTAATGGCGACCGAAATATCCCAAAGAACCAAACCTCAATGAGTGTAGTATCGAGTATCTACCAACTTCGGACTGCACCAAAGTCGGTCATCTCACTATGTCCTAATGGCCAAGTTGGTCAAGTAAAGGTTTTAAAGTTCATTAGTGCTTCATGACATCACTCAGTGGCCTCGTATTCTCCTTGACTACTCAAGGGCTATCGGTACCCACAAATATGTCGCACTAACGTAGCTATTGCTTAGACCGTGTCGGTATACCCCACACAGTTTCCACAACTTATTGCTACTTACATATAAGGTATCCCAAATTCGGGTAGAGGATTCAAACCCAAACAAAGAACCATAATGTAAAGTATATAAGTCAAACAATGAAAGCAAGTAAGTGTGATCTAGCCCTAAGGTAACCCCACTTTTAGAATATTCCTCAACAGAGTCGCTAGTTCTATGATACGACGGAAGAACTGACTCGGGTCGTTTGCGCTTGATCGCAATTGTGCGGTTAGCAAGAGTCGCCACCGACTTTTCTTTTATTCAATAAGGAAAGGCTTAAAAGAATAGGAAAGACCTTTAGAGATTTTTTATGAGTTTGGGGGGTAGATTATGAAAAGGGAAGGTATTAGCACCCTTTTCATCTGTAGTTATCTACGGGCTCTTAGTTGCTTTCTAGATCACCTGCTTTTGTTTGAAAATATGCTTTGTATGGTGTGTGAAAGTATTTTGAAAAGGGGACATCGTTTAGGCAAACTTTGTAATGATTCTCGTTCGTAAGAATGTATACAAAGTGTTAATCTTTTGAAAATGTTTCAGGTTTGAAAGATGTTTTTTTGAAAGTGTTGGTGTAAAATGTTTGTTTGTGAGCAAGCTAGCAACTAGGAGCGAATCTACCTACTCAAAGGGTCTTTAATTTTTTCTTCCTCCTCCTTTAGATGTTGCTACCTTACCATTGTTTTGGTAAGAAGCCCCATCGTTGGACGTGAAGGGACGGACGCGGGACGTTTTTACAGTCATAGAAGGCAACTTGTGAGACGCTTTAGCAATTTTCATAAGGGACTAGATCATTTTACTGAAGGCAACATCGAGGGACTACGATCTTTTTTATCGAAGGGTCTTTGCTAAAGCGTCTCATACTCGAGGGACATGACTTTATTTCCGAGGCAACGAGCAAGGTTACCCTAGAGGTGCGCATGTGAAAAAGTGTGTTTGATTCAAGTTATTTTGTTCTTTGATTAGGTTATCTAGCGATTGATTTTGAATCTTGCCATGCACGCCCTAATTACTAGCACTTATGTTCGAAAGCGATAAATTGCGAAAATGTAAAGGTCCTACGCTATTACACCATTTAGGGATAGGGGAACAAATTTATAAATGGGGGGTTGCAATAATTTAAACCCTAATTAACTATTACAACCATATTAAAATGTACAATGCAAGAGAGAAAAAGGATTTGTTTTGAAAAAAATGTTTTTTGTCTTAATGAATTAAGAAAAAGAAATAAATTAATTAATGAAAAGAAATATTTTTATGTCTCTTTTAGATTAATAAAAAGGGTATTAATAATAAAATAAAAGAGAAAAAAGGAAAAACAAAGAGAAATAGGATCAGCATGCTGCTGAAAGAAAAAATAAAGAGGACCCGAAGTTCTGATACCAGACGCGTTGTGGTTCATTAGGAAACATCAGCGGTGATCAGAAGTTCTGATTTAATGCACTCTGAGATCCTGCAAGAAACGTTAGAGGGAAAACACAGAAGTTCTGGGTTGTTACGCACTAAACTTCTGAGTGTTAGAATAGTGAGAAAGTCTTAGAAGTTTTGTGTATTAAAACAATGAGGAGAACTCAGAAGTTCAGTATGTGCTAACAGCGAGTGAACATCAGAAGTTTAGTGTGTTTAAATAGTGAGAAAATCATATAAGTTCTGTGTTATGCTAAAACCGTGAGTAAAAATCAGAAGTTTTGTGCTACATTTCAACTCTTTCCTCATATTAATCAGCACATCAACAATTTATTCAGTTCTTAACAAACAGCAAATCAGGAGGATCAAATCACAACAATTTATAGAAGTTATAATCCTAATTCTGAGCCTAGCCTTAATCAAGAAGTTCTGAACCACATTTTTTCTACCTATGCAATAATATGGACAACATCAATACTATGATATTTACATATTTTAATGATGTTCTGAATGAAAAGATGCAAAGTCAGAAAGACTTACCTTGAATCTGAAGCGTGTGCTTGAAACTTGAATTGCTTCCTTCAGATGTTCTGGAGTCAGCAAGAACAACGAAAGAGAAAATTCTAAGTTCTTTGATTAAAAGGTTTTGGTTTTTCTGTTTGGGAATTCTGGATTTTTATGAAGGTTTCACAGTTTTCTTTTCTCTCTTTTGATGATTCTCTCTCTCCAAAATCCAGCCCCTTGAAAGTGTGATGGAGCAACTTATTTATAGTTGAGTTTGTTGTGATTTTGGGGGGGAAATAAATGGGATTTAAACCTTTTTGGCATACTGTTCCATTTCTTTTTAAACACAATTTTCATATGATAATTTGGTGCAATTATGGGGTTTGAGAAAAACACAGACGTGGACTGGCTCAGCAGCACCTTGGAGTGTTGTGGTAGTTGGTGGTAGGAATGTGCTATAGAAGTGCAGCAGGTTGCTCAAACGAGGTTTTGGGATTTGGTGATGTTCTGATCGCAAAAGACCAGAGTGAGATTAGAAGGGTGAGGCTCTGATTGAAACACAAAACATAGCCTCCATATGCTGAAGGGTCACGTTCTGATTGAAGGACATAGTTTCCATGAGTCATGTTTTGAACCATGTTTGCAAATTCTGGTTTCACTTGCATGGAGGCTGGCTCAGAAGTTCTGAAGTACCATATTCTCTTAAGACTTAGAAAAATTTCTAATTTTTTTAGAAATTTGGATTTTTCAAAGTAATTTCTGACTTTTGATTTTTTTGATGAAATAATTTCATGTCTTGATGAAATGTAATTGTTGAAACTTGATTTTTGACCTAAAAGTCAAAGTTTTACTTTTTAGTGTGCTTTTGACCGCTTTTCCCTTGTGGATGATTTTCTTGGAAAATTATAATTCAAGACTTGAAACTTGATAGAAGCAAACTTGAGGGTCCAGGATGATCCTTTGAGAAATGAGAGAGCAAATTTTGGGGTACAATACATGGGTTGTATTCTGGGACAACAGGATGAAACATGGAAGAAAGAGTACACCATTTATCATCTCAGTAAAAAGTTTACTGATTGTGAGTTACGGTATTCCATGCTGGAAAAGACATGTTATGCTTTGGCCTGGGCGGCAAAGCGTTTGCGGCAGTATATGTTGAATCACACTACTTGGTTGATCTCCAAAATGGATTCAATCAAGTAAATTTTTGAAAAGCCTGCTCTTACTGGGAGAATTGCTCGCTGGAAGATGTTGTTATCTGAATATGATGTCGAACACCGCACTCAAAAAGCTATTAAAAGCAGTGTGTTGGCAGATTATCTTGCTCACCAACTAGTTGAGGATCACCAGTCTGTAGAATATGAATTCCCCGATGAGGATGTGATGTTCCTGAAAGTGAAAGATTGTGATAAACCATTGCCTGAGAAAGGTCATGACTCTGAATATCGTTGGAGTATGATATTTGATGGATCTGTGAATGCTTATGGTAAAGGAATTGGTGTCGTGATTGTCACTCCCCATGGGTCGCACATTCTTTTTACCGCAAGGTTAACATTTGATTGTACTAATAATATGGCAGAATGCGAGGCTTGCATCATGGGTCTCGAAGAATCTATTGATCTCAGAATTAAAATTCTAAATGTGTATGGTGATTCAACTTTGGTAATAAATCATATTAAAGGAGAATGGGATACTCGTCACCCCGGCTTGATCCCTTACAAAGATTATGCTAGAAGATTGTTACCTTTCTTTAACAAAGTTGAATTCCATCATATTCCTAGAGATGAAAATCAATGGCGGATGCTATGGAAACTCTGGCTTCTATGTACCAAGTAAATACTTAGAATGATATACCTCGAATTACGGTTCGACGACTGGATAGGCCCGCTCATGTGTTTACAACAGAGGAGGTGGCAGATGAAAAACCTTGGTATCATGACATCCATCATTTTCTTCAGACTCAGGAATACCCGGTTGGTGCTTCGAAGAAAGATAGAAATACATTGAGAAGATTGGCAGGCAGTTTCTTCCTCAGTAAAAATGTGTTGTATAAAAAAAATTATGACATGGTCTTGCTCAGATGCGTGGATAGACACGAAGCAGACATGTTGATGCATGAGGTTCATGAAGGATCATTTGGCACTCATGCCAATGGACATTCAATGGCTAAAAAAATGCTAAGGGCAGGTTACTATTGGCTGACAATGGAATCTGATTGTTATAAATTTGCAAAGAAGTGTCATAAATGTCAGATTTATGCAGACAAGGTCCATGTGCCTCCGACACTTCTCAATGTGATTTCCTCCCCATGGCCTTTCTCTATGTGGGGTATTGACATGATTGGGATGATAGAACCCAAAGCTTCGAATGGACACTGTTTTATCTTGTTAGCAATTGATTACTTCACCAAGTGGGTGGAGGCTGCTTCATATGCTAATGTCACTAAGCAGGTGATTTGTGCTTCATCAAGAATAATCTTATATGTCAGTATGGTGTGCTAAACAAAATTATCACCGACAATGGCTCGAATTTGAACAATAAATGATGACTGAACTTTATGAGGAATTCAATATTGTCCATCATAATTCATCTCCGTACAGGCCAAAGATGAAATGGGTTGTTGAAGCTGCTAATAAGAATATCAAGAAAATTATCCAGAAAATGGTTTCTACTTATAAGGATTGGCATGAAATGCTCCCTTTTGCTTTGCATGGATATCGAACATTTGTCCGTACTTCAACAGGAGCAACCCCGTTCTCCCTTGTGTATGGAATGGAAGTTGTGCTCCCAATTGAGGTTGAGATTTAATCTTTGCGTGTGATAATGGAAACCAATTTGACAGAGGCTGAATGGGTCCAAAACCGGTTTAACCAATTGAATTTGATTGAGGAGAAGAGGATGACGGCTTTGTGTCATGGCCATTTATATCAGAAAAGAATGAAGAAATCTTTTGATAAGAAGGTCAAACCTCGTGAATTCAGAGAAGGCGACCTCGTGCTTAGGAAGATCATGTCTTTCAACACTGATTCTAGGGGAAAGTGGACTCCCAATTTTAAAGGCCCATATGTTGTCAAGAAAGCCTTCTCTGGCACTGCATTAATTCTTGAAACTATGGATGGTGAGGAGTTCCCACGTCCCATGAGTGCTGATGCAGTCAAGAAATACTTTGCCTAAAGAAATAAAAGAACAACTTGCTAAGTTGAAAACCCCAAAGGGCGGCTTAGGCAAAAAAGAGCATCTCGGTAGGCCAAAAACCCGAAAGGGCAGTCTAGGCAAAAATTAGAGACATAAACAGAATAAATTTTCCGCTAAGTCGAAAACCCGCAAGGGTAGATTAGGCAAAAGTTAGGGGATTTCTTGGCAAGTAACTACATCATACAAGACTTGATCATTGGAGCAACAATCTTCTCGGATTCTCATCACACTTCAAGTGAAGTTGCTGCTCATGATTTCAAAAGTTGTTAAGAGGGGATAGTGGTCATTGTATCTCAATGTATATTTTCCATTATATATTACCATTTTCCGAACTTTGTAATTATCCATGGAGTCTCGCCATTCGCAGACTTCCATTTTATTAATGAAATTCGAGCTTTTACCCAATTATTTGTATTTCTTATTTTATTTATCTTGCAAAGACTCTATTTATTATTGATAATAACTTTCAAAGCAAAAAGATTAAATAACAAAATCGATTTTTCAAAAATAATTTACAATTTGCTTTTACTTTGGAATTTGTGATGAAATAATGACAACAAAAATGGTGATCCCAGGAATGGACAAACTCCAGTTTGTTTTAAGAAGTTTTTGTTCCCCTCGGGAAGGTTTACTCAGGATGATTCCCCTTATTGGGTTCGAAACTCGGGTATCCTCATTCAAGTTTGGATTCATTTCCCCTCCTTGTCTGAGTTTTCATGATGTAAGGTTTTCAATCCTAGGTTTCCCCAGTGAAGAACGTATTTTGGATTTTTCCTTTGTGAATGTGGTGTTAACCTCCCCAATGAAGTAGGCTTGAATTCCCCAGTGAATGTTTTGATAATTTGGTGTCCATCTGCTTTACTTGAGATTGGTTTTGCAATCCCCAGTAGAAGTGTTACTTTTGAAAACGTTTGTTTCCCCGGTGAAGCCTGAAGAAGGGTGTTATATCCCTATATCTGTACCATTCTATCACTTTGTTTTGTTTACTTCCGGATTGTGTTTCTCCCCAGTAAAGCTAAAGTAGGCAGCAAGTTTTGTTTCCTCAGTTGGCATTTACTTTTTCTTGGAATGATCATCTTGGATGTGGTTTAGCCGAGTGCTTTTTGTGCCAGAGTTGGTTTTGCATGGTTATTCCCAGTGTTATATATCTGTTTTGTCAGCATACGCACGATAACACTCATACATTCATACATACATCATGCATAGCTAAAATTGGCAAATCATTATTCATTAAAATTTGTTAATATTTTTTGTTGACATATTACCCTGTTTTGTAGAGTTGTGTTGTCATCTCTCCAATAGAGTGCCAACCTTAAGCAGAAAGCATATATTCTTTAAATTTCCCCACTGAGTTGTCCCCCGTGGAAGATTTTTGCTTTATCCTTCCTGTACAGCTCCTTGTTTGGATGGATTTGGTTTCCCCTCTTGAGTTTATTTCTCAAAGGATGTATTTTAGTTGACTGTTTCATTCCAGTTTATTTATGGTTTGAATATGTGGTTCCACAACAATATTATTTACTTTGGATTCATGAAAGCTTCGAGTTTTGGTTTGTGCATTTATTTTGCACGAGAAGACTTTATCTCCTTAGCAGGAATATCGTGGCATTTCCCCAGGAAGTCATATTTCTTTCCCCAGGAAGCCATATTCATATCCCTAGAAAGTCATTTCTTTTTACAATCCTCCATGACAACAAGTAGCAGGTCTCTTTATTTGAGCAACTTTTGCTTCCCTGTAAAAGTCGATGTAACTTTTTTTGCTATCTCCTCTATGAGTGGATAGTTTGCAGTCCGTCATCAGTTTACGCTAGTGGATGGCAAGACTTTCAAATTCGCAGAAACAACTCATTGTGAAATCTTTGCAAGTGGAAGTCTCTTTATTTGAGATGGCTTATATATTACCCTTTCCAGGCAGAGTGCCTCAGTTAAAGGAGAAGTTGAGACCCTTTCTAGGTGAAATGCCAGAATTTTAGGGAAACTTGTTATCTTTTTCCTATCTTCAGTGAATGTTGGTAGTTCATCGTCAGTGAAAAGCAATGCTATGATATCTTTTCTCTTTCTACCTTCAGTGAAAGTTGGTAGGTCATTGGCAGTGAACGTCGATGATTGTTATCTTTTTGCTACCCTCAGTGAATGTTGGTAGTTCATCGTCAGTGAACGGCAGTGCTATGATATATTTTCTCTCTACCTTCATTGGAAGTTGGTAGATCACCATCAGTGAAAGTTGGTGTTTGTTATCTTTTTGCTACCCTCAGTGAACGTTGGTAGTTCATCATCAGTGAACGGAGATGCTATGATATCTTTTCTCTTTCCACCTTCAGTGAAAGTTGGTAGGTCATTGACAATGAACGTCGATGATTGCTATCTTTTTTCTACCCTCAGTGAACGTTGGTAGTTCATCGTCAGTGAATGGCGGTGCTATGATATATTTTCTCTCTACCTTCAGTGAAAGTTGGTGTTTGTTATATTTTTGCTACCCTCTGTGAACGTTGGTAGTTCATCATCAGTGAATGGCGATTCTATGATATATTCTCTTCCTACCTTCAGTGAAAGTTGGTAGGTCATTGGCAGTGAACGTCGATGATTGTTATCTTTTTTCTACCCTCAGTGAATGTTGGTAGTTCATCGTCAGTGAACGGCGGTGCTATGATATATTTTTTGTCTACCTTCAGTGAAAGTTGGTAGATCACCATCAGTGAAAGTTGGTGTTTGTTATCTTTTTTTCTACCCTCAGTGAATGTTGGTAGTTCATCATTAGTGAACGGCGGTGCTATGATATATTTTCTTTCTACCTTCAATGAAAGTTGGTAGGTCATTGGAAGTGAACATCGATGATTGTTATCTTTTAGCTACCCTTAGTGAACATTGGTAGTTCATCGTCACTCAACAGCGATGCTATGATATCTCTTTCCCTTCTACCTTCAGTGAACGTTGGTAGCTCACCGTCAGTGAACGTTAGTGTTGATATTTCTTTTCCTTCTACCTTCAGTGAACGTTGGTAGCTTTACCTTCAGTAGGAGTTGGTGTATCCTTCGACCATTTTACCATCCTTTCTGATTCAGGTCTTTTCGATCCACCAGTGATTTATTTTCCTGGTTGGGTTACTCTCTTATTTCTTTATTTTTTGTTACATCCCCAGTGGTGTTTTGCGTCCCTTTGGAGTTGTCCATGTGCACTCATATTCATAAGCATTGCATGGCATCTTAGGTCCAAAAATAGGGTTTCTTTTATATTTAAGTATCTTCGATCGCTTCGACACGAAGATTTTTAACCTTCGTATCTCCAGATAGAAGAAACTTAAATAAGGGCAGTTGTTGTACCCCAATTTTTCCCCCTAAGATCCCTTCATCATACCATGTTGATTCAATCACAACAAGATCATATTAGGGCTTTTGGTTCTCCTCCCGATCTTTAGCTTTGCTCTTTGAGGAATCACCAAGCACCTTGACTTTTTTTTCTTGTGTAATCATTCATGTTTTGTTTTGACTTTCCTTTCAATTAATAAAATACAATGTTGGTTTGTCTTACTTGTCAATAATGTAGGTAAAGGCAATAGGGCTTAGCAAGTTGATCCATGGGTTCATGAGTTTATTTCCATGACCTAGTCAATGAAGCTTGAGAAGTTCAAACCTCACCATTGAAGTTGTTTTGTAAGGGATGGCATGGCAAGGTTATTTTGGTTCACTACATTTCCAAGTTATTAAGATTGATTCAAAAGTGCAAGGGGTTGATTGAAGAAGTTGTCATGGTTGGACAAGGCCTTGTTCTCATTGGTCACAAGTGCATATTTCTCTCAATTCTCAAGATATGGAAGTGGTTGTAGTTGCTATAAGTTCTCATTATCATCCTCAATAACTTATATTTATAAAGCATTTGTTTTGGTACAAGAAGTTTGTTCAAAATTGTCAAAGTTCCTCAAGGCATGTTTCTTAATCTAGGAGCTAGGGTTTTGAACTTCAAAGGAGTATATCTTGCTCATATTTGATATTTTTGAGTGATTCCAAAGACATCATTCTCTTCAAATGGTTATTAACAAATAACTTCAAAAGTTCCAAGGAGTTTTCATGTGGAAGAAACTTGATGAAGAAGAAAGATTACAAGTCCTCCAGATGAATCCCCAATTTTCCATGTGTGATTCAAATGATCATAACTTGGTCAATTTTTATCACATTGATCCCATTCTTTTTCCATTATTATCTTGAAGATGTGAACTTTATGCCTTCTTTTATGTGCAAAGTTAGAAAATGGATGGAAGTTGCCTTAAGGATATAAAAGATTATAGGTCATTTTATGAAAATTTTCCAACTTCAATAAGTCATAACTCTCTCAATTTTTGGAGATTTTTAATGGTTCAAGTTTCAAAATGTCATTCAAGAGATCTACTTCATTCCATCTTTTTTGATCAATAGCAAATTCTAAGTGGAAGGCCATGTTTGGATGCAAGACATTATATGTCACTTTTGAAGAAAAAATTGAAATATTTCTAAGTATGGAAAGTCAACATTTTTTCTCCAACTTTGACTCAACACAACTTTCAGCTCAAGCATCCATTTGATTCCATTTTTTCCATTTCAGAGCTTGTAGCCTCATCTTTCTGAAGCATCAAGAATCATGCCCTAAGACCCCTTGAGCTGAAAATGCCATTGGTCAGAAGTTGGCACTTTGAAACTGAATTTTTCACCAAGTCAGAAGTTTGAAATCCTTGATTTGGCTTCTAAACACTTTGTTTCTGCGCGTTTATGCCTCTAAACATGTTTAATGAAGTTCCAGAAGTGATTAGCAAAGCAAAACGCGCATTTTGGATGAGTTTTGATCAAATCGGAAGTCACACTTTTCTTGTTTGCAACTTCACACGATTTCCCTCCAAACTTCATCATTTCACACGCTTGGACATTCCATTTGATTCCCTATAAATAGAGGGTCATCCCCCATTCATTTCCTCAAACTTGGATAGCCAGAATCACCCTGTCAAACTTGTTCCATAACTCAAAATTCAGCAACTTCGAAATTCATACACAAGCCTTTTTCAATCCATTTTTTTCATCAATTCACCTTCCTTGATCTTCCCTGAAGCTAACCATATAGTTACATTCAAGAATCGTGCCTTGTATTGCTCCATAGAAGTCCAATTTCAGAGCTCTGCAACTCAACTTCAATAGGTAGATTCCTTCATCAATTCTTCAATACTTTGATATCATTGAGATGCTCTCATTGCCCTGGTTCTAGTCGCAACACTTGCTTTTTACTGGAAACACGTTTTGACCATGAAATTTCAAATCCTTTTTCAAAACTTTCCTTCCAAATTGGTTGAGCTACAATTTATATAAATTTGGCGCGAGGGTGTGGTTATCTTCGTCTTGAAGAGACGAAGCGAATGGCATAGGTCTGAGCTTATGATTTTACAGTTTGAGAGACCTGCAATTCACGTTGGCTGGAGGTTGAAGATGACCAACGTGTCATCTTCCAACCAATGATGGCATGCCACTTGTTATTTTTTAATTCTGGTTTAATAATTGATTCAGTGCTTTATTCACTAATGACCATGATATGCACAGCGCACCAGATCCTTTGGATCTGATTACTAACGCGTTTTGACTCTCATCCAATGGTCCACATATTTTTTACTTTTATTTTCTTTTCTGATTTTTATATTTAATTGTTTTAAACTTCTAAAAATCATAGAAAAATTATTTTTAGTCCAAAAAATCTGAAAAAAATTATGAAAAATATTTTTGATTATTCTCTTTCTGATTTTTATTTTTTCACAATTTAATTTTGTGTTTTGGTATTTTTTATAAATTTACACTTTATTTGAATTGTTTTAAATATTTAAAAATACTTTTATGCATGTTTAAATTCTAAAAAAATTACGGAATGATACAATGATATTGTGACAAATATTGGTGACCTTATTTTATTTTTGTTTGACTTTGTTATTTTTTTTATCATTTTTGGTTTATTTTACCCCTTTCTTTTATTTCAAAAAATAGTTTCTGACTTTAAAAAATTACCAAAAAATTTATAAAATTATTTTAGTTCATTTTTGATTTTTCTATGGTCTTACTTTTTATTTCTTGATTAATTTGAACATAGTTGATATTTTTTTCTCTTTTATTTCTATTTTTAAATATTATTTTTAAACCTTTTGTATATATTAAAATATAATATTATTTTGTGACTATTTTCTGGCTGAGCTTGGGTTAAATTTTTTATCATGAACTTTATTAACATCATTGGATCCATGGTGTTGAGTCTAACTCCATAAAAATGGATGAATGATTTTAATAATAGTTTGATTAAATTTAATCCAAAAGTGGTTTGTATATTCTCTCTCACCCCTCTTCATCTCATCCCCTTCTTATTGCACTAAATCTTGTTGGAGCATGATCTCTATATCATGTCTCAAAATAAATAGTGCATAGATTGCTATTGACCGGCCTCAAAATAGGTGCGACTTCTATATAAGTCCACTTACGATTGCTTAACATAGCGCTAAATTTTGTCCCGGTTCAAATAAATGATCATTCGTGGCCCAAACTTATGTTTGCAAGCCCAAGTATGTTAATTTGATCTCTTTGATCCAATAACCTTGAGATTCATTGTGTGGAGGCTTTGGTTCTACCAACCCTCTAATGGATCTACAACACCTTTGGTCAACGCGGATCACTTAAACATCGTTGATCATTAAATGATACTCATAAGAATTCCAAATGGATGATATACTTGACAAAAAGCAAATGCAACTTGTTGTGTGGAGGCTTTGGTTCTACCAATCCTCTAATGAGTTCCAAATACAAGTTTCAAGATGATCATCCAACTAATCACTAATAATTGACTTTATCCTTTATTCTTTTATTATATGCCCCTTTTATTTTTATGCACTGTTTACTTTTAACATTTACATTTCATGTCATTTTCATCTTTGCTCATTTGAGTATTTACTTTCTTGTCATTTTTATTTTTGCTCACTTGAGTTTTACTTTTCTTTTTAAAACACCTAATAATTAACACAAACCCTAAAAATATTTAATGATACTTGGACTATTTGGTTACTATCCTTGGTATTATGGAGCATTGAACTTTTTGGACTTAGGATTAGAAACCTTAAACTATGATTGGAGACCTTGTGATCTTATCTGATTATTTTATCTAGAGCTCTTGAGGATTACCTCAAGACATTGGGTTGTTTGTTTGTTTTGTGTGCAGGTTATTATGATTACATTCTTTGTTTGTAATCTAGAATTCACCCGTATGCAGCCGTTTCTCTGCCCAATTTTTGTGAAGACTTAATACACTTGAAGTTTGATTCTCTCAAGAGGTCTAGTATTTTTGCTTGTTTTGTTTAAGTCCAAAGAATGGGAATTTTATCTTGGCTCATAGTTTCAAGTATTGGCTTATTGTTGATTAGATGGTTCTTATCCCTAGCTTTTACCTTATTCTTTAGGATAGCCTCTTCTTCTCCTCACATCTTCTTTAATTTCAAAAATCTTCCCCCTCCTTTTGAAAACTCTTCTTGTTTTAAACTTGAACCACTTTCATAATAAACTTGGACTTAGGTCCATGCATTTTCAAACATTTTCATAAATAAACTCCAATAAACTTAATAATACTTTGACATTTTTGTGAGAAGACTAAAAGTCAATCAATCTCATTTCAAACCATTTTGTCACTTTGGCTTTTATCTTTAAACTTTTCTTAAAATATTGGACTCTTGTCAATCCTTGTAGTGATGCAAACAATTATACTTCTACAATATATAGTGAAGAGAGATATTTTCCACTTGGGTGTTGATTGAGGCATTGTTGATTTTAAAATCCAAGTCATATCCTCCACTTTGAGATGATACAAATTCTCATTTCTCATGATTGTGGGTAGTAAGTATTTTTTCCATACGGACAATGACGATGATGTTTTATCTCATAAAATTAACCAACACATTTGTGTTTTAAAATCTTTAAAAGAGGAACTACGTGTACCCTGATCCCCTATTGCATGAAAAGATGGTACGTAGGCACTAAAGGTTCGCAACCGCAGCGGGTGCAAAAATAATAAATACATTTCTTTTCTCACCTCCACCATCTATTTTATACAACATTTTTCATAGCCAAAATATACAGATTTTACGAAGAGGTTCATGCGGAGTACCGTAGATGTTTAAGGTGCTAATACCTTCCCTTTGCATAAACAACCCCCTTACCTTGAATCTTTCCCCCCTCTTTTGGGTTATTCTCTCTTTTCCCATTCCTTTGGAAACAATAAAGCGCGGTGGTGATTTTTATTTTGATTTATATAAGTCTAGTCAATCCAATGGCTTAGTTTTGAATATTTCTACCGCTACAACAACACAACATGATCAATAGTTTCCTTTATGTATCTCAACACCCTCTCCACTATGATGAGATGACATTCTTGAGGCTTCTCCATAAATCTGCTCAACAATCCTACACTTTGGCAGATATCTGGTCTAGTATTGCAAAGATACCTCAAGGATCCAATGATTTATTTGTAAAGGGTCGAACTTACAAATTCATCATTTGATTCCTTTTTCAGCTTTGCTCCAGTCTCTAATGGAGTAATGGTTGCCTTAAAGTTGCTCATATTGAACAACTTCAGTATATCTTGAGTATACTTCGTTTGATGCAAGAAAACTCCTTCTTCGATGTCTTTGAATTCCATTCTCGGGAAATATGAGAGATTCCCTAAATCAAACATTTCAAATTCCTGCATTAACTTCAACTTTGCCTTCATTATCTCAGCTTTGTCAGCTCCTGTAATAAGTAAGTCATCAACATAGAGACATAAAATGATTCGATCGACAATTTTGACATAATTTACATATACCCCGTGTTCAGAGACACACTTTGTGAAACCTGCTTTGATTAGGAAGCTATCTATCCTTTTATTCCAAGCTCTAGGAGCCTGCTTCAACCTATAGAGAGCCTTCCTTAATTTGTAAACTTTTGACTCTTTCCCTTTGACGTCGAAACCTGGTGGTTGAGTAATGTAGACTTCTTCTTCCAATGGACCATTCAAAACCGCTGACTTTACATCAAGTTGGTGCATTTTCCATCCTCTATATGCAGTTATCGAAACAACAATCCTGATTGTTTCGATCCTCGCAACAGGTGCATATACTTCATCGAAGTCAATACCAGGTTTTTATAGAAAACCTCTGGCCACCCGTCTTGCCTTATACTTTGCAATCTCACCATTTGGCTTTCGTTTCACCTTGTAGATCCATTTCACATCAATTGGTTTCTTGTTGGTTCTTTTGACAAGATCCCAAGTCTTGTTCTTCTCAATGGCTCTAAGTTCTTCTTTCATGGCTTCACACCAATTCGAATTGCTCAAGGCTTCGCCTAAATCAATTGGTTCTGCTTCATCTATCATCATGGCTACTTCGATTAAGTCACCATCTGCATCGATTGCTTGATATGAAAACATCTCATATCCAATCAGCCTAGTCGACTCAGTTCTTGTTCTTGTGGATCTTCTTTCATTCTGCACAAGTGGTTCTTCATTTCGACTTGTCGAAGCTTCGTTATGTTCATCTTCTTCGAACACCGTTGTGACTGTATCTGATTCTTGTCGAACTGAACTTCGACTCCAATCCCACCCTTTGCTTTCGTCTACAAGAACATCTCTGCTGATCACTAGTTTATCTTTGATTGGTGAATATAACTTGTATGTACCAGTCGAATGATAACCTATGAGCATCATGACTTCACTATGATCATCCAGCTTCTTTCTCAATTGTTCAGGTACATTCCTCAAACACACTGATCCAAAAACTCTAAGATGACTTACATTTGGCTTCGACCCTATCCAAGCCTCATGTGGTGTCTTTTCTACCATCTTCTTCGTTAGGCATCTATTTAGAATGTATACTGCTATCAAAGTTGCTTCAGCCCAAAATCTCTTAGGCATATTCTTAGCTTTCAACATACATCTCGTCTTGTTCAGTACACTTCTATTCTTTCTCTCAGTTATGCCATTATACTGAGGTGTATTGGGTGCAATAACCTCATGCTCTATACCTTCCTCATTGCAAAATCTAGCAAATTCAACATAATTATATTCACCACCACCGTCAGTTCTTAACTTCTTCAATTTGCAGCCACTTTGTTTCTCAGCATGCAACTTGAACTTCTTGAACTGTGTGAATACCTCACTCTTCCTCTCAATAAGGTAAATCCGCATATGTTTGGTGAATTCATCAATGAAAGTAAGGAAATACTTGTTACCTCCATTAGACTTTACTTCAAAGGGTCCACACACATCTAAATGAATCAGCTCCAGTTTTTGCTTTGATCTTATATGGAATTCACGTTTAAACGCCTTACTTTCATGTTTAGCTTTACGGTATTCCTCACATATATGCTTTGGTTCCTTCACATACAGCAACTCAAGCACCATTCTTTTCTTATTGAGCATACATAAGCTCTTGAAGTTTAGATGTCCATACTTGGATGCCATAGCCAGTTCTTGTCTTCTTCTGTAGTTAAAGCAAGACATTTGTGATCTGATGTGTTGATTTCAACCTTGAATGTTTTGTTCTTCGCCAATGGTGCTTTAACTATTAGCCTCTCATCAGCCTTATATACCTTCATCTGATTATTCTCCAACTTCATGTTGAAACCTTTTGCAAGTAATTGACTTACACTTATCAAGTTACTTGTTATCGAAGGTACATATAGAACTTCAATGATAGTAGCCTTTCGACCATCCTTTATGATAATCGAAATATCTCCTTTACCATCTGATTTGATATGTCTGCCATCTGCAAACTTTATCACTTTTTCGGCTGACTCATCTAGCTTGATAAACCAGTTTTTATTGTCAGTCATGTGGTTGCTACATCCTGAATCCAGATACCACATGTTATTTTTCTCAGTAGTCGACTGAGTGTTCACCAACAACAACATATCATCAGAATCATTATCTCCAGCTCGTGCATATTGAGCTTCATCATTATCTTTCGACCTTGCATCTTTCTTTCTTTGACAGTCTCTAGCGCAGTGACCAAAACCTTAACAATTGTAACATTGCACCTCTTTTGTGTCAATTTTATTCCAAGAATACTTGTTGCTCACACCTTTCGAGTCAGTATTCTTGCTTGACTTCTCATCGCCAACAAGATTTTTTTGCTGCTTCGACTTCTCTTTTCCAGCTTTCTTGCTGAATCTTGATTGCAATGCTTGTTCAGTTGTCTTCTCTCTTTCTGAGTTTCTCTGCTGCAGCCTCATTTCGTGAGTCTCCAATGAAGCTTGAAGTTCTTCCAACTTCATCTCAGATAGATTCTTGGCCTCTTCAATTGTCACAACAAAGTAACTGAAATCTGCAAATAAGAATCTCAAAACCTTTTCTATCTTTTGCAAATCCGTAAGCGCTTCACCACATACCTTCATCTGGTTTGTTATAGTTACAACTGTTGAGAAATATACAGAAATAGATTCATCCTCTTTCATCTGAAGCATCTCGTACTGCTTCCTCAGTGTCTGTAACTTCACCTTCTTCAGTTTCTCATCTCCACCATATAAAGATTTCAGCTTTTCCCAAGCTCCTTTTGCTGTTTCTTCTTCAATTATCTTTTCGAATATGTCACAGTCCACACACTGGTGAATCAAGAACAGCGCATTGCCATCTTTCTTCCTCTGATCTTTGTGCGCAGCTTTCTGGGCTTCCGTAGTATCTACTTCTAGTTCTGATATTCCATCATTCAAGATTTCTACGATATCTTGAAATCTGAAAATAACTTTCATTTGCGCAACTCACCGTTGATAGTTTTCACCTTTGAAAACCGGTAGATTTGCTGGAAACTATGTTGATGTTGTTGATCCGTTTGCCATTAGATTCTCTGAATTACAAACAAGCTCTTGATACCAATTTGTTGGAACAAATGATTCAAGAAAAATGATTTTGTGAAAACAAGAAGAAGAGAGAAATTGTGAGTTACTTAAGTGTAACTAACTATCTAACTAAATATATTATAATTACTCTGTTGATTACAAACATAATAGTCCTTTATATAGGCAAAATGTCCAGACCCAAATACACATGCTAAAAGCACAAATATAACTAAATAAGAATTATACAACTAACAAGATTTAGGGATGAAGGTGTGAAAGCAAATGATTTGAAGGTTTGAAGTTATTGATGTGTTTCTGGGTTTTGTGATGAGTTTATTGGGTTGAGCAATTTGGGAAAGAAAGAAACATAAACGAGAGAAATGAAAAAAATATTAAAATTATTGATATAAAAAAAGAGAGAAACAAATGTAAGTTTGAGATATGTGGCCATCAGATTTGATGCTATAACAAAATAATAAGCATCTTGTATTTTGAGTGTTATTTTTAATTACTACGCATATTGGTGGATTTTAATAATATTATTACATTTTTTATCCGTTTTCACTCAAAGTCTAACATTGTTTTAGACTTAAAGCTTATATTTAATATATATCATTAACATTTTTCTATTAATAATTACTCATGGAATTTCTATAAATAACTAGATAAAATTAGATAAAATTTTCTATAATATTTTGTCATTATTGTCACTTTTCCATATTGGTTATTGTATAAACCATGTGTTAGAGGAATAGGATAGTTGTGAATTAAAAGTAGTTCTTAACTTTTGAAGTGCAACATTTTTGTTTCAATGTAAAATAAGTATCATTCACCAAAAAAAAGTATCACTCACCAAAAAAAATATTAGATATCATATAATAGCAATAATATGAAATAATAAACTTTAGACTAAATGAGTATTATTTATGCTGAAAAATTATAATGTATAACAAGAATAACTGTATCATTTAATGAACTAACATATAATTTCTTATAATGTCTTAATGTAAATAACAAGAATAAGTGCTAGTATTATTTTCTTTCACTATTTTTTTATGCTTCATAAATCTGCAAGTTTAATTTATCAGTTTGATCAAATTCATATCAACTACTTTAATAAGTGCATGATTTACATGTCCAGTTTAAACCTGCTCTGAACTATTGTATGACATAATACACAAGGAAAAATGACATGTTTTTAAAATATTATTATAGTTCGTATTGTATCAAGTATTGAACTAGCATATAGCTATATTATAAACAATTTTCAAAATATTAATGGAACTGATATGTTTGAAAGAGTTGATGACATTTACTAGGCTGATTTGACTTATGAAATGTATGACATAAATCATTATTTTTTTGATGTCTACATAAATCATCATTTTATTTGGCTGATATATAAACATCATAGTTTTAAATAGATAAAAACTCATCTTTGAAAGTTATGAGACGGTAAATATATCTCAGCCATTGGACTATTCGTATGTAAATATCTTGAGCTTTGATTTTATTTGATGTGACAGTAAACATGCCACCATCCTTCCTTCACCAGTCATGTCTCAAGTCGATGTCTTAAGTACGGGTATTAAGGTGACAGAAAATACAATAATTGATTAATAAATAAAAATATATTTAATATGAATGTTAGGGTAGGCACGTACTTTTGCTAAACATAAGTGAAATACGAAGGGTAATAAGGAAGAATAAAAATATAAAATGAAAGAAAAAATGTTGATATATAAATATGAATAATTGATGGTTGGTAAATGCTTCCATTTCTATTTGCATCTATGAATTTAAAAATTTAATTCTTCACTTTTGCCCACATCTAGTCATATTATAATTTTAATTAAAAATTTAATTATGGTAAAAAAAATTTATATATTTTTATACTAAAACGGTTAGCAGTATCTTTAAAGAAAATAATAAATTTATCAAAATATGTATTATATATGTTAGGAATAAATTTCAAAACAATTGCTTTGAATAATTAAAATTTTAATTAAATCATCTCTAAGTATTAATAAAAGATTAAAAATATCATAGTGTATAAATATAATAAGAGTTGATTCTCATAATATTTTTTGGAAAATGTCAATGTTTAAGAAATTTAATGTAAAAATGTTCATTTAAAAAATTTATATATTTAAAATTTTAAAAGTTGAATTATTATTTATTTTAATAATTTATATTTAGGTTTGAGTTGTTTAATTTAAGTCTTTAAAAATATATTATTGATAAAAATGTTTTTATAAATGAGAGATAAAATAATATCGATTTTTTTTAAATAATTACATTTTTTTTAAATTTAAATAATTATATTTTTTAAAAATTTATCAAACTGACCACTTTTCAAATAAAAAAATTCGTCACACGGATAAGTAGCCACTCTGTGTGGCGCATGCATGCATTTTAAAGAGGAGGCGCCACACTGCATGACTTGTCTTTCTCTGTAAAGCCATGCAGTGTGGCGCATGCATGTATTTTCAGAGAGGAGGTGCCATCCTCCTTGACTTGACAGTGTTATATGGTTTTCTATAAATGCAACCACCCATCCTCTTCATTTTTTCACATCATTTGTAACATAACTCTTAGAAGATGTCTTTAACTCCCTTGCCAAAGTTTTCACTGATCAAAACAGATGCGCATGTTATTTTTTCAGCGACAAAGCCTCCGGTGAAGATCAAACTCTGGAACATGCAGACGTTCGAGCATTTCGAGAGACACTTGATTCACTGGTTGGAAGGAGACATTCCTGAAGGTGAACAAATCAGAAAAATAGAAAGGCACATTTCAGTGAAGAACGAAAATAGAGTAAGTCGATCATGGAAAAAGGTGAGATGTGACGCTGATGTCATGATGATGATGCTTGGACCAGACGATGTTGTGTTGATGGTTTTTATCTCTTAGATATTATGATTTGTTTAGTTGTTTTATTTGTTTATCATATTGTTGTATTGTTGTCCTGAGTTTGTGGTGTTGTAATTTTTTGTGTCATTATGTGAAAGTTGTTGTAATCGAATGATAAATTGAACAGGAAATGATAACTCGAATTTAAATTGAAATATATTGCGTACAACAAATTAAACACTCCGGAAAGTTTGCTATAAAAAGTTAGGTTGCAGAGCTAGACCCAATATTCAGATAGTTTTTCCGATTGTGTCCTGGAAGACGACATGTACTGCATAATCTTATCATTTTGTTGGCCGTATCCATTTCAGTTCTAATACGAGTGCTTTTTGGACGCCCCTTTTTCTTTCGTCGCATTTGTTCATTGTGCCAAACAATGTCCCCTTGATAAGCAGACCAATAATCCTCCTTTGTCAACACGGAGAAGGTATTGATGTACACACCTAAAACGCTATTTGTTGTGTACACAAAGGATATATGTTGTATTGGATCCAAGCGAACATGCGAACATGCTGCTATAACATGAGAGCAAGGCATGGGAGATGCTTGAAACTTTCTGCAATCACACCAACCTCTATCTAGTTCGGCCTTATAATATCCCATTGGCCTCCCATCATTATGATCCATTGTCTCTTGTACACTAAACCAACCTTTAATACGATCAAACACGGTGGCACTATGGGTGTTTGCTTTCACAGTCTCCTCGTTAAATGTTTTCGTCGTGCATTCACTGAACAACTGCCCTGATTGTAACACTGCCCTCCATTTTGAACTTCTTGTGTCAAACAATGACCCCATACTGAAATATGTTGCTCTAACCAAAGCAGTAATTGGTAGGTTTCGAATGCCTTTGAATACAAAGTTCAATGATTCCGCCAAATTTGTTGTCATGTGGCCCCATCATTGACCATTGTCAAATGCCCGAGTCCACTTCTCCACTTGAATATTATCGATCCACCTTAATGCTTCTGAGTTTGCCAACCAGATTTCTTCGGGATAGTGTCGGAATGACAGTTCTGTTAAGGCATACCCTACATTAATAACTTTCTTTCGAAGTGTCTTGTCTTTGATATGGAGCATAAAGTTTTGTGTGATATGTCTAATGTAATAGACATGTGTTGAAGGGGGATCTTGTCAACCGTTATCAGGGTTATTGTATGCACTCACAATCGATGGATGTTTGTCTGAAATCAAACAAAGGTTGGGTTGAGGAGCAACGTGTAATCGGAGATTCTTCAGAAAGAAATTCCACGCACCATTTGTCTCACCTTCAACTAGAGCGAAGGCAATCGGAAAAACATTATTGTTCCCATCTTGTGCCACTTCCATGAGTAATGTTCCTTTATACTTCCCGTATAACCAAGTTCCATCAATCTGTATAATAGGTTTGCAAAATGCAAAATCCTTGATGCATGGTTCAAATTCCCAGAATAATCGATGAAATATTCCATTTCCACTAACACGAGTTCTGTCTGGGGAAATGCCGGGAGTGTCTCCAAAATTATAACAGTTCCCGGAGCATAATATTTAATTGCCACCAAAAATATTAGAAGTTCTTTGTACAATTCCTCCCGATTACCGTACACAAGTTCAACTGTCTTAGTCCTCCTGATCCATGCCTTCCTGTAAGAGGGAGTATAATTGAATCTTGTAGCGATATGAGAAATAATTATACTCACCTTTAATGATGGATCCTTGCTAATAAGAGGCAATATTTCTTGACATATTAGTTAAGAACTAAGTTTCCGATGATCCTGTGTCGAAACGGTGGTGATGCAAGTGTGGAGTGGATCAATGGAACCTATTTACCATGAATCACTTCTCTTACTGTAAGATGCAGTTAACCGAAAAGGGAAAATTGGTTTTTGATGACATAAAATAACGTACCTCCCTGAATTATTTTTATCTACAGCGAAGTCAGCTAAAATTTTCATGTGGTATTTTTTGATAGCTCTAAGACACTCTTCTTTTGTTCGAAATCCGTCTCCAACTTTCAAGGCCCCTTCGGTCTGCATATAAGGATTATGAAAGATATCTGAGGTTGGTTCATCTTCCCCCAAGTTCAAGTTCGTCATGTGAAACTGAGGGTCGTACGCATGACTTGTAGGTATAGGTTCATGCTCTTGATCTGCAACGTCATCATTAACCATAAAATCAATCATTGCCTCATCATCATCTTCTTCTTGGTCAATAACATCGACTTCGGGATGGTTGTCCTCATCAAATTCATCCTCTTCTTCAATGTCTTGAGAAGGATCTACCACCTGAGATTGACCTGGTTGCTGTAATAAAACATACAGCTCAATCGAACCTGGATTGTTTATGAGTTCGAAACATGTTTCGAACATCATCATTGCCGCGCACCTTAAGTTGATAAAATTTGAATTGGTTGTTGTCAAATAGAAATGGGGACTTGTAAAGAATTTTGTAAACTGGACCACACTGCAATTTGGCTTATATTCTATCTTTGAAGCATGCAAAAGTTGATTTCTTATTTATCCGAAAGCGGATAAAATTGGTATGACGGAAATTAAAACCTAAGTTATCACAGTTGAACGTATCACCGTTAATATGGGCAACAATAATATAATTTTGTGAATGATCCATGTTGTTGAGGTATGTTTTTTGTGAGTTATGGATGTATACTAGTAATGCACCCTACACAGACGATTAAATAGACTGATGAAAATATGGGATTCACCCTCTTATTTTTGAATGCATGTGCCACCTATGGTGGCTTGTTCTCCTCTTTTTGCTTGCATGCGCCACCTAGGGTGGCTTGTCCTCTTCTTTTTGCATGCATGCGCCACCTAGGGTGGCTTGTCATTGAACAATAAAATTGCACGCATGCCATCTGATCCATGTCACGCTGCAGGTTTGCATGCATGCAAAAAGAAACAAGTCATGTTGAATGGCGCCTATGTGTATCTTAGAGAGCATACGCCACCTAGTGTGGAGCCTATGTGTATTAAGCAAGAGCATGCACCACCTAGTGTGGCGCCTATGTGTATCTCTTGCATGCAAAGTATTCTTCAAGATTTTCCTATAAATACATGTAACATTCACCCTATATGTTCATCACAATCATAACTCACACACTATTTCTTTCTTGAAGCATCAACAACAACACCAGAGTAATCAAGAAAAATTGTATCTCTTGACCATGGGTGATCAATATAGAGGAACTTCGAACAATATTGAAACCTTTGTAAGTGTATTTTCCTCAATACCTATTTTTTGCCGACACATTTTTCCCCTTAATTCTTATGATTGTTATATGTAAATCTTGTATTTCTTATACGTAATTCATGTTTTTAATAGGATGTTAAAAGATTTCGTTGCCGTGTCCATGAGTATGTCCCTTACAATGTTCAAATTGAACCGTACTTACGACATGTCGGTTTTGGTCTGTTACTTAACATAGTCAATTACCATGTTGACTATAAAATTATTCTCGTATTAGTGGAGAGATGGAGACCCGAAACTCACACCTTTCATCTTTCATGTGGTGAATGTACAGTCACACTAGATGACGTGTACATGTTATTCGGTCTACCGATCAATGGTAAGACTGTCAATGACCGAGTCAACCAAGACAACACCATATGCGAGGAACTTTTGGGAGTCTCTTTATTTGAACAAGGGTCTAGAGGCCAAGGTATTAATCTCTGTCTTCTTAGAGAATATCATAGCAGTATCGTAATAACCGAAAACTCTACCGGGCAAGAAAAAATTGTGAAAGCTCGGTGTTACATAATGATATTATTTGGCTTTTTTTATTTCTTGAAACACGGGTAATACTGTTAATATTATGTATTTACCCTTGTTAAGACAATTTGATAAAATAAACACATATAGTTGGGGTTCTGCTGTTTTGGTCCATCTGTATAGTTCCTTGTGTAAAAATGCATCAAACGATAGTTGTTCTTTCTATTCTTGCGCCTTTTTGCTCCAGACATGGTGCTGGTCGAGAATGCCGACACTCGCCCCCTGCAACACTAGGCCATTCGTCTTCCCCTTTGCTACAAAGTAAGATTACAAAACCATAAATTTTACATATTATATACCGTAACCAACATGTTTTAATTTATTACCCAATTGTTTCTATGTAGGTGGTTTGTTCCTGGGATGAATTACAACAAATCCCCTAGAAACACAATAGTAGTCTACCGAAATCTTATTGATCATGTTGGACCCAAAGAGGTATTAAACTGACATATTTTATACAATACATTTAATAGGTTAATTAAGTTTAATATTTTATATAAATTTTTTTCCTCTACAGTTTGTATGGGGGCCGTATAAGGATCTCGACCATGAGATTAACCCTTCTGATGCTGAAGTTTGGACTGCAAAAACAACACTCATCAGGTTCACTACTGTGGAGTTGCACCACAGTGATCGTGTGAAGCTACAGTTCGGCATGCAACAAGATATCCCCGAACCCCCAACATGTTTAAGACAATGGCATCTACTCAGAGTTGACGACCAATGAGGATTTAACGATTTGAGAGACTTTGCTAAAATAAATTTCGTCAATGGAGGGATAGATGAGAATTGGTCCTAAGGGAGACGATCTTGCAAGATGACTTAAAATTGACGCTATAATATTTGAGATGGTACACATCAGTTTCAACAAATTTATTTCTGTCTCAAGAGACATATTTGATCGATCCACGCCAAAGAGCTGCAACATACGCCCAACAACAACCCCAACAACCAACTCGTCAGCAATACCAAATCCAACAACCAGCCCCTCAACAATACCAAACCCAACCACAATGTCAACCCACTCAAACCCAACAACCATACACCACCTCATTCAACCAAACTCGTCATCAATTCATGCCACACACACAAACACAATACCAAGAGCATGACCCGACCCGCCACCAGAAATATGCACCATCCTCATCCTACCACAACACCCAAGACACATATGATACATCTCCTTCCTACCATACCACCAACCTACATACAGTCAAACATCACACCATCGAAGTACCCAATCATCATACGAATTTCATACACCACAAGAACCTTTGCTTCGTTTCCATCACAATTTAACACCCCAATACTATCAACCACCTCACTCACACATATCCCAACCAACAAGACCAAACTTCAACAACATGAGCATCAATCTCTTTGGAAGCACAACACAGTGGGGCGAAATAATTGATGAGATGTATGATCCTGATGTACCAGGACCATCACATCAAGCACCTCATAATCAAGCGAGTCAGAACAGACCCCAAACACCTCAGGAAAATCAACAGAGAGGAGTGAGACAAGGGGTGAGGCAAAGGCGGGGCCGTTTATGTCATACTGGGACCCGCTTAGGTTGAGGAACTTCTAAAAAAATGTATCCATGCGTTGTGTAACATAATATATTAATATAAAATATTTTTAGTTACTTTTACTTTATTTTTAAAAAATTAATAAATAACATTGTCAAGTATTAATTATATTAGCTGCTCTATAAATTATCACAGTTGATATGTATTATTTACCAGACTTTATTGTGTTTTATTAATTTATTAAGATTTTATTAAGATTATGTATTATTTCATTAGTATAATTTATTTTAGGTATTGATAATTTGATAATACGTTTTGGTAAGTTAATGTGGGTTCTATAAGATTAACCTCATTTGAAAAGTTTAACTAAGCATATACAATAAAATTATCTCCTTTTATTATTTTAAATATAATAGACTTGAAACAAATGATATATACAGAAAAAAATTTATTATTAATCTAATTTTTTATAGTTTTTATTTAAAATAAATGTATTATAAAATTTAAAAAATTGATTAATCAAATTATGAAATTTGTTAATCACATAATTTTATATTTGTATTTTCTTAATTAAAATAAAGTAGAAAAAATAAAAAAAATAAAATTTTTATATTTTTTTAAAAATAGCTTATTATAATAACTTATTGTTTTTTATAATAGTGAACCGTAAAATATGACCTAGGTGTTACTTTTGATGTCAAAATAACATTTTTGATATGATATAACACTATAATTTAGAGTTGACCTTATTATACGTAAGAATATGGGTGTTTGCGGTGCGGTTTAGACGATTTTAAAGTAAAAAATCATCTGAATTGTAAGAAAAAAATATGCGATTCGATTTAATTTGATTGGGTTTTAAAAATAAATCTGAACCAAACCAAACCAAATTAATGCGGTTTGGATTGGTTAGGTTGGTTCGATTTCTTACCAAAAAAAAATTATTAAGTGATACATATACATATAGAGAAAAATATAATTTTGTGTTTAATTGTTCATACATTACCATAAAAAAATTTATAATTGTCGAAACAAGTTTATAATTTGATACATAAAATTGCGTATTATAATTTTATCTAAATCTAAAGAATGATATAAACAAGATTGCATTCTTAAATAAATATTATACAAAGAATACGATAAAATATATTTTGTAAAAATAGTATTTATAAATGAATAATATTTTATTTTTTATGATTTTTAAATTAAAATAAATATCATACAAAATATGATAAAATATACACATAATACATGTTGATTTCTCTATAGAATTGAAAAATATATATTGGTTAGTAAGATTTTATAACATAATGCGGTTTTGTTCGGTTTGGTTTAGTTTGCAAAATACAAACTGCAAACCGAACCAAACTGCACGGTTCCGTTAGAAAATAACTCAAACATATTCGAATCAAATCGAATTTTTTACGATTTCGATTTAGCTCAGTTTGATTTTACAGTTTTTTATTAGGCCGGTTTGGTTTTAAACAGCCTTATGTAAGAAGATAATAGAAAATAGAGAAGAGAGATTAGAATATAATAGGACCCCCTGATTTTTCATTTCTTCTCAAAACAGCGATAAAAGAGTACAGCAATGAGTAATGTTTCCAACTTCCATGTTTGTCTATTCTATACCCTAATATTTATACTTCTATTTAAAATTAAAAATAAAACTTAAAACATATTTTTACCTTCATTGCATTTGTGAGTTGTTGGATGGTAAAAGATAAAAGAGATTTTAAAACTAAATTGATCTAATAGAAAATTATAAATCAAACCGAATTAAATTGAGATTGGAAAAAATTGTATTTGGTTCAAATGTGTTTGAGTCATTTTTTAACAGAATCTGCAGTTCAACTTAGTTTACGATTTATATTTTACAAATCGAACAAAATCAAATCAAACCGCATTATTTATTAAATCTTCCTGATTAATATATATTTCTTTAATTCTTTAAAGAAACCAACATGTATTATGTGTATATTTTATCATATTCTTTATATGATATTTATTTTAATTTATAAATCATAAAAAATAAAATATTATTCATTTATAAGTACTATTTTTATAAAGTATGTTTTATTGTATTCTTTGTATAATATTATTTAAGAATGCAATCTTATGTATTTCATTCTTTAAATTTAGATATAATTATAATATACAATTTTATGTATCAAATTATATACTTATTTTGACAGTTATAACTTTTTTTATGGTAATGTATGAACGATTAAACACAGAATTATATTTTTCTCTATATGTTTATATATGACTCAATAATTTATTTTTTATAAAAAATCGAACTAACAGAACCAATTCAGACCGCATTAATTTGGTTTGGTTTTATTTTTAAAAATCAACGAAATCAAACTGAACTACATATTTTTTTCTCTTGCAGTTTGAGTAATTTTTTGTTTCAAAACCGTCCAAATCACACCGCAAATACCCCTAAAAAATAGTTTAGAAACATAAATTTTTACTGTTAATTGTTGAAAAGTTATTTATTTTATTTTTTGCATCCAATTTAATTTTACATCTTTGCATATAAATAAAAATTAAGTGTAAAGAATAATGCAGTTTAAAAATAATTTTTTTATATTAGTTTAAAAACATTTTTTTTACTTATTCTTTTATATGATGACTGCATAAGCTTTTTTATATTAATCTTTGAAATAAAAATTTATATATTTTATGTTTTGATAAAAAAAAATGGTTTTGCATTTTACTATATGTAAAAATAATATATATTAATATAAACATATTAATATTTTTAATAAAACATATTCATAATAAAATATTAAAATTTAATTTAAGAACATTTTTGTATTTTTAAAAACTAAACATATTTCTTACTTTATTTTTCTTCTCTTTCTCTATATCAATCAATATCTTAAATCTACTTTATTTCTCATCTATTTTTTATTGGAAGTTTAAATTAATTCAAACGCATTCTTGAAGCTTCTATGATCGTTTCGGGTAAAATAACTTATCTGAAAAAGTACTTTTGAAAAAACTGGAATTTGGAAGTTTCGAAGAAGAAATCGATTTCCTAGTTTGAGAAAATCGGTTTCTGTCGCGTGTTTTAGTTTGGAATTTGTTTTTTCTGTTGGCGAAACTGATTTTCCTGTTTTAAAACACCGGTTTCTGACGCGATATTTCTAGTTTTTGCTGTTTTGTTGAGCCTCTTTGGTTCCAAGGATGTTTTAATTGTATCCTATATAAACCCTCATGTAATGTGTTTAGTGTTAATGCCAATTTTATATTTCTCTTCAATTATTCTCTCTCTCTCTCTCTCTCTCTCTCTCTCTCTCTCTCTCTCTTATAATCTCCAAATTCTCTCTACACTTTATCTTCTCTAATTAACCACTTTCACCATTGATTCACCAATTTAGTTTTGTCTATGTTCCAACATTTGGCATCAAGAACCTTGGTTCTGATCCATTAATCTGTTGTAAACATGTCTACCATTTCCAATGATTGAATCCCTACCAACCTTCCAATTCTTGATTCCAAGAACTATGACAAGTGGTGCAAACAAATGAAAGTTTTGTTTGGGTATCAAGATGTTCTCGAAGTAGTGAACGATGGTGTTACACCACTTGGGGAAGAGGCTACAACTGCTCAACAAACTGCATTCAAGGAAGAGAAGAAGAAAGACTACAAGACACTCTTCTTGATACATTCTTGCGTCGATAGTGACAACTTTGAAAAGGTTGTTGATTGCACGTTGACGAAGTAAGCTTGGGAGATCTTGAAGAAAGCTTATGAAGGGGTTGATAAAGCAAAGGTTGTGAGGTTACAAACTCATAAGAGAAAGTTCGATCTAGTGCAGATGGAAGAGAAGGAGTCGATCAATGATTACATTACGCATATAACGCGTTTGGTGAATCAAATGAAGTCTTGCGGTGAAACGGTGTCCGTGCAGAATGTGGTAGCAAAAATCTTGCATTCTTTAACGTCAAGATTCGACATCATAGTGGTTGCAATCGAAGAATCAAAAGATCTTCTTTCCATGAGCAAGGAGGAGCTTCAAAGCTCATTAGAGGCTCATGAACAAAGAATGGATGAAAGGGGAAATGACAAGGCCAAAGCGGAGATTGTGTTGCAAGCACGATTCAATGAGAGGAACAACAGATCAAAGCGAAAATGGTCTTCAAGAGGAAAGAAAAATTTCCAGAATTTTGGTGGAAAAGATTCACAAAGTTCAAAGGGTTCGATAGCACAAAGAGGTGAAAGTAGCTCCAAAGGTAGTGGTCAAGGCAACAACACTAAGAAGTTTGAGAAGAGTGGTATTAAGTGTTTTAATTGTCAAAAGCATGGGCATTTTGCAAAGGAATGTAATGGAAAATCGAAATAAAATCAAGGTGATGAACTTAAGGTTACAAGAGAAGAGGTGGATGAGGATAATACACTTCTGGTCATGATCACATAAGTGATTTATGGCATGGAAAAGTTGTTGGACAACAACTGTCAAAAGTTGGGCAGTAGCGTCTGTAGTGTAGAAAATTCTACAGAAACGCGTTCGGAGCGAAACGTAATGGTAGCCATTCGAGATGGAGTCCAAGGTAGTGATGAGTGGTACTTGGATTCTGGTTGTTCAACACATATGATGGGTAGAAAGGATTCATTTGTTAAAATCAATCAAACTACAAAGAATAGAGTAAAATCCGCGGATGACACCACTTTAGAAGTCGATGATGCGGGTGATGTTTTGATCATGAAGAAGGATGGGAGTCACTCCTTGATCAAATATGTATTATACATTCCTAGAATTAAATGTAATCTCTTGAGCATTGGCCAATTGCTTGAGAAGAATTACATAATTCGCACGGAAAACAAGATTTTGCGTGTTTTGGACCGAAACAGAGTCTTAATTCTTAGAGCAACCATGACTGCAACTTGTACTTTCAATATAGAGTTGAAAGTGATGAAGCACAAGTGTCTTGCTACAGCGGCAAGTCATGGTGAGTGGTTGTGGCATTACCGTCTTGGACATCTCAATTTTCAAGACTTTGACGTGTTACAAAGAAATGGTATGGTGACTGGGCCACCCAAGATCAATGTTCCAATTGATATTTATGAAGAGTGTGTTCAAGGGAAGAAACACAAGAATAGTTTCAGCAAGGATACGGGTCATGGGACCAAACATCATCTTGAGGTGGTGTACTCTGATGTTTGTGGTCCAATGCAAGTCAACTCGTATGGTGGAAATAGGTACTTTATCACTTTTATTGATGATTTTAGTAGGAAGCTATGGAATCATCTTAATCAAGAGGAAAGATGAGGTGTTTGATGTGTTCAAACGTTTTAAATCCATGACGGAGCGGCAAAGTGGTCACAAGTTAAAAATTCTCAAGACCGACGGTGGAGATGAGTATACCTCGAGTGATTTTGGGAATTATTGTGATGTTAAGGGTATAGTGCATGAGGTTGTACCATCTTATAGGCCTCAACAAAATGGTGTTGCCGAGAGAATAAATTGCTCGATAATGAATATGGTTCATAGCATGTTGAAGGGAAAAAACTTGTCGAAGGAACTATGGGATGGAGTTGTATCTACCGTCGCCTATTTGTTGAATAGGTGTGTAACGCTCGATATTTTAATTAATTATTTAATTAAATTATTTTTTGATTATTTGTTGAGGTTGAGAGATGTTGAGAATTGTTGGTATAAGTTTTTAAAATTATTATTAATTAGTTAATTGGTTGATTAATAATAATAATAACGTTGGAATTATTAGTATTAGTCGTTGGGCTTATTTTGATGGTATGTAGTATTAAGAGGGTGTGAGAATTAGGCCCAATAGCAATACTATTATTATTAAGTTTGGTTATAATAATAGAAAAATAGGTTTTTGTCAAGAAGAAAAGGAATAAGGGTTGGAAGAGAGAAAAAGAACGTAGAAGTTACAGAGAAGAGGAAAAGAGGCAAAGCGGAATTCAATTGGAAAATTGTAGAGCAACCTTCAATCCAAAGTAAGGATGGGGTTCTAACTTTATAATTGGGTATATGATGCATGTTACGTGGGACTAGGTTGTGTAAAATTGTTACTGTATGTGATGGTTGTATGAATAAATTGTTGTTTGGCATCTGTGATAATTGTGCTAACATTGCAGCGATTCGATCGATGAATTGAGTGTTGGAATTTGTTATGTATTGATGTGGGTACAATTATTATATTGTAGTGAATAGTTGTTGTGTTGGTCTGAGATAGTGGGAATGGAAAGAATCACTGATTGCAAGAAATTTGGAAGGAAGTTGCAGAATTGCAACTGAAATTATGGATATGTGTCGAGCGGCACATGTGTTAATAAAGGGTGCCGACCGAGACCATGCTTTTGTGCCGAGGGGCACGGTTTGCATGCCGAGGGGCATGGATCCCAATTACAGTATCTCCTTTAGATGTTTTGCTGTGTTTATTCTAGGTGTCTGTTACCTTAGCATGTTATTGCATGAATGTATGTAGCAGGCTTACAAAAAGGATGAATAACATTATAGGTTATTTATTAACAACAAAAGTGATAAATTGATGAATTAGCATAAGTATAGAAGATAATATTAATGAGTAGAAAAGTTAGTAAATGTTAGCATAAAATTAGTAATTAGTAGAGTTGTTTAGTAGCAGTAAATAATAGAGTATTAATACATAACATAATTGGTTTATAATAGAGATGGTTAGTATGAAAATCGTAGAGTTGATATTTAACAAAGCTAATTAGTTGGATACTTTAGCAGAAGTAACAGAGAATTAATTATAGCAGAGTTAATTTAATGGAGTTGGTATACGTATATAACAGAATTGAATAGAAGTGTAGTATTAAGTTGTCAGAAAACTAATAAGGAATATTAGTATAAAGTAGAAATAATATAACTTTTAGCTAATAAGTAATTAGCAGGATTTAGTCGATTTGTCCGAACAACTACACGTAATAATTGTTGTACATTTTAGTCGATACGATGTGTTGAATACTTTGCTGAAAAATATGAATTGCAGGTGATATTGAATTGTTAGGCTTATGGTCAATGTTGTTTTCCTATTGATGTTGTTGTTGGATTACTATTGTTGATATGTTATTGTTATTATGACGTACTAAGTTGTATGCTTATGCCAATGTTGCGTTAATTGTTGTTATTGAAATACCAAGTTATAGGCCTATGGTCAGAGTTGAATTATTATTAAGTTGTAGGCTTATGCCAACGTTGTTATGTTGTTGTTGTTGTTGCTACAATCATGTTTTATCACATACATCGCATATCAAGTTGGAGCTAATGCTCGTTACATTGGCCTGGATTGGCAAAATATTAAGTTGAATGCTTATGTCTTATTGATGCTTCTATTAATTGGTAATTTCTAAGTTGGGATTTCTGCTCCATTTCTAAGTTGGGAGTTCTCCTTCGTTTCTAAGTTGGGAGTTCTGCTCCGTTTTTAAGTTTGGAGTTCTGCTCCGCTGGTACCACATGCATATGCATAGTAACAAGTTGTATTTCACGTTGCATATTGAGTTGTTGTGTTGGTAAATTATTTATTATGTTTCGTTGATGTTTTCATTGTGATTGACATTGTTTAAAGTTGTGAAGTGGTTATTTGGTATAGACTAATTCTAATGTAATATTATCATACATCTGATTATATTTTTTGATATCTCACCCCTTCTGTTTGAATGTTACCCCAATGTTGGTAACGTGCAGGTAATCTAGAGTGAAGACAGTTTACCTTCAGTAGTTCGAGTGAGTGTCATTGCTCTGATACGTAACACTCGGGGGGGATGAATGCTTACTGTTTTATTGTTGTTATTATTTCAGTTGATTGAACTTTAAGTTGTTGTTCGTTAAAATACTTGTTATCTAAATTTTTTTTAGTTGGATAAATATGTTATATTCCTTTAAGTTGAATATTTGATTCCACTGTGTAGTTATTAAGTTGTTGGTTTTAAAAGATTAATTCACGTTGTCGTTGGTTCATCCAAGTTTAATGTGTTATGTATTTGTAATGAATGTTGTTATTTTAAGTTGAATTTGTAGCATCGTGATTTAGTTGTGGATGTTTTATAACTCTGATTTTATATATACCGTCGGGTAGAATTGGAGTGTTACAAAGTTGGTATCAGAGCAAGTCGGTCCGTCCGGCCAAGTTATCTAATGTTGTTTGTTCCTTAGTACGCGACAAGTGTGTGAAACACTGTCGGTGCTTGCTTTCTTTTCTAATCGCTTGTATGCAGGAGTTGGTTTGAAGATAAGTGGGGGAGAAGCTTTGCTTCTCAGATATGTTTCGCTTGAAAGATGTTAAGTTCAGTATGCTGTTGATGGCGAAAGTGCGAGTATTGTTAAAGTTTTGTTGTTTCCCTAATCCGAAGGTGACATGGATTAAAGATTTTGTTTGTTAATCAAGTTGAAATGTCTTGAGGGAGGATGATCAGACATTGTTGATGTTTACTTCTCGAAGGAGGAGGAGCAATGTAACAATTATTGATATACAAGTAGAGTGTAAATCCCTGATGTTTCTGAAGGTGATTGTTAAGTAACAATGATAATTTTTAGAAGATGGAATTTAGAAAGTTGCGATGTTTCAGCGCTGTTGGTGGACCATGAAGTTGTCGGTTTGAGTAGCCCTTGCGTAAGATGTCGACGTCTGAATGGTGATAGAGTGACAAATTGCTGTAGACCTTGTCGTGGGATCCTTGTGAGTGATTGTAAAAGATGTTCAAGTTGTTGGAATGTTTTGAATCGTCAGTCAGAGTAAAAATTCAAGGAGATGAGTACGATTTCAAGGATGGTAAGTGTTGGTACTGGTACAAAGAAATTATGTTATGATGTTATCGTAAGATGTGTAATAGTATGTCGCTGCACGACGTCGGTGTTCGCATTTTTGGATAACTTTGGAAATTCATATCTTGCATTCCGAGTATTGGATTGGCGCTCCGTTTGAACCTATGAGGAGATAGAAATATATTCTATGCTATGAAAGTGTTTTCAAATACGATAAATGCATTCCTATGTGGAGGGAATCTGAAGTCGGGTACGAAACTAGAGGCTTTTTGGGCATAAATGATTATTATCGCAGTTGTTCGAGATGAGGTAAAGCATAATATGTTGTTGGCGAATAAGTTGAGAAATGAGATGTTCAACATTAAAAAGGATAGTCGTTCATCATTTCAAGTATGGGATGTTGCATGTGAAGAAAGTTTTGTAGAACTAAAGAAAAGATTGACGACTGATCCAGTATTGGTTTTGCCTAATCCGAGTGAGTCACTTATAGTGTATTATGAATGCGTATAAGATGGGACTTAGTGGCATGCTAATGCTGAATGGACAAGTCGTTGCTTGTGCTTTTAGACGACTCATAGTTCATAAGAGGGATTATCCTACGCGTGACTTAGAGTTAGCAGCAGTTGTGTTTATGTTGAAGATTTGGAGACATAATCTTTTTGGTTCTAGATTTCAAGTATTTAGCGACCATAAGAGTTTAAAGAATTTATTTGATCAGAAGGAATTGAATATGAGACAACGAAGATGGTTGGAGTTGTTGAAAGATTATGATTTCAGTTTGAATTATCATCCATGTAAAGCTAATGTCGTGGTTGATGCTTTAAGTCGAAATACTTTACATATATCATCAATGATGGTTAAAGAATTGGAGTTAATTGAACAATTCAGAGATATGAGCTTAGTTTGCAAAGTGACACCGAAGAGTTTTATGTTGGGGATGTTGAAGATTAAGAATGATTTTCTGGATAGTATCAACGAAGCTCAGAAGTTAGATGTGGAATTGGTAGATTCGATGGTTGGACTCGATTAGTCTGAGAATGATGATTTCAAGTTAGATGCCCCGGGTGTGTTGAGATTCCGAAATCGAATTTGTATTCCTGATGATGCAGAGATAAAGAAAGTAATTCTTGAGTTAGAGAATGCTTAACCTTCCAGTAAGGCTAACTGAGTGTAATGTGGACCGTGTAACATGTTGAGCGTTGGTGTCTCATCGATAAGATCAAATGAGAGGGATATTATGGGAGTATTTGTAAACCTCATTGGAAATTATTGGATTATGGTGCTTTAGGTGACTTGAGTACAAGTTCTAAAGGAGCACTATTATAGTTTGGTAACGATGGTTTATACTCCATTATGATTGTCGGCTATCTATTGACAAATTGAGGAACTGATCACCCTTAATCTCTTGTTGATAGTAGACGAGATCGTGTTGGGTGGTGTAATATTGTCTTGCTATCTTAATGGTGTGTAAAGTGATTGAAGTATATCGTGAGAATAGTCGCTCACCAGTTGGTGTGAATTAATAGAGGAGTGGATAGGAAAGAATTGAGACGTGTTGAACAAGTCGGTGTAGTGGGTTATGTGCGAGCTAACGTCGCAAAGTGAAAGATTGAGTATATTAAGTGAACAACGATTTTATGGTGGATGTTAAAGAAAGTCAGAAACTAGGTTGAAACTTGTAAATCATATATTTGACAGAAATTTTAATAAGGACGGTGACTTAAGATAGATGACCAGAGTTGCGCAGCTAAAGCGTGATGTGGCGCAGTTGCTATGCGTGTACGACTCATTAGAAGTGAAGGACTAAATGTCAGAAGCCTATGGGAATGATATGTCGTGATCTACATGTTTGATTTGGTGGATTGTTGATATAAGGATGATGTTCCAGGGCACTGTGTTTCTCGTAAACATTTGTTGATTTTATAAGAATATTAATGCGGTTGTTGGTTGATGGTGAGTTGTGTGCATATTCGTTGAGTTATACTGTTAAGTTAGCATTATAATGATTTTGTTCCCATTGCCGTGATGTTGTTGTTGGTTACCGTGAATGATGGATAATACTCCATAATATGACGAATTTGATTATGTTGACTATGTTGATGTCACTATAAGGGTGGTACAACAATATGAATAGAGTTGTTGATGTTTTATTGATATATATATATATATATATATATATATATATATATATATATATATATATATATATATATATATATATATATATATATATATATATATATATATATATATGAATGAAATTGTGTAGGTGTTTTGGTGTTGGAAATGTTGTTAAGATGATAAGGTGATGTTGTATATCCAAGTATAAGTGTGTTATGGTTGTAACTACTTAAAATGTTGATGTGTCAAGATATAATGAAGTGGTTGATAAGTTATTAACGATTATGTCGCGGAGATGTTAAATGATTAACATGTGTGTATTTGATTTAAATCGTGTTGAGTTATTGCTGTGTCGAGAATTAGTGGTCGAAGTGTTGCCAGACGTGAATTGGGGATCAGAAAGTGCGATACGAAATTCGCGATAAGAGTGGTAGTATCGAGTAGATTTCCGAGGACTAAAATATTCTAAGTGGGGCAAAGTTGTAACGCCCGATAATTTAATTAAATATTTAATTAAATTATTTTTGGATTATTTGTTGAAGTTGAGAGATGTTGAGAATTGTTGGTATAAGTTGTTAATATTATTATTAATTAATTAATTGGTTGATTAATAATCATAATAATAACGTTGGAATTATTAGTATTAGTCGTTGGGCTTATTTTGGTGGTATGTAGTATTAAGAGGGTGTGAGAATTAGGTCCAATAGCAATACTATTATTATTAAGTTTGGTTATAATAATAGAAAAATAAGTTTTTTGTCAAGAAAAAAAGGAATACGAGTTGGAAGAGAGAAAAAGAACGTAGAAGTTACAGAGAAGAGGAAAAGAGGCAAAGCGGGATTCGATCGGAAAATTGTAGAGCAACCTTTAATCCAAGGTAAGAGTGGGGTTCTGGCTCAATAATTGGGTATATGATGCACGTTATGTGGGAATTGGGTTATGTGAAATTTTTACTGTATGTGATGGTTGTATGAATAAATTGTTGTTTGGCATCTGTGATAATTGTGCTAACATTGCAGCGATTCGATCGATGAATTGAGTGTTAGAATTTGTTACGTGTTGAAGTGGGTACAATTATATATTGTTGTAAATAATTATTGTGTTGGTCTGAAATCGTGGGAATGGAAAGAATCACTGATCACAAGAAATTTGGAATGAAGTTGCAGAATTGCAACTGGAATTATGGACATGTGTTGAGAGGCACATGTGTTGATAAAGGATGCCGACCGACACCATGTTTTTGTGCCGAGGGGCATGGATCCCAATTACAGTATCTCCTTTAGGTGTTTTGCTGTGTTTATTCTGGGTGTTTGTTACCTTAGCATGTTATTGCAGGAATGTATGTAGTAGACTTAGAAAAAAGATGAATAACATTATAGGTTATTTATTAATAACAGAAGTGATAAATTGATGAATTAGAATAAGTATAGTAGATAATAATGAGTAGCAAAGTTATTAATGTTAGCATAAAATTAGTAATTAGTAGAGTTGTTTAGTAGCAGTAAATAATAGAGTATTAATACATAGCATAATTGGTTTATAACATAGATGGTTAGTATGAAAATCGTAGAGTTGATATTTAACAGAGGTAATTAGTTAGATACTTTAGCAGCAGTAACAGAGAATTAATTATAGCAGAGTTAATTTAATGGAGTTGGTATACATATATAGTATAATTTAATAGAAGTATAGTATTAAGTTGTCAGAAAACTAATAAGGAATATTTATATAAAGTAGAAATAATATAACGTTTATCTGATAAGTAATTAACAGGATTTAGTCGATTTGTCTGAACAACTACACGTAACAATTGTTGTATATTTTAGTCAATACAGTGTGTTGAATACTTTACTGAAAAATATGAATTGCAGGTGGTATGGAATTGTTAGGCTTATGGCCAATGTTGTTTTCTTATTAATGTTGTTGTTGGATTACTATTGTTGATATGTTATTGTTGTTATGACGTACTAAGTTGTAGGCTTATGTCGACATTGTGTTTATTGTTATTGTTGAAATACCAAGTTATAGGCCTATGGCCAGGGTTGAATTATTATTAAGTTGTAGGCTTATGCCAACATTGTTATGTTGTTGTTGTTGTTTCTACAATCATGTTGTGTCGCATACATCGCATACCAAGTTGGAGCTAATGCTCGTTAAGTTGGCCTGGATTGGCAAAATATTAAGTTGAAGGATTATGTCTTATTGATGCCTCTATTAATTGGAAATTTCTAAGTTGGGTGTTCTGCTTCGTTTCTAAGTTGGGATTTTTGCTCCGTTTCTAAGTTGAGAGTTCTGCTCTATTTTTAAGTTGGGAGTTCTGCTCCGCTGGTACCACATGCATGTGCATAGTAATAAGTTGCATTTCACGTTGTATATTGAGTTGTTGTGTTGGTTAATTATTTATTATGTTTCGTTGATGTTTTCATTGTGATTGACTTTGTTTAAAGTTGTGAAGTGGTGATTTGGCATAGACTAATTCTAATGTAATATTATCATACATTTGATTATACTGTTCGATATCTCACCCATTCTGTTTGAATGTCACCCCGATGTTCGTAACGTGAAGGTAATCCAGAGTGAAGGCGGTTTACCTTTAGTAGTTCTAGTCGATGTCATTGCTCTGATACGTAACACTCGGGAGGATGAACGCTTGCTGTTTTATTATTGTTATTATTTCAGTTGATTGAACTTTAAGTTGTTATTCGTCAAGATACTTGTCATCTGAATTTGTTTTAGTTGGATAAAGATGTTATATTCCTTTAAGTTTAATATTTGATTCTGCTACTTAGTTATTAAGTTGTTGGTTTTAAAAGATTAATTCATGTTGTCGTTGGTTCATCCAAGTTTAATGTGTTATATATTTGTAATGAATGCCGTTGTTTTAAGTTGAATTTGTAGCATCGTGATTTAGTTGTGGAAGTTTTATAACTCTGATTTTATATATATCGTCGGGTAGAATTGGGGTATTACAGAATAGGTGCCCTACTAAGAAGCTGAATAAAGTGGCACCAAAAGAAGTATGGTCTGGTCATAACCCAAGTTTGAGTCATTTGAAGGTTTTCGGTTCGATAGAATTTCGACATATTTCGGGTCAACTTCGAAAGAAGTTGGATGACAATGGAGAGATAATGTTGCTAGTTGCTTATCATCCTATCATAGGCTACAAGTTGTTTGATGTGAGTAGCAAGAATATTGTGATAAGTCGAAATGTGGTCTTGGATGAGTTGAGGCTGTTTAACAGTAAGAAAAAATCCACGACAGTACTGGAAATCAGTTTCCTGGATGAGGGTAACCAGTTTCCTCAATAGGTTTTGCATCCTGAAGCTGCTGGAATTGAAATTCACAAAGCAGAAACCGGTTCCAATGGTTCTGGAAACCAGTTTCCACAGAAAAATGCAGAAAACTAGCATTCTGAAGAAACAGTTCAATAACCTGTCGAAGTTGAAATCGGTGAATCTAGTAGACTTCCAACAAGGCGCAAAGGTCTACCTCAAAGGCTTACACATTGTGAATTATTCCATGATAATTAGATCAACAATGATGGTGATCTTATTCACTTTGCGCTTATGGTCAAATCCGAGTCCGTGAGCATGGAGGAGGCATTAAGTAATTCAAAATGGGTGTGTGCGATGAAGGAGGAGCTGTAATCGTTTGAGAAAAATAGTACTTGGGAGATGGTCGATTTACCGGAATGGAAAAAGCCAATTGGTGTGAAATGGGTATATAAACTGAAGGCAAATCCAAAAGGAGAAATAGTCAAGCGTATGGATCGACTAGTAGCGAAGGGATTTTTGTAAAGAGAAGGTATAGCCTATTATGAGGTGTTTGTCATGGTGGCTAGATTGAAAATTATATGGTTGGTTGTTGGTATTACAAATAACAATAATTGGTCAATGTATCCAATGGATGTAAAATCTGTATTTTTGAATGGTCCACTTGAGAAGGAAGTCTATGTAGAGCAGCGCTCTGGTTTTGTGGTGAAGAATCCAGAGGGAAGAGTCTACAAATTGAAGTAGGCACTCTATGGTTTGAAACAAGCATCCAGATCTTGGAACAAACGCATATATGCATTTCTAATTGAGGTTGGCTTCAAGAAGTATGTATCCGAACATGATGTTTATGTGAAGACGAATGCAAGCAAATAAGTGATTATATTTTGTTTATATGTTGACGACTTATTGATTACGGGCATCAATAAAGTGAATATTTCTAAGTTAAAGAGTGAGCTTATGGAAGAGTTTGAAATGAGTGACCTTGGAATCATTGATAACGAGAAATCGTATCATATATTTACCATAAAATTAATCCGCTTTATATCATATTGACCCGATTAACTCTCGAATATTCCAAGTTTTGTATGATTTTATGCAGGTACAACATATCTCAACTCAAACTAGAAAGAGACGTGAAATGTGCGAGATTGCGACCAAGACCAGAAGAGAAAAGATAAAAATGTCAAAAGAAATTCATAATTGCTGCTATTACGGTCGTCACGCCCTTGCCACGACCGTAAGGAGCTTCAGAAGAGTGTGACGACCGTCACGCCCCTGCCACGACCGTAACGCGCTATCTTATGAAAACTGCACGTAACGAAGCAGCAACGACCGCAACAAGGCTTATTACAGTTATTTTGGACGTGGTCAAGTAACAGGACGTGGTCAAGCAAAGCATGCATACGTGCCTAATTTTTCTCCAACTTCCAAGGCCACTTTCTCCTTATTTTTCTCAGCAAGCCAAGAATCTAGCAACTGAAATATAATTCCAACCGTATTTTATTTTCTATAAATAGCTGAGACTTAAGAAGAAAGAGGGGGGAGAGTTAAGTTCACAAAAACCTTGCGGAAGCTCTGCCGATTTTAATCTCGATTCTATTTCCGCACTTTGTTCAATTTTAATTTCCATTCCGACGTTCCAATCTTGCCAGCTTGTGGGAGAAGGATCTAGGATATTATTGCTTTTCAGTTTTTTATTGTATTTGATATAATTGCAAATTTATTTATGTTAAATTTCTATTCTTTAATTATAATGCATGTGTTATTGTTTTCCGATTTTATTTCCTGCATTTTAATTCCGAGTATTATGAGTAGCTAAATACCTGTAGTCGCGGTGTGATGAAATAACCGAATGAATTAACATATTTCTAAGCTAAAACTTTAATTAACTTAATTTCTGGCCGCGACTTTTTATAATTAAAAATTAAGCTTTTTGTTACGAGAGTAAGGAAAGTGAAATAGGGAGAAATCAAGACCACGAGAGTGTGAGGTTTTAACCGGATAGCTAAAGTTAGGCATTCGATTTAAATACAGCGAGAACGCTTTAAAACGAATTAGATTTATTTAGTTTTCAAAAAGATGCTTTCTAAACACTTATGGACTAGAGAGAGCAGACATTTGGCTTTAGGAGTATGATCCGAGGTAAGACCACGAGAGTGTGAATCGAAGGTTTTTAAACTGATAAGTACTACAGAACAATTTCAGTTAAATATTTTTATATGCTTAGGTACAATTTAACTCGCGTAGCTTCAAAACATTACACACCGACCGCTTTAATTTCATAATCCTTTTAATTGAATTTAGTTTCTCCTTTAGTTTTAACCTTCTAAAAAACTAAACGTGACAATTTCCGCCTTAGCTAAACTAACCTGTTTTATAACACTAGAGTGATTACGAAGTCCCTGTGGGTTCGACATCTTTTTATTACTACCGCGATAGACTGTGCACTTGCAGTTAAGATACCGTTAGACACATTAGGTCAATCGCACATCAAGTTTTTGGCGCCGTTGCCGGGGACTTTAGTTTAGTCACTAGTGTAATCTGAAAAAAAACGTTGTCTAGACTAAGGCAACTTTTTATATTTCCCTCTGTTGTATGCCAAACACTCGTTCTCAAAACGAGCCTTTGCATCTACAAATTAATGATATCGAGCGTTACTTAAGATTAAGACGCCGAATTCAAGAATACCGATCTCTCAACAATCTTCCTCCGACTAAAATTCCTGATATCCCGTTATCGGAATCTATCAAAGAATTGACAATGGCTGACATACCAAATCCGCCTCGCGCTCTTAAGGACTACGCAGTTCCTTCGCAAGCGGAACCTCACAACAGCATTGCCGCCCCTGCTATCGCTCGAAACGATTTCGAGCTGAAACCTTCGCTTCTATCCGCCGTTCAGCAGAACCAATTTTCTGGATCTCCTACTGACGACCCTAACCTACATCTGTCAGTGTTTGTGCAGTACGCAGACACTGTAAAAGCGAATGGTGTAAACCCCGAGGCGATACGATTGCGCCTATTTCCTTTTTCTTTAAGAGACAGAGCCCGAGCCTGGCTCCAATCTCTTCCTTCAAATTCAATCACCACATGGGATGAATTGAAGAAAGTCTTCTTGGCTAGATATTTCCCACCAAGCAAAACTGCTATGCTTAGAGCTAACATCAACGGTTTTAGACAAAAAGATAACGAATCACTTTTCGAATCATGGGAATGTTACAAGGATATGATTAGACTCTGTCCTCATCATGGTTTAGAAGAATGGATAATCATTCATACGTTTTATAACGATCTCTTGTATAACACAAGAATGACTATAGACGCCGCTGCTGGCGGCGCACTGATGGATAAACCATATGCCGAAGCAAATCAACTTATCAAAAGTATGGCCCAGAACCACTATCAATGGGGAAGCGAAAGAGCTAATGTGGAGAAATCCCAAACCAAAGGTGGAATGTCTGAAGTGAATATTCTGGACCAAGTCAATGCTAAAGTGGAAGCTCTTACCCAAAAGTTAGAAAACCTTACCACTACTCCTGCAGCCACCGTGGCTGCAGTTGTCCAAACTTGCGATCTATGTGGTCTTCAGTCACATCCTGCTCCAGAATGCCCACTTCTAACGGGAGTTCCATCTGAACAAGCAAACTATGTACAAGGGAACCCTTATAGCAATACCTATAACCCTGGTTGGAAAAATCATCCGAATTTTTCATACAAAAGTAACAACGCGTTATACGCGCCTGGACAAGCTCCTGCCACACCACCCGGTTATCCAAAAGCTATCCCAAATCATCCTGGTAATGGACCTAATACTCCTAGGAAATCTAACCTAGAAATCATGATAGAGCACTTCATTGCTTCCCAAGCTCAGACTAATAAAGACGTTATGAATCAAAATTTACATACTAATGAGCAGATAAAACAATTAACTAGCAAGGTTGATGCTATAGCCACCCATAACAAGATGCTTGAAACGCAAATTTCACTGGTGGCTCAACAACAAGCACCTACTGCGGCACCGATTGGAATTTTTCCTGGTCAACCACAGCCCAACCCAAAAGGACATGCTAATGCTGTGATACTGAGAAGTGGAAAAGAACTCGACGGACCTGTTGACCCGAGACTAGAAAATCCAGCCATGTACCAAAAACAGAGCGAGCCGACTGAAAAAGCCAATGAACCCAGAGAAAAAGAAAAGGAAAACGAAACTCAAGAGGCAGTGGAGAAAGAGAAGCCTTATGTACCACCACCACCTTATAAACCACCAATCCCGTATCCTCAGAGACTTACAAATTCCAAAACGATGGGCCAATTCAAGAAATTCGTTGAACTTCTGAAACAACTCAATATAACAATACCTTTTACAGAAGCCATCACTCAGATGCCCTCGTACGCTAAATTTCTCAAGGAAATCCTATCCAACAAGAAAAAGATAGAAGATAACGAAACAGTTACACTCACTGCCGAGTGTAGCGCGATCATTCAAAACAATATGCCTCCTAAGCTAAAAGACCCAGGTAGTTTCTCTATACCTTGTAATATTGGAAAATTTGTCATAGACAAAGCTCTATGTGACTTAGGAGCAAGCATTAGTGTCATGCCCTTATCTATCTACAAAAAGCTAGAGATGGGAGAACTCAGACCCACGAAAATGTCCGTCCAATTAGCCGACCGATCGGTTAAATACCCTGTAGGTATACTAGAAAACATTCTAGTTAGAATAGGTCAATTCTATATCCCGACCGATTTCATCATCATGGACATAACCGAGGACTCAGTTACCCCCATCATACTAGGGAGACCCTTCCTAGCCACCGCCGGAGCTATAATTGATGTAAAGAAGGGCAGACTAACGTTCGAAGTTGGGGAAGAAAAAGTGGAATTCATCCTTACTCAATTCTTACAAGCACCAACCATGAACGACACATGTCATCTTATAGATGTCATAGACGAGTGCGTAAGGGAAATGGAAGCAGAACAGACAAAATATTCTGAGATAATGGAAATCCAAACCTCTCCAATATTCGAAAACGATGACAGTCTAAACGAAAGCTTAGCACTCACGCCTGATCACATGCCATGCCCGAAGAACCCCAGTGTAGAATTGAAAATTTTACCTAAGAATTTAAGATACGAATTCCTTGATACCGAACAAACGCGACCAGTAATAGTAAACTCCAACTTAGGAAAGCTCGAAACTGAAAAACTTTTAGGCGTCCTAAGAAGGTATCCAACCGCACTAGGGTATAACATATCTGATTTGAAAGGAATATGTCCTTCAATTTGTATGCACCGTATTTTGCTAGAAGAGGATTGTAAAACCTCTAGAGAACCTCAAAGAAGGATTAACCCGATTCTTAGCACTGTAGTCAGAGATGAAATTACAAAGCTTATGGAAGCTGGAATCATATACCCGATCTCTGATAGTAAGTGGGTGAGCCCAGTACACGTGGTGCCCAAGAAAGGAGGTATCACCGTTGTTAAGAACGCGAAAGGCGAACCAATAACTCAAAGAGTAGTCAATGGACATAGAGTGTGTATAGATTATAGAAAACTAAACAAAGCCACTCGTAAAGACCATTTTCCTCTACCCTTCATAGATCAAATGCTAGAACGGTTAGCCAAACATTTCTATTTCTGCTATCTAGACGGTTACTCCGGATTCTTTCAAATCCCCATTCACCCTGACGATCAAGAAAAGACTACTTTCACGTGTCCGTATGGAACGTTCGCATATAGACGAATGCCCTTCGGATTGTGTAATGCCCCAGCTACCTTCCAACGATGTATGATGTCAATCTTTGCAGATTTTATAGAAAACATCATGGAGGTGTTCATGGATGATTTCTCAGTGTGTGGGGGAAGTTTCGAAGGATGTCTGTCAAACCTAGAGAAAGTCTTAGAAAGATGTGTAAAAGTAAACCTCGTGCTTAATTGGGAAAAATGCCATTTCATGGTCAGAGAAGGAATCGTGCTAGGACATTGCATATCCAATAAAGGGATTGAAGTTGACAAAGCCAAAATAGAAGTCATAAAAGAACTCCGACCACCTAAGACCGTTAGAGAAATACGGAGCTTTTTAGGACACGCCGGTTTTTACCGACGATTCATTAAAGACTTCTCAAAAATTACTAAACCACTTACCGGTCTGTTGATGAAAGACGCTGAGTTCATATTTGACGATGATTGTCATAAAGCGTTTGAAACTCTAAAATCAGCCCTTATCACCACACCGATCATGCAACCACCCGATTGGAATTTACCCTTCAAAATCATGTGCGACGCGAGTGATTACGCCGTAGGCGCAGTTCTTGGACAAAGGAAAGACAAGAAACTACACGCTATTTACTACGCTAGTAGAATGATAGACCCAGCCCAAATGAACTACGCCACGACTGAGAAAGAGCTATTAGCATTCGTCTTCGCGCTTGACAAATTCCGTTCCTATCTAGTAGGAGCGAAAATCATCATCTACACGGACCACGCTGCTATAAGATATCTATTAAATAAGAAAGATGTAAAACCAAGGCTCCTCAGGTGGATCCTGCTTTTGCAAGAATTTGACTTAGAAATTAAGGATAAAAAAGGGACCGAAAACGTCGTAGCGGATCACTTGTCAAGATTGGAAGATATAAAACCCGAACAAGTGCCGATTAACGACGATTTTCCATATGAACATCTGATAACCCAAATAAGGAACGACCTGGCTCAGTTAAACCTAAACGAACCAAAACCCAAGGAAGCCGAAGAAGCAATTCATGCAACCATGGGACTGCCATGGTATGCCGATATAGTTAACTATCTAGCTGCAAATGCACTCCCACCAGACCTTACCTACCAACAGAAAAAGAGATTCTTCCACGATCTAAAACACTACTATTGGGACGAACCCTTACTGTTTAAAAGAGGATCGGACGGTATCTTCCATCGATGCATACCCGAGGAAGAGATAGAAGATTTCATTTCCCACTGTCATTCATCTCCTTACGGGGGACACGCAAGCACTTCCAAAACTTGTGCAAAGATCTTACAAGCTGGCCTATTCTGGCCTAATCTGTGGAAAGACGTCCACATCGCTGTTAGAAATTACGATCGGTGTCAACGCATCAGTAATATTTCAAGACGCGATGAGATGCCTCAAAAAGGAATCCTAGAGGTAGAAATCTTCGACGTATGGGGAATCGATTTCATGGGACCCTTCCCATCCTCTTTTGGAAACAAATATATCCTCGTCACGGTCGATTATGTTTCAAAATGGATCGAGGCCATAGCCTCTCCTACAAATGACACACGAGTGGTAATCAAACTCTTTAGAAACATAATCTTTCCAAGATTCGGTGTACCGAGACTCGTAATTAGTGACGGTGGCTCCCATTTCATCTCAAAGATATTCGACAAATTACTTTTTAAGTATGGAGTAAAACATCGTATAGCGACACCATACCACCCACAAACCAGTGGACAAGTCGAAGTCTCAAACAGAGAAATTAAGCAGATCTTAGAAAAAACTGTAGCCACAACCAGGAAAGATTGGTCATCAAAGCTCAACGAAGCTTTATGGGCCTATAGGACGGCCTACAAGACCCCTATAGGAACTACACCCTTCAAGCTCGTATACGGAAAATCCTGTCACCTCCCAGTAGAATTAGAACACAAAGCGTATTGGGCAATTAAAATGCTCAACATGAACTACACTGCTGTGGGAGAAAAACGAGTCCTGGATTTAAATGAATTAGAAGAATTAAGATTAAATGCTTACGAGAATGCTAAAATATACAAAGAAAGAACTAAAAAATGGCATGACAAGCGTTTATCTAGGAAAGAATTTAGTGTGAGAGATGTCGTACTATTATTTAAATCAAGACTTAGGCTTTTCCCTGGTAAATTAAAATCTAGATGGTCAGGTCCGTATGAAATTACAAAAGTGTTCCCTAGCGGAGCAATAGAAATCAAGGGTAGAAATACTGACCCGTTTACAGTAAACGGGCAGCGTTTGAAAATATACAATAACATTGAAAATAGAGACTATACGAATAGTCTAAGACTTTTAAAATTGCCCAATATTTCACCCGAATAATTTGCTGCTAGGCACTATGTCAGGCTTTTGACGTTAAAAACAGCACTAAGTGGGAGGCAACCCACCTATTTGTTAATTGTTATTTGTTTTTATTTATTTATTTATTTATTATACATTTCGTTTTTGCATTTATTCCCATTTAAATTTTATTTCCTTTGTTCTAATTTATATAAAACTGCTGCTGATTTCAAAATAATTTTAATTGCCACAGGATTTCTGAAAAGTTTTTGTTTCTCTTCTGACTAGTTTCCCTAACAATAACCATGGAACCAAAGCCACATAATTTCTTAGAAACCACCTTTAGGGGTATAAACCAAAAGAGAAAATTCGAGGAATTATCAAAAAGAAACATCGGTTTGACACTTTATTATGATGAACCCACTATGAATGCTTTAGGTATACTGGATAGTGTTTTGTACTTGTTTAACCAGCTGGGGTGGGAAAAAGCCCACATTAAGACTAGGTTTGCCACCTACCGTGAGCTCACCCTTGAATTTCTCAGCTCACTAGTCCATATACCCGAACATGGAAAAGGGACCCGAAAAGGATTTATAAGTTTCCGTCTCTTTGGCATTGAGTTTATTTACAATCATAAGGAACTAGCTGACCTGTTAGGATTCCCTAGCGGCCCTTTTGCTTATTCTACTACCCAGGTTGAACTGATGGACATTGAGCTAGATTACTTTTGGGGGACTTTAACTGGTAATTATCACCCCGACGCGGATAATATGGATAATGATGAGATACATAACCCTGCCATCCGCTACTTCCATAAGATCTTAGCCCACACTATATTCGGGAAAGAGGAGAACCGTATTGCAGTGTCTAAGGACGAGATATTCCTACTATATTGTATGCACCAAGGCCACCCCGTTAATGCCGTGCCATTTCTAATGCAAAACTTTTTCCGCATTATCGATAACCCTGATGAACCAATCATCATAGGTGGCATGCTCACAATGATTGCACATGCCCTCGGCCTCAGACACCAGCTGAATAGGTGCCCACATTTTGGTACAATTCGTCCCATGAATATTGCTTTTTGCTTTGACCGCCGTATGATAACAAATCATGATTACCCACCTTATGAGTACTTAATAAGAGAGGAAGTTGTAAACCTATTCACCCTTCCAAACCATAACAAAGTAAGTGTCCACAACCGTGATAACTGGCTTTATGAGCTAAACCCACCGGACCACCCTCCTACACCTGAGACACCACAAGACTATCAAATTTATGATGATGTTATGTCTGACATTGGTGACCCTGAGACTCCTCCTGGTTACTACGAAAACTTCAACATGGCCGAGGCCCATGAAGCCTCTGAAACAACCAAGAAGGATTACCATGATAGTCTTAATAAAATTGTTACCACACTTGATACCTACCAGACTAACATTAATGGAATTAAAGATGAAATAAAAAGCATGCGTCTGGAGATAGTGGGATTAACTGATATAACCGTGGAGCAATTTTATCACATTCATAATTCACTCGAAGACATAAAAGCAAAGCTTGGATGAATTCACAAATGGCAGCTCCAGTTTTATATTTCTTTTCGTTTTGTTTCTAGGAAGTTTCCCATTTTTGCACACTTTCAATTTCGTTTTAAATTTAGAACAAATTTATTTTTATGTAGTTTTTGAGTTTCTGGTGTTGAACAAGCAAATTTGCGAAATCACAGTTTCAGTCATTTAATACTCATTTGCTAGTTTCCTCCGCAAAAATTATAATGCTTTCCATAAATTGCGGGCTTTACTCTTATCGATGGATGTTGTTATATTTTGGAATATATATGCTTGCATTTTTTGGTATACCATTGAATATATATATTGCTATTGAAATGCCTCTGTGTAGAAATAGAACGTTACAGAATTCATACAGAACTGTCTGCTTAAAATTGCACATTTTGCAGATGTTACGACCGTCACAACCCCCTTACGATCGCCACACGCCTTTTAGCGCGTTACGATCGTCATGCCTGTGTTACGACCGTAACACGGGTTATATCAGTAACCCCTATAGCAGACAAAAGCTCTTCTTCTGCAACCTTTCCCTCTTCCTCCACTACTTCAAAACCGTCCCACTACCTCCATCAATCCCCACTCACACCAATTAACTCACCATTATTCTCCATTAAATTTCAATCTTCCCATTACCTTCCTCCATCATATATACATCCCATAAACCAATCCCTCACACATTCCATCCCACAACCCAAACCCACTCTCTCTAACACTTTGGCATTCAAATATGGCAAACATAAACCAACAAATCCCTGGCATTTACTTACGCGATGGTGAACAAGGCGAAACCCAGCGCACGAAGTTCTTGAAATTCCAACGCCGCGGCCTCCATCCCACTAGGTACGTCGACATTGAATGCCTCAGGGACCTCAGATTACTTCAAAGTGTCCAACAACTCCTACAGAATGTCAACCTTTGGACCCTCTGTAGCCAGCCCAAACCCATGTACGAGAATCTCACTCTCGAGTTTCTCAGTTCCTTCTGCTACATCACCCCCAATGGTCCAACAAATCAACTCACCGGTGTGGTACGGTTTCTCATTTTCGGAACCGAATATGACTTCTCTCAAAATGCATTCGGTCGATTACTCGACTTCTGTACTGAGGAAGGCGCTCACCTCCGTGTACCTGACACCTTCCATGAGGAATCCTTTAACCTTTGGCATATCCTAACCAACAACCGTGCTAACTCCTACGATCACCTCAACGCCACACAAATCCATAACCCCGCCATTCGCTACTTCCATCGCATTCTGTGCAACACCATTTTCGCAAGGGATAGTAACCATAAGCTTAACTCCAAAGAGCTGTTCTTCATGCACTGTGCGTTTACCAATCAGAAAATCAACGCCGCACCATTCCTCTTGGCCCATATTCATTCTATTTGCACTCACGGCGGCAAACCCTTCTATTTCGGAGGGCTTGTCACTTCTATTGCATTGGCTCTGAATCATGGCGACATCCTTGCCCATCTGCCCTCCAGAGCACCGATCTTGCTTACCTTAGACCATTGCAAATCTGCTCATCTCATTCACCAACGGGACGACGGCCGGTTCAATCCAGTGATCCATAACGTTGTTTATTCTAAAATTGTTCTGCCTTGCAGGGACCGTATCGATCCGCATAACCGAGCCAATTGGCTATTTGATGCCCCTGACGGCCATGCTCCTGTGCATAATGCCCAGCCAGATGCTCCAACTGACGAGATCCAGGAGGAATTGGACCGCGAAACACCTGCTCCCGACATTCCTGAGTCCTCTTCTGCACCACCTCCTTTTACTATGGAGGACATCCTCAGAGCCCCCCATCAGCAAAATCATATGGATGTAGCTCTTGAAAGGAAGCATCAGGAGCAGTATGACACTCTACATGCGCAAAACGTCCAAATCCTGAGCGGCCAGCGCAACGTCAACGAGAAGCTGGACGAAGTTTTCTCTGAGCTAAACGCCTTACGCATGGACGTCACCGCTCTTGGCTCGCATGATACCGACCTCGAGGCCACACCTACCCGATGTTCCCGCACCCAAAGCAGAGGCAAAGGCCACCAGTAGTTTTCTTTTGTTTTTGTTTCTGTATTCCATTCATTTACCTTTCCGTCAGTTTTTCTTTTTGTAATCCTTCCTGCCATATATCATGACATTGAGACAATGTCTGATATAGTGTGGGAGAGACGTTATATTTTCTTCATGTTGTAGTAAATTTATGGTAACTCTATGATATCTTCAAGTTTTTCAAGTTTTCCCCGTATTTTAAGCCATACAAAAAAAAAATCTCTGCTCGCATAGCTCGACATACCTACCTTAAAGCGGAAACCTAGTTAGGAAGACGAGAACGAGTAAACAAAATCAATACGACTATGACACCGCTAACATCCTACTTATGCAACCCGTCTAAACAAAACGCTATATGGACACCTCGATTTTTAAGTTCTGAAGTAACCCCTAGTAGTTTATACTAGCAGTCAGCACCGTCTGGACACAAACCACGTGGGGAGCCGATGAATATAAGTGTTTGATGCCTAATCAATGAAACACCCTTCTCATCTCGATGCTAAACAAAGAAAATCTTGTGCCAAAAGACAAAGATCGCATACGAGACATAAGTATAAGAGAAGAAGTCCATTGTTGGTTGGTTCAGAGGTATCTGGTTCTGAACTTGGTAGGGCGTGCTACGGCTCGATCCCCCGCAACCTCCAATTTGGAAAAATCCAGGGTAACCACATCCGTGTACCATACCCCGCGACAAAAATAGGATCAAAGTCACTAACCGTCTACTCCACTACGTGCGTGCAAAGACAAAGGGCTTAATGTGACTGCGCCAGAATGAAACCGGGCGAAAAAGCACGAGAAGATCGAGGTCAAAATGTGACGTAGCGATTAAGCGGTTTGTTAAAGTGGAAATACGCGACTAAATTGTGTCATTGGCACATCAATGACGTTTTACTCAAGTACCGGCCGACTGATGATTGTTTCATGTGTTTTATCTCGAAAATAAAAGGTATGTCGTGCATGTGCGCCTGACGAACGCTTGTCCGATTTTTACGACTATTTGCTTGAGGACAAGCAAAGGTTTAAGTATGGGAGGATTTGATAACGAGAAATCGTATCATATATTTACCATAAAATTAATCTGCTTTATATCATATTGACCCGATTAACTCTCGAATATTCCAAGTTTTGTATGATTTTATGCAGGTACAACATATCTCAGCTCAAACTAGAAAGAGACGTGAAATGTGCGAGATTGCGACCAAGACCAGAAGAGAAAAGATAAAACTGTCAAAAGAAATCCATAATTGCTGCTATTACGGTCGTCACGCCCTTGCCACGACCGTAAGGAGCTTCAGAAGAGTGTGACGACCGTCACGCCCCTGCCACGACCGTAACGCGCTATCTTATGAAAACTGCACGTAACGAAGCAACAATGACCGTAACAAGGCTTATTACAGTTATTTTGGACGTGATCAAGTAACAGGACGTGGTCAAGCAAAGCATGCATACGTGCCTAATTTTTCTCCAACTTCCAAGGCCACTTTCTCCTTATTTTTCTCAGCAAGCCAAGAATCTAGCAACTGAAATATAATTCCAACCGTATTTTATTTTCTATAAATAGCTGAGACTTAAGAAGAAAGAGGGGGGAGAGTTAAGTTCACAAAAACCTTGCGGAAGCTCTGCCGATTTTAATCTCGATTCTATTTCCGCACTTCGTTCAATTTTAATTTCCATTCCGACGTTCCAATCTTGCCGGCTTGTGGGAGAAGGATCTAGGATATTATTGCTTTTCAGGTTTTTATTGTATTTGATATAATTGCAAATTTATTTATGTTAAATTTCTATTCTTTAATTATAATGCATGTGTTATTGTTTTCCGATTTTATTTCCTGCATTTTAATTCCGAGTATTATGAGTAGCTAAATACCTGTAGTCGGGGTGTGATGAAATAACCGAATGAATTAACGTATTTCTAAGCTAAAACTTTAATTAACTTAATTTCTGGCCGCGACTTTTTATAATTAAAAATTAAGCTTTTTGTTACGAGAGTAAGGAAAGTGAAATAGGGAGAAATCAAGACCACGAGAGTGTGAGGTTTTAACCGGATAGCTAAAGTTAGGCATTCGATTTAAATACAGCGAGAGCGCTTTAAAATGAATTAGATTTATTTAGTTTTCAAAAAGATGATTTCTAAACACTTATGGACTAGCGAGAGCAGACATTTGGCTTTAGGAGTATGATCCGAGGTAAGACCACGAGAGTGTGAATCGAGGGTTTTTAAACTGATAAGTACTACAGAACAATTTAAGTTAAATATTTTTATATGCTTAGGTACAATTTAACTCGCGTAGGTTAAAAACATTACACACCGACCACTTTAATTTCATAATCCTTTTAATTGAATTTAGTTTCTCCTTTAGTTTTAACCTTCTAAAAAACTAAACGTGACAATTTCCGCCTTAGCTAAACTAACCTGTTTTATAACACTAGAGTGATTACAAAGTCCCTGGGGGTTCGACATCTTTTTATTACTACCGCGATAGACTGTGCACTTGCAGTTAAGACACCGTTAGACACATTAGGTCAATCGCACATCAATCATGACTTACTTTCTTGGCATGGAGTTCCATAAGTAAAAATGGGTTGCTTATGCATCAAAGAAAGTATGCTCTTGAGATATTGAAAAAGTGTGACATGGAGCATTATAATACTGTCATAACATCGGCTGAAGCAAGGTTACAACTGTCCAAAAGTGAAGATGAGCAAGGTGTGGATCCAACACAATATAGGAGATTGATTGAATCATTATGTTACTTGTGTAATACGCAGCCATATTTGGTATTTAGTGTCGGTATTGCAAGTAGATTCATGGAGAAACCAAATGTTTCTCATTTGGTAGCAGTTAAGAGGATCTTAAGATACATCAAAGGAACTCTTGGTTGTGGAATTATCTTTCCCGTAGCTGATACAGGCAGAAATTGCAAGTTACTCGATTACACGGATTCCAATTGCTGCAGAGATAAGGATGATCGAAAGTCTACGGATGATTATGTCTTTATGTTGGGAGGAGCTCCAATCTCTTGATGCTCTAAAAAGGAACCCATGGTTGCACTCTCTTCTTGTCAGGCCGAGTATATTGCCGAGTCGATGTTTGCATGTAAGACTGTGTGACTTGTGAATTCGCTGAAGGAGATGGGCAACAGTGAAAAAAAAAGCTTTTACACACTTGGTTGATAATATTTCAGCCATTAATATTGCAAGGAATCACATAGCACATGAGAAAAGCAAACATATAGAGATGCATTTTCATTACTTGAGGGAACTGGTGTGTGCATGCCAACTGAAGTTAGGATATTGTCAAAGCGAAGAACAACTTGCAGATTTGTTGACAAAAGGTGTGACAAATGACGTGTTCAAGAAGCTTGTGAGGAGTTTAGGTATAAAGAATATTGGGCATTTGAATTAAGGCAGTGTATTAGAAGTTTAGATTAATTCAAACCCATTCTGGAAGCTTCTATGATTGTTTCGTACAAAACAACTTATCTGAAAAAGCACTTATGGAAAGTTGGAATTTGGAAGTTTCGAAGAAGAAACCGATTTTCTAGTTTGAGGAAACCGGTTTCTGTCACGTATTTCACTTTGGGATTTGTTTTTTCTTTTGAGAAAATTGGTTTCCCTGTTTTAGGAAACCGATTTCTGGCGCGATATTTCTAGTTTTTTCTATTTTGTTGAGCCTGTTTGGTTCCAATGATGTTTTAATTGTATCCTATATAAACTCTCGTGTAATGTGTTTAGTGTTAATGTCAATTTTATATTTCTCCTTAATTACTCTCTCTCTCTCTCTCTCTCTCTCTCTCTCTCTCTCTCGTATAATCTTCAAATTCTCTCTACACTTCATCTTCTCCAATTAACTATTTTCACCATTAATTCACCAATTTAGTTGTGTATGTACCAACAATTCTATCATCTTATACCCTTTCTGATCTCTTTCACTCTTTTTCAGTTTCTTCTCTCAATCAATCACACTCTTAATTATACTATTTTGTTGCAATGTGACAACATAGTATATTGTGCATATATATTCTAATTTTCAAACAAATTTAGAAATAAATTTGAACATTATCCGTTTTCATTGTACTTTCTATACTATTCACCATCTCTATTAAATCATAGATCTATATTGTCAAAATTTTATGAAAATACTAAAAAGTACAAATGTGCAAGGAAAATTCACATAGTGGAAATGTAAAATCCCCACCAAAAGATCTTACTCTATTTTTAGACTAGTGAATTAGAGTGAAATATTTATTAATTTTTTAAATTATATTTTATTTTTTACTTAATTTTTATTAAAATTAAAATTAATTATATTAATTAATATAATAAAAAAGAAAGAACTTCACTTATTAATAAGTCTAAGTGACTCAAGAAAGAACCCCACTCATAAAAAATAACACTGAAAATGTTAATAAACGCTTAAGAAAAACTCAAGAAATTTTTTATTTATATTTAAGTCATATATCAACTCTTATCTATGTTGAAAATAATAATTATAATAGAGAAGTTTCACTCACTATTACAAAAAAAGTATTTGACAGCGGTTGAAAAAAATATATAATCATACATGTCTAAAAATTATTATGCAGAATATTGCTATAAATATGTTATTTATAATTATGATCCTGAGACCGTTGTCGTATATTAAAAAGTTCGCGTGATATCACAACGATTAATTAACTTAATTATTGTTGTATGTTTTTTAATAAAATAAAAAAATAACACTAAAACAACAATAGTGGTAAGAACAACAAAAACAACAACAAGAACAACATGAACAACAACAAAAACAACAAGAACAACATGAACAACATGAACAACAACAAAAACAACAAGAACAACAACAAGAATAAGAAGAAAAGCAATAAGAACAACAAAAATAAGAAGAACAACAAAAACAAGAAGAAGAAGAACAACAGTAACAACAACGACAACATACAATAACAATAACAAGAACAACAGCAAAAACAACAATAATAAGAACAAGAACAACATGAACAACAACAATAACTAAAAAAAGAATAATAAGAACAACAACAATTAACGTTGGTAACTTGAATCCATACTTTCCTTATCTCATTCAAGATGGAGAATAGATGACAGCGTTCTGAAATTTATAAACTAAAGAATTGATGCTTTTGAGTTTTTCTTATGGAAGAAATGATATTTTCGAGCTTGGTTTAGTGGAGAAATACATTGTTGTAAATGAAATATGATGTCTGACAGTAGAAGATGAAGTTCGTCTAAGTTGAAAGTTTGTCTAAGTTTTAGGTTTTACGCGAATCGTTAATGGTGGTGTCCTGAGCGTTGCTAGTCATTGAATGAATGATTGAGATTTATTTAAGGATGGTGAAGAAACTCAATAAATATGCTACATACAACAACGATTGTATTAAATAACCGTTGTTGTATGTATTTAAATAAAATATAAAAAATGCAGAAGTAGAAAAACAACAACAGTAAGATTCGAACTCATGACCATGCGTGCTACATACATCAATAGTTGTATTAAATAACTGTTGTTGTACGTCTTTTAATAAAATATAAAAAATTCAGCAGTAAAACAACAACATCAAGATTCGAACTCATGACCACGCGCCACTTTTTACCACAGTTGAAACTTCAAACTGTGGTGAAAAGTGGATTAAATAATGAAAATAAATAAAAAAATGCCTAGTTGAATAGATTCTACTAACGATGAGTCATTTTACGTGGTGACTTTGGCGTTGTTGTTTGCGCGTTTTATAATAGCGACATTGGTTAGAAAATATTTGAAGACTTAAACATTTATAAGTGAGAGAAATCACTCATCTATCATCTTAAATGTTTAGATAAATATGTAATGTGTCTCTCACATGTTATTAAAAAAAAAAATGATCCCTACATGATATCTGATTTGCAAGAACAATCTCTACACTAAGAATATGTTTGGTTGAGGTGAAATAAGGGAGAGAAAAGTTGAGAGAAGAGAAGTTGATAAGAAGTACTTAAATTTGTTTGTTTGATTTGAATGAGAGAGATTGAATAGAAAGATAAATGTGTGGGACCCATGACTTATTCCAATTTTCTCAACATAGTAAAGAAAGTGGAAAGAGGACACCATCTTCTCTAAAATGACACTACCACCCCTTTTATGCCATTATCTATATTTAATTCATGATTCTTTTTTGTTGCTATATTTTATTATTATTATAGTTGTTTTAATGAAGCATCATTATACGATGGCTCGTTTTAAAAAGTCTACTGAGATGAAATTATTCATTTCTTAACAACTACTAATAATTTACAAAATTATTTTTAAGATTATTTGTAAAATCATTCCATTCAGTGATAAATGTTTTTAATAAAAAATTAACAAAATTTTTAACTTAAAAGTATTAAATTAAAATAAGAATGTTAAAAATAAATCTACTAGTTTATTTAACATTAATTTATTATTTAGAGACTCATTGATAAAATTAAAAAAAATTTAACAATAAAATTAATAAATTAACTTAATTCAACTAAGAATATTTATGTCTTTGTCATAAAATAAGACAATTCTTTTCTTTCTATTTCTTTCTTCTTTCTCTTATAAATAATAGGGTCAGTCTAAATAAGTTAGTGGTTTTGTTCTAATTTAATAAATATGCCCTTTAATAAATAAATAATTTTTCAAAAAAAAAAACATCAGATATTTAAATTTTAAATAATATTAAATTAGATAAAAAATTATTTAAAAATACTTTTGTAGAAATTTGATTCATACTTTACATATCTTTTCTGCTCGTATAATTTTTCTACTTAGAGTTTTTTTAGATGTCATAGATATTAAATCATTCTAACTATGTATCAAGTCATATTCATACAAAAATATAAACATTCACAAATTTATATTTTAAAAATATTTTTGTATTTATGAAATCACCAAAATTCAGATACGTCGTGCTAAGAACCTATTGCACTTGCATTAACTTATATGTACAATATAGAAATGTAAATGTTATATACAAAACATATATTAATATATTTTTCTAAAAATACATAAAGATTTTATTTGGAGCTAGACATGAAGAATTGAATTAATAAGAAAGATTATAAAATATTATAAATACTATATCAAACTAGACTAAAACAAATGGTTAATAATTTAAACTGTTAATTTATTATCAATTTAATCACAATTATTTAATTAAAAATAAACTGATTTACTGTTTAATATGTTATTATATAATAAAATTCAATGATCGAGAATATCAATATAATGATTTTTTGAAAATTAATTAAAGTGGTAATTTCCATGAGTAGTGATACTGGTACTTGTTTTTTTGAAAAGTATGCGTTACGAGGAATATACACATGACATGAACAAATATATAGAGCCACACGAAGATGAAATATCCAATATATAGAATGAATAAAAATGAAAAGAATAAGCTATAAAATAGTAGAGTTTGAAAACGAAGCTCACTAGCTATGATATAGAATGACTCGATCTTGAAAATGTTTCTGAAAATACAACGTAGGAGAATTGTGGAAGGTATAGTAATGAAATTAGAAAACGTCAAAATGGAATAAATATAAATGTAATGCTCCTCCAAACATGGCACTAGCCAGATATGAGTATGAGTTGATTGCACGTGAAGTATATAACTTTACAATATGAGTGAGACAGAGACATTTGACAGTGTTTGAAGGGTCCCACAAAATATAGAGTTGAATTCTAAAAATGAAAAGAATGAGAGGCACACGTGCAAGTACTGACAGAGCCATTCGTGCGGGCAAGTGGGTAAGACATTGGGAAGTGTGAAATGAGAGGACGACCTCGTGTTTTGTAGCTGACTTTTGTCTTTTGAGATTGAAATGGGATGAGATGGGTTTTATCTCTTTTTACAATTGCACTAAAATTCTTATAAGTTTCAGAAATGAATCACTTTAATTAAGGATAACTTTGAAATATTGTCATTAATAGTAAATTATACATCAATGATTTTTTTGTGGTTGTTTGATACTAAAAAGCAAGTGTGAGGTAAAAAGTGGAGAAATAAAATTGTGAGGAAGTCTATGTTATATCTTAATTTTTGATGTAATCTCTTTTTTTTTTTTGGTATCATTTGTATTTTTATTTATATTTTTAATTCATTTTTAGTCTATGATTTTATTTCTTTTATTTTAATATTATTTTTGGATCTTAATTTTAATTTTAATTCAATTTAAAATATTTTTTAAATTAAATTATTATTAAAGTTTAGATAATTTTTAAAATCTTTTGCTTATTTTCATTTGTGGTATTTTTCAAAGTCAAATTAATTTATTTTTGTCTTTATTTAAATAATAGTTAATTTTGGTTGTTTAAATTAATTAAGTTAGCGAATACTTACGATTTAGATGAATTTGTAATTTTTATTTTAAATGATAATTTTTGTTATTAATTGAATTTTGTTATTTTTGTATTTAGTATTACTAACACTTTTGTTTATTTTATTGTTTGTGTAATTTTTATTTTAAATGATAATTTTTATTATTAATTGAATACAGTTATTTTTATATTTAATGTTATTAACACTTTTGTTTATTTTATTGTTTGTGTCTTATTGTCAAAATAAATAAAAATAATATAAAATACAATTCATACAAAATAATAAAAATTAAGTACACTTTGCAAATTGAGTTTTCTCTTACATAACAAATATACTTACATTCAATTCTCAATATCAAATTCAAAGTTTTCAATGCCCAAGAATTGTCACAAACAAAGCACATAGATTCTTATTTTTGGCTCCAAGATTTTCCCCAAAACTCACCTCAATTCTTGCTATAAATAATACCTCTCTTTCTCTCATTTGAACTGATACTATAATCATCAATAACACTCCAATCTATATGGCAGATACTATATTCTCTCACATTTGCAATTTTCTAATATATATATATATATATATATATATATATATATATATATATATATATATATATATATATATATATATATATATATATATATATATATATATATATTATTTAGTTTAATTTATTTTATTAAGTTCTTAGTTAGTGAAATTCTGGTACATGCAACACATACAAACAAAACTGTCATGACAACGGATGATGTCGAGACAAATGTTATAACATCTGGTAACAAACCAGATCAATCAAGTTGATATCATACATAAAATAGAATGCAGAAAGATATAACACAATGATATGTTAACTCAGTTCGGTGCAACATCACATACTTTGTGGGCTACCAAATCAGGAAGGAAGTCCACTATCAGCGATATTAGTTCAAAGCTAAACTCCCCTATTTACAAATTCTCTCCTAATCCTTATCCAATGCTATTTCTACCTAGGTTCTTCCTAGATATGAGAAATCTTCATCCCACTTCTAATCATCGCAATGATACCAACCGTCACAATCCTAACAACTACAACAATAACAACCTAATTTAGAAGATCATACTTCCATTACAAAAGACTCAAACTCTTGCTTAAAAGTTTAGAGTGATAACAATAACTTGACAAATTGTCAAGTAACAATCTGTCTACCAGATAGTACCATAAGATATATGGGTGACTTACAATATGCACGAGAGATTCTCAAAACCTAAGACTTATGCTTCCCCTAATTTTACAATTGTAAAAAACTTAAAATACATTAGGATATAATTCATCTATTTATACACCTCTACAGTCCATGAGCTTTGATATTCTGATCCAGAAGTTTCTTGATGCATAAGTTGAGTGATACACCAATTATGCAAATAATCTCCTTCTATCTTAGAACAAACTGATACATAGTTTCCTAATTTGTCTAAAGCCCCAAATCAGTATCTTCTATACAGTTTGAGATATAATCTTGTTCCAAAACAAATCTTCAAGACATGCGAGAATATCTAAGACATATCCCTAAAGAAATCTCCCAAACAAAAACAAATCCGTGAAGATTTAAAACAGCAACGCCTTGACTGCTACACCAGAACATGATGTTGTGACATCTTGTTCGACATCTAGCCAGAAATCATGTTTTAGCAAAATTTTGCCAATTCCCTAAAACCATGGTGTAACGCGGTGGGAGAACTGATTTGGTTGTTTTGCGTTTTATCGTAAATGTTGCGGTTAGCAAGAGTCGCCACCGACTTTTCTTTTATCCAAAAGGAAAGGTTTAAAAGAACAAGAAAGACCTTTGAGATGTTTTCTTGAGTTCGGTGGTAGATTATGAAAAGGGGAGGTATTAGCACCCTTTTCATCCGTAATTATCTACGGGCTCTTAGTTTCTTGCTAGATTACTTGCTTTTGTTTGAATGTGCTTGTGGTGTGGTTTTTGAAAGTATTTTGAAAATGTCTTTGTAATGGTTCTCGTTTCTATAAGAACGCGTACAAAGTTTTGTTTCGAAAATAGTTCAAAGAGGTGTTTGTGGAATGTGTTTTTGAAAGATATTTTGAAAAGGGTGTCTTCTTTGTAATGACTCTCGTTTCTATAAGAACGCGTACAAAGTGTTTGTCTTTTGAAAACGTTTCAAGTTTGTAAGATGTTTTTGAAAGTGTTGGTGTTTATTTTGAAAATAGCAAAGATGTTTTGATTTAAAAATGAGCAAGCAACTAGGAGCAATCTATCTACTCAAAAGTCTTTCTTGTTTATTTCCTCTTTCCTTTGACATTGTTATCTTACCATTGATTTGGTAAGAAACCCTATCTTTGGATGTAAAAGGGACGGGCAAGGGCCGTCGTATAGTCATGAATAGCAATGTTGTAAGATATCTTAGCATTTTCTTTAAGGGACTAAGATCATTCGTAAGACAGCATTTGTGACGTCATCGAGGTACTATGACCTTGTATTTTGTTTGTTTTTGCTAAGACATCTTACATGCGTATTATGACCATTTTCATAGGGTAACAAAGTGGATTTACTCTAATGGTGTAAGTGTGCAAGTGTATTGATTTACATGCATTGTTTTGTCTTTGAATTAGGGTTTTCTAAATGCTGATTTTATCTTCCCATACAAACCCTAATTATTAGCATTTATATATAAAACATTAAATTGCGGAAAATAAAAATACTAAGCTATTACATCATTAGGGGAGGGGGTGTACAAATTTACAAATGTGGGAATTGCAAGAAAATTAAATCTAAATAATTATTATAACTATATTGAATATTGTACCAAAAAAGAATAAATATTCAAGAAAATAAATGGACAAAGGAAATGGATTTTTGTTTGGTTTTATGAAAGGTTTTAATCTTGACCTAATTAAAAATAATTAAGGAAAATTAAATAAAATTAACTTAAACTAAATAAGAAAAGAAATTAACTAAATTTTTTTTTTAGGGTTTTTTTTATGAAAAAAATTTAAATTAATAAAAATAATATGGATATTAATTAATAAAAAAAAACCTAAGTTCTAAATTAATTTTAATTATAAGAAAATAATATAATAGTTAAACCTAAATCTAAATATTAATTATTAAGAAAGAAATTAATTTATTAAGAAAATATTTTTGTTCTTTTAGTTTTATAAAACAAAATAAACAAAATAAATGTAAAAACAATAAATAAATTTTTTTTTTGGGTTTTCATTAATAACAATAAAATAATATTAATACTACTACTACTACTACTACTACTACTACTAATAATAATAATAATAATAATAATAATAATAATAATAATAATAATAATAATAAAGAAAAAAAATAAGAAAAAGAAAATAATAATGAAAATATGGGCCAGGGGGTGCTGAAGTGAGTTAGGGGTTAGTGAAAGAAAAAAATACTCAGGCCCAAGTTGGAGGCCCCACCCGTTCAAACAAAAAAAAATGAAAAAAAGAAGCAAAATGGACGTTGGGACTCGAACCCAAGTCCAAGGGGTGACAGGCGCGCGCTTTAACTACTGGGGTGGTGATACATCCGTTAACATTGGCACAATAATAAATACATAACACATAACTTGCCTTGACTGTACTTCATCTTCAACCTCCAGCCAAAGGATCTGTAACTTGCTCATTCCTCAACCATTTTTAAAAATATAAACATGAAACTTGTGGCAAATTTCCTCACGATTTCAGAAATGTAAAGCATTAAAACTATAGATCAAAGACAAACATGAATTTTATTGGCCCTAATCTGAAACCTAAAAAATTTAGAAACTTCAACTCTAAAATTCTCTAAGCTCAAACCATATAAATGCAAACTATGGATATGTATAGCTTCGTGGCAATGAGGTCTACATTTTATCTTTGAAAATGGAAGTCTAACAATGCCTATATGAATAATTCAAAAGTCAGAAAACTCACCTTGTAAGAGGGTATCATGTTTTGAGTTTGAGCAGCTTTTGATGAGTTCTAGTGATTGGGTTAGCTTCTTCAAGTTCCCAAGAAGCTAATGTGATGCTTGGCTTGATCTGAAAATGGCTGAGGAGTTTTGGAGAAGTCCACTTGCAGAGCTCTATTTTTGAAAATAGAACTTGATGATGGAGGTGTTACAGTTAGACAAAAGGACTTTGGATGATTTGTATTTTATGTTTAGAAGATTTAGGAACCAAAAGGATTGGAAAAGCACGAGGGAAATGTGAGTTTCAAGTTTTTGGTCAGATTATGCAATAATAGAGTTTTGTGATACAATTATAAGTTTTTGTGTGTTTTGGAGCTTGTATATTTGTGTACTTTTGATGCAAACAACTTGTACATAAGTAAGGAAAAGGTTCTCAGGCATGAGAGGGTCAGAATCACACAAGTACAAGTTATGGCTATGTTACTTGATTTTGAAGAAAAGTGGAAACATGGTTTCAAGGAAAAGTACAAGCATGAACTGAGTTGTTTAGAGGCTTTAGACAAGTTTCTTTTGGGTTATAGGTTATGTATGATCAGAAGAAAACAAGTGCAAAGCTCAAGAACTGATTTTGTGCATAAAGCTACTTTTCCAAAATGGCAATGTGCACTTTCTTCCCAAAATGGCATTAAGCATGGGCAATGCATTGAATGCTTAGATTAAAGCTTCTAACAGCTATGAAAAACATTAATTATGGAGTTCCAAACAAGTTTGAGGCCTGCAAAGCAAAGATTGTGCAACCTAGCATGGATTTGAATTCTTGTTCATCATGAAAATGACCTATAATTCAAGAATGAAATGCCAACTCCATGCCTTCGATTCTCCTTGCTCAAACATGATCTCAAGGAGTTCTTGGACATTTTAGAAACCTTTTAATGTTATATACAATCCATCTTTGAATCACTTTTAAAAATTCCACTTAGAACTATGTGAAAATTTGCCATGAAGTTAAGTCAAAATCCTGCCTAAACTAGGGCAAAATTTCACTAAGTTTCCAAGTTTCATGAACATGTATTCAAAAAATCATAACTTGAAGTCCATTAATTTCTAGGAGAAGTTGTGTAAAGCAATGATTTATATATCATTGAGATCTATAACTTTTATGTTGAAAGTTTCCTTTGAATCATCATCTTGCATCATGGTGAAAAATTGGCTCAAAGTTGTGAAAAAATATGAAGTTTTCAACACTTAGAAAAATTTCTAAGTTTGGAAACTTTGACTTTTAAAAATAAAATCTTGACTTTTTGATTTCTTGATGAACCAGTTTCATATTTTGATATGTTTTGATGAATTGTGATCTTTGACACTTGATTTTGAACGAAAAGTCAAAGTTTGACTTTTCAATGTACAATTGACTTTTTATCAGTTGACTAAAAATCAACTATCAATCAATTGATATTGAGGGAAGTTTTGAGTCATACCATTAGGTAAAAATGATGCAATTGAATCCTTGAGATCATGTTTCCAACCAATCAACCATTTGCTAGGTCAAAAATCAGAAATTGCCTTTTCTTAGTCAAAACCCTAATTTTGACCATTTTGCCCTTTTGATGATCTGATCAAATTTCTTGAGGAATTGTGGTCCAAACTTGATCAAATTAAATATATGAATTCACAATGTTGATATGGATAAAAAATTAAGAAGTTTGACTGTAAATTGACCATAATTGACTTTTTCCCCAATATAGTTGATTTTTAGGTCAACTGATCAATTGACTGAGCAAAAATGTGATCCAAGACTTGAAACTTGACATGAGAAATCTTGAGGGTCTATAATGATCCATGAAAGTCATATGAGGTATTTAAAAGTTCAATTATCCTTGTGCAATCTTAAACCCTAATTCCAGTCATCAGTGCTTAAGGAAGTGTCTTGAGCTGATCAACCCTAGTGCAATCTTGAACCAAAGGAGATCTTGTGAGAAAAAAATTGATAAATGAAATGGAAAATTTTGGGGTACAACAGCTTCCCCTGTTCAATATTCTTGAACCTGAAGAGTTAGATTGGCAGATTCGCCATTCGTGACTTGAAGGTGGAAGATGATTGAACACTAGAGTGCCCAGAAATTTGCACTCGAAGATGAATTGTGAATGGGCTTATAGATGCCATTTTGAGGAATGATGGAGATTTGCCGGAGATGGGCTTGTAGATTCCATCCAAAGGTGACTGTTGATAGTAAGTGGATTAAGTCTGAACTTGATTTCACTGGAAACGAATCAGAATAAATCTTTGGAGCGATTTATCTGAAACTAGCAGAAGTCTTGTATGTTGTTTGACTGGGAAGAATCAGAATAAATCTTGGAGCGATTTATCTGAACCAGGATGTTCATTTGGAGAGTATTAGGACAAAACATTGAGAGGTTTAAACTGAACCAAAAGAGGTCTTGAATATTCTTTAACTGAGGAGAATCAGAGTGGATCTTTGAGCGATTTATCTGAACCAGAGAAAGTGCCTACTAAGAAAGAATCAGAATAAATCATTGAGAGATTTATCTGAACCAGCAGGGATTTGGAGAAGAATTATAATAAATCATTGAGAGATTTATCTAAACCAGAGAAGACGTCTGCGGGAAAGCATCAAAATAAACCGTTGAGAGATCTAAGCTGAACCAGCAGGGATCTAGAGAAGAATAAGAATAAATCATTGAGAGACTTATCTGAACCAGAAAAAACATCTGCGAGATGTATTGAATGAGCTTCAGAATGACATCCGTGTCTAGATCGTATCTGGGCTTCGGTGATTAAGCTGTTATCTGGTCGGGTCCAGGCTTCAACTTGAATCTGAGATGTACTATTATCCGGTCGAGTCCAGGCTTCATAGTAACTGACATAGTAAACTGCTATCTGGTCGGATTCCAGGCTTCGCAGTGTTTTTGAAGAAGTGAACTACTACCTGGTCGGATTCTAGGCTTCGCAGTACCTTATACTGTTATCTGGTCGAAATCCAGGCTTCACAGTGTTTTTGAAGAAGTGAACTACTATCTAGTCGGATTCCAGGCTTCGTAGCACCTTATACTATTATCTGGTCAAAATCCAGGCTTCACAATGTTTTTGAAGAAGTGAACTACTATCTGGTCGGATTTCAGGCTTCGCAGCACCTTATACTGTTATCTGGTCAAAATCCAGGCTTCATAGTGTTTTTGAAGAAGTGAACTACTATCTGGTCGGATTCTAGGCTTCGCAACACCTTATACTATTATCTGGTCGAAATCCAGGCTTCATAGTGTTTTTGAAGAAGTTAACTACTGTCTTCTCGATTTCCAGGCTTCGCAACACGTTATACTGTTATCTGGTCGAAATCCAGGCTTCATAGTGTTTTTGAAGAAGTGAACTACTATCTGGTCGGATTCCAGGCTTCACAACACCTTATATTGTTATCTGGTCGAAATCCAAGCTTCGCAGTGTTTTTGAAGAAGTGAACTACTATCTGGTCGGATTCCAGGCTTCGCAACACCTTATACTGTTATCTGGTTGAAATCTAGGCTTCACCGTGTCTTAAATTATTGATTGACTTTTATCCAGTCAGTTTCCGGGCTTTATAGCTTCCTTAAATAGAAATCTTAGTATTGATTTGATTGGACCAGAGAAAGGTCTTGAATTAACTTTGACTAGCATAATAATCAGGAGAATCTTAGTGTCGATCTGGCTGGTCCAGAGAAAATATTGCGAGGACATCTTTCAGTGGAGAATCTCGGAATAGCCCTTCATTAGACGTAGCTTATTGATGTGATCTTTTCCCTGAAAGGTAAAGAGTTAGTCGTATGCAATGTAATGATATATGCATTACGTAATGATGTTCTTAAAATAAATGAGATTTGTGTTATATGTATTTTGTATACATGTGCTATGAATGTTGTTGAAATATAATTTTGTCTTGGAAAATAAATCCTTGACAAGTGTGGGGAGTCTTTAAATCCCAGATTATTGTTGAAGAGTAGGTGTGTCTTCAAATTTTGCTTTGAATGTTTCCACCGGGGATTCTTGTTTTGTTATTTGAGGAGAACTCCGTTGGGGAATATTGAAAACTATGTAGAGAGTGTTGATTCCTGTTTGGGGAAAAGAGATCAGGAGTCTCGGTTGTTCGTTGCTCTGCTGGGAGTTATCTCTTGATGGACGAAGTTGACCTGATATATGGTCGGGTCCAGGCTCCACAATAACTTGTTGGGGATTGTAGAGTAGTCTACTGGGGAAAAGGAGTTGTGGCCCTCCAATTTGTAGTAGTTGGAAAGGCAAACTCAAACTGCGGAATCTGTATTTTGTTGGGGAAATAAACCCTATTGTTGGTCTGTTGGAGAGGTGTCTTCTTCACTGGGGAAAATCCTCGAGGGTTCTTGAGGTCGACTCAGCTGGTGAGAAGTTTTCAGAGATTGAAACTCTGGCCGAGAGTCATCCTATGAGAAGGATCTTGGGAGATTTGTCACTACCCCTAGTAGAAAGTGTTTGTGGCATTTCCAGGAGATGTTGGACTGTACGTAACCCATTCAATGCCCCAAGTGATGGAGATGGTGACCTGCCCCTGGTTATTCCGCATTTCTTGAGAGATTTCTGGGAACCTTGACTTGACTGTCCCAGGTGTGCTGGATAGTGATATGTCATGTCCCCTTGTTTATAGGAGATTTTTCATTGGAAGTGTTATTCCTTTTGAAGTGATTTTGTTCACCGAGAGAGCTTTTGTTCATCGGATATTCGTTGTGTGAATTTCTCCGCTGTCAAACGAATAGCCATATGCAATCAAAGATATTCAAATAATGCAAAGTTTATTCTTGTCTTAAAATTTTGAAAATGCGTTTTGCTTATTTTGATTTGTTTATTTGTTTTTTTTTAATTTCTTTTAAATAATAATAATAAAAATAATAATAATTAGACTTAGGATTTTTTTTAAGTTTGTAAATTAATTAATTTAATTATCTTGACTTATTTTTATAATTTAAAATCAACTAGACATAGATTAATTTAATTCAAATATTTTTCTTAATAAAAAAACCAAAAAATATAATAGACTTAGTTTTGTTTCTTAAATTATTTTTAATTTTGTAATTTAATTATATTAATTATTTCAACTTTACTTTATTAATTTTAAAATCAATTAGACTTAGGTTATCTTCATCCAAATATTTTCTTAAATAAAAATACAAAAAAACTTTAGAACTAGGTTAATTTCCATTTAATATTTATTTTTCTCAATTAAATTTAGAGCTATTTATTTTCTTAACAAAAAAAAGTTTTTTTTTGTTTACTTAGCATTTTCTTAGGTTTTTAGACGTTCGTCTTTATCTCGCACGCGTTTATCATTTTCACATTTTTTTTCAATATTGTAACTGATCATGAATGTAATAGTTTTAAATTTAAAATTCCGCACTTTACTTCTTGCACTTATAATGTATCTCTCCCAAAGCCGTGTAATGGCTTAGGATTTATTTTCTTGCATTTTATTTTCAACACATTTACTACTTTATTATTTTGCTATATTACTGTTAGTAAATAGTCGTGTATGGAAAGACTGTAAATTAAAACGTTAGCTAACATAACAAAAAGACAAAAAATAACTGAATCTTAACACATATGCAGATATGCACCTCTAGGATATCCTCGCTTCGGTTTCCTTTTGGAAAATAAAGTATTCATGTCCCTCAAGAATGGGGACGCTTTAGCAAAGACCCGTAAATCAAAAGATCATAGTCCCTTGATGATCCTACAATGTTGTCTTCCGGTAAATGATCTCGTCCCTTAAACAAATTGCTAAAGCGTCTCCATATGTTGCCTTTATGACTGTAAAACGTCCCTTCGAATATCCCTCAACATCCAACGATAAGGCTACCTACTCACTAATAGTAGGATAACATTGTCTAAAGGAAAAGAGGAAAAGAACGACCCTTTTTCGAGTAATAAAGTAGATAGCTATTAGAATTTTTCTCAAACATCTTGCACTTACACAAAAACTACTTTTCAAAAAAAAAATTCAAAACACTTTGTATACTTTCTCCACTGTCCCGAGAAACATTACAAAGTTCATCGTACTAAGACATTTTTAAAACATTTTCAAACACACAAAGCACAAAGGTATTTCAAAATGAGCAAACCTCTAAGAGCCTGTGGAAAACCATGGATGGAAAGGGTGCTAACACCTTCCCTTTCCATAATCTACCCCCCTTACTCAGAAAATTCTCGAAAAGGTCTTTTTCTATTTTTTTCATCCTTTCCTTTGTTGGATAAAAGAAAAGACGGTGACGACTCTTGCTTACCGCACATTTGCAAATACAAAATACAAACCAGTATAACAGTCAGTTCTGCCACCATATCACAGAACTGGAGACTCTTCTGGGGAAAATATAAAAAGTGGGGTTACCTTAGAGTTAGTTCATTTTAAATTTATTTTAATTGATTTGTTTGCTTTACTTTTTAGGGCTTGTTTGGGTTGTTACTATAGACCCTACACCCGGATCCAGGGCACCTTATTAGGTAAGTAGCAATAAACTACGGAGGTTGTACGACGTATACCGATACGGATGAAGTGGTGGCTATGTTAGTGCGGTACTTTGGATTGTACTAATGTTTCTTGAGTAAGTTAAGGATAACATTAGGCTTCCTCTTAGTGTCACTAAGTGCTAACTGATCTTTATAACCTTTAGTTGACTCATCCTAACCATTAGGAAGTAGTGAGATAACTGACTTTGGTTCCGATCGAAGATTGGTTGATACTCGATACTACACTCATTGAGGATGGACTTTTGGGATTTTTTGTCTGCAATACTTTGGTGTGGAGCTGAAACAATTTCTGAAGGGAAGGTCAGTGATATTGAGGCTCCTTAGAACCCGGTTACTATTAATAGGACAGGTTGAGCCAACTGAAGATTCAAGAGGGTACTTACCTTAAAACCTCATGCAAGCCTTTGTACCTAAGTTCTTTTGTGTGATTTTCTTGTGTTTATCTGTGATTTTAAGCATAAACATGACATCATAAACATCATGAGATTCATATATACTAATCATTTCAAGGACCTGTTGGATTTACCTCTTTGCTGTTTTGTAGGATATGAATTCAGGTCGCAGAAAAACCATCTGGATTCACTTCACAGAAGTTCCTCCAAAACTCAAAGAATTATTTTTGGAAGTTCCCGAGGATTCATTATTCCACAAAAGACACGGTCACTTACTCAGTTTGGTTACCACCGGGTTTGACGAAGGTTTGATGAGTGTCTTATTCTTGTTCTTCGACCCTAAGCAGCATTGCTTCATATTCCCCGATTATCAACTGGTGCCTACACTGGAATAGTTCTCTAAGTTACTTGGTTTGCCTATATTGGAGCGAGTACCTTTCAATGGTTTAGAACAATACCGAGCTTTTGAAGATGTTTCCGTAGCTTTGCATTTAAAGCCATCTGACATTGAGTCCAATTGGGAAAAAAGAAGTGGAGTTAAGGGTCTCCTTGAAAATTTCCTGATGAAGAAGGCTAAGATTTTCCTGGATGCTATGAGTTATCATGCCTTCGAAGATGTCTTAGCTCTCTTGATCCATGGGTTGGTCCTGTTTCCTAATTCAGATCAACTTATAAATATGAATTCCATCAACATTTTTCTTGCTCACAATCCAATTCCTACATTGCCTGGGGATATTCTACATTCTCTCTATACTCGTACTCTGAAGAAGAGAGGAAATATCATGTGTTGCACCCCTTACTATATAGGTGGTTATTTTTCACCTTCCTCAGTCAGCAATGTTGAATGATTTAGGCTTAAGGTGGAGTCAAAGATTAATATCCCTCTCTCACTCCGACATCCATTGGTGTCCTCGCATTCAAGGAGACATCTCTTTTATTGATCGCTATGGAGAATTTCCTATCGTGCCGCTCTTGGGCATTAGGGGAGGCATCACCTACAATCCTTCTTTAACACTAAGTTAGTTTGGCTATGCACGAAGAAATGGTCCATCGGATATGCTCATCCAGGGTATTGTGTTTAACTACTCAGATGATTTGCAAAATTATCGTCAGAGGTTCATCCGTGCTTGGGGAATTACTAAGAAGACTGATAGTAAGACTTTGGGGCGCAAGAAATCCATCCCTATGGAACCTTACCTCAAATGGGTGCGAGCTCGAGCCCAAAGTCTTATGATGCCATACGATTCCATCTTACCGGTGATCTTGGAACCTGTTGTTCAAGGGGGAGAGTTCTGTATTATTCTCCATCATGATATGCCAACCAACTTCGAAGAGTTGCAAAAGTCTTGGATCTAGCTCAAGGGAGAACGGGATACATTTGAGGCTCAATTCTATGCAAGTGAGAAGAAGGTGCTGGAATTAACAAAGCAGCTTCACAATGAGAGGAACCTCAACACCTACCTCAACACCAAGAGGAAGCGCCCATGAGAGACTTAGGATTTTAGAATTTCCTTTCAATGTTTATCCCTGTGTAATCTTTTGTTTCTTTAAAAACTTGCTAATAAAGGGTGTTGTTTCTTGTTTTGTTTAAAAGAGATTAAATCCAATAAGGTCCTTGAAAACATTGCATAAGCATATCATGCATCTCATTGCATAAGCATGTTTTAAAGCATAGTTCTTATCTTCTTCGCTGTTTATTTCAGCAAGTAAAGAAATGGCTCTTGAACAAAACACCAAGGATCACCAGGCGCAAAATGCCCAGTTCCAGCAAATGATTGTAGCTCTAGCTAAAGGGAAAAAAGATCTGAAAGCCCTCATATTGAAATATAAAAAGAAGAAGCCAAAGAAACCAGCTGGTGTGGTGAACTTGGGAAGAAGGATTAGAGGACCAGTGCGGCGAGCTTCTGAGTTGGTAACTTCATCAAAGGAAGGAGACAATCAAGAAGAGGAGACAAGAGAGGAAGACTCCAGTCCAAAGGAATCTGATGATGAATCTGACTATGATGAGGAGCAGTATCCTCCTGCTGATGAAAAATACAAACAGCTGGAGGATCGTTTAAATGCAATGGAAATCCAGAAGGTACTAGGGTTGGATTTTGAATAACTGGGTTTGGTTTCTGGAGTTGTCATCCCGCAGAAGTTCAAGGTTCCAGTGTTCGCTAAATATGATGGGGTCTCATGTTCCAAGATGCATCTCCGATCTTATGTAAGGAAGATTCAGCCTCACACTACAGACAAGGACTTATGGGTCCACTTCTTTCAAGACAGTCTATCTGGGACTCATCTAGAGTGGTTCTATCAGCTGGAGGGGACCAATATCCGTACACAACTACAAAGTATGTCTATGGGTTTGAGCGAGGGTTTGAAAGACTATGCTCGGAAGTGGAGGGACTTAGCAGGAAGAGTCCAACCCCCCTGTCTGATAAGGAGTTAGTGGATATGTTTTTGGGTACCCTATTTGGTGCGTTTTTCAATCATCTAATTGGAAGCTCCTCCGCTGGCTTTACTGAGTTGATTTTGATAGGAGAAAGAGTGGAAGTTGGGATCAGAAGTGGCAAGATTCATAAGGATGCCTCTTCAAGTGCGGGAAAGAGACCTTTCTTAGGAAAGAAAGAGGTTAATGCTGTTTATAATCAATGAAATCAGAGCAGAACCGAGCGCCGTCCAACGGTAGGGGCTATCATGATATCCAAGTCTGCAGCTACTCAACAACGAAATAATTAGCCTAGAGCAGAAAGACCTGTAAGATAATTCACCCAGATAAATATGATTTTGTCTCAAGTTTGGCCTCACCTACTGAAATCCAATCTGGTTACCTTGAGGGAAGCTCCCAAGAATCCCAACACCGCATCTCCTCGCTACACCCAAATGCTCGATGTGCTTACCATTCAGAAAGTCCAGGCCGTGATACAAACGTCTGTTGGGCTCTGAAGAACAAGGTTCAAGATCTTATTGAGGCGAAGGAGATTGAATTTGACGCTCCTGAGATTCCCAATGTTATAACTGCTCCCATGCCCAAGCACAGCCGTGGTGTTAATGCTGTTGACGATGATACATTTGTTACTTCTGTTGAGGAACTTGTTACTCCTCTCATGACTGTTATGTGGAATTTGTTGCAAGCCAGTTTATTTCTAGGGTGTGGTGAAAATTTCCACTTGTGTTTATCTCGACCGAGTGGTTGTTGTTTGTTGAAAGCAGGTGTTCAGCGCCTGATGGATGATAAAGAGATTATATTTGAGAAGAATCCCGTCACAACTATTTCTTGTAAGGATGTTTCAATTATAACCATTTCCGCCAATCCTCCCAGGGTCTCCACCAAAAGACCCGTTAGTATTACATCTGCTCCAACGTTAGCTTCCCTAATTATCACTATGCCAGTGCCGACCTCATACTCCTCGGACAAGGCTGTTCCCTGGAACTATGGGGCTGACGTCTATTATCATGGCGTCAGGCAAGACCTTCCAGTTACTGAAGACCAAGTTTCTAGAAATACTGATCCCAACATTAGCAACATTGTTGGGACCAACAAAATAACAAGAAGTGGAAGAGTGTTCTCCCCTGAGATTTCTCCTCCAAAAGTCGTTACTTTTCCTGTGATCATTCCTACTATTGTTCCTGCTGATGCTACCACCGCAATTCCTGTGATTACCCCTGTTTCCAACCCTATCACCGAGTCGGCCGAGGCTCGGAGCAAAGACATATTGATTAAGCCTGTCTAGATGAAGTCGCATTCAGAATCTATTCTAGAGGCTCCCAAGAAGGAAATGGAAGAAATCTTGAAAATAATAAAGAAGAGAGACTACAATATGGTCGAGAAGATGGGGAAGACCCCTTCTAAGATTTCTATGTTGGCCCTACTATTGTGCTCTGAAACTCATGCAAAAGCTTTGGTAAAATTCCTCAAAACTGCCCATGTGCCACAAGAAACCTCCGCTGACCAATTTGAAGATTGTATGGTCAGTTTGACGGCTGGCAACGGTTTGGGTTTTTCTGATGCTGATCTGACATCCAGAGGAAGGAAACACAATGATGCGTTGCATGTCTCTATCGAATGCAGGGGCACTAATTTAGCCCATGTTCTATTAGACACTGGTTCATCATTGAACGTACTGCCCAAGAAGGCTCTGGACAGATTGGACTGTGAAGGTTTGATCCTAAAGCCCAACAACATTGTAGTAAGGGCTTTCGATGGTTCAAAAAGAATGGTGCACAGAGAGGTGTATATCCCCAACAAAGTTGGTTCTCAGACCTTTGAATCCACCTTATATGTGATGGATATCAGACTATCTTATTATAGTTTGTTGGGTCGCCCTTGGATCCATGGGGCGGGAGCTGTCACTTCCACTCTGCATCAGATGATGAAGTACCCAGTGAAAGGAATGATTGTCACGGTACATGGTGAAGAGGAATACATGGTAAGCCACATGAACTCTTCCAGGTATGTGGAAATGGATGGGGAGTTCATTGAGACTCCTTGTCATAACTTTGAAGAGATGCCCCTGACCATGGCTGAAACTAAGACTGTTACCAATCTGCCGAAGATCACCGGACCTCCCTTGAAAATGGCTTCTTGCAAGGACGCCAAAGCAGTTATTGAAGAAGGTGGGTGTACCATCTGGGGCCAACTCCCTGACATTCCATACAAATCTGATAAGTTTGGCTTAGGTTTCTCTTCAGGGGCTCAAAGGGCTGTTCGTCGTGCTCGTGTTGGAGGACCTCCCCTACGTATCAGCAACCATGGGGTCAACGCTTTAGAAGACGGATATGGTGACTATGACATGGATAGCTGGATCTTCCCTACTACCAGCGGTGGACCCAGTAACTAGACATCTAAAGACTTTGTACCAATTACTTTTATTCAGAAGTAATTGTCTTTTTGTTTTCGGATATGTAATAATTAAACAATATAAACTCTATGGCCATGTGTCTTACCCGGGGCACAATGTTTTATTTGTGAGGGTTATCATGTTTTAATCTCATATGTCATTAATAAAGCATTGGACGTTTTGCATACAAATTTTACGCTCTCTATTTTTCTTTTCTGCTTTTTACTTTTTCAATACAACTATGCTCTTACACACACTCACGTATCAAACTGCAGATCCATATCCACTCTAGATCCCATTGATAACGATTCTGCTATTTCCAGTTATGACATTGACAATCCGATCAACCAAGCCGAGGACGAAGGTGAGGAAGATTATGAGGCACCCGGAGAACTCGCCAGACTGTTACAGCAGGAAGAAAGGGCTATATAGCCTCATGAAGAGCCATTTGAGACAGTGCATTTTGGCATAGAAGAGGACATAAAAGAAGTCAAGATAAGTGCAAATTTGGAGCTTAGTGTCAAACAGTGATTGATACAGATGTTGCATGATTATGTCGAGATCTTTGCCTGGTCATATAAAGACATGCCAGGACTAGACACGGATATTGTGGTTCATCGTCTGCCAACCAAAGAAGATTGCCCTCCAGTAAAGCAGAAGGTCTGTCGTATGTGCCTTGAAATGTCAGAGAAAATCAAAGCAGAGGTTATGAAACAATTCAACGTTGGGTTCTTAGCTGTCACCTCTTATCCCCAATGGGTTACTAACATGGTCCCAGTGCCTAAAAAGGACGACAAAGTACAGATGCATGTGGACTACATAGATTTGAACAGGGCAAGCCCCAAGGATGACTTCCCGCTTCCCCACATTGATGTTCTGGTTGACAACACGGCACAACATAAGATATTTTCATTCAGACGGTTTCTATGGTTACAATTAGATCAAGATGGCACCTGAAGACATAGAGAAGACAACTTTCGTCACACAATGGGGCACTTTCTGTTACAAAGTGATGCCATTTGAGTTGAAGAACACTGGCGAAACCTATCAGCGAGCTATGGTAGCTTTGTTCCACGATATGATTCACCATGAGATAGAGGTCTACATTGATGACATGATAGCCAGGTCTAAAACTGAGGAAGATCACCTTGATCATCTACAAAAGCTGTTTGATAGACTGAAGACGTACAAGTTGAGGCTAAATCCAAACAAGTGCACCTTTGGGGTAAGGTCTAGTAAACTCCTAGGTTTCATTGTCAGTGACAAGGGTATTCAGGTAGATCCTGCAAAGGTTATGGCCATACAAGAGATTCCACCTCCTCGCACTAAGAAGGAAGTTAGAGGCTTCTTGGGATGCCTAAATTACATTGCCAGGTTCATTTCTCATCTAACTGCTACTTGTGAGCCAATATTCAAACTCTTGAAGAAAGATCAAGTGGTAACATGGAATGACGAATGCCAGACTGCCTTCAAGAGAATCAAGGAATACCTTCAAGAGCCTCCAATTAAGATGCCTCTGATTGAAGGAAGACCTTTGATAATGTACTTAACAGTGTTAGATAATTCAATGGGGCGTGTGCTGGGGCAGCATGACGAGTCCGGTCGAAAAGAGCATGCAATATACTACCTTAGAAAAAAGTTTACCGACTGTGAAACAAGATACTCACTGCTCGAGAAAACTTGTTGTGCTTTGGCTTGGGCTGCTCGCCGACTGAGACAGTATATGTTGACCCACACTACTTTGTTGATATCTAAGATGGATCTGATTAAGTACATGTTCAAAAAGCCCGCTCTCTCTGGAAGAATAGCGAGATGGGAAATGATCCTTACCGAATACGATATCTAATACACAACCCAAAAAGCAATCAAGGGAAGTGTATTAGCTGATCATTTGGCTCATCAGGATGTGGATGACTACCAATCCATGAACTCTTTTAATCCCGGATGAGAATATTATGTTAGTGACTGACTATGAAGAACCTAGACCGGATGAAGGACCCGAGGAAGGATCCCGGTGGACTTTGATTTTTGAGGGAGCCTCCAACGCACTCGGCAATGGCATCAGTGCTGCAATCATATCCCCTGAGGGCTGTCATACTCCTTTCACCGCTAGATTATGTTTCAACTGTACCAACAATATGGCGGAGTATGAGGCATGCATTATGGGTCTCAAAGTTGCTCTTGACCTAAGGATCAAGTTCTTGAGCATTTTCGGGGATTCAGCCTTGGTAATAAGTCAAATCAAGGGGGAGTGGGCCACAAAACACCCTAATCTCATCCCTTACAAAGAATATGTGCTGACGTTGCTTCCACACTTTGAAGAAGTCACCTTTAAACATTTTCCACGAGAAGAGAATCAGTTAGCGGACACACTAGCTACCATGTCATCCATGTTCAAGGTCAGTTGGGACAATGAAGCTCCTCAGATCACCATTGAGAGTTTGGATGAACCAGCATACAACTATGAGATTGATACTGAAGAAGTAGCAGACAAACCTTGGTTCCAAGAAGTGACAAGGTATCTCGAGGCTCAAGAATATCCTGAGGGAGCATCTGTCAATGATAAGAAGTTTCTGAGAAGGTTCTCCGCAAAGTTCTTCCTCAGTAATGGAATCCTCTACAAGCACAACCATGACTCTAATTTACTTCGGTGTGTAGACAAGAGTGAAGTAGAGAGGATTATGGAAGATTTACATGAAGGTACCTTTGGCACCCATTCTAGTGGACACACCATGGTTAAAAAGATCCTATAGGAAAGATATTACTGGTCCGCTATGGAAGCAGACTGTTATCAGTATTCCCGAACTTGTCACAAATGCCAGATCTATGCTGATAAAGTACATGTACCTCCAGTTCCCTTGAATGTATTGACGGCTCCCTGGCCCTTTGTAATGTGGGGCATTGATATGATCAGAGATATTAGACCTACCACTTCCAATGGGCATCACTTCATCCTAGTGGCCATTGATTACTTCATGAAGTGGGTTGAGGCTGCCTCTTTTACCACTGTTACCAAGAATGTTGTGGTGCAGTTTATCAAGGATAACCTTATCTGTCGGTATGGTGTTCCAGAGAGAATTATCACAGACAATGGTACAAATCTCAATAGTACTATGATCACAGACCTCTGTAAACAATTCAAAATCCAGCATCATAATTCTTCCTCTTACTTGCCGAAGATGTATGGCGCTATGGAGGCTGCTAAGAAGAACATTAAGAAAATCATACAGAAGATGATGGTGACATACAAAGACTGGCATGAGATGTTACCATTTTCTCTTCATGGTTACCGCACCTCAGCACGTACGTCAACAGGGGAAACACCTTACTCTCTGGTGTATGGTATGGAGGTTGTCCTACCTATTGAGGTCCAGATCCCTTCTTTGAGGATCATGAAGGATGCAGGTTTGAAAGAAGATTGTTGGATCCAGACTCGACTTGACCAACTGAATCTGATTGATGAGAAAAGGCTTACTGCTGCCTGTCATGGTCAGATGTACCAAAAACGAATGATCAAGGCTTTCAACAAAAAGGTCAGACGTTAGGTATATCAAGTGGGTGATCCAGTAATCAAGCGCATCATACTTCCACAAGGTGATCCCAGGGGAAAATGGACTCCCATGTACAAAGGGCCATTTGTAATCAAGAGCATATTTTCTGGTGGAGCCATGATTCTAACCACCATGGATGGTGACGACCTTCCTCACCCTGTGAATGCGGACATAGTTAAAAAATACTACCCATGAATAAAGACTTGCTAGGTTGACTGTCCTAGGAAGAAATAAGGGTATCCCGGCGAACCAAAAGGGTTCGGACAAAAATTAGGGATAAATACAAAAAAATCTGTATACCCGGCAAGTCGAAAACCTGAAAAGGCGGCTTAGGAAAAAAAGGGTATCCAGGTGGACTGAAAACCCGAGAGAGCGTTCCAGGAAAAAGTCATGGATTTAAAGCATACAACTATGTCCCATTGGATCACCTTATGACCGGACTTAAGTATTAACTATCAAGCTCAAACAACACCAATCAATTCGGTCAGCTTTGTACAAGTAGAAAAGTGATGAGACGCTCAAAGACATAAGGGCAATAGTATAATTGAAACTCAATGGGATTATTGCACATAGCTGTTTTCTCTTTGTACACTATTTTGTATAATTGTCATTTTTGCGACGGTGTTCTCCTACTAGAACGTCAGTCTCTTTGTACAAAAATGCCTGTTATAGGCAAACTTCAAAATCAATGCAAATCATTTCTTTGAAAGTACAAAACTGTTTGTTTTCTATTTTTATATTTTGTTTTGCAAAAACGTCCAGTGATTATTTTTGACATATGCATTTGAATATGATTATTGTTTACAAATACTTGCATAAAAAACAAAAATACAGTTGCTAGCGACTTTAATAAACTGGGCAAAGTCTAAAAAGCCATTGTTGTCTCAACAGTTACTCTTTCCAGCAGGTATATGGGCAGAGACGCCTTGAGACGAAGTCACCGCTATATCCTTTGCATACAACCCAGTGAATTATATGTTCCCCACAAACTGGAAATAACCAAAATTTGATCTCTTCTTCCCCAAGCAGGAATTACCTCCTCCAACAAAGTTCCCTCAGAGAGGTTAACTCAAAGATCCCCAACTGAGTTTTACAAATATCAAACAGTTTATTAAACCTCCCCCCCGATAGAGTGTATTTCTATAGCTGCGGAAGGGTACCCCCAACCGAGTTTTTTCCTCTACACAACAAAGCATCTTTCTCCCCACAGAGTCATTCTCAAACAAGAGTAAAAAATCCCCGGTAAATCATCTTCGCTCATCATCCCCAGCGGGAATGAAAGAATCATTTCCTCATCTACCAAATAAGCAGTATGGAATTCAGCTTCCTAGTACTCTCCAACAGCAGCCAGGGATTTATTTTCCCAGACTAGGAAATTTCGCAAAAAACATTCATTATTCATACATCATGGCATGCACATACCCCAATCACATACATCATAATCTCATTTATTTTGAGAACATCATTACACAATGCATTTCATACATCATGACATTGCATACGACTAACTCTTTACCTTTTAAGGAAAGATCAAATCAACAAATGCCATTGACCACTTATATGACCTGGCAGTCTTCTTAGAGGATACGTTTGACGAAGGGTTATTTCAGCATGTTCCTCAGAAAGATATTCTCAAATTACATCTGCTGGTTCAGTTTAAATAGACCAATGGATTATTCTGATTCTTTTCCAGTAGATACTTTCTCTGGTTCAGTTAAATCGACACTAAGATTTTCCTGATTTCTATTCCAGTTAAAGTTAATTCAAGACCTTTCTCTGATTCAGTCAAATCGACACTGAGATTTTTCTGATTCTTATCCAGTCAAAGATTATTCAAGACCTCAGCTGGTTCAGTTTAAATCGATTAATGATTTATTCTGATTCTTTTCCGATAGATACTTTCTCTGGTTCAGTTAAATCGACACTAAGATTTTTCTGATTCTTATTCAGTCAAAGATAACTCAAGACCTCTGCTGGTTATGTTTAAATCGACCAATGGTTTATTCTGATTCTTTTCCGGTAGATACTTTCTCTGGTTCAGTTAAATTGACACTAAGATTTTTCTGATTTCCATTCCAGTCAAAGTTAATTCAAGACCTTTTTTCTGGTTCAGTTAAATCGACACTAAGATTTTTCTGATTTCCATTCCAGTTAAAGTTAAATCAAGACATTTCTCTGGTTCAGTTAAATCGACTCTAAGATTTTTCTGATTTCCATTCCAGTCAAAGTTAATTCAAGACCTTTTTTTCGCTTCAGTTAAATCGACACTCAGATTTTTATGATTTCCATTCCAGTTAAAGTTAATTCAAGACGTTTCTCTGGCTCAATTAAATCGACCCTAAGATTTTCTGATTCTTATCCGGTTAAATATACTGTAAAGCCTGGAGTCCGACCAGGTAGCAATTTATTAATTACTATGAAGCTTGGACCTGACCAGATGATAATATAATCTATGACACCGAATCCTGGACTCGACTAGATAACAGTATACCTCAGATTCAAGTTAAAGCCTGGACCCGACCAGATAATAACTTAATTTCTTCAAACCGCCGAAGCCTGGATACGACCAGATAACAGTTTAATATCTACAATTACTGCAAAGCCTGGATACGACCAAATAACATTTAAAGGTCTACAATTACTGCGAAGACTGGAACCGACCAGATAGCAGTTAATTTCAATTTTCCCCAATAGGTTGCTGTGAAGCCTGGAATACGACCAGATAGTAGTCAGTCTTATTATCCTCAATAAGTTGCCGTGAAGCCTGGATCTCCACCAGATAATAGCTTGATTTCAAGAGATAACTCCCCAATAAAGTAATGGACAACCAAAGCTCTTAGGCTCCATTCCCCTAAAACATTCCCCAATGGACTCCTCCTTAGACAGCAGGAACAAGAATACCCACAAAGAGACTTCTTATGAAGTCATCATCTACTTTAGATGGTATTTATAAGTCCATCTCCGACGACTCTCTATCATATTCCTTGGATGGCATCTTTAAGCCCATCTCTGATAGTCTTCTGTCATATTTTCCAAATGGCATCTGTAAGCCCATTCCCGATATTATTCACCAATAATATCACTTCAGACAAGTGAAAATTTCTGGGCACTCTAGTGTTCAATCATCTTCTACCTTCAGATCACGAAAGGAAGACAAGCCAATCTACATCCTCAAGTCCAAGAAGATTGAACAGGGGTAGCTGCTATACCCCAAAATTTTCCCTCCCTTTTTTCTCGACACATGTCCATTGAGGTCCCTAACTTGCCCAAGGATGACCATGAATCAACCAGATAAATTCTCCTCCTAAGGCAATGAACCCCCAACTAGGGTTTCAATATTCATCAAGACGGTTGAGCTCCAAAGGTATCAAATGCTTTCCATGGTCCTAATATTCCTTCAATATTGTCCATAAAAAATTGGATGCCTTGCACTACAAGTTTGCCCCGTCAATTACTCAAGTATTGGAAAATCAACTATACTAGGGCAAAAGTCAACTTTGGCCCATGTACTGTCAAACTTCAAGATTTTTGGTCAACATCAACATTTCGAAGTGATATCCATCATTTGATCAAGGGTTTATCATGATTCCTCAAGAAATGCTCTTAATTCATCAAAAGTCAAGAATTTCTAAATTAGGGTTTCTATCGGAGAAGTCAACCAAACTTTGACCAAGCATAACTTTCTCATACTTTATCATAAATTTACCCACCAAAGCTCATTTTGAAGAGAATACAATCCCTACAACTTCTCTTCAGACCACAAGTTCAAGAGATTCACCATTTTAAAGATATGAGCTCAGACATTACAGGTCAGTTTTAAAAAGTCAACAAAAGCCACCTTTTCCCCAGACCTTTTACATTAATAGAAAATATTCAAATGCAAAATTGATCAAAAGAGAGATTGAATTAGATATCTTGGGATTTCCAAAAAGTCCAAGATCATCATCATGAGATAAAAATATAGCAAGTTATGGCTTAACCAAGTTTGAAAAAGTTTGGAAATTTCAAGAATGGTGCATTGAGCAAATTTGAATTTTTGAGTCAATGGCATAACTTTTTAAAGTTCAAATATTTTCTAAAGCTTATGAAAGACCCCTAATATAATTTTTGAATTGCCTTACAATTTTCATCTATTTTATTCTTATTTATTTTGATTTATTTCAAATAAATACAAAATAAATTATATAAAATAAATGGAGATGGGCTTAGGCATTTGGGATGATGCTTTGTCTTGCTTAAAGGCCCAAGGATTCGTGCACAAGTGCCCAGATTCATTGAACATAAAAAATGGCATGAAAGCTTCATTTTGGCAACTTTTCAAAATTTGTGATCATGGCTTTAAACCATGGCATTATGGGTTGATCCTTTCCATTCAATTCAGTCCCCTTTATCTACACTATGAGTACAAGCCCTGAGCAATCCAAATTCACGCACACAGAGCTTGGAGAATTGCTGCATATTTTACAAAAAAATTCAAAGTTGTCAAACTCGAATTTCAAGTTCCAGCCTGATTTAGTCCCAAACAAAGACTCAAACACGTTCCTGGAAGTCCCCTGGAACTTTTCCAGCCATCACCAAGTCCTAAAATAGCCCAAAATGCATCACCTACATCTCACAGTTTGCATTTTTTTCTCAACCTTAATTTGCTTGATTTATGTAGCATAAACACATTTTAATCATGTATTACTGACTACTCTTGTATTTGCAAGCTATCTGTATGGTTGGATTTGGTTTTTAATGCAGGGATCGAGTATCACCATTTTTAGGGTTCCAAGCTTAGAATTGGGGTTTTTGGAAATATCTAAAATTAGGCCTAATCAAGGGTCTCTTTGTGCTCAGGAGGTTGAGGCCAATTCATCCATGGCCTCACCATGAATTTATTATGCGTATTGTTGTTTTTTTTGAGTTGCAGGTTCTATAGTGACAAACAAAAAATGTCACTATAGGTCCAGGTCTAAAATGACGGATGAAGGAAGAAGATGATGCATGGCAGCCCCTCACTGGGCAAATCAAATCCACGCGCGTTTTTTTTCTCTATATTTTTAAATAATCATTGTTTTTTAACATTATATTCTTTTTGTTGTGTTCGGTATAATAATTGAGAAGCAAGCTCAGTTGGTAAGACAAGCGCGCATTTGAGGGAGAGGACCTGGGTTCGAATCCCAGGTCCAACGTTTTATTTTATTAACGTTTGTTGATTGCAGATCCGGTGCTTTACCTTTTAAGCACTTATCATACGCCCTCCAACTCCAGCCAATTGATGATAAAGAGGTCGAGTCTAAGACATCCAAATGCGTGGACCACCATGGACACTCAGAAGCTGCCTCCACGGGATCCCAAGATGGCCTGGGCTATCTATTGGGCCCAACGTTTTTTTCAAACAACACACCCCCTGTTTACTTCAGACATCTGGCCCAACTTCTTTCTTTTGATTTGTTTATTTGTTTTTTATTTCTTTTAAATAATAATAATTAGACTTAGGATTTTTTTTAAGTTTGTAAATTAATTAATTTAATTATCTTGACTTATTTTTAGCAATTTAAAAATCAACTAGACATAGATTAATTTAATTCAAATATTTTTCTTAATAAAAAAACCAAAAAATATAATAGACTTAGTTTTGTTTCTTAAATTATTTTTAATTTTCTAATTTAATTAGATTAATTATTTCAACTTTACCTTATTAATTTTAAAATCAATTAGACTTAGGTTATCTTCATTCAAATATTTTCTTAAATAAAAATACAAAAAAACTTTAGAACTAGGTTAATTTCCATTTAATATCTTTTTTTCTATATTAAATTTAGATCTATTTATTTTCTTAACAAAAAAAATATTTTCTTTTGTTTACTTAGCATTTTCTTAGGTTTTTAGACGTTCGTCTTTATCTCGCGCGCGTTTATCATTTTCGCATTTTTTTCAATATTGTAACTGATCATGGATGTAATAGTTTTAGATTTAAAATTCCGCACTTTACTTCTTGCACTTATAATGTATCTCTCCTAAAGCCACGTAATAGGTTAGGATTTATTTTTCTGCATTTTATTTTCCGCACATTTACTGCTATATTATTTTTCTATATTACTGTTAGTAAATAGGTGTGTATGGAAAGAATGTAAATTAAAACGTTAGCTAACCTAACAAAAAGACAAAAAATAACTGAATCTCAACACATATGCACATATGCACCTCTAGGGTATCCCCGCTTCGGTTGCCTTTCGGAAAATAAAGCAGTCATGTCCCTTGAGAATGGGGACGCTTTAGCAAAGACCCGTAAATCAAAAGATCATAGTCCCTCGATGATCCTATAGTGTTACCTTTCGGTAAATGATCTCGTCCCTTAAACAAATTGCTAAAGTGTCTCCTTATGTTGCCTTTATGACTGTAAAACGTCCCTTCGAATGTCTCTCAACATCCAACGATAAGGCTACCTACTCACTAATAGTAGGATATCATTGTCTAAAGGAAAAGAGGAAAAGAACAACCCTTTTTCGAGTAATAAAGTATATAACTGTTAGAAGTTTGCTCAAACATCTTGCACTTACACAAAAAACTACTTTACAAAAAACAATTTCAAAACACTTTGTATACTTTCTGCACTATCTCGAGAAACATTACAAAATTCGTCGTACTAAGGCATTTTCAAAACATTTTCAAACACACAAAGCACAAAGGTATTTCAAAATGAGCAAACCTCTAAGAGCCCGTGGAAAACCACAGATGGAAATGGTGCTAACACCTTCCCTTTCCATAATCTACCCCCCTTACTCAGAAAATTCTCAAAAAGGTATTTTTCTGTTCTTTTCACCCTTTCCTTTGTTGGATAAAAGAAAAGACGGTGGCGACTCTTGCTTACCGCACATTTGCGAATACAAAACGCAAACTAGTATAACAGTCGATTCTGCCACCGTATCACACTGACAAAACAGACATGCATCATTGGAAATAACCAGACAAGACCATCTTGGGTAAAGTCAACACTTGGCTTAAATCACATTAAGGAGGAAAATTTTATAAGAAAGTAAGCACCAACTGAGGAAACAAATTCCTATTCCCTGACTTAACTTCACTGGCAAGAAACACAATTTGAAAGTAATAAAATCAAAACAATAAATCAGTACAAATACAAGGATATAACATCCGTCTCCAGGCTTCACCAGGGAACATCATACAGACTTCATTGGAGAAAAAAAAAGTCTCAACGTCTAGATTTCCACTGGAGATTATAATATTAGCTTCTCTAAGGAAGATGAAAACCATACCATCGAGAGATCAACTGGGGATCCCGTGCTGGCCTCATTGGGGAGTACACCACCACATCATCGAGAGGAGACCTAAATACATTCTTCAATATCAAGAGTGATTATTACACAAAGTTCCCTGGGGAGAAATTATGTAACCACACGGGGATAAAAACTTTCAGAAAGTGACGTTATCTCATCTTTACTTTGGGATTTAAGAAGTCAAACAATACAGCAAGAAATCAAAATTATGGGGATTTTAAATCAAATCCAACACTTGGTGGGAGAAAACCCAAAAAAGTTGACAACTATTTCAACACTTCTAAGAAAAGATACTTCCCTTGTCTAGTTACCTGGGAAACAAACAACAACAATAACGCCAACACTTCAAATAGTGATGTTTTTCAAGTGATTCTACCTTAGCACATAAAGGGAGAAGGAACTTTTTCCAAATGAGCGAAGACCTTACTGGGAATCTGGGATAAATGTATCAAACCATGCAAACCCGAAATGAAAATAATCAACTTGGAGAAGAGCTGAATCAAAACTTGACTGAGGAAAATGAGATCACAATCCCAACACCGCAGTGCACATCAATCGGTATCATCTCCAACTATTTGATAAACACAAGGGGACCATGCGCGCACCAGTAAGACTGACCTGAGAGAACTTTCCTAGGAAAGATATACTCCCCAAATTTCAGAGCTCGTCCATCCTTGGAATTACTATTTTTGATTTTCTTGAATCACAAAATCTAAAGTAAAAGGTAGTTTGTAAATTATTTTCAAAAACAATTTTATTATTAAATCTCTTTGTTTTGAAAATTACTATCAATAATAAATGAAGTCTTTGTAAGCAGAATAAAATGAGAATTGCAAAGAATTGGATAAAAGCTCAAACTTTATTAATAGAATGGTAGTCTGCGAATGGGGAGACCCCAAAAATGATTACAAAGTTTGGAAAAAGGTAATACATTGGAAAAGATACACTGAAACACAATGACCACTATTCTCCCTAACAACTTTGAATTCCTGAGCAGCGACTTCTATTGAAGTATGGTGAGAATCCAAGAAGATTGTTGCTTCAATGATCAAGTCTTGTCTGGCGCAGTTACTTGCCAAGTATTAACTTGATACATAGAAGCCAAAGTGGCTAAAGCATCCGCCATCTGATTTTCATCTCTGCGAATATGATGGAATTCAAATTTATTAAAGAAGGGTAATAATCTTCTAGTATAGTCTTTGTAGAGAATCAAGCCGGGGTGGCGAGTATCCAATTCTCCTTCAATATGATTTATTACCAAAGATGAATCGCCATATACATATAGAATTTTGATTCTGAGATCAATAGCCTCCTCGAGACCCATGATACAAGCTTCATACTCTGCCATGTTATTGGTGCAATCAAATGCCAGCCTTGGAGTAAATGGGATATGCGATCCACGAGGAGTGATAATCTTAACACCAATTCCTTTTCCATAAGCATTCACAATTCCATCAAACACCATGCCCAAAAGATACTCAGGATCAGGACCTTCCTCAGGAAAAGGTTCATCATAATCTTTTATTTTCAAAAACATCACATCCTCATCAGGGAAATCATATTTAACAGAACGATAATCATCAACCGTTGGTGAGCAAGATAATCTGCCAACACACTAATTTTTATAGCCTTCTGAGTACAATATTCAATATCATATTCAGACAACAACATCTGCCAACGGTAAATTCTCCCAGTGAGAGCATGCTTTTCAAAAATATACTTATTTGGATCTATTTTTGAAATAAACAAAGTAGTATGATTCAACATATATTGCCGCAACTGCTTTACTGCCCAGGCCAGAGCACAACATGTCTTTTCCAGCATAGAATACCGTGACTCACAGTCAGTAAACTTCTTTGAGATAATAGATGGCATATTCCTTCTTCCCTATTTCATCTTGTTGTCCCAAAATACAACCCATAGAATTATCTAATACTGTCAAATACATAATCAATGGTCTTCCTTTAACAGGAAGGAGCAATATAGGAGGTTCAAGCAGATACTCTTTAATAATTTAAAACTCCCTTTGGTAATCATATTTTCACACACAACCTTGATCTTTCTTTAACAACTTAAAAATCGGTTCACACGCTGCAGTCATATGGGATATAAATCTAGAAATGTAATTCAAATGCCCAAGGAAGCCTCTAACTTTCTTTTTAGTTCTTGGCGATGATATTTCTTGAATTTCTTTGACTTTACCATAGTCAAATTCAATTCCTTTTTGGCTGATAATGAAACCTAACAATTTCCCTGATTGGACACCAGAGGTGCATTTATTTGGATTTAAGCGGAGACGATACTTCCTCAAACACTGAAATAATTTCAAAAAATCCTCTATATGCCCTTATTCAGTCTGGGATTTAGAAATCATATCATCAATATATACATCAATTTCCTTATGCATAAGATCATGGAATAGGGTTTTCATATCCCTCTGGTACGTTGCACCAGCGTTCTTCAACCCGAAGGGCATCACTCTGTAGCAGAATGTTTCCCAGGGTGTGATAAAGGTTATTTTTCCATGTCCTCAGGAGCCATTCTGATTTAATTATATCCGTAAAATCCATCCATGAACAAGAATACTTTGAATTTTGATGTACTATCAACCAACATATCAATATGTGGTAATGGAAAGTCATCTTTTGGACTGGCTTTGTTTAAATCTCTATAATCAATGCATGTGCAAACTTTTCCGTCTTTCTTTGGTACTGGGACAATATTAGCAATCCACTAAGGGTACTCTGATGTCACAAAAAACCCGACATTAATCTGATTTAAAACTTCTTCTTTAATTTTCACTACCATATCAGGGTGAGTTCTTCGTAACTTCTGCTTGATTGGCGGGCATTCTGGCTTTAGCAGAAAATGATGTTCCACAATATCAGTATCCAGTCTCGACATGTCTTGGTATGACCAAGCAAAGACTTCTACATACTCTTTCAACAATTCAATCAACCTGCTCTTTACATCGGGATGAAGCAATGCTCCAATCTTGACTTCTTTCGCATCTTCTTCTGTACCTAAATTGATTGTCTCCAACGACTCTTTATACAACTGAATGACACTTTCCTCACGCTCAAGAAACCGTGATACCTCTTCTGGGATTTATTCATATTCTTCTTCTTTGGCCATATACACAGGATATTCAAAGTTGGGAGAGGGAGCAGGGTCATTATACTCAACAAGTTTTAAAATTAATCTGCACATATGATTTATGATTGCTTTTAGAAACTGACACATATAACTAGTTATTATGAAAATTTATTTACAGTTTTTATTTATTTTAAAAGGGATTTATCTGATTACCATTTTCCAAGAAAAAGCAAAAAACAAAGACACAATTTGGGAATCAAAGACAAATTTTATTATTGATTTTAAAAATCAAAGCAACAGATATTCCCATACAATATCAATACTTTCACCTTGGGCAGAGTGAAAGATTTTTGAAAAGATTAACAAAAACAAATTACTTTGAGATATGAATGCAAGAGGGAACATCAATAGTGACCCAATTTTGGACTCTGACTCCGTGCGTCACGTAGTTCGGCATCTCTTACTATGCTTCTCCTTCCACAATAGCATTGATCCTAGGAACAGTTGGATGAAGATAACCTCCGCTATGAAAGATATAATGATATTTTACCAAAGCAACCTTCAGCTTCATATTCTCACCTTTACCATTATTCATAGAGAATCCCAACCCAACTCTATTATTTCTCACAGGTGGATCCATAATCCGCCCCATACTTTACTAGATCCATTGCACACTACCTTCTAAGCATCCTTAAACGAAGCTATATAATTCTCATTTTGACTTATATTATCAATGGATAAAACTTGGAACTGAGTTCCAACAGCAGCTTAATCCGCTTCCACAACACTAAAAGAGGATAAATGAGATATTAATAACGCCTGCTCTCCATTTATGATGACCACCTTTCCTTCCCGCATAAACTTCAACTTTTGGTGCAAAGTTGAAGTAACATCCTCTGCCTCATGGATCCACAGTCGTCCCAGTAAACAGTTGTAAGCGGGAACCATATCCATAACCTGGAAAGTAATCTGAAATAAATGCGGGCCTATATGAATAGGCAAATCTACTTCCTCGATGACAGACTTCCTCAACCCATCAAAAGCTTTCACAATTATGCCACTCGGGCGCATGGGAGTTCCTTGGTATTTCAACTTCATAAGTGTGCTCCTTGGTATGACATTTAAAGCAAACCCATTTTCAATCAACACATTTGACAATGAATCTTTATTACAGTTCATGGAGATATGGATAGCCAAGTTATGATTCCTTCCTTCATCGGGCAGCTCGTCATCACAGAAACTCAGGTTATTACAGGATGTAATATTCCCGGCAACACTACTGAACTAGTCTAAAGGCATATCACTTTCTATGAAAGCATATCCAATACTCTCATCAAAGATTCCCTGTGGGAAGAAGATTTCATTAGCAAGGCTAGGATAGATATCTTTGATGGTGTCAGCAACAATTGATCTACGATCCTGTAGTCCCTCATCTTGATAATCTTCAACATATCATCCATATCTTTTTCCAGAGTAGTACCGCTATATTCCCCCAATGCTTTCTTGGGTTCAGTACTTTCAACAACCTTTTTATCAGCATTAACATTCCCTCGAATGACAGGTGCGAAAATACGCCACTGCGGGTGACTCTCCTGGCTTCAGTAATATTCTTGACATCAGACAAAGGTTGGATGGGAACTTCTACACCAACCTCTAGGACTGTCACATTGTATTTATATGGCACAACCTTGTCTGATTCATAAGAAATATGACCCAACAAGCAAATCCCCATTGGAGCAACAATTGGCTTTCCATGGTACTCATTCTCTATAGGGGAGGGAACACAAAAACAAGATACAATAACATTCACCCCTTCTTATGAATGCTTAGACATCACAGAATCATTGCTGGAGAATATATCTTCATCTGAGAAAAAGAATTCATCTGCGGAAGCATACTCATCATTTGACACAATCTCGGCCGAGCAATATTAAATCATGTTAATCCCATGATAATCATCTCTATCGCCCGCAACTTTGATGGTACCTTTGTCTAACAACAGCTGAATACCCCGTCTCACGATGGAATAACCACGAGAATCTCTGCATAAAATCTGGAAAGACCCATAATGGTGTTCTTCTTGACCACCCATGTGATAGAAGGTAGCGTGCAACTGCACCAAATCATCAATTATATGATTCATGTCAAAAATCCAGAATTCACCGGGACATCCGTAGACCATATCCACATCTTCTTCGTACTCTGCCCTAGGCCTGATTATATGAATGAGGCCTTCGTCCATCATTTCCTAAAGATCATCTTTTATCTTATCACATCCCTGGACATCTGTACTGCAAATACTACAACCACCATGGTTATGCGTATAGTAACTAAACTCGTAGAGGCCATCATGCATATTTACCAAATCTCCTCTAACCAGGTTGATATCAAAAATATGGAAGTCCCCTGGACAACCAGAAACCATGTTTACAACATTTTCTCCTCCATGCTTAGGTAAAGGATTATCTTTCACGTAGGGCTAATATCTTAAAAGGAAAGAAGGCCAGATCTCACCATCTTTTGTACTTCAGATTTCAAAGGATAGTTGTTCTCAATATTGTTCCCTGGTGCTCCCTGATGAAAAGCATACGTCTGGTCTGCCTTATAATACCAAGGTAAAGGTGATGGTATAACAGGGGACGGCCTGGTCTGAACCAACTTCTTCTGAATCAAAATTGGAATTAACTATGTATAGCTCATTAGAATAGAGTCAAAATCCCCTCTCTTCTGACTTTTCCCTTGATTTCCATGAGGGGATGGTCTTTGATAGGAAACAGTGGTTGGAGCTACATTGACAACTGCAGTCACATCAACAACCTGTTGTTGGTACCATTGATGTCTTCTAGGTGACCTAATCTTCCTTTCCCCAACAACAACATTCGTTTCACTTTCTTTCGAGAGAACCCGTATGATGACTTCTTCGTCCCTTCATCTTTTGTTAAGCGCCCTTCTCTAACAGCCTCTTCCAAACAAACACCCATGCTTACCATTTCAGTAAAAATAAATTGGCACATTGGTGACCATCCTTTCATAATAAAATGATCCAAGGGTTTTCAGGAAGACCTTGGTCATTTCTTGTTCTCCCATAGGTGGCACCACCTAGGCAGCTATCTCGCGTAATCCATGTGCATATTCTTTGAACGACTCCTTGTCTCTCTGAGCCATTGCCCTTAATTGGTCACGGTCAGGCGCCATAAACATATTGTACTTATACTGTCTGATGAAGGCTTCCCCTAGATCATTGAAGGTGTGGATACTACTACTGTCCAGACTCATATACCACTTCAGAGCAGCACCAGTTAAACTATCTTGGAAGAAATGAATGAGAAAACGTGGATCATCAGTATGGGTAGACATTTTCCTGATATTCATCACAAAGTGGTCACGAGGGAAAGAGTCGCCATTGTACCTCTCAAATTCCGGCACTTTAAACTTGGCTGACACCTTTACATTGGGAACTAGGCAGAGCTCATTGACATTTTTTCCAAACAATTATTTTCCTCGAAGGGCCTTTATTTCCTTCTGCATCTCATTGATCTGGTCTTAAAAGTCATTCAACCAGTCATAGAAACCCACACTTTCACTCGGTGAAGGAAGAAGACAATAAACTTCATCACTAACAAATGGCATAACATTCACCGAAAGAGGTGCAACATATTGGATCTCATTTTTAGCAGCAGGAGTAACATGCACCACAAGAGGTGTGGGAGTAGTAGCAACTTGCACAACTAGAGCAGCTTGAGTGTCAAGATTAAAACCTTCTGGCATGAAATTTTCTGGCATTCCCCACAGATAAACCTGAGGCATACGGTTATGTGCAGCAGTAACTGGAGTAAAAAAACGGGAACTGATGGACCTTTAGAAGTAATTGTTGTTTGTTCTGGCTGAGCAAAAGGAGGAACAAGTGGTGGCTGATCCTGAGCAACCACCAATGATTCCATCAAAGCAGTCAGATTGGCCATACCAACCTTCAAAGTAGTAACTTCTTCGCGTAGCTCGCGATTTTCTTATTTAACATTCTCCATTTTCTTCAGGGAATTAGTCAGAGTATCGTATCGGCGAGACAACTTGCTGAACGAAGTAGAGAAACTCAGTAAGACACCTGGGTATGAACAAAAATGCAAGAAATATGTACAAGATGATGCATGATATGCAATGCACATGATTTATTTTATTATTATTAATATTTTAATGGACTCCAAGAATTATAGACAATTTGCAGATACTAAAGTACTAACACATTTTAAAATACTGAAAATCTCATTATAATAACTTCAAAATGGATTACAACTTTTTAGTACAAGTTTCAACAATCCTAAGTAAAATATAAGATATAATCTAACATCCTAAGAAAGCAAAGCTGATGATAATCTCTCCACAGACTGACGCTCTCCTGCGAGTCTTGTAATCTGAGCCTTCAACTGCTTGTTCTCTTCTGCACACCTATCGACAACCTTTTTCCAATCACCAGAGTCAGGAAGTGAGCAAATAGGTCCTAACTTATCTCTAGAGGAAAATAAATCCCCTTGCCTCTCCATCATCTCTACAACACGACCCTCAAGAATCTTAATCAGGTCATCTTTCTCCTTCAGGTCTGCTCTATATGATATTTCTAAAGTCTGACACTTATTCTTCCAAGCCTCCTTCTCCTACTGCGTCCTAACTAGGGAAATCTGAAGCTCTTCCACATCATCTAAAAGGGGAGGAGTGGTCTTCACAAACATATTAGGCATAGGTTCTTCATAGGAATACAACATCTTCAACTGAATTACCCTTGCATGTACCCACCGGAGATAAGGTTCCAAAGCAACAACTCCTCTAGGTCCCAAGTCCTTTCTACTCTTCCTGTGAATATGACGCAAAGCATTTGCAATATCCTCCTTAGCTTCCTTATGATTCTCTCCCTCTTTAAGAAATAAACCACTCAGATGAATACTATTTGGCTTATCTCTCATCGGATATCCAAGCTGTCGTCGTGCAAGAATAGGATTATAGTTAATTCCTCCCTATCCCAACTATCGACAATCTCTATGTCATGGTAAGCCTGATGATACCAAACAATATCTGAATGAGTGAGATCCATAATCTTCGGTGCCCAACGAGGTTCCTTCTTGATACCACAAAAAGCATCGGACCAGGGTAAGTGAGAAATAATCCGTTGATACAACAAAGGCGTGCAACAAATGATCATCCCTCCATGATAACTATCCCGAAGATGAATGGAATAATAAGCATCTCCTAATAATATAGGGATTGGATTCCCTATCAAAAAGATCATGATGGCATTGATATCCACAAAGTTGTTGACGTTCGTAAATAAGAATAACCCATAAGCAAGTAGAGCAAAGATAGCCTCAAAAACAACTATACTCTTCATCCTAGAAAAGTAGTGAGCTTTCTCCAATAAAAACTGAGCGGGTAATCCTCTAATTCCTCCTTTGGTAATCATGTGGGCCTTAACCTCAGACTTTCACAAATGAATCATAGCAGCAATCTCATGAGAATACTCTTCCAATGTAGGCATTAATTGATAATCAGGGAAAGTGAAACATCGATACATCCAATCATAGAATTGGACCAAAGTTGAGATAATTCCTTCCTTCATCCCGAGCTTCATGAGAGACACGATGGATCCATACTTCTTCCGAAAATATGTTGAACTCTCAATCTCGGGAATCAGTCTTATCAAATCATCTATATTAGGATTCTTGAAACTGTACTCTCGAGTCTTTCTTTTTCTAGAATCCATGGTCAAAAAGTACCTGAGATATTCACAAAGAGTCAACTTTAATTCCCTTAAAACAAAATATTTTTTAAGGATGCTCATGGGTGCATGAATGCATGATGCAACAATCACACACAAGATCACAAACATGGGGGGTCATAGGTTCAACGTCACGAGCATGAGGTCAAAGGTACTACCACAAGGTATAGTCTAATAGTTTATCACCTGCCGAACAAGGTTCTAAGAGGTTCCCAGAGTCTACATCCTTACTTCGGATATTACCAACGTCCTGATTGACTTAGTAATTAGTAATATTCTCAGGAAAAACTCGTTTAAGTGTAGTATCGCGTGACAACCATTTCTGGATTACTCCGTAATTGTTTCCGCACTACACCTAAAATTCCAAGATGGGTTAAAGGTTCTACGATCCTCAATCTCAGCAGGCTCCCAGGTCAAAAGCAACATGTCTTCCTGATACTCGGTAAATGACACTACAGTCAAAGGGTCCTCCACTGAGTGGGGAATCTCATGCCTCCTTTTTTGGGATTACTCCCTCAAAGTTAACATGACTATACCGCCCGTCCTATTTTAAGTTTGCCCAAGTTCGACTAGAGGTCTTATGAGAAATCACCAAGCAGCCTGAAAACCAGGAAAATCCAGACAAACATATATACAACACATAATATACAACAATTAATAGCACATACACAGATAAACAAAGATAGGCTCAACCCACTTAGGGATGGACAAGAACTTGGTCGATCTCTCCCCAGTGAAGTCGCCATATTTTCTGTAGCGATAGAAATATTGAGACTAAGCCATTGGATTAGCTTGACTCGCACAGATCAAATAAAAATATCCAACGCGCTTTATTGTTTCCAGAGGAATGGAAAAAGAGAGAATAACCCAAAGAGAGGGGGAAATAATCTAAGTTTTGGGGTTGGTTATGCAAATAGAAGGTATTAGCACCCTAAACATCTACGGTACTCTGCAGGAACCTCTTTGAAAATCTGTGTATTTTGGCTCTAAATGTTGTATAAAAAAATAGATGGTGGAGGTGAAAAGAGAAACATTTTTTACAATTATTGCACCCGCCACGGTTGCGAACCTTTAGTGCCTACGTACCTTCCGTGCAATAGGGGATCAAAGTACTCGTAGCTCACCTTTAAAAATTTTAAAACACAAGCGTGTTGGTTATTTTTAAGAGATAAGACATTATCGTCATGTCCCAGTGGAAAACATACTTACTACCCATGATTATGAGAAAGGAAAATTTGCATCATCTCATAATGGAGGATATAGCTTGGATTTTAAAATCAAAAAAGCCTCACTCAACACACAAGTGGAAAATATCTCATTTCACTACATATCATAGAAGTATAGTAGCTTACATCACTACAAGGATTGACAAAAGTCTAATCTTTTGAGAAAATTTTAAGGATAAAAAGCCAAAGTGGCAAAATGGTTTGAATGAGATTGGTCGACTTTTAGTCTTCTCACAAAAATGTCAAAGTATGATTAAGTTGTTTAAACTTTGATTAAGAAAATGTTTTGAAAATGCATGGACCTAAGTCCAAGTTTATTATGAAAGCGGTTAAAGTTTAAAAACAAGAATAGTTTTGAAAAAGATGGAGAAGATTTTTGAAATTAAAGAAGATGGGAGGAGATGAATGGACTATCCTAAAGCATAAGGTAAAAGCTAGGGAAAAGAACCGTCTAACCAACAAGAATCCAACACTTGACACAATGAGTCAACGTAGAACTCCCATCCTTTGGATTTGAAACCAAACAAGAAAATATATTAAACCTCTTAAGAAAACCAAGATTCAAAGGCATTAAGTCTTCAAAAAAATTAGGCAGAGTAACGACTGTATACAGATGAATTCCCGATTACAGATAAAGCATGTAATCAAAATAACCTACAAGTAAATAAAAAAAACAACCCAATGTCTTTTGGTAAACCCCAAGAGCTCCAGACAAAATAACAATATAAGTCACAAGGTCTCAAGGTAGTCAAGGTCTCTAATCCTAAGTCCAAAAATTCCACAACTCCAAAATGCCGAAGATAGTAACCAAATAGTCCAAGTAAAATTAAAACTTTTTATTGTTCTAGTTGGTTATTAAGTATCTTCAAAAAGAAAATGAAAGCTCAAATGAGCAAAATAAAAAAGAGACATAAAGATAAATGCTCAAGTGAGTAAAGATGAAAATAACATGAAATGTAAATGCTAAAATAAATGTGCTTAAAGTAAAAAGTATAAAGTAAAAGCATAAAATAAAGTCAATTGTTAGAAATTAGAGGTTAGTTGAATGACCATATTGAAACTTGCATTCGAAAACTCATTAGAAGATTGATAAAATCAAATCCTCTCAAAAAATAGTTTCATTTTCTTTTTGTCAAGTATATAATTTATTTCAAAATCTCAAGGCAACAATAAATGATCAACGATGTTTAAATTAATCACTTAGTTCCAAACTTTATGAAGATTTATTAGAGGATTGATAAGACCAAAGCCTCCTAACAATAGACCTCAAGGTTATTGGATCAAAGGTTTCAAACTAAACATACTTGAGCTTGTAAACATAGGTTTGGGCCACGAATGATCATTTCTCGAATCGAGACAAAATTTAGCGTTATATTAAGAAATCGTAAGTAGACTTATATAGAAGTCGCACCTATTTTGAGGTCGATCAATAACAATCTATGTGCCATATGTTTGGAGTGATGATATGTAGATCATCCTCTAACAATATGTAACACAATGAGAAAGGGATAAGATGTAGAGGAAAATGATGCAAGGTATGAAATTAGGATTTCAAATATCATCAACATCATTCATCAATTTTGGTGGTTTTGGTTTCTCAACCTATCAATATCCAAGATTCAATGAGGTTAAAGAATTTATCACTAAATAATGCCCAAGTCAGAATAAAAATAAATAAATAAATAAAATTCAATAAAATAATATTTAAAAGGTTAATTAAAAAAAATGGTAAAAATACAAAAAGTATATTAAATTACTAAATAAAAATCCTAAAAAAAAGTAAGAGATCAAACATGATTTAATAAAGGTTGAATTTTGTTTTTTAGAATTTTTTAAACTCAAACTATTTTTTAAAATAAAATAAATAGGTAAAACAAACTAAAAATGGTGAAAATTATTAAAATCAGAAATAAAAATCAAACAAGGTTATCAAAAATTGCCAAGAAGGCCAAAGGACCTTTCCATAAATTTTTTCAGAATTTTAAAGTTAAGAAGAATATTTTTTAATCTATTAAAAAATTCAATTAAAGTGAAAAATTATTAAAAAAATCAAACTATAAAATAAAATTATGAAAAACTAAAAACCAGAAAGAGAAAAATCCAAAATATTTTTAAGAATTATTTCAGATTTTTTTTGAGTTGGAAATGAATTTTTTATGAATTTTTGATTTTTAAGTCAATTAAAATATAAAAATCAGAAAATAAAAATAAAACAAAAAGATGTAGACCATTGGATGAATGTCAAAACACGTTAGTAATCAGATCCAAGGGATCTGGCGCGTGATGCATATCATGGTCCTTAGTGAATAAACCATTGGATCAAATATTTAAAAACAAAATTTGAAAAAAACGCGTGGCAAATTTTCATTGGTTGAAGACGCCATCATGGTCGTCTTCAACCTCTAGCCAACCGTAACACCAGGTTCCTCAAACTGTAAAATTAGAGGTTCGGACCAATGCTATTTGCTTCAACTCATCAAGACGAAGACAACTGTACCCTCGCGAAAAATTTATTTAAAGTGTAGCTCAATCGATTTGCAAAAAACCAGAAGGAAAAAATTGAATATGGATTTGAAAATTCATGGCCAAAACTCATTTTCAGTCGAAAACAAATGATGCGACTAGTATCAGAATGATGAGAGCTTCATTGTGGTAGAAAATTTTGAGAGAATTGATGAAGGAATCTACCTATTGAAGTTCAAATTCAGAGCTCTGAAACTTGACTTGGCTAGCACGATTTAGGATTCTTTAGGGCTTGGTTCTTCTTCTGTTAGCTTCAGTAAAGTTCAAGGATGAATAATTGACAAAGAAAATGGATTTAGGAAAGCTGTAAAATCAAATTCGAAGTTGCAGAAATATGGGTTAAGGAGAGAGTTGGGCAGGGTGATTCTGGATGTTCAAGCTTGAGAAAATGAGTGAGATATAACCCTCTATTTATAGGGAAGAAAATGGGATGCTCAAGTGTGTGGAATGATTAAGTTTGGAGGGAATTCGTGTGAAGTTGCAAGCACGAAAAGTGTGATTCATATTTTGTTCAAAACTCAGCCAAAACTTGCGTTTCAAGGTGCTAATCACTTCTGGAAGATTGTTAAACATGATTAGAAGTAAAAAACACGCAAAAATTTAGTGATTAGAAGCTGAATTATGCAATTCAAATTTTGACTTGGAGTAAAAAATCAATTTCAAGTGGTTGTCTTTGAACTCATGGTGTGCATAATTTAGGGAACCTTAGGGCATGATTCTTAAAGCATTTGAAAGATAAGGTCACAAAATTTACAATGTGTAAAGAATGGGATCAATTGGATGCTTAAGCTAAAAGTTGTGATGAGTCGAAGTTGAGAAAAAGATGCTGACTTTTTGTACTTCGAAAAATTCTAAGTTTTTCTTCAAAAGTGACCTATAATGTTTTGAGTTCAACCAAGGCATTCCTCAAAAATTGAGCTTTGATACATTATGCTAGATTGAAGTAGATACCAAAGAGCATTGTGAAACTTGAACCACTAACAAATACCAAGTATTGAAAAAGTTATGGTCTTTCAAAGTTGGTGAAAGTTCATAAGGTGACCTATAATCTTTTGGGTTCATAAGTTATCTTCCACTCACTTTCAAGGTTTGCACATAAAATAAAAGTTGAATTTCACTTTATTAAGATCATTATGGAAAATTAATGGGCTCAAGGAGATAAAAATTGACTAAGTTATGATCTTTTGAAGTCACATAAGGGAATTTGATGGCCTATCTAGAGGACTTGTAATCTTTCTTTATCATTAGGCATCTTCCACATAAAATTTTCTTGAAACTTCTAAAGTGATTGGTTGATAACTCTTTAAATAGAAGCATGAATTTGGAATCACTCAAAAACACCAAAAGATGAGCAAGATATAGTCCTTAGAAGTTCAAAACCCTAGCTCCTAGAGCACCAAAGTGACTTGGAAACCCCTTTCAATTTTGACAAACTTTCTTGCACAATTAATCTTTCCATGTGAGTTGAAGTTGTTGTGGATGATAATAAGAACCCATAGAAATAATAAACAACTACAAATGTTAATGATTAAGAGAGTTATGCACTTGTGATCAAGAAATCAAGAACTTGTCCAATTAGGTCAAACTTCTTCAATCAACTCTTGCATCTTTTGATTTTCTTTGACAAATTGAGGCATGATAAATCATAGTAGCCCTTGTCATGATATTACTTTAAAGAATATCAATAATGAAGATTGAATATCAATGAAGATTTTTTGAAGAAGACATTGAAATAAACTCATGAACCTATGAATCAACTTGATGAAATATGTTGTGCTCTCACCTATAATATCATCAATTAGAAAAAAAATTTATTCTATTTGTTAGTTAAAAGTTAATCAACACTAAAAATAAATAATCACAATATATAAATCAAGTTTCTTGGTGATTTCCCATAAGAAAACCTAGAGATAGGGACAAGAACCATACCCTAGTGTGATCTTGTTGTGATTGCGTTGATATGAGATGATAGAGGAACCTTAGGGGCAAAAATTGGGGTAAAACACATTGATAATGTGTTTATGAGAATCTTCCATAGTAGATATCACCTAGGACTAAGGATACCCTATAGGAACCATAGTATTCTTGTTTAACTAATGCTTAATTTCATTAGTAAGTTTCTATGTACATAGGGCTTAGGCGGAATGATTAAAGGTTTTCTCATTAAAGACTTATGAGTAAACAACCTTAAGAACCGATAATTTAGTGTTTAAAATATGTCGTTGAAATGATAAGTCATAGTTGTTACAAGAATAAATCACATACCATACCTAGCATGTTACTCATTCATGTCAAAAATCTTTACCACAATTATTTACTTTATTCGCAATTATTTTTCATAATTCCACAAAACAAATCAAAACTCTAGTTTTTGTTTAATTGAACAATAATTCAAACTCGATATTTATACGCAGTCTTTGAGATCGATATTTGAGGAATTTTCTCCATATTATTGCATAGGCAAAATAGTACACTTGCTACTTTCCGATCAAGTTTTAGGCGCCGTTGCCGGGGACTTCCAAAATATAGAGTTTAAATTTAAGTTCAATTGTAATTTTTTTGCTTTGCAATTTAATTTTATTTTCTGTTATTTTAATTTATTTATTTTGTTACTAATCTGTCTCTAATATTTTTATGCAAAGAGATCCCTCAGCTGAATTTCCTTTTGACGTAGAAATCAAAAGAACTTTTGACGCAAGGCATAGACAAGCTCGGTTAGCCATACTGGCATCCGACGAAGAAGAAATCTAATTTCATTTATAGTCAGAGTCAGAGGAAGAACCAAAACCTATTGCTGAAGATCCACGAGCACCTGAGAGACTCGTTGGTGACTATGGTAGGGAAAATGCACCGGGTGGTAGGTTGATAATTGTAAACCAACCGGTGAATATGCCACACTTTCAACTACATCCAAGCATAATCACTCAACTTTCGAGGAGATCTTTCACCGTAAAGGTCAATGTAGATGCTAATAAACACCTTCAAAGGTTTATGAATATGAGTACCACCTTGATGATTGATGGGCACACTGATGAAGAAATGAAGTTGAGAATGTCCCCTTTCACTTTATCTGAAGAATTCAAAGAGTGTTTTTATTCTCTTCTAGCTGGCAGTATTACTTCGTGGGAAGAGATGGAAACAACTTTCTGAAGATGTGAAAAACACAAGAAGGGGGGGGGGGGGGGGGGGTTGAATTGTAAAACTTAAAACAAATGCTTTGACAACAAAATATTTTTATCCTGGTTCGTTTGATCTCAAACTACTCCAGTCCACCCGTCAAGGTGATTTCGCCTCTCTCCAACGAGGTCTTAATCCACTATTTTCAAAGGATTACAACAACTACTTTAACAACTGTTAAAGTCTTCTTGAGTATAACCACAAACCGGTTTATCTCAAGGAAATCTTTTACAAATAAATGAACAAGAATGTGTTAACGTTTTATAACAAAACAATGTATCACAACTGTGATAATTACACAACTTAAGCTTGGAATAAACTGAATTTGCTAAAGCGTTTGAATAAGCGTGGTTTTGAAAGCTTGGCAAATTATGTGAGTGCATGCGTGCGTCTTTTCTCAAGAAGACTTGTTTATATAGGCAAGGAAGAGATATGTTGTCTATAAAGCCAGTTTAATGACAATAACACACTTTCCTTTTGAAGAAGATCTTGTCTGAAGAGAGCCGTTAGCATTTAATTCTGTCTTGAATAATTAATAACGCTTCAGAGTCTTCTTTGCTTTAACTTATGATAACGCTTCAGAGTGTTGATGACTTGGTAAAGATCTTTGATCAGAGTCAGAGTGTATTATTTATGCGCAGATTCTGGTCATCAAGCTTCAGCGTATATTCTGGTAGCTTCAGCGTGTAGCACATATTACTGATCTTCTAATGCTGACAAATTACTGATCTTCTGATGCTGATTCCATCAGAACTTCTGTATATATAAAACATAATTTTAAGAAGCATATTTGTTCTATATATATATCTTTGAATTTATTTATTCTTTGTATTTTGTTATCATCAAAACTCTAATCAAGGGTTGTAGAATCGAAATATGTTCTAACAATCGCTCCCTTTTTGATGATGACAAAAACCAGATTTTTCAATTAAAAATAAAGAATAAAAAGTATAGAATTAAGAAGAGAAACTCCCCCTGAGTTGATTACTTCCCTTTAATTCCATGAGTCTTTGAGCATCAGAACCTTACTGTATCTTTCAACAGAGTTTTGTACCTGTTCAAGCTTTTCAGAAGAGAGAAATTTAAATAGATCAGGATGTTTGAGACTTATGTCTCAGTAATCCGTTATTGAAAAATATCATTCTTTCTCCCCCTTTTTGTCAGTTATCAAAAAGAACATATAATCAGATCCAAAATGCATTTATATTAAAAACCAGAAGCAAAGATAAGTTTAGAATAACAAAAATGTACGAATATTACAGATAAACATGTTTTAAAAACGAGGAAATTCTAAGAGGGAGGAGGTAGACGCGTGAACAAGGTTTCCAACAAGCTCTTGATCTGGATGTTGGTTTCCTGTTGCTGGGTTAACATGCTCTTGATTTCCTCAATTTTGTCGTCCTGTTTATCCATTCTTTCATTCATCAACATATCAGATCTTTTCAGGTCTTCTAGAGTCTGCCTGTCAAGGGAGGAAGCTTGAGGATCTTTAGAAACTGGATGCTTCTCAGAGCTTTCTGCAATATCCTCTTTTAGACATTGTTCTTCACCAGGAATCATCTGCTCTGGAGTATCAGTCCGATTGAGATCTTCTGACTCTGGTTGAACTTTGTGTGCTGGACGATGTTCAGACCAGGGAGCATTGTCCAGAGGGAGAACTTCTTCCTTGAGCAGCTGGCTCAGAACTTGATTTTCAATTACCTTCAGTAGATTACTAAAGTTCTGTTGAACTTGTCCATAGCTCTGTTCTTGCATATTATGAGTTTCAGAACATACCCATCTTCTGAAACTTGTCCAAAGGTAGTCTGATGCAGCAGGATCAATCGGCTCAAGACTAGCTTGCTTCAGAGAAGTGACTCACTTATGTACTTCTGTTTCAAACAACAATAAGCTGGTACCAACATCTGGAGAGGGTTCAGATGGTTTTGGTTTTGGGATAGCTGTTTTGTGGGTTATGGAAGCAAGACGTTCAAAAATTGTTAGATCAATGACAATCTTGATGTTGTCATCTGGATTGTTCTTTGGTGAGGGAGTGGGAGAGTCAGGAATTATGATTGGACTTGTTGGGGAGTTTGGTGGAGTTAATTCTAGTGAGGAGGGAATTTGGCGAATATCCAGGATGGTTAGGGGCATACAGATGGCCAGAGGTTTAGTGATTCTAGGAATGTGAATGGTATCAGAATCAACAGTTTGGTTTGATTGATCGTTAAGAGGTTCTAGTTCACAAGATTCAGAAGGTTGAGCCTCAGAAGTTTGAACTTCTGGTTGAAGTAGTTCAGGTTGTGGAGAAGGTGAATGAATTTCTGGTTGAGTAGATGGAGGTAGTGGTATTTCTGGTTGTGGAGAGAGGGGAATTTCTGGTTGTGGTGCTTCTGTGGTGGTTTCAGGGTTTGGATTTTCTGGCATGGGAGCAGAAGTATGTTGGTCAAAGGTTTCTATATCTGATAGAACTTTTGCAAGTTCTTGTTGGGTTGCTTCAGTATTTGGATTTGGAGGTTGGGAGCGAGATCTTCTGAGAGTTAAGGTTTCTGAGGTGTCAAATTCAATGTCAAAGTCATCAAATGTTTGTGGTGTGGGGTTTTCTGATTGAGTGGGAATTGGTATAGATGTTGATACAGAAATTGATTTTAAAATAGTTACAGAAGAAGGATTACCTCTCTTTTTAGGAGTCTGCTGGGATGATCCTTCTGCTACAACTTTCCTTTTCTTGGTTTTCTTCAGCATAACTTCTGGAGCCTTATGCTGCAGATCCTGAATGTTCAATTCTGGTGCTGTACCATCCGCCTTGCATGCATCCAGATATCTGACTATTATATCAGGTTTAGAATCAATTTTTGAGAACAATGGAAAGTTATCCAGAGGGATTCTTCTGCTGGAGATTGTTGCAAAAGAAGTGTCACTGGGTTCCTTCTTGACGTTCTCAATTAACTTCATCTTTTTTAGATTCTTTGCATTCAGCTGTTTGCCAATAGTAGCTTCCAAAGAGCTGATTTCCTGAGCTTCTGTAAGATGATCAATCAGCTTATTCTCTGTTAGAATATCTGATATAAGCCTTCCTAGGGGTATCCAGTCCCTTTTTGTGCACTCCTCTTCTCTGGTTTCCTTGACACTAGTCCTTAGATGGTTAAACAGTAGATGGGCCAGATTCACCTTAATCTTCTGAGAGATGAAGTAGATCAGAAATTGCTGATCAATATTGATGTAGTCAGGAGAGCTGGTAGGCTTCCTATGGTTTATACATCCTAGAATAATCTTGGCCCATATTCTGTGATGGTCTTTTAGATCCCTTATCTTGCTGGAGGGAAGACCCAGAGTGAAGATTTCTCTAGCAATTAGGGCGTCATCAGCGCATCTTTCAGCCATGTCAATGCATCATACACCACCACCACTGTAGCCTATTAATCTTGCAATGAGGTCCTCAGTAATAACTATCTTCTTCCCCATTATGTAAGAAGTAACTTGATGGTTGGAAGATGAAGCATGAATCCAAAATTCCTTCACCAGGATTGGGAATGTTGGACCCACCGGTCGGTCAAAATATCTGTCCCAGCCTTGAGCTTTTACTTCTTTAGAGAGATTAAACCCGTTCTCTTGAAGACTGTTGAAATCCACGATCAATTCTGAAAGAACTTCTAGATTTTTGATGGGTGTCAGAAGAGTTCTGTAGGGTTCTTCGTATTGTTCGGAGGAATCTGTTTTCTGAGAACTGGGAGTGGGGATGCTTGAGGAAGCCATGTTCACATGAAGGTTTTGAGAAGAAATTGAAAGGGTTTTGAGAAAGGATGCAAACTGAAAACAATAAGTTTGTAGAGAAAATGAAAGTGAAAGTAAAAGAGTGTAAATGGTGAGATATGTGTTTGAATAGATTTTTAAAAATAGATGTGAAAAATAGATTTTTTAAAAAGGATTTTGAAAACATAAACGACAAGAGAGAGAAATAAATTATAATGATTATGAGCATTTAATGATAGCTGGTTTTGGGGGATTCAGAAAGATATTGAAACGGTTACCCATGACATGTGTCCCAATGCAACCAATCAGCACTTTTGACCTTTCAGAAACGTGAACGCGTGTTCAGCCTCAGAAAGTAGCTGATGACTGAATGACACTTGTTTGCTTGAGTGAAATGCACATTTCTATCCTTGATTGTGATAGATTCTGATACAATCTGTACTTCTAAAGATCTGAAGAAAGATTGATCAGTAGTTCATGAAAAAATAGACAAAGTTCTGAAGGTTAAGATATGGAATCAAAACAGTTTTATTCTGGGCAGAGCTTCATGCTGAGATGTTTCAGAATGAAGTTGAACCTATCTTCAGAAATAGGTTTTGTAAAGATATCACCCCATTGATGGTCTGTGTTAATAAATTTTAAATTTAGAATTCCTTTCTGAATATAGGCCCTAATAAAATGATGTTTTATTTCTATATGCTTAGCCCTAGAATGAAAAATAGGATTTTTACTAAGGCAAATAACATAAGTATTGTCACAGAGGATAAGGATGTTACTCTCAAATATTTTGAAGTCCTCAAGTTGACTTTTCATCCAGAGCATTTGTGTGCTGCATCCAGCTGCTGCTATGTATTCAGCTTCTGCTGTTGATAGAGCTATTGTGGATTGTCTTTTGCTGGACCATGAGATCAGATTTTCTCCCAGAAACTGGAAGCTTCCAGAAGTGCTTTTACGTTCTACTCTATCTCCAGCAAAATCAGCATCACAATATCCTATTAAGCTGTAATCACTTGATTTTCTATAAAACAAACCCAGATTAGTAGTACCTTTCAGATACTTGAAAATTCGCTTAACTGCTGTTAAGTGAGATTCTCTAGGATCTGATTGGAATCTAGCACAAATGAAAACACTGAATAGAATGTCAGGCCTTGAAGCCGTCATATAGAGGAGAGAACCAATCATACCTCTGTAGACCTTCTGTTCTACCTTTTTACATACCTCTTCTCTTTCCAGAATGCACGTGGGATGCATTGGAATCTTTGATGGCTTACATTCTGAGAGATCAAATTTCTTCAGAAGTTCTCTGATATATTTGCTCTAATGAATGTATGTTCCTTCCGAGGTTTGATTAATCTGAAGGCCCAGAAAGAATTTTAGTTCCCCCATTAGGCTCATCTCAAATTCTGCCTGCATACATTTAGCAAACTTTCTTCCCAAAAAGGGTTTAGTGGATCCAAATATGATGTCATCAACATAAATTTGACATACTAAAATGGCATTCTTAACTGTCTTACAGAACAAGGTTGTGTCCACTTTCCCTCTGGTGAATTCCTTTTCTAACAGGAAGTTACTTAGTCTTTCATACCAAGCTCTGGGAGCTTATTTCATACCATAGAGTGACTTCTTTAGTTTGAAAACATATTCTGGATTTTTGGAACTTTCAAAACCAGGGGGTTGGTGCACATATACCTCTTCTTCTATATAGCCATTTAAGAATGCACTCTTAACATCCATCTGATACAGAGTGATGCCTTTATTAACAGCAAATGAAATTAAGAGTCTGATAGATTCTAACCTGGCGACTGGAGCAAAGGTTTCTGTATAGTATATTCCCTCTTGCTGACTATAACCTTGTGCTACCAGTCGTGCTTTGTTTCTGATGACTTCACCTTGTTTGTTCAGTTTATTTCTGACACCCGTTTTGTACCAATGACGTTGAATCCTTTTGGTTTGGGAACTAGATCCCATACGTCATTTCTTGTGAATTGATTTAGCTCCTCTTGCATTGCTAGAATCCAGTCATTGTCCAGAAGTGCTTCATCAATTGTTGTTGGTTCAATTAGAGAAACTAGTCCCATGAGGGATTCTTCAGAGTTTCTGAAGCTAGATCTTGTTCTGATTGGATCTTCCTTCCTTCCTAAGATTGTTTCTTCTGGGTGATCCATGCTGCTTCTGGATAGTCTTTTCTGAAGTTGATCAACAGAAGGTGCTGGATTGCTTGCAGTTACTCTTTCTGATGTTGAGGGAGTGTCTCTGTTGAGAGCTTCTGATGATTTGTCTTCAGTACCTGTGAGTTCAACTTCCATACCTGCAAGGAATTCATTCTGCTTTGACTTTTGAGAGTCAAGCTTATCATCAAAACGAACACTGATTGACTCCTCCACAATCTGTGTTTCTGTATTGTATACTCTGTACCCTCTTGAGCGTTCAGAATATCCTAACATAATACACTTTTGTGCTTTAGAGTCAAACTTGTTCAAATAATTTTTTGTATTCAGGATAAAACATGTACATCCAAATGGGTGAAAATAGGAAATGTTGGGCTTTCTGTTCTTCCACAATTCATATGAAGTCTTTTCCAGAATAGGTCTTATGGAGATTCTATTCTGAATGTAAGACGCTGTGTTTATTGCCTCTGCCCAGAAGATCTTAGCAACGTTATTCTCGTTGATCATGGTTCTGGCCATTTCTTGCAATGTTCTGTTCTTTCGTTCTACAACTCCATTTTACTGGAGAGTTCTAGGACAAGAGAAATCATGCAGAATGCCTTTATCATTAAAGAATAACTCAAAATCTTTGTTTTCAAATTCTCCACCATGATCACTTCTGACATTGAAGATTCTAAGATCCTTTTCATTCTGAACTTGGTTGCAGAAGGTAACAAACACAGAGTGTGACTCGTCCTTGTGCCTTAAGAACTTTACCCATGTCCATCTGCTATAGTCATCTACGATCACTAACCCATACTTGTTGCTACTGACTGAAGCTGTTTTAACGGGTCCAAATAAGTCAATGTGCAGAAGTTCTAATGGCTTGGAGGTGGAAACAATGTTTTTGGATTTGAAAGCTGGTTTTGCAAACTTGCCTTTCTGACATTCTTCATACAGAGCATCTGAATTGAACTTCAGGTTAGGAAGTCCTCTGACCAGATTGAGTTTGTTAATCTGAGATATTCTTCTCATACTAACATGTCCCAATCTTCTGTTCCAGATCCATTGTTCGTTGTTAACAGACAGTAGACATTTTACATTCTGACTTTTTAGTTCAGAAATTTTTATTTTATAAATGTTGTTTTTCCTCTTTCCATTAAATAGGATAGTCCCATCTTTTTGACTAACAGCTTTGCATGAATTTTGATTGAAGATTATATCATAACCGTTATCACTTAATTGACTTATGGATAACAGGTTATGCATTAATCCATCAACTAATAAAACATTACTTATAGAGGGAAGATTTCCATTACCTACTGTTCCAGAGCCAATGATCTTTCCTCTCTGATTGCCTCCAAAGCCTACGTGGCCTTTAGGCTTAAGTTCCAGGCTTTGGAACATATTCCTTCTTCCCGTCATGTGTCGTGAGCAGCCAGAGTCCAGGTACCATGATTGGTGTTTTTGCTTTGCTGCTAAAGATATCTGCCACATGTATTATTTTATCCTTAGGTACCCACATTTTCTTGGGTCCTGATTTGTTAGTTTTACCAAAACTCTAGTTGAATTTTGGTTTGACAGAGTAATCACTACTTGTATATTTTATGTCATGTGTGTGCCCATATATAAAGTGTGAATCAAGTGGAGTACGTTTTATAACTAAATACATGGCATTTTTTGGTGTAGGTACCTTACCTTGATGTCCTATCCCTTTTCTGCCATTTCTGCTAACTCCATAGATCATTGAAGCCATTTTACTTTTGTCTATGTTTTTAGATAGAAACTTCTGAAAGCTGTGATCATACTCCTTGATGATCTCATCAGCACTGCTGGGAGTTTCAGGGATTGTTTCCTTCTGAGAGTTTTGCAATTGGTTTTCTAATTTTGAAATTTTATCTTTTAACTCAGAATTCTCCAATTTGAGACTCTCAGTCTTATTAGAGTCAGAAGCAAGATTCCTTTTCAGGTTTCTGAGTTTGACTCTGATCTGCGGATATCTTTCCAGAATTTTATTAAGGCTTTCAACTAGTTCAGCCTTAGTAAAATTTATAGTAAAGTCATGGAATACCTCTTCTGTATCTGATCCAGAGTTTGACTCAGAGGCTTCACTGTCTTCTCTTATGTTTTCCATGAGAGCTATGTTTTCTCTTTCATCATCTGATTCCGAGTCAGCTTCAGATGTGTCAGAATCATCCCATGTAGCCATGAGACTTTTCTTCTTTTCCTTGCCAAACTTCTTTTTGGGCTTCTCCTTCTGAAGCTTTGGGCAATCACTTTTGTAGTGCCCTGGCTCATTACATTCATAACATATGATGTCTTTGTTGTTTGGCTTTCTGTTTCCTGAAGAGCCTTCAAATCTTCTGTGTCCAGAGGAGGATTCTGACCTTCTGTATCTGGAGAAAGATTCGTTCTGATTTTCTGATCTTCTGGGATTTCTGAACTTCCTTTGCCTCTGCTTCCACAATTGGTTCACCCTTCTGGAGAGGAGAGACAGTTCATCTTCTTCTGACGAGGACCCATCAGAGCTTTCTTCCATAGCCTGCAAAACTTTGGAGTCAAATTTTTTGTTAGATTTTAAAGCTAATGGCTTACCTTGCTTTTGAGATTCATCTGCTTCTAGCTCTATCTCGTGACTTCTGAGGGAGCTGACAAGTTCCTCCAGAGAGATTTTGTTGAGATCCTTGGCTAGCTTAAGCGCTGTACCATTGGCCTCCATTGTTTTGGCAAGCTTCTGATGATCTTCTTAACGTGATCAGCAGTGGAATACCCTTTGTTAAGAACTTAGACCAACAACAAGAATTTGAAATCTTGAAAACATAGTTTCTATTGATTCACTCTCTTCCATCTTGAATGCCTCATACTTCTGAATGAGTGCAAGGGATTTGTTTTCTTTGACTTGTATGTTGCCTTCATGCGTCATTCTCAGAGAGTCAAACATATTCTTTGCAGTATCTCTGTTTGATATCTTCTCATATTCTAAATAAGAGATGGCACTGAGAAGAATTGTTCTGGCCTTGTGATGATTTTTGAACTCACGCTTTTGCTGATCAGACATCATTTTCCTTTCAATCTTCTGACCATGTCCATCCACTGGGAGCGTGTATCCATCTGTCACCATGTCCCACAGATCAACATCATGGGCCAGAAAGAAACTCTCAATTCTGTCTTTCCAGTAGTCAAAGTTGTCTCCATCAAAGACTGGAGGTTTACCACTGAATCTGTCCCTTTCTTCATTGTCGTCATTGCTGATGTTTTGACTTGGTCCTGCCATTGTATTTTTTTGACGTTGGATCTTGTACTGACACGGTTAAGTGTTATAAGTTCAGAACCAGGAGCTCTGATGCCAATTGAAGATGTGAAAAACACAAGAAGGGGGGTTGAATTGTAAAACTTAAAACAAATGCTTTGACAACACAATATTTTTATCCTGGTTCGTTTGATCTCAAACTACTCCAGTCCACCCGTCAAGGTGATTTCGCCTCTCTCCAACGAGGTCTTAATCCACTATTTTCAAAGGATTACAACAACTACTTTAACAACTGTTAAAGTCTTCTTGAGTATAACCACAAACCGGTTTATCTCAAGGAAATGTTTTACAAATAAATGAACAAGAATGTGTTAACGTTTTATAACAAAACAATGTATCACAACTGTGATAATTACACAACTTAAGCTTGGAATAAACTGAATTTGCTAAAGCGTTTGAATAAGCGTGGTTTTGAAAGCTTGGAAAATTATGTGAGTGCATGCGTGCGTCTTTTCTCAAGAAGACTTGTTTATATAGGCAAGGAAGAGATACGTTGTCCATAAAGCCAGTTTAATGACAATAACACACTTTCCTTTTGAAGAAGATCTTGTCTGAAGAGAGCCGTTAGCATTTAATTCTGTCTTGAATAATTAATAACGCTTCAGAGTCTTCTTTGCTTTAACTTATGATAACGCTTCAGAGTGTTGATGACTTGGTAAAGATCTTTGATCGGAGTCAGAGTGTATTATTTATGTGCAGATTCTGGTCATCAAGCTTCAGCGTATATTCTGGTAGCTTCAGCGTGTAGCACATATTACTGATCTTCTGATGCTGACAAATTACTGATCTTCTGATGCTGATTCCATCAGAACTTCTGTATATATAAAACATAATTTTAAGAAGCATATTTGTTCTATATATATATCTTTGAATTTATTTATTCTTTGTATTTTGTTATCATTAAAACTCTAATCAAGGGTTGTAGAATCAAACTATGTTCTAACACTTTCTTGACTGAGATTTTCCAGCATCGGTGTTTTTGAGAAAAAGATATGAAACTCTGAGCTTCACACAGAAAGACGGTGATTCACTAATAGATGCGTATAAAAGATTAATGGCTTGTCCTACTCATAATATGGATTAGACTAAACAAATGCAAATGTTTTTTAATGGTCTTATAATTAAGACAAAGTAGTTGGTTGACACAACGACTGGTGGCTCAACTAATTTTTCAACAACGACTAGTATTAAGAAGATAATTGAAGCAATTTCTGCAAACAAGCATTTGGAGCTGTATGATAGGTGTGCAAGTAAACCAGAAGGGGTTATTGATTTGAAGCTGGAAACAACAAAATCAGAATAGAAGATATAGTGGTTGTGGAAGTGGAGAAAAAGTTGAAGACAATGAATATAGGTACCCAATAGATAGCTCAGATTCAACCTGCTCAAAAGGCTAGTTGTGAAATTTTCAGTGGATCTCACTATACTGTGTATTGTATTGCAACTCCATAACAAATTTTTAGTGGACCTCATTCTGACAGAAACATGTAGTGCAATACTTCAAGGTATGAACATTCTGGTGAAAAAGAAAGACAAAGGCTCTGTTATAATTTCGTGCACTATTGGGGATAGAAAATTTAAGAAGGCTTTGATTAACCTTGGAGCCGGTGTATGTTTGATGCCTTTGTCCATTTATAGAAAATTGGGTATTGGTACGGTTGAAGATACTAGGATCACACTTCAGTTTTCTGATCACTCTGTTAAGATACCATATGGATTGGTAGAAGATGTCCTGGTAAAGATAGACATATTTGTTTTCCCTGTTTAGTTTGTTATTCTTGAAATGCCTGAAGATGAAGAGATTCCTCTTATTTTAGGTAGGCTATTCTTAGAAATAGGAATGCGTATGATAGACATAGAGGAAGGAACTTTGACCCTCAAAGTCTATGATGACGAATTAAAAGTTGATGTTCGGAATACTACGAAGTACAAATATGATGTTGGTAGAATTTATAATGTGGAGGTTATATATCAAGTTATTGATCAAGGTGTTCCGATGAAAACACCACAGTTACCATTAGAACGAGTTTTGAGCCTGTCACTTTTTAAAAGTGATGAAGAGAAGGATGAGAAAGAGTCAAAAGTGCTAGACATGATATAGGCACAACCTTAGTGGATTAGATCTAAACCACACCGGTTGGAAGATTTAAGGCCACAACAGTCACCGGAAGAAAAGAAAGAGAATCAAAAGAGGACAAAATTGAAGCAACTTTCAGAAAATATAAAGTATGTTTTCTTTGATCCTGAAGAAAAGTGCCCAGTCATTATAAATTCTAGTCTACATGGCTTCTAAGAGGAACGAATCATTCAAGTACTTAACAAATACAAGAGTGATATTGGATGGGCCACTGAACACTTGAAAGGTATTAGCCCAACAGTATGCATGCATAAGATTATGATGGAAGACGATCACAAGCAGGTGGTCCAACCATAATGAAGACTTAATCCCTCCAAGAAAGAAGTGGTTCACAAAGAAGTAGTGAAGTTGTTGGATGCAAGTCTTATTTACCCTATATCAGATAGCTCTTGAATGAGTCCCATGCATGTGGTACCAAAGAAGGGAAGAACTATCGTGATCATGAATGAGAAAAATGAGTTGATTCCGACAAGAACTGTCACAAGTTGGAGGGTGTGCATTGATTATAAAATATTGAACACTAAAACAAGAAAATACCACTTTCCTTTACCATTCCTTGATAAAATGTTGGAAAGGTTGGCGGGTCATGATTACTATTATTTCCTGGATGGTTATTCGGGGTATAATCAGATTGTGGTGGCCCCTGAAGATCAAGATAAAATTTCATTTACATGCACATATGGTATCTTTGCTTACAAAAGGATGCCATTTGGGTTGTGTAACGCACCAACTACATTTCAGAGGTGTATGACATCCATTCTCGCTGACATGCTTGAAAAGCACATTGAAGTGTTCATGGACGATTTTTCTGTATTTGGGTCTTCTTTTGACAATTGTTTAACTAACTTGTCTCTTATGTTAGAAAGACGCCAGTAACACCCGAGGCCAAAAAGGACGAGGAGTGGTTGCACCGCATGTAACACCCGAGGCCTAAGAGGGAAATGGTGGTAGCCACATCGGAATGAGAGGGATTACGAGGCTATGTAGGTATGAGACTGCATTGTTGAAGAAATACTTATAAGGATTAATTAGTATTACCTATATAAATAAGATGCATCTTCTTTTCTGTAGCCCATTCTATAAGAACTCCACAGTTAAGCATGCTTGACTTGGAGTAGTATTGGGATGGGTGACCTTCTGGGAAGTTTCTCAAAAAGCACACGAGTGAGGCCAAAGCATGTCGAAAAGACTCGTGTTGGTTTCTGAGGTCATTCGGTAATCCTGAAAGCAGTCTCGGGTGTTATAAATGTTATCAGAGCCATACCTCTCAGAGTACGATATGGTTCAAAGAAGAACCATGCGGAAGCTGGTGAGCATGTAACACTTGAGGTTGAAAATGGTGAGGAGGGGTTGCACCGCATGTGACACCTGAGGCCTAAGAAGGCGAAGGTGGTCGCCACATTGGAATGAGAGGGATCCCGAGGCTATGCAGGTATGAGACTGCATGGTTGAAGGAAGGCTTATAAGGATTAATTGGTACTACCTATACCAACAAGATACATCTTCTTTTCGGTAACCCATTCCATAAGAACTCCACAGTTAAGTGTGCTTGACTTGACGTGGTCGCTACATCAGAATGAGAGGGATCCCGAGGCTATGCAGGTATGAGACTGCATGGTTGAAAGAAGGCTTATAAAGATTAATTGGTACTACCTATACCAACAAGATGAATCTTATTTTCGGTAGCACATTCCATAAGCACTCCACAGTTAAGTGTGCTTGACTTGGAATAGTATTGGGATGGGTGACCTTCTCCGAAGTTTCTCGAAAAGCATGTGAGTGAGGATAAATCATGCTGAAAAGACCTGTGTTGGTTTGTGGAGTCAATCAATAATCCTGAAAGTAGTATGGGGAGTTACAATTGGTATCAGAGCCATACCTCTCCCAGTACGATGTGGTTCGAGGATGAACCATGTGGAAGCTGGTGGGCATGTAACACTCGAGGCCGAAAAGGGCGAGGAGTGGTTGCACCGCATGTGACACCCGAGGCCTAAGAAGGCAAAAGTGGTCGCCACATCGGAATGAGAGGGATCACGAGGCTATGCAGGTATGAGACTGCATGGTTGAAGGAAGGCTTATAAGGATTAATTGGTACTACCTATACCAACAAGATGCATCTTCTTTTCGGTAACCCATTCCATAAGAACTCCACAGTTAAGTGTGCTTGACTTGACGTGGTCGCTACATCAGAATGAGAGGGATCCCGAGGCTATGCAGTTATGGGACTGCATGGTTGAAAGAAGGCTTATAAAGATTAATTGGTACTACCTATACCAACAAGATGCATCTTATTTTTGGTAGCACATTCCATAATAACTCCACAGTTAAGTGTGCTTGACTTGGAATAGTATTGGGATGGGTGACCTTCTCTGAAGTTTCTCGAAAAGAATGTGAGTGAAAAGACCTGTGTTAGTTTGTGAAGTCAATCAATAATCCTGAAAGTGGTCTGGGGAGTTACAATTGGTATTAGAGCCATACCTCTCCTAGTACGATGTGGTTCGAGGATGAACCATGTGGAAGCTGGTGGGCATGTAACACTCGAGGCCGAAAAGGGCGAGGAGTGGTTGCACCACATGTAACACCCGAGGCCTAAGAGGGCAAATGTGTTCGCCACATCGGAATGAGAGGGATTCCGAGGCTATACAGGTATAAGACTGCATGGTTGAAGGAAGGCTTATAAGGATTAATTGGTACTACCTATACCAACAAGATGCATCTTCTTTTCGGTAACCCATTCCATAAGAACTCCACAGTTAAGTGTGCTTGACTTGACGTGGTCGCCACATCAGAATGAGAGGGATCCCGAGGCTATGCAGGTATGGGACTGCATGGTTGAAAGAAGGCTTATAAAGATTAATTGGTACTACCTATACCAACAAGATGCATCTTCTTTTCCGTAGCACATTCCATAAGAACTCCACAATTAAGTGTGCTTGACTTGGAATAGTATTGGGATGGGTGACCTTCTCAGAAGTTTCTCAAAAAGCATGTGAGTGAGGCTAAATCATGCTGAAATGACCTGTGTTGATTTGTGGAGTCAATCAATAATACTGAAAGTGGTCTGGGGAGTTACAATTGGTATCAGAGCCATACTTCTCCCAGTATGATGTGGTTCGAGGATGATCCATGTGGAAGCTGGTGGGCATGTAACACTCGAGGCCAAAAAGGGCGAGGAGTGGTTGCACCACATGTAACACCCGAGGCCTAAGAGGGAAAATGTGCTCGCCACATCAGAATGAGAGGGATTCCGAGGCTATGCAGGTATGAGACTGTATGGTTGAAAGAAGACTTATAAGGATTAATTGGTACTACCTATATCAACAAGATGCATCTTCTTTTCCGTATCCCGTTCCATAAAAACTCCATAGTTAAGCATGCTTGACTTGCATCAGTATTGGGATGGGTGACCTTCTGGGAAGTTTGTCAGAAAGCGTGTGAGTGAGGCCAAAGCATGCTGAAAACACTCGTGTTGGTTTGTGGGGTCAGTCATAATCCTGAAAGAAGTCTGGAGCATTACACATGATATCCATTCTCGCTGACATGCTTGAAAAGCACATTATAGTGTTCATGGACTATTTTTCTGTATATGGGTCTTCTTTTGACAATTGTTTAACTAACTTGTATCTTATCTTAGAAAGATGCCAGTAAAACAACTTGATTCTCAATTGGGAGAAACTCCATTTCATGGTGCGGAAAGGCATAATCCTTGGTCAAAAAATCTCTCTGAAGGGAATAGAAGTTGATAAAGAAAAAGGGGAGGTAATAGAAAATCTTCCACCTCCGGTGAATGAGAAAGGTATCAGAAGTTTCTTGGGATATGCATGATTCTACTGTAGGTTCATAAGATATTTTTCCAAAATAGCCAAGCCATTGACGAGTTTGCTTGTAAAAGACAAACCTTTTATTTTCGACAAAGAGTGTGGTATTTCCTTGAAACTTTGAAGAGTAAGTAGTATTGGGATGGATGACCTTCTGGGAAGTTTCTATGAAAGCGCGCGAGTGAGGCTAAAGCATACTGAAAAGACTCGTGTTGGTTTGTGGGGTCAGTCGGTAATCCTAAAATCCGTCCGGGGCGTTACATATGACATCCATTCTGGCTGACATGCTTGAAAAGCACATTAAAGTGTTCATGGACGATTTTTCTGTATTTGGGTCTTCTTTTGACTATTGTTTAACTAACTTGTATCTTATGTTATGAATATGCTAGTAAAATAACTTGATTCTCAATTGGGAGACATTCCATTTCATGGTGCGGGAAGGCATAATCCTTGGTCACAAAATCTCTCTGAAGGGAATATAATTTGACAAAGAAAAAGTGGATGTAATAGAAAATCTTCCACCTCCGGTGAATGAGAAAGGTATCAGAAGTTTCTTAGGATATGCGGGATTCTACCGTAGGTTCATAAGATATTTTCCAAAATAGCCAAGCCATTGACGAGTTTGCATGTAAAAGACAAACCTTTTATTTTCGACAAAGAGTGTGGTGTTTCCTTCGAAACTTTGAAGAGTAAGTTAGTATCTTCTCCAATAGTAATTGCCCCTGATTGGTCACTTCCTTTGGAAATAATGTGTGATGCGAGGGACATTACAGTGGGGACGGTGTTAGGGCAGAGAAGAGAGAAGATCTTACTTGTGATTTATTATGCTAATCATGTGCTGAATCCGGCTCAAATGAATTATGCAACCAATGAGAAAGAGTTACTAGCAATGGTTTATGCTTTTGATAAGTTCATGTCTTACTTGTTAGGGTCTAAAGTCATTGTTTATACATACCATACAACATTGAAATATATTTTTGATAAACAAGAATCAAAGCCAAGGTTTCTAAGATGGATACTACTACTTCAAGAATTTGACTTGGAGATCCGAGATAAAAAGGGACGCAAAAACACAGTTGCTGGCCATTTATCTCGAATGTCCCCAATTGAAGAAACAGAAGAGAAACACCCCATAAAATATGAGTTTAACGATGAACACATCCTTGATGTGATAGATTTCCCATGGTTTGCTAACTATGTGAACTATTTGGTAGGTGGTGTTATACCTGATGACTTTGATTACAACAAGAAGAATTTATTTTTGTATGATTGTATGTTGTATCTATGTGAAGATCCATTCCTTTACAAAAAGGGAGTGGATGGTTTAGTCCGATGATGTGTTCTAGATTAAAATAAAAAATACATTCTTAAGGCGTGTCACAAATCATAATATGGAGGACATTCCAGTGGAGACAGAATTATAACAAAGGTCCTCCAATCAGGGCTATACTGGACAAATTTGGTTAAAGATGCTTATTTGTAGTAAAGGAGTGTGACATGTATCAAAGGACATGTAACATTTCCAAAATAAATAAAATGCACCATGTTGTACCCCAACCAGACCAACTGTAACTTGCTCATTTCTCATCAAAGATAAAACTATAGATCAAAGATAAGCATGAATTTTAATGGCCCTAATTTGAACCCTAAAAATCTCAAAAATTTTAGTTTCAAAATTCTCTAAGCTCAAGCAAAATTAATGGAAACTATGGACATGGTTAGCTTTAGGGCAATGATATCTACATGTTTTGTTCATAAATAAATCATTGATGATGCCTATATGAAGAGTTCAAAGTTAAGAAAACTTACCTTAAAACTGGAAATTGTGTTTTGAGTTTGAGCTTGTTTCAAGTGATGGTAATGATCAGGTTAGCTTCCTTGAGGTCCCAGGAAGCTAATGCAATGATTAACTCGAGTAATGGATGGCTGAAATAGTCTGGAGAAGTCAATGTGCAGAGCTCTGTTTTTGAAAATGGAGGATGGTGTTAATGGGGTTACAGTTCTGTAATAGGGTGTGGGATTAACTCTATATGATGTTTAGAAGCTTTAGAAACCAAAAGACCAAGAAACACACGAGTAGATTATGAGTTTCAAGTCTTTGGTCAGTTTGTGTGAAAATGGAAATATGAAAGGTGTTTCTTAGTTCTAGGTCTTTTTAGGGCTTGAGCATTCGTGTATTTGTGTCAAATGGTTTGTGTATGTATAAACAAAAGTGTTTGAGAGCTTTGGACAATCAGAAGTACAAGTTTCTAGCTTTTGTCTAGGTTACTTGATTTTGAAGAAAAGAGGGAAACAAGTTTCAAGAAGTGGTACAAGCATGGGATAGGTGATTGTAAGTGTTTGAAACATTTATCATGAGTTATATGACTTGTTTGATCAGAAGAGAATAAGTGCAAGGCTCAAGAACACTTTTTGTACAAAAAGTCACTTTATCAAAATGCCAATGTAACCTTTCTTCCAAAAATGGATATAAAGCATGTCCATGCATTGGATGCTTGAAGTGAGGCCTCTAACAGTTGTGTAAACCATTAATTATGGAGTGCCTAACAAGTTTGAGGCCTACAAAGTAGTGTTTATGCAGCATAGTTTGAATTTGAATTTTGTTCATCACTAAAATGACTTGTAATTAAAGTGATAAAACCCTAACTTCATCTCTTCGATTCTCCATACTCAAGAATGATCTCAAGGAGTTCTTGGACATTTTGGAAAGCTTGCAATGTACTCTACAACCCATCTTTGAATTTCTTTTTAGGATTTCCCTTGGAACTATATGAAAAATTGTCATGAAGTTAGGTCAAAATCCTGACCAAATTAGGGCAAAATTTCACTAAGTGTTTTTGTTTCATGACCACATGTTCATAAAATTATAACTTGAGATCCAAGCATTTTTGGAAGGAGTTGTGTAAAGAAAAATTGTAGAATTCATGGAGATCTACAACTTTCATTTTTTAAGTTTTTCTTGAATCATCTTGCATCATAGTTAAAATTTTGCTCAAAGTTATGAAAAAACAAGAAATTTCCAACACTTAGAATGATCTCAAGGAGTTCTTAGACATTTTGGAAAGCTTGCAATGTACCCTACAAGAAATTTTAACTTTTCAAAATGAAATATTGAGTTTTTAATTTCTTGATGAATAAGTTTCGTATTTTGACATGTTTTTATGATTTTTGATCTTTGGCACTTGAATTTGACTAAAAAGTCAAAGTTTGACTTTTCAGTATACAATTGACTTTTGATCAGTTGACTACAAAATTCATCTATCAATCCAGTGGACTTGCAATGTTTTGAACCATGTCATTAGGTAAAAATGATGAAATTGGACTCTTTAGATCATTCCTTAAACCAATTGATCATTTTCTAGGTCAAAAATCAGAAATTGCCCTTTCCCAGTCAAAACCCTAATTTTGACCATTTTGCCCTTTTGGAGATTTGATCATATTTCTTGAGGAGTTGTGGTCCAAACTTGATCAAACAATACATATGAGTTTAAAATGTTGACGTGGATAAAAAATTATGAAGTTTGACTGTAAATTGGCCATAGTTGACGTTTTCCCCAATACAATTGATTTTTAGGTCAACTGCTCAATTGACTGATCAAAAATGTGATCCAAGGCTTGAAATTTGACATGAGTAATCTTGGGGGTCCATAATGATCCATAAAAATCATATGGGGCATAGAAATTTCAAAAATCCTTGTGCAAACTCAAACCCTAATTTTGGTCATCAGTGCTTAAGGAGGTGTCTTGAGCTGATCAAACCCAAGTGCAGTCTTGAGCCAAAGGAGGTCTAGTGAGCAAATTATTGATAAATGAGAGGGAAAATTTTGGGGTACAATAGCTGCCCCTGTTCAATCTTCTTAAACCTGAAGAGTTAGATTGGCGAGTTTTACCATTTGTGACCGAAGGTTGAAGATGATTGGACACTAGAGTGCCCAGAAATTTGCACTCGGTGATGTGATGGTAGAAGGAATAGGCTTAAAGATGCCATTTGGGGAGGTGATAGAGAGTTGTCAGAGATGGGCTTGTAGATGCCATCCATAAGTGATTGATGAATCTGAAAGAGAATCTGAATGAGTATCAGAATAACGTTCGTGTCTGGAGCGTATCTAAACTGTATCTGAAAGCTTGAATCTGAATGAGTATCAGAATGGCATCCGTGTATGGAGAGTATCTAAACTGTATCTGAAAGTTGAATCTGAATGAGTATCAGAATGGTGTCCGTGTCTAGAGTGTATCTGAACTGTATCTGAAAGTTGAATCTGAATGAGTATCACAGAGGCGCCCGTGTTTGGAGCGTATCTGAACTATATCTGAAAGTTGAATCTGAATGATTATCAGAATGGCGTCCGTGTCTGGAGCGTATCTGAACTGTATCTGAAAGTTGAATCTGAATGAGTATCAGAATGGCGACCGTGTCTGGAGCGTATTTGAACTGTATTTGAAAACTTTAAACATTGTTAATGGTAGCTGTTAACCTTATCCTGAAAAGGGTAAAATGTTAGCTAAAATGAAAAGTAATGTTGTATGAAATGCATGGTATGATGCATTCGTGTTATCAATGTTTATGATATATGGATGCGATGTATGCGTATGTGAGCTAATCTGCTGCACTGCCGTTGGATTGGGAAAAATAAATTCCGGACTATTGTCGAGGATATGGAGTGTAAATCTTCATGTTGTGAAGTTGAAGTGTTGATGAATTTCCATTTAGAGAAATAAACTTTGTTGTAAATGAAATGCCGTGTACTGCTTGTAAAATCCTGTTGGGAAATCCTGAGAAATTCAGCGACTTCTACCGAGGATTGATAACTGGAAGCTTTGTTCCGCTAGAGATTCAACTGCACATGGCGGGGGACTTTATGGAAACAACCTGGAGAGACTTCCCTATCTCTTAAAGCCATCAATGATTGTCTTTTTATTTTGTTTATTTGTAAATAGTAATTATGTACAAATGCATATGTTCAAAAATAAATCATTGGACGTTTTTGTAAACAAAACACAGGAGTGAAGAAGAATAGATAGTTTTGCACTTACAAAGGAATATCTTTGTATTGACTTTGAGTAAGTATTTTGTACAATGAGACAAACATTCTAGTAAGAGAATGCCGTCGTAAAAATTGAAAATTTAATATAAAGAAAAGATAGCTAGGTGCAATAATCCCATGGGGTTCCCATTCTTCTATAGCCTTCATGTCTCTAAGCATCTTCTCTATTTGTTGCCTCGTCCAAAGATGATCGAATTGATCAGAACCTCTGAGTTTGTCAGTTGAAGCCAAAGGTTGTCCTTAAAGTGATCCAATGGGACATAGTCGTACACTTTAATTCCCTAACTTTTTCCTGGACCACCCTTTCGGGTTTTCAGACCAGCGAGATACCCTTTTTTACCCAAGCCGCCCTTTTAGGTTTTTCAGCTTGCCGGGTGTACAGTTTTTTTTGTTTTATCCCTAATTTTTTCCCGAACCTTTTTGATTCGCCGGGATGCCCTTGTTTTGCCTAGGTGTGTCTACCTAGCGGGTCTCTTATGCGTAGTATCTTTTGACTATGTCTGCGTTCGCAGGGTGCGGAAGGTCTTCGCAATCCATGGTGGTTAAGATCATTGCTCCACCAGAGAATATGTTTTTGATTACAAATGGTCCTTCGTATGTAGAAGTTCATTTGCCCCTGGGATCACCTTGTAGCAGTATGATACGTTTGATCACCAGATCTCCAACTTGATACACTTGGCATCTGACATTTTTGTTGAAAGCCTTGATCATCCGTTTTTTATACATTTGACCATGACAGATAGCAATAAGCCTTTTCTCGTCAATCAAGTTTAGTTGATAAAGTCCAGTCTGGATCCAATCTTCCTTATTCAGTCCTGTATCCTTCATAATTCTCAGAGAGGGGATCTGGACCTCAATAGGCAAGACAACCTCCATGTCGTATACCAGAGAATAGGGTTTTTCCCCGGTTGATGTGCAAGCTGTGGTACGATATCCGTGGAGAGAAAATGGTAGCATCTCACGCCAGTCTTTGTATGTGACTGTCATCTTCTGTATGATCTTTTTAATGTTTTATTCGCGGCTTCGACAAAACCATTCATCTTCGGCCGATAAGGGAAAGAATTATGATATTGGATCTTGAATTGCTCGCACAAGGCGGTGATCATAGTATTGTTCAAGTTTGTACCATTGTCTGTAATGATCCTCTTCAGGATACTGTAACGACATATGAGGTCCTGCTTGATGAACCGGGCGACAATGTTCTTGGTAACGGAAGCGAAAGAAGCTTTCTCCACCCACTTGGTAAAATAGTCAATGACCACTAAGACGAAGCGGTGTTCATTAGAGGTCGTTGGCTTGATTTCTCCAATCATATCAATCCCTCACATGGAAAAGGGCCAAGGAGCCGTCAAGACATTCAGAGGAACCAGAGGTACGTGTACCTTGTCAGCATAAATCTGACACTTGTGGCAGGTTCGAGAGTGTTGATAGCAATCTACTTCCATGGTAGACCAGTAATAGCCTGCCCATAGGATTTTCTTTGCCATCATATTCCCACTGGAATGGGTGCCAAAAGTGCCTTCATGTAACTCAACCATGATACTTTCATTTTCAACCTTGTCTACACACCGAAGTAACACAGAGTCATGCTTGCGTTTGTAAATAATGCCATTACTAAGGAAGAATTTAGCAGAGAATCTCTTTAAGAACTTCTTATAATTTACTGAAGCTCCTTCTGGATATTCTTGAGCCTCGAGATACCTCTTGACTTCGTGAAACCAAGGCTGGCCCACTACTTCTTCAGTATTAATCTCGTGACAGTGTGTTGGTTCATGAATTCGTTCAATGGTGATATGGGGAGCTTCATTATCCCATTTAATTTTAAACATAGATGACATTGTGGCTAGTGCGTCTGCTAGCTGATTTTCTTCTTGCAGGAAGTGCTCGAAGGTAATCTTCTCAAAATGTGGGAGCAATGTCAAAACATGTTCTTTGTAAGGGATAAGGTTAGGGTGTTTTGTGTCCCATTCCTCTTTGATCTGGCTAATAACCAAAGCTGAATCTCTGAATACATTCAAAGATTTGATCCCCAAGTCTATGGCAGCTTTGAGACCAAAGATGCACGCTTCGTATTCCACCATGTTATTTGTACAATTGAAGCAGAGTCTTGCCGTAAAGGGAGTGTGGAATCCTTCCAGAGATATAAGTACAACACCAATATCATTGTCGAGTGCGTTAGATGCCCCCTTAAAAAACCAGGGTCCATCGGGATCCTTGTTCAGGTCCGTCGTATGGTCTGAAATTTTCATAGTTGTGTACCATCATGATGTCTTCATCTGGGAATTCAAACTTCATGGACTGGTAGTCTTCCACAGCTTGGTGAGCAAGGTGATCAGCTAGTACACTGCCTTTTATTGCTTTCTGGGTCATATACTATATATCAACTCTGTTAGGATCATCTGCCATCTCGCTATTCTCCCAGAGAGAGCAGGTTTCTCGAAGATGTATTTTATTTGATCCACTTTATATATGAACAAGGTAGTATGGGTCAACATATACTGTCTTAGTCGGCGAGCAGGCCATGCCAGAGCGCAGCAAGTTTTCTCGAGAAATGAATATCTTGTTTCACAATCGGTAAACTTTTTGCTCAGGTAATAAATAGCGTGCTCTTTTTGGCCAGACTCATCATGCTTCCCCAACACACACCCCCATTGAATTTTCCAAAATGGTAAGGTACATGATCAATGGTCTTCCCTCGACTGGTGGCATTAAAACAGGAGGCTCTTGCAGATACTCTTTGATCTTGTCGAAAGCAGTTTGGCATTCATCATTCCATTTGACTACTTGATCTTTCTTCAGTAACTTGAAGATTGGTTCTCAAGTAGCTGTCAGGTGATAAATGAATCTGGCAATGTAGTTTAAACGTTCCAAGAATCCCATGACTTCCTTTTCAGTATGAGGAGAAGGCATCTCTTGTATCGCTTTCACCTTGGCAGGATCTACTTCAATACCTTTATTACTAATGAAAAAGCCTAGGAGTTTACCAGACCTCACCCCGAATGTGCACTTATTTGGGTTCAACCTCAGCTTGTATTTCTTTAGCCTCTCAATCAGTTTCTATAAATTATCAAGATGCTATTATTTTGTTTGAGATCTAGCTATCACGTCGTGCACATAGACCTCTATTTCATGGTGTATCATGTCGCGAAATAGAGCTACCATAGCATGCTGATAGGTTTCCCCAACATTCTTCAGTCCAAATGGCATAACCTTGTAGCAGAATTTGCCCCATTGTGTGACAAAGGTTGTCTTCTCCATATCCTCAGGTGCCATTTTGATTTTCTTATAGCCTGAGAAACCGTCCATGAAGGAAAACACTTTGTGCTGTGCTGTATTGTCAACTAGAATGTCACTGTGGGGAAGCGGGAAATCATCCTTAGGGCTTGTCCTATTCAAATCTCTGTAGTCCATGCACATTCTTACTTTGCCGTCCTTTTTGGGCACGAGAACAACATTGGCAACCCATTGCGGATAGGAGGTGACGACCAAGAATCCCATGTTAAACTGTTTCATGACTTCTGCTTTAATCTTCTCCGACATATCTGGTCGCATACGACGAACCTTTTGTTTTACTGGTGGGAAATCCTCTTTTGTATGGTAGACGATGTACCATAATATCTGCATCAAGTCCTGGCATGTCCTCGTACGACCAGGCAAAGACTTCAACATGCTCATGTAACAATTGAATCAGATGCTCCTTGACACTGTGTTCCAGATTGGAACCCACCATGACTTCCCTTTTGTCTTCTTCAGTACCTAGGTTGATGGTGTCCACTGGTTCCTCGTGGGGCTGAATGGTTCTCTCTTCTTGTTGTAGTAATCTGGCAAGTTCCCCTGATACTTCACAATCTTCCTCACCTTCGTCTTTGGCTTGGTAGATTATATTTTTAGAGTCACAAAAAGCCATAGTAGAACCGTTACCCATGGGATCCCGAATGGATGTAGACCTGCATTTGTGAGTGTGAGTGTGTGTAAGAGTATAGCTATCTTTGAAAGAAATGAAAATATAAAAAGAAAAACCATGAGCACAAAGTTTGTATGCGAAAAAGTCCATGATTCATTGATGTCACATGGAAATGAGATAATAACCCTTACAAATGGACCGTTGTGCCTCGGGTAAGACACAAGGTTTTAAGAGTATGAATTGTTTTAATATTACATATCCAACAAAATGTAAAGACAAATTACTGTGGGATAAAAGTGATCGGGACAAAATCTCTAGCCTCCTAGTTGCCGATCCCTCCACAGACAGTTGGGAAAATCCAATCCTCCAGGTTGTAGCTTACTTCATCATCCTCCACAATGCTGACTTGGTGGTTGCTGATCTTCAAGGGTGGTCCTCCGGTACGAGCACGACGTACAACCTTATGGGCACCTTCTTTTATCACTGCCTTGGCATCTTTCAAAGACGACATCCTGAGCAGAGGCCTTGTGATCTTGGGAACTTGAGACATATCCTTGGTTACTGCCACATCTTGCAGGACTTCTTCAAAGTGCTTGAATGGAGTTTCAATAAATTCACCATCTAATTCCACATATCTAAAGGAATTAAGATGGCTGATCATATACTCTTCTTCTCCATGAACGGTGATGATTTTCCCTTGAATTGGATATTTCAGCATTTGGTGCAACATAGAAATAACAGCGCCGACATTGTGAATCCATGGTCGACCTAGCAAGAAGGAATATGAAGGGAGAATATCCATTACATAAAAAGTTGAATCAAATGTTTGGGTTCCAACCTTTATGGGGATATCCACTTCCCCATGCACCATCTTTTTTGAGCCGTCAAAGGCCCTCACTACTATGTTGCTTGGTTTCAATGTCAATCCCTCACAATCAAGCCTATCAAGAGCCTTTTAGGAAACACATTCAGAGAGGAACCGGTGTCAACCAAGACATGAGCCAGAGTCGTGCTCCTGCATTCCACTGAGACATGTAATGCCACATTATGCTTCCTCCCTCTTGGAGTTAAATTAGCATCTGAAAAACCTAAACCATTATCTGCAGTCAAGCTGGCTACGCAGTCTTGGAATTGATCGACAAATGTTTCTTGGGGTACATGGGCAGTTTTCAGGAATTTTACCAAGGATTTTGCATGAGCCTCAGAACATAGTAATAAAGCCAGCATGGAAATTTTTGATGGAGTTTGCCATAGTTTCTCAACTACATTGTAGTTTCTTCTTTTTATGATCTTTAGAATTTCCTCCATCTCCTTTCGATAGGTCTCAGGGATAGCCAATGATTGTGCCTTCGTTTGGACAGGCTCAATCATAATACTTTTACCTCGAGTCTCAGTTGACTAGGCAGTAGGAATATTAGTAGGAGTGATAACAGGGGTTGTATCAGCTTTGTTAGTTAGAGTATTAGTAGAGATGATTGTAGGACTTGGAACAACCTTTGGAGGAGCAACAACAACATGAATGATTACAGGTCCAGAAACTGCTTTTGAGGGAGCAATTTTTGGAGAGAATATCCTTCCGCTTCAGGTAATCTTGCTAGTCCCTGCAATATTACTGATATTGGATTCAACCTTCTCAGGACTTGAATCTTCGGCAGCTGGCCAATCTTGCTTGATACCGTGGTAGTAGACATCCCCCCCATAATTCCATGGTACGTTGTCTGACGAATACGGAATTGGTCCAGGCATTGTAATTATCAAAGGAGCTACTTTTGGAACTGATGTAATTCTAACAAGTCTTTTGGTGGAGACTCTGGAAGAATTGTCGGAAATGGTCACGATGGAAACATCATTATAAGAAACAGTTGGAATTGTAGCCTTCTCAAATAAAATTTCCTTCTTATCTATTAGGCACTGAACGCCTGCTTTCAACAAAGGACAGTTGGTTGGTGAGGACAAACAGAAATGGCAGCTTTCATCACAGCCTGGGAAAACACTGGCTTTCAATAAGTTCTTTTTTATAGTTAGGAGTGGGGTCACAAGTTCATCAATTGAAGTAACAAACATATCCTCTTCAATGGCGTTGGCATTATGGACGTGCTTGGGCATAGGGGCAGAAATGACATTGGGCTTTTCTGGCGCATCGAATTCAATCTCTTTGGCTTCAAGGAGATCTTGTACTTTGTTCTTTAGAGCCCAACAATTATTAGTGTCATGGCCGAGACTCTCAGAATGGTATGCACAAAGGGAATTAGGATGATAGTGAGGAGAGGTTGTGTTAGGGTTCTTTGGAGCTTCTTTCAAAGTCACTAGGTTGGATCTTAACAGATATGGAAATACTTTAGATAGTGTCATGTTAATTCTGGTGAATTGTCAGACTGGTCTTTCCATTCTTGCGCAGGTTTAGGAATCATAACAGCCCCCACCATTGGACGGCGTTCAGCCCTATCCTGATTTCTCTGAGGATATACAATAACCACCTCTTTCTTTCCGATGAATGGCTTCCTGACAGCAGCAGAGGATGCATCTTTTTGAATCTTTCCATTCTTTATCCCGGCTTCTACCCTTTCTCCGGTAAATATCAGTTCGGTAAAAACTGTCGATGAACTCCCAATTAAGTGATTAAAGAAGGGACCAGATAAGGTGCCCAAAACCATGTCTACCAATTCTCTTTCAGATAGAGGAGGCTGGACCCTTCCTGCTAAGTCCCTCCATTTTTGTGCATAGTCTTTAAAGCCTTCACTTGAAGCCATGGTCATACACTGGAGTTTAGTACGGGTGGGAGCAAGATCAACGTTGTATTGGTATTGTTTGTAAAAGGCGGCGGCCAGATCTTCCCAGTTATGAATATTGGCTCTTTCTTACTGATAAAACCAATCAAGTTGAGTTCCATACAGGCTATCTTGGAAGAAGTGTACCCATAAATCCTTGTCAGCGGTATGGGGCTGGATTTTCCTCACATAGGACCGGGGATGCATTTTGGGGCATGAGAATCCGTCATATTTGGCGAACACAGGTGCTTTGAATTTTGGAGGAATGACAATCCCCGATACTAATCCCAACTCCTCAAAGTCCAATCCAGGAACTTTTTGGATTTCCATTGCACTTAACCACTCTTCTAGATGCTTATACTTGTCATCTGCTGAAGGATATTGTTCTTCAGAAGTCTTCTTCTTCCTCTTCCTCTTCTAACTCTGACTGGACAACTGTTTCTTTGCCTTTCCAATCTTGATTGTCTTTCTCACCGGATGTTGTTGCAAAGTCTAAGGCCCTTCTTGTTTTCCCTTGGAATCTTCTTCCCATGTTTAGAACTCCGGTTATTTTCTTTTTCTTCTTTTTCTCTTCCACCAGCAAAGTCTTCAACTCTTCTTGTCCTTTTGCTAGAGTTAAGAACATCTGTTGAAACCGTGCATTATGAGTTTGGAGGTCCTTCACCATTTGCTCAAGATCCATCTTACTGAAATAAACAGAAGAGAGATGAGGAGACTTATTTCAAGAAACCTGCTTATGTTATGATGAATGGTAAATGCGTATGCAGTGATTTCAAGGATTTTAAGATTCAAATTTGTTTTAGACAAAAAGGAAACACACGTTATATTAATAAATTAAAGTTTGAGTACATTAATGCCTACTTGGACAAAACAAATACAAAAACTCTAAGATAGAAAGGTAGTATGCATCCTCTTTGGTGCAACGTAGGCAGTCAAAATCTGCTCCTCATGAAGTTGCTTAGTGAGTTCCAAAACCTTCTTCTCGCTTGCGTAGAATTGGGATTCGAAAGTATCTTGCTCCCCCCTTGAGTTGTATCCAATCTATTTGTAAGTCTTAAAGAGAGGTGGGCATGTAAGGATGTAGGATTGTGTATGGAACATCTCGTTCCATGACAGCCTCAATGATTACCGGGAGAATGGAGGGATAAGGCATCATCAGACTTTGAGCACGTGTTCGTACCCATTTGAGGTAAGGCTCAAGAGGGATGGAATTCTTATGCCCCAATGTCTTTCTATCTACCTTGTTCAACATCCTCCAAGATCGGATAAATCTCTGGCGAAGACCTTGATCGTCATTGTCGTAGTCAAATACCAAGCCTCGAATTAGCATCTCACGAGGGCCATCCCTTCAGGCGTAACCAAACTGTTTTAAGGCTGAGCAGGGGTTGTAGGTGATACCTCCCCTAATTCCAAGTAAAGGGACATTAGGGAATTCTCCACAACGGTCGACAATAGTAACATTCTTTATGGATCGGGAGCACCAATGAATGTCTGAATGTTTGAGTGTCATCAACCTTTATGACCACCTTGAACCTTGTTTGTTCTTTAATACAGATTGGGGAAGATGCGAAATAAACCATCTTTCCAATAGAGGAGTGAAACATATAAGGACACCTCTTTTCCTCATAGTGCGAGTGTGAAAAGAATATATGATGTCCCCTAGAAAAGTAGGCACCGGGTTACGGGATATGAAGATTTTGACGGTGTTCACATCTATGAGTTGGTCAGGAGTTGGAAACAAAACCATCCCATAAATGAGGAGAGCCACAATTTCCTCAAAGGCTTGCAAATCCAAGGAGTTCCAATAGTTTTGGGCTTTCTCGAACAAGAACTTTGCTAGGAAATCTTTAACACCACTCCTTGTTTCCCAATGAGTTGGGACATCAGATGAGTGCAAGTGTAAAGATTGAGCAATCTCTTCTGGCTTTGGGTCTCTTTCCATACCGTTGAAAGGTAGTTGATTAAGAATGGGAATCCTCAAGAGTCGGAAGAATTCTTCTAAAGTAGGCACAAGTTGATAATCGGGGAATGTGAAGCAATGGTGTAAAGGATCAAAGAACTGAAAGAGTACCTTCATCATGTCCTCATCTGTGTTATAGGTGACCAAGTTGAGTAGGAGACCATGTCTCTCGGTGAATGGAGAGTTTTTAGGAATCCTTGAAGCTAGCTCCTTAAGTTGTGGATGGATCCTTACAAGGTTGACTTGAATAGTTTTCCTGCGACTAGAATCTATACCCTACAACACAGAACAAAGATAAATCCCAAGATCCTTGAAATGGTTAGTGAATGTGTATGATGTTATGATGTTCATGATGTTATATAAAAGTATGTATATACAAACAAAGCAAACAAGTCCTTAGGTTTCGGCTTGCATGTAGTCTCATAGGTAAGTACCCTCTTGAAGTTTAGTTGGGTCAACCTGTCCTAGTAACCGGGTTCTAAGGAGCTCAATATCGCTGGTTTGTTTCCTTGGTCAATTTTTCAGCACAAGCCTCTTTAATGGAGACTGAAATATCCCAAGAAACCAAACCTCAATGAGTGTAGTATCGAGTATCTACCAACTTCGGACTGCACCAAAGCCGGTCATCTCACTACATCCTAAATGGACAAGTTGGTCAAGTAAAGGTTCTAAAAGTTCATTGGTGCTTCATGACATCACTCAGCGGCCCCGTATTCTCCTTGATTAACTCAAGGGCTACCGGCACCCACAAATATGTCGCACTAACATAGCTATTGCTTAGACCATGTCGGTATACCCCACACATTTTCCATAATGTATTGCTACTTACCTATAAGGTTACCCAAATCCGGGTAGAGGATTCAAACCCAAAGAAAGAACCATAATGTAAAGCAAACAAGTCAAATAATGGAAGCAAGTAAATGTGATCTAACCCTAAGGTAACCCCAATTTTATTATTTCCCCCAACAGAGTCGCCAATTCTGGTGATACGGTGGGAGAACTGACTTGGAGGTTTTGCGTTTGATCGCAAATGTTGCGGTTAGCAAGAGTCACCACTGACCTTTCTTTTATCCAAAAGGAAAGGTAAAAAAGCACAAGAAAGACTTTTGAGATTATTTCTTGAGTTCGGGGGGTATATTATGAAAAGGGAAGGTATTAGCACCCTTCTCATCCATGGTTTTCCATGGGCTCTTAGTTACTTGCTAGATCACTTGATTTTGTTTGAAATTGTGCTTTGTGTGGTTTTTGAAAGTATTTTGTAAATAGGCCATTGTTTAGGCAAACTTTGTAATGATTCTCGTTCGTAAGAATGTATAGAAAGATGTTGATCTTTTGAAAATGTTTTCAAGTTTGAAAGATCTTTTTTTGAAAGTGTAGGTGTTTGTTTTGAAAATAGCAAGGATGTTTTATTTGAAATTGAGAAAGTAACTAGGAGCATTCTACCCACTCAAAAGTCTTTCTTGTTCATTTTCTTTTCCTTTGACATTGTTATTTTACCATTGATTTGGTAAGCAACCCTATCTTCTGATGTAAACGGGATGAGCGTGGGTCATCGTATAACCATGATTAGCAATGTTGCAAGGTATCTTAGCATTTTATTTAAGGGACTAAGATAATTTGAAAGGAAACTTAGATAGCGTCATCGAGGGACTATGATCTTATATTTGCTTATTTTAGCTAAGATTCCTCACATGCGTAATATGGCCATTTTGTAAAGGAAACCAAGTGGATCTACCCTAGGGGTGCTTGTGTGCAAGTGTGTTATTTTCATGCTTGATTTTGTCTTGAATTTAGGGTTTTCTAAGTATTGGTTTTAGTCTTTCCATACAAACCCTAATTACTAGCATTTGTATATAAAAGCGATAAATTGCGAAATTTAAAGTTACTACACTATTACAACATTTGTGGGAGGGGGTGTACAAATTAAATGGGGATTGCAAAAATATAAACCTAGTTAGTCTATTACAATCGTATTGAATTGGTATCAATATACAAGGAAATAAATGAACACAATGTACAAAATGAATAAATATACAAAAAATGCAAAATGTCAAGTAAATGGATATTTGTTTGAATTTTTTTAGAGAAAAGGGATTTTGTCTTAATATAATTAAATAAAAGAAAAATAATTAATGAAAAGTAAATCCTAAATTTATTAAGAAAATATTTTTAAGCAAAACCCAAAATCTATTAAAATAAAAGAAATTAAGTTTTATAAGAAAAGTGTTTTTGGTATTTTTGTCTTGAAAATATTTATAGCATTATAAAAATATTTTTGGCCTTTTTTATATTGAAATAATATATTTTAATTGGTGTAAAAGAAAATAAGTAAATAACTTAGTTTTAATTAAATTTGCAAGATAATAAATAAAAATAAATAAGGCATGATTAATAAAAATAGTTTTTATGAGAAAAGTAAAATAAGTTAAAATAAAAATATAATTTTTTGTATTTTTCATGATTTTATAGTATTATGAAAATATTTAAGAAAATAAAATGAAATAAAAAACAAAAAATAAAATAAACTGGGCCAGGGGCATATAAATGAAGTAGGGGGTTAGCTAGCAAAAATAAAAACAAGCCAGGCCCAAAGAGACTCAGCGTCTGCCAAAAAGACAAAAATCAGAAAGCAAAATATGAAAAAAAAAATTAAAAGGGTACCACTGGGGCTCGAACCCAGGTCCCAAAGGTTACAGGCGCGCGCTTCTACCACTGGGGTGGCTATACATACGTTAACATAGGCAAATCAATAAATATACAAGGCATGACTTCATCTTCAACCTCCAGCAAGACCAACTGTAACTTGTTCATTTCTCATAAAAAATGAAAACTGTAAACATGAAACTTGTAGCAAATTTTCTCACAGTTTCAGAAATGTAAAGCATTAAAGCTATAGATCAAAGATAAGCATGAATTTTAATGGCCCTAATTTGAACTCTAAAAATATCCGAAATTTCAGTTTCAAAATTCTCTATGCTCAAGCAAAATTAATGGGAACTATGGACATGATTAGCTTTAGGGCAATGATATCTACATGTTTTATTCACAAATAAATCATTGATGATGCCTGTATGAAGAGTTTAAAGTTAAGAAAACTTACCTCAAAACTGGAAATCATGTTTTGAGTTTGAGCTTGTTTCAAGTGATGGTGATGATCAGGTTAGCTTCCTTGAGGTCCCAGGAAGCTAATGCAATGATTAGCTTGAGCAATGGATGTTTGAAATAGTCTGGAGAAGTCAATGTGTAGAGCTCTGTTTTTTAAAATGGAGGATGGTGTTAATGGTGTTACAGTTCTGTAACAGGGCGTGGGATCAACTCTATATGATGTTTAGAAGCTTTAGAAACCAAAAGGCCAAGAAACGCACAAATAGATTATGAGTTTCAAGTCTTTGGTCAGTTTGTGTGAAAATGGAAATATGAAATGTATTTCTTAGTTTTAGGTCTTTTCATGGCTTGAGCATTCGTGTCTTTATGTCAAATGGTTTGTGTATGTATAAACAAAAGTGTTTGAGAGCTTTAGACAATCATAAGTACAAGTTTCTAGCTTTTGTCTAGGTTACTTGATTTTGAAGAAAAGAGGGAAGCAAGTTTCAAGAAGAGGTACAAGCGTGGGCTGGATGATTGTAAGTGTTTGAAACATTTCTCATGAGTTATAAGACTTGTTTGATCAGAAGAGAACAAGTGCAAGGCTCAAGAACAAGTTTTGTACAAAAAGTCACTTTATCAAAATGACAATGTAACCTTTCTTCCAAAAATGGATATAAAGCATGTCCATGCATTAAATGCTTGAAGTAAGGCCTCTAACAGCTGTGTAAACCATTAATTATGGAGTGCCTAACAAGTTTGAGGCCTGCAAAGTAGTGTTTATGCAGCATAGTTTTAATTTGAATTTTGTTCATCACTAAAATGACTTGTAATTAAAGTGATAAAACCCTAACTTCATCTCTTAGATTCTCCCTACTCAAGAATGATCTCGAGGAGTTCTTGGACATTTTGGAAAACTTGAAATTTACTATACAATCCATCTTTGAATTTATTTTGAATATTCCCCTTGTAAGTATATGAAAAGTGTCATGAAGTTAGGTCAAAATCCTGACCAAATTAGGGCAAAATTTCACTAAGTGTTTTTGTTTCATGACCACATGTTCATAAAATTATAACTTGAGATCTAAGAATTTTTGGAAGGAGTTGTGTAAAGAAAAGTTGTAGATTTCATAGAGATCTACAACTTTTGTGTTTGAAGTTTCTCTTGAATCATCTTGCATCATGGTTAAAATTTTGCTCAAAGTTATGAAAAAATAAGAAATTTCCAACACTTAGAAAAATTTCTAAGTTTAGAAATTTTAACTTTTCAAAATGAAATCTTGAATTTTTGATTTCGTGATGAATAAGTTTCATATTTTGACATATTTTGATGAATTGTGATCTTTGGAACTTTAATTTGACTAAAAAGTTAAAGTTTGACTTTTTAGTATACAATTGACTTTTGATCAGTTGACTGCAAAATTCATCTATCAACCTAGTGGACTTGCAATGTTTTGAACCATGTCATTAGGTCAAAATGATGAAATTGGACTCTTGAGATCATGCCTTAAACCAATTCATCATTTGCTAGGTCAAAAATCAGAAATTGCCCTTTCCCAGTCAAAACCCTAATTTTGACCATTTTGCCCTTTTGGAGATTTGATCAAATTTCTTGAGGAGTTGTGGTCCAAACTTGATCAAATGATACATATGAGTTTAAAATGTTGATGTGGGTCAAAAATTAAGAAGTTTGACTGTAAATTGACCATAGTTGACTTTTTCCCTAATACAATTGATTTTTAGGTCAACTACTCAATTGACTGATCAAAAATGTGATCCAAGGCTTGAAATTTGACATGAGTAAGGGGGTCCATAATGATCCATAAAAATCATATGGGGCATAAAAGTTCAAAAAGTCCTTGTTCAAACTCAAACCCTAATTTTGGTCATTAGTGCTTAAGGAGGTGTCTTGAGCTGATCAAACCCTAGTGTAGTCTTGAGTCAAAGGAGGTCTTGTGAGAAAATTCTGGATAAATGAGGGAAAATTTTGGGGTACAACACACTCCAAGGGATTTTTCACTGGATTAAATCTGATTGCACACTATCAACACAAGGTCACCAATTCTATCATCCAATTCTTGCTACTTCCTTAAAAATATTTTAACCACTCTAAGGTTCCTTGAAAAGATTTCAAACACTCCAAGGGATTTTTCACATGGACGATTCCTTCTCACACGATCATGCACGAAAACCCCCAATTCAACAAATGATGTTAGAAGATAAACCCGATGGTTTTTCCAGAAGAAGACCCCTACAAGAACTCAACCCAAACCAATTGGAAATCTACAATTCTTCGTCTAGATGGCACCCCGATGGAACATCACTAAAATGTAATGTTTGTGTGTATGCATAGATTCGAAGGTTGATGAAGAATAAGAAATGTAGGATAATTTTTTGGTATCATTAAGTTAGAAATGATGCATGAATGGGTATTTGTAGTTTGCAAAAATTTAGGGCAAAAAGGACAAATCCGGAATAAAAGAAAATGAAAATTTTAGAAAAATAAAATTTATGTGTCGACCTCAAAATCGTATGTGTCGACACATACTTTACAAAGAGGCTACACGTGCCGATTTGAAGGACTCTATGTGACGACCTGAGCAAGTCAGTAGCTACAGGCTTTAAAACATGAGTAAATGTGTCAACCTGAAATATGGATGTGCCGATACATAAAATAAGAATTTTTGCAATTTTAGAAATCTTTTAGTATGTGTCGACCTGTATCATGCATGTGTCGACCTGTGGCTTACAGAACCTCATAGGCTTTAAAACAGAGTTGCATGTGTCGACCTTAAACTTGGATGTGTCGACACATGCAAGGTAAAAATATGCAGGAAGTGTTTTTCAATGAGTTTGGTCTATTTCAAAGTGATTTTTGATGGTTCCTAAGACTTATGATGTAGATGAGTATCACAAGACAAAAGATACAATTAATTTTACCTCCGTCCCATCTTTCCCGGTTTTAACATCATGCTAAACACCGTATGTTAAAGTTGTAATCACAAACTCCCTCTTTTTGATGATGGAAAAACTTTCGACGATGCATTACAAAGGCTCCCCCTGTCTTTATGCTTCCTATATTTATATTGCATATACTTCTCCCCCTTTGACAACATCAAAAATAAGATAGCAACCAATTAGAAGTACCAAAATTTCTAAACAATTAAAAAATACCAATCAGAGGCAAATTTTGCATATAAGAGCAACAATTTCATATCCCTATATATATGTATTGATGCGAACTTTTAAATAACAAGCAAAACACATCACAAAAAATGTAATGTAATGCAAAAGCAATGAAAATCAATTTTAGCGTCATGATCATGTAACAATTTATAATGGAACTCCCGATGTCGCACACACATGTGCCAACCATAGCAACAACATAATATCACTACTAATACCAAAATGAAAATGTTTATTAAACAAAGTAACTATGACAACATGAACCATACATTGAAAAATTAAATAATTTAAATAACCACAACACATGCTTGCATATTCAGAACAAATCTATACAAAAGTGAAAAAATTAATACATGAAGTCATTCTAAGCATATAGAACAATAAAACACAATGGTTGTTGATCCAGAATTTTTGGAAATGAACATTCATGGTTTTCATCATTTGAAAGTATATGAATCATTTTTGAAGGAAATCTAGAAATATGCATTTAGGAAAAACTTACGTTCAAGGAGAAATTGAAACGATTTTACCTTACTCTTGAAGGGTTGGAAGTTGCACTCACAAAGCATTACACACTCTATAACTCTTTACCTCAACGTCCTTACCTTTCTCATCCTTGTCTAGATTACTGTTTGTTGCCATGGGAGTGTCAATTTCCTTAGCACTATCCATTCCAAATCTCCTAAGTAATTCGAGACAATACTTGGCTTGACATAAAAACGTCCCTTCATCGAGTTGTTTAATTTGTAGCCCGAGAAAGTAATTCAACTCCCCCATTAGGCTCATCTCAAAATCTCCATGGATAAGCTTAGAGAATTCCTTGACAAGATGCATATTAGTAGATCAAAAAATGATATCATCTACCTAAATTTGAACTAATAAAATATACTTTCCTTGACGTCTAATAAAGATAGTAGTGCCAAATTTCCCTCTAGAGTATCCTTGTTCAAGCAATCATTTGCTAAGTCAATCATATGCCTTGGGGGCTTGTTTAAGACCGTACAATGCACGTTTAAGCTTGAAAACATGATTAGGAAACTTATCATTTTCAAATCTGGGAGGTTGAGAAACATACACCTCTTCACTTGTGTATCCGTTAAGGAATGCACTTTTTACGTTCATTTGAAATAATTTGAAATTCTTAGAACAAATATAAGCTAATAAAAGGCGTAAAACCTCAAGTCAGGCCACTAGAGTATAAGTCTCCTCATAGTCAATTCCTTTCTCTTGGTTATACCCTTGAGCCACAAGATGAGCCTTATTTCTTATTATCACACCATGTTTGTCAAGCTTATTCCTAAATACCCATCAACTGCCTATGATTTGATGATTTGTAGGACGAGGGACAAGATCCCAAACGTCATTTTTTTCAAATTGGTTTAATTCTTATTGCATGTCAATAAGCCAATGCTCATCAAGTAAGGCATTGTTAGTGTTTTTATGTTCAACTTGTGATACATAAGTATGATGACAACAAAGACTACTTATTTTAGAGCGGGTCGTTATCCCCTTTTTGATATCACCTATAATGTTGTCAAGTGGATGATATTTTGAGGTTCTCCACTCCAAAATAAGACCATCATTTTATTCTTGGCCTTTATCATCTTTATTTTCTTGGAAGCTATCCATATCCTCCTCAATTTCTGCCACTTTAGGTTGATCAACTCCTTCGTCGGTGTCTTTGAGTATGTCTTCCATGGATGCAGATACACCATGAAAAGAACTAACTTTCCCAACACTATTTGGGGAAGTCTCCTCAAAAGTAACATGAACAGACTCTTCAATAATAAGTAATCTCTTGTTATAAACTCTATACGCTTTAATAGATTGAGAGTATCCAAGAAAAATAACTTCATCGACTTTCACTTTAAATTTTCCAAGATTGTCTTTTCCATTATTTAAAACAAAAAATTTATATCCAAAGACATGAATATGAGATAAATTTGGTTTTAAACCATTCAAATGTTCATAAGGAGTTTTGTCAAGAATTGGACGAATAATCATCCTATTCAAGACATAACATGTCGTGCTAATAGCATCGGCCTTAAAATATTTTGGTAGACCACAATCATTTAGCGTTGTTCTTGCCAACTCTGATAAAATGCGATTTTTCTTCTCGACAACACCATTTTGTTGTGGAGTTATAGGAGCTGAAAAGTTATGTTTAATACCAAATTTATCACAATATTCTTCAAAGAGATGGTTTTCAAATTCACCTCCAAGATCGCTTCGAATAACAAGTATCTTTGAGTTCATTTTATTTTGAGCAATCTTGGAAAAACCTGTGAAAGCTATGAATGTTTCATCCTAGCTATGTAAAAAAAGTCCAACAAAATCTAGAGTAATTTCCACCTATGCTTTTATTCCGTGAGGGACCAAACAAATCCATGTGAAGGAGCTCAAGTGGCCTTGATGTAGAAATAACTTTCTTAGATTTAAAAGAGACCATTGTTTGCTTACCCTTTTGACATGTATTACATAGGTGGTCTTTAGAAAATTTTATTTATGGTTGACCGATTACTAAATCTTTTGAGATAATTTTATTAAGTCAAAGTTGACATGAGCTAAACATATATGCCATAGCCAAGAGTCTTCGCTAAAGGTAACAAGACATTAATCGTCATTCAATGAAATATATCTTAAGTCAAGCATATAAATGTTACTAACCCTCAAACCTTTAAACATACACTCCTTCTTTTTAACTATGTTCAATTATGAAACAATCGTTTTCAAAGGACACTTTATATCCATTATCACATGATTGACTAGTACTAAGAATATTATGTTTAATACCTTCAACTAACTTAATATTTAAGATAGTAATAGTTGAGGGATTACCTATACTACCTTTTCCAAGTATTGCACCTTTGTTGTGATCACCATAAGATACAAATCCTTTCTTCTTTTCCACAAAGTCGGAGAAGAGAGATATATCTCCTGTTATATGTCTTAAACATCCACTCTCGAGAATCCACTTTCCCGTCATAGCATCAAGACATTCATCACCCTTTTTATTGCCTTGTCGATGATTTGCCATGAAACAATAATTTTCCTCTTCATCACTTTCACTTGAGCTTTCATTGCTTGAGGATTCACTATCACTTTTCCAAGAAACATAGGCTTGTATAGGCTTGTTTCTTTGTCCTTTTCCTTTATTTTTGGCAAGAGATGGACAATCCAGGTTGTAGTGATCGGGCTTACCACATTTGTAGAAAATAACATTTCCTTTGTTATTTTTGTTGTTCTCTTATTTGAGGGATGAGGATTTCCTTCTAAACTTCATGAGATTATTGTCGGAATATTTAACTTCATTTTTCCAAACATATTGATTGTATTTCTTCATAAATAGTCTTATTTCTTCATCATTAGAAATCTCATCATCACTAGAGTCACTATCCTTACTTTGATATTCTTTTGAGGATTTATAGCTAGAAGCCTTAAGAGCTTTGGACTTCATAACTTCCTCCTTGTTACTTTCCTTATTCTTCTTTTTTCTTCTCAAGCTTCTTTTCATATTTATCCAAGCAAATGAGTTCTTTCTCATGTTCTTCAAGCTTACCAAAAAGTGCGGTGAGATCAAGTGTTTCAATATTCTGAGCTTCCTTGATCGTGGTGATCTTAGGTTGCCAACACCTAGTAAGACATCTCAAAACTTTATTAGTATAAATAGAATTGGAAATAAGATTACCTATTAAGTTCAAACAATTAATAAGATGAGAGAATCTCTTTTGTATTTCTGCAATGGTTTCACCATTTTTCATGAGAAAGAATTCAAAATCTTGAGTGAGTGTATTAATCCTTGTTTTTTGACCTCATTAGTTCCCACATGGGCAACTTGTAGATTGTCCCATATAGCCTAAGCGGTTTTACAATGGGAAATGCGATAGAACTCATCAACACCAAGTGTGGATACGATGGTGTTCTTAGCTTTCGAATCGTAAGCCCACTTTTTTATTATCATTCTCATCCCATAGATTTTCCGGCTTAGGCATAGTAATACCATCAACATCATATGTCACCATTGTTGGACCATTTTGAATGGCTTCCTAAACACCTTTATCATATGATTTAGTATGAATTTGCATACAAGTTTTCCAATATGTATAATTTCTTACGTGAAAATTGGAGCTTTCTTATGACCTCCTTAGGTTCATAAGCCATTTTCTAAAGAGTGTTCTTAAGCCGGAGTGAACTCGACTCTTGATACCACTTGTTAAAGAATAGCGTGTGTTGTACCCCAAAATTCCCCCCCTCATTTTCTTGAAAACATACTCCTAGAGGTCCTTATATGCTCAGGGTTTACCAAGAATTGACTAAAAAAATTCTCCTCCTAAGCATTGGATTTCCAACTAGGGTTTCACTTTTCACAAATAAGTTTTGGTACAAAGGCCTTAAGTGATTTCCATGGCCCCTAACATGTCCTCAAGAATGTCCATGCCAAGTTTCATGCCTTGCATCACAAGTATGCTTAATCAATTGCTCAGATGATTGAAAATCAACTATATTAGGTCAAAAGTCAACTATGGGCAATATGCAGTCAAACTTCAATATTTTTGGTCAACATCAACATTTTGAAGTGATATCCATCATTTAATCAAGGGTTGATCATGATTCCTCAAGGAATGCTCTTAAATCACCAAGAATAAAAAAAAATACTAAATTAGGGTTTCATAGAGAAAGTCATTTGAACTTTGACCAGGCATAACTTTCACATACTTCGACCATTTTCCCCCAACCAAAGCTCATTATGAAGAAAATTAAATTCCCTAAAACTTTCCTTTTGTCCTCAAGTTCAAAAAATGCATCATTGGAAAGATATGAGCCAATACATTACAAGTCCTTTTAAAAGTCAACAAAATGGTACTTTTTGTCAAGGCATGTTACATCAAGATGAATGCACTATATGAAAAAAATGTTAAACATAGAGATTGTAGAGGACATCTTGAGCTTTCTAAAAAGTCTAAGATCATCTTCAAAAGATGAAAATTGAGCAAGTTATGACCAATGAAAATTGGGTAAATTGGGGGATAATACAAGAAGTCAACTTTGAGCAAAAATGCAATTTTAAGTTCATGGACCTATATTTTGGGATTCAAGCATGTTTATGACTTACTCAAGGACCCCTAAACATACTCATGCACCATTGTGATTTTTATTTTTATTTATTTTAATTTTATTCATTTAAATACCATTTAAATCAAAACAAAATACATAGTATGATGCAAGGCATGTAAGCTTTTGGTTTCCATCAAGTTGGAGGCCCAAATAGCTCATAACAAGCTGTAAAAATCGTGACAAGCAAGCAAAGGCCAGTTTTGGAGAAAATCTCCAAAATAGGAAAGTTGTAAAGTGTATTTTATTTGGTTGTGATAACCATAACAATGATCCCTTTCCATATTTGTTGCCCAAATTGACACCATATATAAACACAAACATGCCAGCCTAAAGAGGTCACGAGTTGCTACCTCCACGAAACCCTAAAGTGTTTCAAAATTTTCTCAAAAGAGTGCAAGTTCCTACAATTCGATCCAAGCCATTTCTATCCAAACAAAGTGGTGCAATCATCTCCTGAGGTTCCCAGGGATCTTCTTCATCCCTCATCTTGACTGAAAGAACGCTAGAACCACCCCTACCATTACACCGTTTGATTAGGGTTTGGAACCCACCGAAGAAGACAACCGGAAGGTTGACTCTGGTGGCCCAGGTGTCGTGTCCCTATTATTCCGTTTGAATATTCGCGCGCGTGTTTTGAAAATCTGGGAATAACATTGATTTCTCATTATATTATTTTTGTTACGTTATATTAACAATTGACTTGAATGGCCCAGTTGTAGAAGTAGCGTGTGATAAGGCGTTTGTATGCAATGGCAGGGGTTCGATCCCTGCCTCTTGTAATTTGTTTCAATAATATTTGGTTCTTGCAGATCCAGTGTCCCAGGGGGCTAGCGTGTATACATGCGTCCCATTCTCATCACCTTTGGATCCATCCAACTGCAGATCCACCGTTCCCAGTGGCTAAAGACCTTGGTGTACCCTAGGGTGCACTCCCCACCAGATTGAACGCAGGATTTTGGGCTGGTACCGGAATTGGGCCTAACAATTTTAGGCACGCACCCCCCATCTGCTTTGTTTATCAGGCCAATTTCTTTTTTGTCTTTTCTCTTTATTTTAGATTTTATTTAATTGTTTTATATTATTTCTTTAAAACCAATTTTATTTTATGATAAAATCAAAAATCACCAAAAAATAGATTTAGGTTTTTTCCAATTAAATTTAATTTCTATTAATTAATTAATTAATTAATTTCTTTATTTTGACTAATTTAAATACCAATTATAACTAGGTTTATTTATTTCAAATATTTTTCCAAATAAAAACACAAAAAATGTTAGAAATAGTTTCCTCTCTTGATTAAATTTAATTTCAATTATTTATCACTTTTTATTTAATTAAAATTAGTTTTTTAATTCAATTTAAGTATTTTCTTAATAAAAATAACAAAAATACGCCAAGTGTATAGAAGTATTTTAGGGTTTTTACCTCGCATTCCATATTCGCGCGCTCATTTTAAATTTCACATTTTTATATTGATGTAACTGCAAAAAAGGATGTAATAGTTGTAAACTTAGGATTTTTACTTTTTACTTCCCCGTTTGGATTTGTAATTCCCCCTCCCCGAAGCCAAGTAATAGCGTAACTTTAAAATTCCGCATTTTTATTTTGCACTGATATTAACTGTTAGATGTATGCATAATAGGCTTGTATGATAAGATAAAAGCAAACGCTAGCAGACTTAATATCCAAAGATAAATAAATTGAAACACAACACACTCGCACATGCGCACCTCTAGGATTCCTCCACCCGTTGCCTTCGTAATAAATGGTCACGACTCTCGAACGTAAGAGATTTTAGTGGAGACCCTTTGGTTTAAAGATCATAAGTTCCTCGATGACCCTTTCAACGTTGCCTCGATAGATGATCTTAAAATCTTAGGGTAGTTACTAAAGTATCTTACTAAGTTGTTGTCGTGATTGTACGATGAACCTCGCCCGTCCCTCAAACATCCAACGATAGGGCTACCTACTCACTAATAGTAGGATAGCACTATCTAGAGGAAAGAGGAAGAGAACAAAATCATTTGAGTAGGTAGGTAGCTCTTAATTGCTTGTTCAAACAAAACAATTTTTATACACATGCAAAATTTTGTCTAAACATTTTCAAAAGGCAAGAAAACAGTTTGTATACGATCTCGCCGAAACGAGAAACATTACAAAGTTTTCCGCACTAAGGCATCTTTTGAAAATATCTTCAAAACACACTTACACAAAAAGCATTTAAAAAAATTAGCTAGCAACTAAGAGCCCGTAGATAACTATGGATGGAAAGGGTGCTAACACCTTCCCTTTCCATAACCTACCCCCTTACTCAAAAAATAATATCGAAAGGTCTTTCCTATTCTTTTCACCCTTTCTTTTGTTGGGTAAAAGAAAAGTCGGTGGCAACTCTTGCTAACTGCAACATTTGCGAATTAAAATGCATAACCAGTAAATTCAGTTCTTCCAACGGAACATTATCACAATCTAATGTTGGTGTGTATACATAGATTGGAAGGTTGAAGAAGAAGAAGAAATGTAGGCTAATTTTTTGGTATCATCAGGTTAGAAATGAGGCATGTGTGGGTATTTATAGTCTCGAAAAATTTAGGGCAAAAAGGACAAATTCAGAATAAAAGAAATTGAAAATTTCACCAAAACATAATTAATATGTCGATCTCAAAATCATATGCGTCGAAATATACTTTATAATAAGACTGCACGTGTGGATCTGAAGGGCTCTATATGTCGACCTGAGTAAGAAAGTAGCTACAGGGTTTAAAACATGAGTAAATGTGTCGACATGAAATATGGATGTTTCGACACATAAAATAAGAAATTCTACAATTTCAGAAATCTTTCAGTATTTGTCGACCTGTATGACGTCTGTGTCGACATGTAACTTACAAAAGCTCACAGGCTTTAAAATGAAGTTGCATGTGTCGACCTGAAACTCAGATGTGTCGACACATACAAGGCAAAACATGCAGATAGTTTTTTTCAATGAGTTTGGTCAATTTCAAATTGCTTTTTGATGGTTCCTAAGACCTATGATGCAAAGGAGTGCCACAAGACAAATATATACGATTAGTTTTATCGTCACGCCATCTTTCCCGGTTTTGACATCATGCAAAACAATATATATTGAAGTTGTACTCATAAATTTCATTTAAGAAAAAACTTGGGTCTTAAAACCAGATGAACTTCCAGAAGTGATTGTTGTTCTTAAGAAGCAAAAATTGACATGTCTTAGTAGTCCTATCCAGCCAGTGGCTTGACATCTAGTCCTGGAATTTTATGCTAATTCTTTTCGAGTATCTGGTGACGAGTCCAATGATGTCACTAAGTTGTTATCGTGGGTTTGTGGGAAAAAAATAACTATGACTGGAAGACCATGAACAATGTGTTGAAATGCGAATTTCGAGAGCCTCACTATCGTTTTCACACTATGATGACGTCTGATCGATCCAGCTAGCCCTTTGAGGAAATGTGTCAGTTGTTAGCAAGGCCGGGTAAAGATTGGAAAAGAACATAAAAAAGGGTCCCATCTAAAGTTCTTGTTATAGACTTGGCCCTAATTCCTAAGACATGGGCCTATTTAATGCATCACACACTGAATACAAACTGGAGTGGCTATAATTTGATTATTGAGAGGGTATTAACAATGTAATTTTTCTCAAGAATGAGCATATCAACATAGGGAGAATCATTGCTAGAGATACGAATGAGATTTTTCAGGAACCAAAGAATTCAATTCGACACGCTTTTGTGATATTATTATTGTGTAAGAAGGCGGGGGTTGAAGACTTGAATGGTGAGAAGATGTGGAGGCCAATACGTTCTTTGGATCCTTCTTGGCTGAAAGAATACACTATTTCGGGAGAATAGCAAAGGACTGGAGGAAGAGATCCTAAGCCTCCTCGAGCAGATAGAGTAGGGTCAAGTGCGTCACAGAGACAAGAATTACCATAGAAGGAGCCATGCACTGAGGAGTCTTACACTTATGAGAACTCTCAGGCGCACTTTGACCGAATGAATTTTTTTGTTTTCTGCAGGATTACTACACTAGTATGGGCTTTTAAGAATACATATGACACATTAGACACGAACATGGGAGGAAGCTCAGCTGTTTCAAGATCGTTTCTCTAGACCTGCACCACCCCCTCAACAGAAGGGTGAGAATTCACATCATTATTAGAATATATAATAATAAGTAATGCATAAGAAACATACATCAAATGAATTCATCACACTTCACATAATCATGTATTCAACATACTTCAACATGATTCACACGATTTCATATAAAATATTGCTCAATGATTCAAGATTCTAAGATAATCACTCATAAATACAACAAATGGAACATTCATACCAATATCACATATTGCACACCAATTCAACATTTACATCGACACATGTGACTCCAATGAGACTCATTGCAATATGCACGTGGTCTCAATTGTTATCCTTACTGATCCTGCCGGGTCCACATCTCCAAGACAGATAACCACCAATAAAAGCTCATCTCTCAAACTTTCAAACCACATCTTCAGGTTTGGGACACGTCACTAACTCTCGCAAAAGCTAGAAAGCATTGCATCTTGATAACTTATGATGCATGTGCAATTTCATTATATATATGCAAATTAAGACCATCTACATATCTTAATCATACAAGCATATTTCACACAATTCAACATGTTTGAATCATCTTTACCAAATTGCACAACATACATACATCATGTAAACATTCACATACAATGCATACTCACATCATTTATCAACTTACCACATCAAATAACATTTCACCAATAATAGTTAAACCATGTTTTCCTTAATCAACCATAATTTACAACATTCATATACATAATTTAAGTATTATGTTTCTCATCCAAAGTCATCCAAAACCAATCCAAAACACATCGAATAAATTATTAAAATTCATGGAAATTGTAATATAGTGGGAGAGCTGACTTTTTGGTTTTATCCAAATGTGCAGATAGCTAGAGTCGCCACCGACTTTTATTTTATCCAATATTTAGGAAAGGTGAAAAGAACAGGAAATACCTTTGATATATTTTGAGTTCGAGGGGTAAGTTATGAAAAGGGAAGGTGTTATCACCCTTTTCATCCGTAGTTATCTACGGGCTCTTAATTGCTTAGCTCACTTTTGAGAATATTACTTTGTGCGTGTGATTTGTTTGAAAATATTTTGAAATCGCCAATTTAAGGCTGACTTTATAATGATTCTTGTATCTGTCCTCAAGAATGTATACAAAGTGTTATTTTTGAAAATATTTGTTTGAAAGTGTAGTGTGAATTTTTTTCTTCTGAAAAGTTGTGAGCAAGCAATTAATAGTTTCTTACCCACTAAAGTCTTTCTTATTCTTTTCCTTCTCCTTTAGAGATAGTACTATCCATGGCATTAGTTGGTAGGTAGCCCTATCTATTGGATATGAAGGAACAAGCTTAGGGTCATCATATGGTCATCGAAGGCAACAAGTAAGGATACTTTAGCAATTATATCGAAGGGACTATCATCATTTTGTAGGCAACTCGAAGGGACTAGATCATTTTGTAGGAAGCTCGAAGGGTCATCAAGGGATTGTGATATTTATTCAAAAGGGACATGATGATTTGATCAAGGTTCTTTTTCTAAAGTATCCCCACTTTCGAGGGACGTGACCAATATCATAAGGCAACAAGAGAGGTTATCCTTGAGGTACAAGTGTGCGAAGTATATTAATTTAGTTATTTATCTTGAATATTAGGGGTTTCTAGATTGTTTTTAGTCTTTCCAAGAAAACCCTAGTTACTAGCAGTTAAATATGTATAGAAAAATAAAGTGCATAATGTAAAGTCCTAAGCTAATACATGGCCTTGGGAGAGGTACATAAGTATAAAAATCTGTGAGAAAGTAAACCTATGCTATTACATCCTGTGAGCAGTTAAATAATTAGGAAAAAAATGCGAGAAAAGAAATTTATGCTATTACAGTTAAAGAATGCAACATATACAATTTTCTACGAAAATTAAATAGTAAGAAGAAAGAAAATAGAAAAAGAATGTTAAAATGTTTTATGATTTTTTTGTAGAAAATAATTTAAGTTAATAATAGTAATTAAAACCTAAATCTTAATTTATTTTAATATTAAGAAAAAAAGCCAATTTAATTAAGGCAAAATACCCTTTTTGGTCCCTTAAGTTTACCTCAGGGTCCATTCTGGTCCCTTATCTTTAAAAAGTTCCAAAGTGGTCCTTTAATTGTTCAAAAAGGTCCACGTTAGTCCTTTCCGTCGAATTGTTTTTAACAGCGTCAACTTTTGCTTGTGTGCATAATGTTTTGATTCGAACCCATGCCACCTTGAATACAGGAGAAACAACTTACCACTACATCACTTTGCAATTCATGTTTATATTTTCATTCAAGTTTATTATTAATAAAAAATGCAGCACATTAAAGTATTTTTATTCAACTTCCTCCTAAACCAGTCACCAAAAGAGTAGATCTACCATCTTTGAGAACTTCCATCTTCAACTTAATCAACCATAAATCCAAACCAACCATAAATTTAGGATTTCGAGGAACGATTTGGAATTCAATTTGGAAGCATTCGATGGTGAGAAATGAGTGTTTGATTGGGATCCATGAATCAACTCAAAAATTCCCAATTAATAGAAATTAGGGTTAACTGAAATTGTTGATGTGTTGTTCTTCCACTCTCAGGTTTTCCATTACACACTCGATTCTTTTAACCACTTTTTTTTTGCTTTGAAATCGCTCTTTTATCACTTTTCTTCATAATCGTGTTTGTTTTGTTTCTAGGAATTATTAATTACTCAAGCTTTTCAACTTATTCATGTTTCATTTCACTTCAAATTTACAATATCCATTAGGATCTGGATCTGTTCATTGCTTTATTATTGAAAAATATTGTAGTATTTGACAATGCTCAAATATGATTTTGTTTTTGTGTGTTTTTTCTTTCATGAATCATTGAAGGCCAGTGTTCAATTTTGGATGTAAATAATGTTTTCTAAAAGATTGGGGACAGAAGAATCTCATTTACAAGAAGAGTTTCACGATTTGAGTGTGTCAAAGCATCTTGTGAGAACTGTTATTTAGAAGTTGAAATGAAGAAGACACAGATTAAAAGTAAATATATATCTCATTTGTAAATGAAATCATAAAAGGTGAAGATATGTAATGGTAAACATGTTGTGCTGCAACACATGTGTCCTACGTTCGAATCCTAATGTAGGGTAATATTTTGAAATGTTTTTGGAAATTTTGATGACCTTTAATGTTGAACACACGCCACGCATACCACATCAGCGCCATGTCAGATGCCACCCAAGCAGAAGTTAACGTCGTTAAAAAAATTGGACGCAAAGGACTAACGTGAACCTTTTTGAACAATTAAAGGATCACTTTGGAACTTTTTAAAGACAAGGGACCAGAATGGACGCCGAGGTAAACTTAAGGGACCAAAAAGGGTATTTTGCCTTTAATTAATTAGTAAATAAAAATATAAGAAAAACTTAATTACTAACTAAAGCCCTAATCCTAATTTGTTAGTTATTAAGAAGAAAGATTAGGTTAGTTAATTGTTAACTAAAAAATAATTAAGTAATAATTAAAAAAGAAAATAGAAAAATTAGGTTAGAAAAATAGGGTAAAAAAACCTGCATGGGGTGGGTTTTAAACCCACGACCTTGGCCCTAAGGATCTACATTGCTTGCCACTAGGTCAAGCGCCTGTTGGTGTTTGAGAATAGGAATTGGATAATATGTATAAAACCCGCGCGTTAGTTTGAAAAATAATAAAACAATAATTTCTAGACGTAGGAATCGAACCCACACCCTTCACGTTACATGCCTCCTTCTTAACCAACCGCGTTGCATTTCAATTCTGTTATACAAGACAAAACAATAACTATATTATAAACAAGTGAACCAGAGAAGCGTCAGAGCCCTAGCTCTGGTCGTCTTCTCCAGTGAGATCAATCTTCAACCTGTAAAAACAACGTGCGTTAGAGATCAAGAAAGACCCTATCTCCCTAATTCGACCCTTGTGAATCCAATGGTGGCATTATTTTTGGCTAATTCGACCTCTACAGTGAAATACAATCAAAGCAAAGCAAAACAGTGCAATAAAGGTGTTGGAGTGTTCTGACATTATAGGCCTCATACAAGGGATAAAACCCACACTATTTTGTCTCAGGAACATGTTAAATTGTTAGTTTAAAATCAAAGCCTCATAAATATCAAAATATGAATTTCACAAAATATGTAAAACCGGCTGTTGTACCCCAAAATTTGCCCTCTCATTTCATCAACATTTCTCATCACAAAACTCTTGGAACTCAAGATCAAGCTAGGCTTTGCTCTGCCCAAGACACCTCCTTGCACTGTTGACCTAAATTAGGGTTTGAGGTTGCACATGGATGTTTTGACCTACAATACCCAAAGTAACTTTCATACTTCATGTTGGACTCACAAGTTTGTCCATACCAAGTTTCAAGCCTTGAATCAAATTTTTGCCCAGTCAATTGGACAATTGACCTAGAAATCAACTGTATTGGGGAAAAAGTCAACTGTGGCCAATTGATAGTCAAACCTCATGAAATTTGACCCACATCAACATTATGAACTCATATGAACCATTTGATCAAGTTTGGATCACAATTCTACAAGAAATTTGATCAGATCACCAAAAGGGCAAAATGGTCATTTTTAGGGTTTTGACTGTTTGACCTAGACAATGGCAAATCAAGATCAACCATGGAATCAAGGACTCAATGAAATCATATTTACCCATTCAACAAGTTCAAAAGGTCTCAAATGCATAAGATTGACAAATGAATTTTTCAGTCAACTGATCATAATTTGACTATATACAGAAAAGTCAAACTTTGGCTTTTTGGTCAAAATCAAGTGCCAAGGGTCATTTTTCATCAAGACATGTCAAAATTATGAAACTTGTTCATCAAGAAACCCAAAATTGCAAATTAGGGTTTAAAATGGAAAATTTTCAGAACTTAGAAATTTTCTAAGTTATAAAATTTTCTTATTTTTTCCTAACTTTGTCCCATTTTTTCACCAAGATGCAAATGGATTCAAACAAAACTTACAACATGAAAGTTGTAGTCCATCAAAAAGTCTACAACTTTGATTCACAAAGTTTTCTCAAAAGAAGCTTGGATCTCAAGTTATGATTTTTGGAACAAGGGTACCTAAAACTTTTAACTTAGAGAAATTTTGCCCTAGTTTTAGGCAGGATTTTGACCCATCTTCTTGGCCATTTTTCACATAGTTCCACTTGGAGTCTTAAGTTGCATTTCAAAGATGGATTATATTACATGTTGAAATCTTTCCAAATTGTCACAGAACTCCTCAAACACCTTTGTGGTTAGGGGGAATCGAATGCTTGAAGTTGGCAAAAATTCACTTTATAACCATGGCCAATACATATTCATACCAAGTTGCAAATCTGACCAAACTAGCTTAGTACATAATTACAGGCCTCTAAACCAATTTACACTCAAAAATTGAATGCTAATACATTGGATATTGGCATTGTTCTGATCAAGAGAGCTTTGTACATTGAACTTTGCCATTTTGAGCATAAAGGTCATACTTCCATTTTCATAAAGGCCACTTTATTTCAAATTGCATTTTCTTGAGCCTTGGACTTTCTTCCTTTACAGAAAACAAGTTCCACAATCTCAGGCATAGTACAAGAATTTGGTGCATGCTTGGAGATAGCCTGTACAGGCCTATCTCACTTCACTTCCAACTTTGCTTTCAAAACAAGTCAAATGGCCAAAAGCTCAGCTCTCTCATATCTGATAAAACCAACTCAAGCAAAGTTTTGAAACAAAGTTTCATACATCCTCACAAGCCAGAAGCACGAGCCTTTGACCTCTCAAACCTCCTTGTGCATAAAATCTCCATTTTCTTGCAAAACAGGGCCAGTTCTGCAAATCACAAGCCATCATCAAATCCCCTCGTGCGTTTTGTCCCAAAACACTTCAAACACATTCCAAACAATATACCTAAGCTGTCCAGACCATTCACAAGTTGCTGTAACTCCATTAATACACATTGCCATTTTTGTTTGGAAGCTTTGCAGGTTGAGTTCTGTAGCATGATTCAGGTCATTTCAAAACAAACTAAGTATTGGGAAAGGTTCAGGGGACATCAAGCAAGCTCAAAAGAACCTCAGGCACCATTAAAAGTTGCTACATTGTCCAGCTCGAACTCAACTGAAACAGGTATTTCATGAACTTCTATCTCTCTATTTAGGAACATTTAGACTTAGGTTTGTGAATGAAAGATGTTGTATTCATAGCCCTGAAACCATACATGTGCTTAGTTTTCATTTATATTAATCGTGCTAGGATAATTTCAGCCATGAACTTTCTGAAAAAACTAGGTTAGAAATTAGGGCCAGAGAAATTCTCTCTGGTCTTTGAGAGTTAACTTAAGTTTTTTATATGATTAGATTTGTTGTTTGATGCTCTACAAGTTTCATGTTTTGAGTTTTGTCAAAAAAGCACTGAATCAGGAGATACAGGTTTAAACTAAGCCATGCGCGCATTTTTGTTGGATAGAGGAAGAAGATGAAGTAGCTGGGCTGGGCCTGGCTACTTCCTGCTTTTGACACCCCCATTTTCAGTTTCACACCCCCTGGGCCATTTCTTTGTATATTTGTTATTTTTGCATTTTAATTTTATTTCTGACTTTATTATTTTATTTCCAAATATAAAAAACGCCTAAAAAATATTTTCATAAATTTTTATATTTATTTGGTATTTATTTTAATTATTTCCAACATTAAAATGTTTAAATACTTTATATTATTTTGTTTAAACTTAAAAATAATGTATAAAATACTTTTATTTTCATTTATTATTTTTATTCACATTTGAAAATATTTTCTTGAAATATATACATTTTTGTAAATAATTTATTTTATTTTTTAAACACTTAATATATTTAATATATATATACATATATACTTTATTTTATTAATAGCATAGAATAAAAAACACAAAAATAATACATTTTTATTTTTATTGACATTTTATACTAAAAAATACTTTTTTTTCAATATAATACATTTTTTATACATATTAATACATTTTTGTACATAAATAATACTATTTATTTATTTTCTTAAGAAATTAGGGTTTTTGCCCTAAAAACAAATAAAATCAATCTTTTATTTATTTCTTTATACCTTGTACATTAAAAATACTTTTTGCATACATGAACAAATAAAAAACCTTTTTTGCATAATACATTTTATTTAATATTTATTTATTGTATTTATTTAAATATTGTACATTTAAATATTATGCCTTGCAAATACAATTTGGTTGTAATAATTTAGGGTTTAATTTCTTGCAAAATAATCCCCTATTCAAATTTGTACCCCCTCCCTATATCATGTTGTAATAGCTTAGAGTTTAAATTCCCGCACATTTTAAGCTTTCAATTATGCCATGATTAGAGAATTAGGGTTTGTATGCAAAATCAAAACCAACAAATAGTTTGACCTAATCAAAGACAAAAATGCATGAAAAAACAAACACAATGCACACTTGCACCCCTAGGGTTTCAATCCACTTGTTCCCTTCAAAAATGGGCCATGGTATGCATGTCAAGTACTTTGGCAAAACAAAAACAAAACAAAGATCATAGTCCCTCGATGACGCTATCTGAGTTGCCTAAACAAAATGATCAAGTCCCTCAAGAAAATTGCCAAAAATACTTGACACTATTGCTATCATGGTCTATACGATGACCCGCGCCTGTCCCGTTTAACATCCTAACACAAGGTTGTTCACAAAATACAATGGTGAAGCAACACTGTTAAAAGGGTTAAAAACATAAGAAAGATCTTTGAGCAAAATAGGGTAGATAACTCTTAGTTACTTGATCAAAAGCTTGCAAAAACATCCTTGCTATATTCAAAACACACTCCACAACACAATTTCAAAAACCTACTTTCAAAACATTGAAAAATTTTCAAAAGACAAAAACACCTTTGTATACATTCAAACAAGAATCATTACAAAGGTTGCCACAACGATGGCCTCTTTTTCAAAGCATCTTTCAAAATCACACACAAAGCACCATTTCAAACAATTGAAGAGCACCATTTCAAACAATTGAAAAGCAAAACAAGTGATCTAAGCAAGTAACTAAGAGACCATGGATAACCATGGATAGAAAGGGTGCTAATACCTTCCCTTTCTATAATCTACTCCCCGAACCCAAGAAAATATCTCAAATGTCTTTCCTGTGCTTTTTGACCTTTCCTTAGGATAAAATAAAAAGTCGATGGCGACTCTTGCTAAACCGAAACATTTGCAAACACAAACGCAAAATCCCAAGTCAGTTCTCCCACCGTATCACAGAACTGGCGACTCTGCTAGGGAAAACTTTAAAAGTGGAGTAACCTTAGGGATTAGATCACCCTTTGCATAATTATATTGTTTACTTTGATTGCTTTACCTTTGGTTCTCTTGTTTGGGCTTGAAATCCTCCCCCCGGATTTGGGAAACATTCATAGGTAAATAGCAATACTTTGTGGAAACTGTGCGGGGTATACCAACTTGGTTGAAGCAATAGCTATATTAGTGCGACATATTTGTGAGTACCGGTAGCCTTTGAGTCAATCAAGGAGAATACGTTGCCGCTGAGTGATGTCATGAAGCACTAATGAACCCTTAGAACCTTACTTGACCATCTTGGCCTTTTTTAGGGGTAGTGAGATGACCGGATTTGGTGCAGTCCGAAGTTGGTAGATACTCGATACTACACTCATTAAGGGTTGTTTTCTTGGAATATTTTGGTTCCTAGTTAAGTGGCTAAACCAAAACAATAAAAATAGAAAACAATCCAGTGATATTGAGCTCCTTAGAACCCGGTTACTATTTATAGGACAAGTTTGAGCCAACTAAACTCAAGAGGGTACTTACCTATGAAACCTCATGCAAGCCTAAAACTAGGATTTTGTGTGACTTGTTTGTACATGTGCTTGTGCATACATCATAAACATCGTAAAGCATCATATGCATCCACTAACCATTTCAAGGGTTTGTATCTTCACCTTTGTTCTTATTTTGTAGGTCATGGAATCTCTTCGCAGGAAAACAATTCAAGTCAACCTTGTGAGAATCCCTCCTCAACTCAAGGAGCTCACTTCCAGGATTCCAGAGAATTCTCTCTTCTGTGAAAGACATGGTAGACTTCTCAACTTGGTCAACTCCAACATTAAAGAAGACATGGTGAAAGTTCTCTTCCAGTTCTTTGACCCCATACACCACTGTTTCACATTCCCAGATTATCAACTAGTGCCCACTTTAGAGGAATTTTCTCAACTCCTGAGGATTCCTATTCTTCATTACCTACCCTACAATGGTACGGAAAAAGAACCAAAGCCTGAAGATGTTGCTCAAGCATTACACTTGTAACCATCTGACATCAAGGGACATTGGGAAACCAGAAGTAGTGTCAAGGGATTCTTGGCAAAGTTTCTGTTTGAGAAGGCACAAGACTGCTTGAATTCTCTTGATCTACAAGCCTTTGAAGAGATTGTGGCACTCCTTATCTATGGGTTGATCCTGTTCCCAAACCCTGATCAACTTATAGATGTGAATGCTGTCAAGATTTTCATATCCCGGAATCCTGTGCCTACATTGCTTGGGGACATCCTACACTTATTTTACACACGAACAATGAGGAAAAGAGGTGTTCTCATGTGCTGTACTCCTCTCCTAGCAAGGTGGTTTATTTCCCACCTCCCACAATCAGTTTTGAAGAATGAGCAGGGTTTAAGGTGGTCACAACGATTGATGACCCTCACACATTCTGATGTTCATTGGTGTTCTGGGTCCAGAGAAAATGTCATCATCATTGATCATTGCGGGGAATTCCCTAATGTCCCACTACTTGGAATTAGGGGAGGCATTACCTACAACCCCTGTTTAGCTCTAAGACAGTTTGGATATGCTCGGAGGGATGACCCTCATGACATGCTGATTCCTGACCTAGTTTTTGACTTCGACAACGATGCGCAAGGACTTCGACAAAGGTTCATCAGAGCTTGGAGGATGCCCAACAAAGCGGATAGTAAGACACTGGGGTACAAGAATTCCATCCCTCTTGAGCCTTATCTCAAATGGGTACGAACCCGCACCCAGAATCTTATGATGCCATACCCTCACATTCTCCCCTTGATCAAAGAGCCTGTTATGGAAGGAGAGGTTCCATACACCCTCCTACATCCTGACATGCAAACATCATGGGAAGAAATGCAAAAGAGTTGGATCCAACTCAAAGAAGAACGGAATACTTTTGAAGCCAGCTTCTATGCCAGTGAGAAGAAGGTTTTGGAGCTTACCCGCCGACTTCATGAGGATGAAACTCTCAACACTTACATCGCACCAAAGAGGATGCGCAATGTCTTTTTGCATTAAGATTTTTGTAATATTTTGCCCATGGGGCACTTATGTACTAACAATTTCTTCTTAATATGACGTGTGTTTCTTTTTGTTTGCAACAAATTTGAATTTCTGAATCCTTGAATGCATTACATGAATAACATACCATTCATCATATGCATAAACAAGTCTTCACACCAGGTTTCCTTATCTTTCTGCTGTTTATTTCAGCAAGATGGATTTGGAGCAGACAGTTAAGGATCTACAAGCACATAATTCTCAATTCCAGCAACTCCTCATGACCTTAGCAAAGGGTCAAGAGGACCTTAAAGCATTGTTGAAGAAGAATAAAGAGAAAAAGAAGAAAAGGCCCAGAGTAGCCACTTTTGGAAGAAGGTTTGAAACCAATGCTAGAAAGGTTCTCGAGTTCCCCTTAACGTCTGATGAAGGGGCTGGTAAAGGAAAAGGAACTGCGGGACCTTCTGAATCTGAAGTTGAAGAGGAAGAAGAGGAAGAAGACGAAGACTACTCCGAACAACAATATCCCCTGGCGGATGATAAATATAAGAATCTTGAGGATAGATTAGCAGCCATGGATTTGCAAAGGGTACCTAGTTTAGATTTTGAAGAACTAGGTTTAGTCGCTGGGATCGTCATCCCTCCCAAGTTCAAAGTACCAACATTTGCTAAGTATGACAGTCTGTCCTGCCCAAAGATGCATATGAGATCCTATGTCAGAAAGATCCAACCCCACTCATCTGATAAAGACATTTGGGTACACTTTTTTCAAGACAGTTTGTCAGACACACAATTGGACTGGTTCTATCAACTTGAGAGGTATGAGGTCCACAACTGGGAAGACTTAGCTGCTGCTTTTTACCGTCAATACCAATACAATGTTGATTTGGCGCCCACTCGTACTCAGCTTAAAAGTATGGGGATGGCTTCCAATGAAGGATTTAAAGAGTATGCCCAGAAGTGGCGTGATCTGGCTGGAAGGGTGCAGCCACCATTATCGGATATGGAGCTAGTTGACATGTTTCTGGGGACCCTGTCTGGCCCTTTCTTCAATCATTTAATTGGAAGTTCCTCTGCGGGATTTACCGAACTAATTTTGACCGGTGAAAGGGTCGAGGCCGGTATTAAAAGTGGTAAGATTCAAAAAGATACCTCCGCGTCCACTGCTGTTAAGAAGGCCTTCCCAGCTAAAAAGGAAGCCTGTGCTGTTTACTCTCAGAAAAGTCAGGGAAGAACCGAACGCCAGCCAACTGTAGGGGCTGTGATGATTCAAAACTCTTCAAATGATCAACCTCGTAGCAATCAGCCAAGGTCTAATCAACAACGGGTAGAAAGGACACAACGGCAGTTCACCCGAATCAACATGACGCCAGCTCAAGTACTCCCTCATTTGTTGAAGCTGAATCTTACCAGTTTGAAGGAAACACCAAAGAACCCTAATACCTCCTCTCCATACTACCACTCCAATGCCAAGTGTGCTTACCACTCTGACAGTGCAGGGCACGATACCAATAACTGTTGGGCGCTCAAGAACAAAATCCAAGACCTGATTGACACCAAGGAAGTAGAATTTGATGCTCTTGAGAAGCCAAATGTGATTTCTGCCCCAATGCCCAAGCACGGTCAAAATGTTCATGCCGTTATGTAAGACCTTCAAGTTACCAATGTTGCTGACCTTTTGACTCCCTTACCAGTGATTAAAGTAAATTTGATGAGAGCCGGGATATTCCCAGGCTGTGGAAAGGACTGTTACTTTTGTTTGAACATACGAGCTGATTGCCCAATGTTGAAGTCAGACATCCAACGCCTAATGGATACCCAAGAGATACTCTTCCAAAAAACCCCTGTTGATACCTTCACTCCTGTTACTCCTGCTACTCTTGATACTTCGACCAATGATATTGCAATTATAACCATATCCGACAATCTTCCCAAGGCTTGCAAAAGGCCTGTCAAGATTACACCTGATCCTGAATTTATACCTTTAAAAATCACCATGCCGGGGCCTGTCTCGTATCAATCTAGCAAAACGATACAATGGAACTACGGAGGAGAAATCTTCTATCATGGTATCAAACAGATTGAAGCAGTCCAAGAGAATTCTGAAGAGGAAACCCCTGATATAGGGAACATTGCAGGAACAAGCAAGATAACCCGCAGTGGACGGATTTTTTCTCCGGAGATTGCTCCCCCTCGAGCAGTCTTCGGACCCTCGAAAGCTTCTGTGCTTGTTAGGCCATCTGTGCAAGGCCCGATGATTGAAGAATTGGATACTCCTGAAGTAAGACCATCTGTTGATACTACCGACAAGGGTAAGGGGATACTAGAAGCGCCTGTCAGGACGAAGGCTAATGCTGTGGTTATCCCCGAAACCACCCAGAAAGAAATGGATGAAATCTTGAAAATAATCAGAAAGAGTGACTACGACGTCGTGGAAAAGCTAGGGAAAACACCTTCTAAAATTTCAATGTTAGCTCTTCTACTCTGCTCTGAGGCCCATGCTAAGGGCCTAATCAAAATTTTGAAGGCGGCACACGTACCCCAAGAAACTTCGGCTGACCAGTTTCAAGAGTGTGTGGCCAGTCTTACTTCTGATAATGGCCTTGGCTTTTCCGATGCTGATTTAAATCCCAAAGGAATGAAACACAATGACGCGCTACATGTCTCAGTTGAATGCAGGGGAACCACCCTCGCCCATGTCTTAGTTGATACTGGTTCTTCCTTGAATGTGTTGTCGAAGAAAGCGTTGGACCGTTTGGACTGCGAGGGATTGACCCTCAAACCCAGTAACATCGTTGTTAGGGCTTTTGATGGGTCCAAAAGAATGGTCCACAGAGAGGTTGACATTCCTATCAAAGTAGGCACAAAAGTTTTCAACTCCACCTTTTATGTGATGGACATCTGTCCTTCATACTCGTGTTTGTTGGGAAGGCCGTGGATCCATTATGCTGGGGCAGTTACCTCCTCTTTGCATCAAATGCTGAAATATCATGTTAAGGGTAAGATTATAACGGTGCACGGTGAGGAAGAGTACATGATAAGTCACCTCAACTCCTTCCGCTATGTGGAGTTGGATGGCGATTTCATCGAAACACCTTTCCAACATTTTGAGGAAGTTTCTCCTAAGGTCGCAGTTGCCAAAACAATGGTTGAGGTGCCTATCATTCCCAAGCATGTGCCTAGGATGGCATCTCTCAAGGACGCAGAGGCTGTGGTTAAAGAAGGAAAGAGCACAGTGTGGGGGCAACTTCCTGATTTTTCCCATAAGACGGACAAGTTTGGGTTAGGGTTTACTGCTGCAGGACAAAAGGCTATGTGTCGCTCCAAGGCTGGAGGACCACCCGTCAAGATCACCCGCCATGGAATCAATGCTGTAGAAGATGAAGATGAAGAGGGCCACTTTGAAGATTGGATCTTTCCAACCGTCGAAGGGGGTTTAAGCAACTGGGAAGCAAAGGATTTTATTCCCATCACCTTTATCAACCAGTAATTTTATTTTTGAACAATTTCCCATTTTTGGACTATAATAAATAAACAATTCGTACACTATTTTCACCTCATGCCTTGCCCGGGGCATGTAGGTCCATTTGTAAGGGTTTTATTTTCTTCATTATCATATGCCATGTTTTAATGAATCATTGTACGTTTTTCATCTATAAACTGTTGTGTTCATTTTCTTTCCTTTTGCATTTTGTTTTGTTTAAGGATTGCTATCCCTTACACACACCCACACTCACAAATGCAGGTACCCATCCACTCCGGATTCCATGGGTGACTATTCTGCTTTAGCCTTCGGTAACTCTGAAGATTTGGTCAATCATGCTGAGTAGGAAGTTGACAAAGACCGTGAAGTGCCGAGAGAGTTAGCCAGACGTTTGCAACAAGAAGAGAGGGCTATTCTGCCTCATGAAGAGTTGCTAGAGACCATCAACTTGGGAACAGAGGAAGACAAGAAAGAAGTAAGAGTGGGTGCCAACCTGGAACCAAGTGTCAAAGAGCGCTTAGTGCAGTTGTTGAACGAATATGTTGAAATCTTCGCCTGGTCTTATGAAGACATGCCAGGATTGGACACAGATATAGTGGTTCACCGTCTCCCTACAAGAGAAGACTGTCCACCGATCAAGCAAAAGGTCCGTCGAATGAGGCCCGACATGTCTGAGAAGATCAAAGCTGAGGTAATGAAGCAATTCAACGTTGGCTTTCTGGCTGTTACTTCCTATCCATAATGGGTTGCTAACATTGTGCCGCGTGCCTAAGAAGGACGGCAAAGTCAGAATGTGTGTGGACTATCGGGATTTAAACATGGCTAGCCCTAAAGACGATTTTCCATTGCCACACATCGACATCTTGGTTGACAACACAGCTCAACACAAGGTATTTTATTTCATGGATGGATTCTTGGGATACAACCAGATCAAAATGGCCCCCAAAGACATGGAGAAGACTACTTTTGTCACGCAGTGGGGTACCTTCTGCTACAAAGTGATGCCATTCGGACTGAAGAATGCCGGGGCAACCTATCAACGTGCCATGGTAGCTTTGTTTCATGACATGATACATCATGAGATTTAAGTCTACGTAGACGACATGATGGCCCGTTCACAGACAGAAGAAGAACACCTCGATCATCTGCAAAAGCTGTTTGACAGATTGAAGGAGTATAAGCTCAGACTGAATCCAAGCAAGTGCGCTTTTGGAGTTAGGTCTGGTAAACTTTTGGGATTTATTGTCAGCAATAAAGGAATTGAGGTTGATCCAGCTAAAGTGAAGGCTATACAAGAAATGCCTGCCCCCCGCACTGAAAAGGAGGTTAAAGGATTCTTGGGACGCTTAAACTATATCGCAAGGTTCATCTCTCACTTGACATCTACGTGTGAGCCAATTTTCAAACTGTTGAAGAAAGACCAGGTAGTTAAATGGAACAATGATTGTCAAGTTGCTTTTGATAAGATCAAGGAGTATTTACTGGAACCTCCTATTTTGATGCCACCCGTCGAAGGAAGGCCGCTAATCATATATCTGACTGTTTTGGATAAATCAATGGGGTCCGTACTGGGCCAACATGACAAGTCTGTTCGAAAAGAGCATGCCATTTATTACCTTAGCAAAAAGTTTACCGACTGTGAGACTCGCTACTCACTGCTCGAGAAAACTTGCTGCGCTTTGGTATGGGCTGCTCACCGACTAAGGCTGTATATGTTGACTCATACCACTTTGCTGATTTCCAAGATGGATCCGATCAAGTATATCTGCGAGAAGCCTGCTTTATCTGGAAGAATCGCTAGATGGCAGATGATCCTGACTGAGTATGATATCCAGTATACTACCCAAAAAGCTATAAAGGGGAGTGTACTAGCTGACCATCTAGCTCATCAAGCCGTCGAAGATTACCAATCTTTGAGATTCGACTTCCCTGACGAGGACATCATGACATTGGACAACCTTGAAGGTAACGGACCGTATGACGGATCTGAACAAGGATCCCGATGGACCCTGTACTTTGATGGTGCTTCAAATGCACTTGGTAACGGTATCAGTGCGGTACTCATTTCTCAGTAAGGTTTCCATACACCCTTCACTGCCCGACTTTGCTTCAGCTGTACCAACAACATGGTTGAATATGAAGCTTGCATCTTTGGTCTCAAGGTTGCTATAGACTTGGGAATCAAATCTTTGGTCGTATTTGGGGACTCGGCTTTGGTTATCAGTCAAGTCAAAGGAGAGTGGGACACCAAGCATCCTAATCTTATCCCATAAAAAGAACATGTCTTGACGTTGTTGCCTCATTTCGAGTAGATTACCTTCGAGCATTTCACGCGAGAAGTAAATCAGTTAGCCGATGCTCTGGCTACAATGTCTTCCATGTTTAAACTCAACCGGGATAACGAGGCTCCCCAAATTACCATTGAGCGAATGGACAAACCTTCACACTGTCACGAGATTAACACCGAAGAAGTTGTGGAACAACCCTGATTTCATGAAATCAAAAGGTATCTCCAGACTAGAGAATATCTTGAAGGAGCTTCAGTAAATGATAAAAAGTTCTTAAGGAAATTTGCTGCCAAGTTCTTCCTAAGCAATGGCATCCTTTATAAGCGCAGCCATGATTGTGTGTTGCTTCGTTGTGTGGACAAGGTTGTAGCAGAGTTGATCATGACCGAAATACATAGTGGTACATTTGGCACCCACTTGAGCAGACATACGATGGCTAAGAATATTCTAAGGGCAGGCTACTACTGGTCTACCAATGAAGCTGATTGTCATCAACATTCCCGTACCTGCCACAAATGCCAAGTCTATGCCGACAAGGTACATATTCCTCCTGTTACTCTCAACATTCTGACAGCTCCTTGGCCATTCGCAATGTGGGGTATTGACATTATTGGAGAGATCAAGCCTATGGAATCCAATGGACATCGCTTCATCTTGGTCGCTATTGATTATTTCACCAAGTGGGTTGAAGTAGCTTCCTATGCCTCTGTTACAAAGAACGTGATTTCCCGCTTCATCAAGCAGAACCTCATATGCCGGTATGGTATCCCCGACAGGATTATCAAAGACAACAGTACAAATTTGAACAACACTATGATCACCCCTCTGTGCGCGCAGTTCAAGATTTATCATCACAATTCATCTCCCTATCGGCCGAAGATGAATGGTGTTGTCGAAGCTACGAACAAAAATATCAAGAAGATCATTACAAAGATGACAGTCACCTACAAGGACTGGCATGAGATGTTACAGTTTGCTCTGCATGGATATCGTACCACGGCACGTACTTCAACAGGGGAAACCCCTTTCTCTTTGGTATATGGCATGGAAGCTGTTTTACCTATGGAAGTTCAGATTCCTTCCTTAAGGATTATGAAGGATGCTGGTTTGAGTGAAGATGATTGGACTCAGACCCGGCTTGATCAACTTAACTTGATCAACGAGAAGCGACTTACTGCTGTTTGTCATGGTCAGACGTATCAAAAACGGATGTTCAAGGCTTTCAACAAGAAAATCAGGCGTCAGGTATATCAAGTCGGAGATCTTGAAATCAAGCGGATCATCTTGCCGCAAAGTGATCCCAGGGGCAAGTGGACTCCTACTTATGAAGGACCATTTGTGATCAAGAGCATCTTTTCTGGTGGGGCAATGATTCTGACCACCATGGACGGTGACGACTTGCCGCACCCTTCGAACGCAGACATAGTCAAAAGATACTACGCATAAAATGACCCGACAAGTTGAAAACCCGAAAGGGCGACTTGGGCAAAAATGGGCATCGCGGTGAATCGAAAACCCGAAAGGGCAGTTCAGGCAAAAATTAGGGATAAAACAAAAAAATCTGTACACCCGGCAAGTTGAAAACCCGAAAGGGCGGCTTGGGCAAAAAAGAGTTTCCCGATGGATCGAAAACCTGAAAGGGAGGTCCAGGCAAAAGTTAGGGTATTAAAGCGTATAACTATGTCTCGTCGGATCGCTTTAAGGACGATCTCTTCACCAACAAAGCTCCAATCTACGGATCAATCCAATCATCGGCGGACGTAGCAGCGAATGGAAAAAGTATTCAGAGTTGTGAAGGCTATAGCAGAATGGGAACCCTATGGAATTATTACACATAGCCATCTTTCTTTTGTATAAAATTTTTCTCAATTTTTACGACAACATTCTCTTACTAGGATGTCTGTCTCCCTTGTACAAAGATACTTACAAAAGTTAATACAAAAATACTTCAAAGTGCAGAAATTTGCTTGCCTTTCTTTTCTTTTTACACTTATGTTTATTTGAAAACGTCCAATGGTTTCTTAAATAGGCATATGCATTTGAATATAATAATTGCTTACAAATAAAACAAAATGAGAAAGGATAATTACTGGTAGGTTGAAAGTGCAGGAAAACGTTTTTAGTCTATTCCAGAAGAAATCCCCTGCAGTATGTCATTCAGATCCTCAACAAACCTAAAACCTTGAAGTATATATCCCCAGTGGAGTTAAGTTTCAAAATTCTTGTCAGAGTTAAGTCTCCAAACTCCCGATCCCCAGTTGAGCCCGAAGACCCTGAAATACATATCCCCAACAGAGCTAGAATACTCTAAACCTTCTTCCCCAGCGGAGTCAAATTTCCAACTATTAATCCCCAGCGGGAACTATTCAGCTTTCCCCAACTTCCCCAACAGGTTATCTTAAAAGTCTGAGAATTAAAAAGATAACAGTTAACTCTTTGTCTTATCCCCAACCAGGAATCCCCAGTAGATTGGCATACAACCCAAGCTCCTGATTTCCCCAGCAGAATAAACACTCTCCCCACAGAGTTATTTCCTAACAGAACGAAGATTATAGTTCCTGTTTCTCCATTTGAAGCCTCCCAGGTTTTAATTCCCCAGTAGAGATTTTCAGAGTTTTCCTTATTTCCCAGGAAAGTCATGAAGGATCCTCATTCCCCACAAAAGTTGTCAGAACCCTTGTAAATCCCCACAAATCGCCAAGGATTTTCAATCCCCAGCAGTGATCTCAGGATTTCTCATTCTCAACAATCAAAGATCTTTAATCCCCAATCAGTCAGCAAGGATTTCTCATCTTCAACAATCAAAGATTTTGAATCCTCAACATCGGTCAAGGACTTACTTTCCCCGACAGCAGTCAAAGATTTCATTATCTCCATTTATTAAGGATTTATTTTCCTCAGCAAGACAGCCACTCAGCTTACATGCACATCCATTACATTCATATATCATAAACATTGATGAAACACAATTCATTGCATCATACATATCATACAACATAACTTTGTGTTTTAGCTAACATATTACCCTTTTTCAGGATAAGATTAAAAGGCTATTGTTAACAATTTTCCTGATACAGTATGGATACACCCCATACGCGGCGGTCATTCCATTACTCATTCACGATTTCAAGTCAAAATACAGTATGGATACACCCCAGACACGGCGGTCATTCTACTACTCATTCGGACTTCAGCAATCCGATACAGACTAGATACGCCTCAGACACGGCAGCCATTCTATCTCTCATTCAGATTCAACTATCAACTTCAAGTTCAGATACGCTCCAAACACTGATGCTATCCTGGCCCTTACACCAGAAGCTTGATTCTCCCCAGTGCAGTCGCCACATAAGTCATTTTGTCACTTATTCAGATCCCAGTTACAGTCTCAGATACACTCCAGACACGGAAGTCATTCTGCTACTCATACAGATCTCAACTTCAGATATAGTCCAGATACGCTCCAGACACGGTTGCCATTCTGTCACTCATTCAGAATTTATCCCCATCCCAGAGATGCTCCATACATAGATACTTCTCTGTCGCCCATTCAGAATTCAGATACAATACAGATACACTCCAGACACGAAAGTCATTCTGATATTCATTCAAAGAATCAAATACATTTACAGCTCAGATACGCTCCAGACACGGACGCCGTTCTTTTGCTCATACAGACTCAGTCTCCAGATACAGTTCAAATGCATTCCAAACACAGATACCATTTTGATGCTCATTCTTCTGACCTACAACATTGCAATTCAACAAACATTCTTGGATGGCATCTTTAAGCCCATCTCTAACAAGATTCTACCATCTCCAAATGGCATCTTTAAGCCCATTTCCTCAGCTATATTTTGACGAGTGCAAATTTACGGGCACTCTAGTTACCAATCATCTTTTACCTTCGAGTCGCGAAAGGCAAACTTTCCAATCTAACTCTTCAGGTTCAAGAAGATTAAACAGGGGAAACTGTTGTACCCAAAAATTTTCCCTCTCATTTCATCAACATTTCTCATCACAAAACTCTTGGAACTCAAGATCAAGCTAGGGTTTGCTCTGCCCAAGACACCTCCTTGCACTGTTGACCTAAATTAGGGTTTGAGGTTGCACATGGATGTTTTGACCTATAATACCCAAAGTGACTTTCATACTTCATGTTGGACTCACAAGTTTGTCCATACCAAGTTTCAAGCCTTGAATCAAATTTTTGCCCAGTCAATTGGACAATTGACCTAGAAATCAGCTGTATTGGGGAAAAAGTCAACTGTGGCCAATTGACAGTCAAACCTCATGAAATTTGACCCACATCAACATTATGAACTCATATGAACCATTTGATCAAGTTTGGATCACAATTCCACAAGAAATTTGATCAGATCACCAAAAGGGCAAAATGGTCATTTTTAGGGTTTTAACTATACAAAGGCAATTTTTGACTGTCTGACCTAGCCAATGGCAAATCAAGCTCAACCATGGACTCAAGGAATCAATGACATCATCTTGACCCATTCAACAAGTTCAAAAGGTCTCAAATGCATAAGATTGACAGATGAATTTTTCAGTCAACTGATCATAATTTGACTGTAGACTGAAAAGTCAAACTTTGACTTTTTGGTCAAAATCAAGTGCCAAGGGTCATTTTTCATCAAGACATGTCAAAATTATGAAACTTGTTCATCAAGAAACCCAAAATTGCAAATTAGGGTTTAAAATGGAAAATTTTCAGAACTTAGAAATTTTCTAAATTATAAAATTTTCTTATTTTTTCCTAACTTTGTCCCATTTTTTCACCAAGATGAAAATGGATTCAAACAAAACTTACAACATGAAAGTTGTAGTCCATCACAAAGTCTACAACTTTGAATCACAAAGTTTTCTCAAAAGAAGCTTGGATCTCAAGTTATGGTTTTTGGAACAAGGGTACCTAAAACTTTTAACTTAGAGAAATTTTGCCCTAGTTTAGGCAGGATTTTGACCCATCTTCTTGGCCATTTTTCACATAGTTCCACTTGTATTCTCAAGTTTCATTTCAAATATGGATTATAGTATATGTTGCAAGCTTTCGAAATTGTCCAAGAACTCCTCAAACACCTTTGTGGTTAGGGAGAATCGAATGCTTGAAGTTGGCAAAAACTCACTTTGTAACCATGGCCAATACATGTTCATACCAAGTTGCAAATCTGACCAAACTAGCTTAGTACATAATTACAGGCCTCTAAACCAATTTACACTAAAAAATTGAATGCTAATACATTGGATATTGGCATTGTTCTGATCAAGAGAGCTTTGTACATTGAACTTTTCCATTTTGAGCATAAAGGTCATACTTCCATTTTCATAAAGGCCACTTTATGTCAAATTGTATTTTCTTGAGCCTTGGACTTTCTTCCTTTACAGAAAACAAGTTCCACAATCTCAGGTATAGTACAAGAAGTTGGTGCATGCTTGGAGATAGCCTGTACAGGCCTATCTCACTTCACTTCCAACTTTGCTTTCAAAACAAGTCAAATGGCCAGAAGCTCAGCTCTCTCATATCTGATAAAACCAACTCAAGAAAAGTTTTGAAACAAAGTTTCATACATCCTCACAAGCCAGAAGCACGAGCCTTTGACCTCTCAAACCTCCTTGTGCATAAAATCTCCATTTTCTTGCAAAACAGGGCCAGTTCTGCAAATCACAAGCCACCATCAAATCCCCTCGTGCGTTTTGTCCCAAAACACTTCAAACACATTCCAAACAATATACCTAAGCTGTCCAGACCATTCACAAGTTACTGTAACTCCATTAATACACATTGCCATTTTTGTTTGGAAGCTTTGCAGGTTGAGTTCTGTAGCACGATTCAGGTCATTTCAAAACAAACTAAGCATTGGGAAAGGTTCAGGGGGCATCAAGCAAGCTCAAAAGAACCTCAGGCACCATTGAAAGTTGCTACATTGTCCAGCTCGAACTCAACTGAAACAGGTATTTCATGAACTTCTATCTCTCTATTTAGGAACATTTAGACTAAGGTTTGTGAATGAAAGATGTTGTATTCATAGCCCCGAAACCATACATGTGCTTAGTTTTCATTTATATTAATCGTGCTAGGAGAATTTCATCCATGAACTTTCTGAAAAAACTAGGTTAGAAATTAGGGCCAGAGAAATTCTCTCTGGTCTTTGAGAGTTAACTTAAGTTTTTTATATGGTTAGATTCGTTGTTTGATGCTCTACAAGTTTCATGTTTTGAGTTTTGTCAAAAAAGCAGTGAATCAGGAGATACAGGTTTGAACTAAGCCATGCGCGTATTTCTGTTGGAGAGAGGTAGAAGATGAAGTAGCTGGGCTGGGCCTGGCTACTTCCTGCTTTTGACACCCCCATTTTCAGTTTCACACCCCCCTGGGCCATTTCTTTGTATATTTGTTATTTTTGCATTTTAATTTTATTTCTGACTTTATTATTTTATTTCTAAATATAAAAAATTCCTAAAAAATATTTTCATAAATTTTTATATTTATTTGGTATTTATTTTAATTATTCCCAACATTAAAATGTTTAAATACTTTATATTATTTTGTTTAAACTTAAAAATAATGTAAAAAATACTTTTATTTTCATTTATTATTTTTATTCACATTTGAAAATATTTTCTTGAAATATATACATTTTTGTAAATAATTTATTTTTCAATATAATACATTTTTTATACATATTAATACATTTTTGTACATAAATAATACTATTTATTAACTTTCTTAAGAAATTAGGGTTTTTGCCCTAAAAACAAATAAAGTCAATCTTTTATTTATTTCTTTATACCTTGTAGATTAAAAATACTTTTTGCATACATGAACAAATAAAAAACCATTTTTGCATAATACATTTTATTTAATATTTATTTATTGTATTTATTTAAATATTGTACATTTAAATATTATGCCTTGCAAATTCAATTTGGTTGTAATAATATAGGGTTTAATTTCTTGCAAAATAATCCCCTATTCAAAATAATCTCGCACCTTTTAAGCTTTCAATTATGCCATGATTAGAGAATTAGGGTTTGTATGCAAAATCAAAACCAACAAATAGTTTGACCTAATCAAAGACAAAAATGCATGAAAAAACAAACACAATGCACACTTTCACCCTTAGGGTTTCAATCCACTTGTTGCCTTCAAAAATGGGCCATGGTATGCATGTCAAGTACTTTGGCAAAACAAAAACAAAACAAAGATCATAGTCCCTCGATGACGCTATCTGAGTTGCCTAAACAAAATGATCAAGTCCCTCAAGAAAATTGCCAAAAATACTTGACACTATTGCTATCATGGTCTATACGATGACCCGCGCCTGTCCCGTTTAACATCCTAACACAAGGTTGTTCACCAAATACAATGGTGAAGCAACACTGTTAAAAGGGTTAAAAACATAAGAAAGATCTTTGAGCAAAATAGGGTAGATAACTCTTAGTTACTTGATCAAAAGCTTGCAAAAACATCCTTGCTATCTTCAAAACACACCCCAAAACACAATTTCAAAACCCTACTTTCAAAACATTGAAAACTTTTCAAAAGACAAAAACACCTTTGTATACATTCAAACAAGAATCATTACAAAGGTTGCCACAACGATGGCCTCTTTTTCAAAGCATCTTTCAAAATCACACACAAAGCACCATTTCAAACAATTGAAGAGCACCATTTCAAACAATTGAAAAGCAAAGCAAGTGATCTAAGAAAGTAACTAAGAGCCCATGGATAACCATGGATAGAAAGGGTGCTAATACCTTCCCTTTATATAATCTACTCCCCGAACCCAAGAAAACATCTCAAAGGTCTTTCCTGTGCTTTTTGACCTTTCCTTAGGATAAAATAAAATGTCGGTGGCGACTCTTGCTAAACCGAAACATTTGCGAACACAAACGCAAAATCCCAAGTCAGTTCTCCCACCGTATCACACCGGCGATGTATGGAATGCAGGTTTTCGGCATCTTTGATCATCAAGAATGATTGTAACTTACTCTATGATACCTCAGGGATTGATTTGAATGATCAACAAGCCTTAAGGATGGCTGAAAGATGGATTTAGATTTCAACATTTTATTTGCAAATTTCAACCTCAAACCCTTGTTTCTCGAGCAACCTTCCTTGTTCTTTTCTTGGTCTGCATATGTAATGTATTTATAGGAGAAAAGATTAGGTTAAGAGGTGGGCTTGAACATCATGTGAAAATATCTTTGATTTTGTTTGAAAATAGATGGAAATATTACAAAACCATGAATATTTTATTCACCACTAGACCTACATGATTTGTAGCATGACCTTGGGCCTCCAAAAGATTCAGATCATAAGCGTTTTATGCCTTATATATTTATTTAATATTTATTTGATTTAATTTTGAATTTAAATGAATAAAAATCAAAATAAATGAAATAAAAATTAAAATGATGCATGAATGGATTTAGAGATCCTCTAAGGTGTCAAGAACATGTTTAGACCTTAAAAGATAGGTCCATTAGCCCAAAAATTCGAATTTTCTCAAATTGAACTTCATGTATTTTCAAAAAATTTCCCAACTTGCATTAATCATATCTCACTCAATTATTATCATATCAATATGATATTGGACTCTTTGGAAACCTCAAGACGTCGCGTACAATCTTCATGCTGGTAATTGTTTAATTTGAAGAATTTATCTTGATGTAAATTGTTTTGACAAAAAGTCTCTTTTTGTTGACTTTTAAAATGACCTGTAATGTTTTACCCATATCTCTCAAATGGAGTATTTTTGGCCTTGAGCTTAGAGAAAAAAAGTTGTCTAGAATTGAATTTCCTTCAAAATGAGTTTCGATTAAGAAATTTCTAATGAAGTATGTGAAAGTTATGCTTGGTCAAAGTTCAGTTGACTTCTCCTTAAGAAAATCGTAATTTAGTAACTCTTGACTTTTGATGAATCTTGAGTTTTCTTGATGAATCATGATCAAACCTTGATCAAATGATGAATTTGACTTCAAAATGTTGATGTTGACCAAAAATCTTGAAGTTTGAATGTGAATTGGTCAAAGTTGAGTTTTATCCCAATACATTTGATTTTCAATCATCTGACTAATTGACTGAGCAAACTTGTGCTGCAAGACTTGGAATTTGCCACGAGGATTCTTTGAGACATGTGAGAAACCATGAAATCCACTTGAGTCATTAGAAGTCCAATTTTTTGGAGAGAAGCAAAACCCTAGTTGTAGGTCAACTGCTTATGAGGAGGGTTTGTCTGATCAATCTTTGAGTAGTCTTGAGCAATTGAGAACCCTAGGAGCATGGGTAGACCTATTGAAATAATTTGTCTTGAATTATGGGAGGAGAAATTTTGGGGTATAATAGAAATATTTCATAAATAATAAGCATACATGATCACCAAACAATTACACTAAATATAAAACATTTTGTCCCAGACCGCGCTAAGCGCGTCTCACAGGGCTAAGTGGCCTCTGCGAAATGCAGAAAATTCTGCTACGGACAACTTCTGCCTCCTATGAATTTATCCATCAAAATCCCATTCAAACATATATATTTCACCAATTAAATATATTATAATATATATCTAAAATATAGCATCAAATACAAACATCAAAACATGATTTCCAACATAATTTTAATGGTTCTCATTCAAAACCTAAACATGTATAAACCTAGAAATTGAAGAACAAATTCCCAATTTCATGTTACTACCCTTCACATGCCATTAAATACACCAATAAATCAATGAATACTCACCCTTACCTTAGATGTAGATACTATAGGGTTCTTCTTCTTCTCTTCTCCTTTTCTCTCTTTTCTCCTCTTTTCATCTTTCTTCCCTTCTCTTGTTTTCTTCACTTTCTCTTTCTAATTCTATATGTTACTTATTTTGTTCAACTCTTACTAACTCTAAATGAGCTTAACTTCACTCACCCACTCTAATGTAACATAAGGCCCAAATGTGTATTTTGCTATTCTCACACTAAATAACCCAATAACGTATAATACACACATAGTCCAATTAAATCAATTATTCACATGATCATACAAAATCAAATAATTAAATAATTACCAACTAAATAATAATTAACATGACAACTAAATAATAAAATAATTAATAAATAAAATCAGGGTGTTACAAATCTCCCCCACTTAAAAGATTTTCGTCCTTAAAAATTACCTCAAACGAACAACTCAAAATAAGACTCCCTCATCTGACTCCCGAGTTCCCGAGTCACGTTTCTACCCGCCGGTCCTCCCGAAGCTACCTTCACAAAAAAATCTCTTTACTACAAAGTTGTTTCAACTCCCGATCCTCTATCCGCATAGGTGATGTCTCCACAGTCAAGTTATCTATCACCTGAGCATCATCTAATTGGATAATATGAGACAAATCCATAATGTATCTCCTCAAGTGAGACACATGGAACACATCATGGAGATTAGCAAGAGACAATGGCAAAGTAATCTGATAATCCACTTTACCTATCTTCTCCAAAATCTGATAAGGACCAATAAAACACGGCATTAACTTACCCGACTTCAAAGCTCGACCAACACCCGTTACTGGAGTAACTCGAAGAAAAACATAATCTCCCTTATCAAACTCAATTGTTGTCCTCCTCTTATCATGATAACTCTTATGACGAATCTGGGAAGTCTTCATATTCTCTTGAATCACTTATATGTAGTCTGTTGAACTATCTCAGGTCCAATCGCAACACTCTCTCCAGATTTATACCAACACAAAGGTGTCTTACACCTTCTACCATACAAAGCCTCAAACAGTGCCATCCCAATACTTGAATGGAAACTGTTGTTATAAGTAAACTAAATCGACAACAAGTAACTATCCCAAGCACCTCCTTATTCTAACACACAAGCCCTCAAAAGATCCCCAAGTGTCTAAATCTTCCTCTCAGTCTGATCTTCTGTTTGCGGATGATAAGCATAACTCAAACACAACTTCTTACCCAAAGCATTCATCAAACCTTCCCAAAATCTCAAAGTAAATCTTGTATCCCGATCTAATACAATACTAGATGGAATACCATGCAAACTGACAATCCTCTCATTGTACAACTTTGCAAGCTTCTCCATTGGATATTCCATCCTCATCGGAATAAAGTGAGCATCTTTTGTCAATCTATCCACAATAACCCAAATAGCTTTACAATCACTCGACATTATAGGTAAACCAGAAACAAATTCCATAGAAATATTATCCCATTTCCGTCCAGGAATAAATAATAGTTGCAACAAACCAGACGACTTCTGATGTTCGATCTTTGACTTTTGACAAGTCAAATAAGAATACACAAATTCCACAATATCTTTCTTCATGCCTACCCACCAAAACAATTTCCTCAAATTTTGGTACATTTTAATAGCTCCAGGATGAATACTCAATCCACTATGATGCCCTTCCTCAAGAATATGCTTCTTCAAATCGGCTATATTCGGGATATAAACTCGATCACATCATCTCATGATACCATACTCATTAATCCTAAATTCGCCACCTCGACTTTGATTGATCAACGTCAACTTATCCACCAAAATCAAATCATATTTTTGACCTTCTCAAATCTTATCAAGAATTCTACTAGTAAGATTCAACATACCAAGCTTAACTCCAGACGAAGTCTCTTCACAAATCAAACTCATATCTCGAAATTGCTCAAGTAATTTCAACTCTCATACCATTAACATCGACATATGCAATGACTTCCTACTTAATGCATCAGCCACAACATTCGCTTTACCCGGATGGTAATTCAAACTAAAATCATAATCCTTCAAGAATTCCAACCATCTTCTTTATCTCATATTCAACTATTTCTGATGAAAGAGATATTTCAAACTCTTGTGATCACTGGATACATCAAATCTTGATCTAAACAAATAATGTGTCCAAAGTCTCAATAGAAACACAACATCAACTAACTCTAAATCATGAGTCGGATCATTTCTTTCATTCACTTTAAGTTGCCTTGAAGCATAAGCTACAACTTGTTGATTATGCATCAACACACCTCCTAAACCCATTAATGAAGCATCACAATTCACAATAAACGGTTCTGCCAGATAAGGAAAAATCAAAATAGGAGCGGCTGTCAACCTTATCTTAAGCTCTTGAAAACTAGCATCACACTGTACAATCCAAATAAAAGCTTGACCCTTACTAGTCAATTGCGTCAACAACAAAGCTAACTTGGAAAATCCTTCAAAAACTTCTGATAATAACCTGCTAAACTAAGAAAACTTCTAATCTTAGAAACAAATTTTGGAGCTTCCCATTGAGACACAACCTCAATCTTTGAAAAATCAACAACAATACCACCACTCGATATCACATGGCTAAGGAAACTCACTTCCCTCAACCAAAACTCACACTTAGAAAACTTAACATACAACTGCTTCTCTTTCAACACAGATAACAAAATCCTCAGATGCTCGGCACGATCCTCTTTACTGTTCGAATAAATTAAAATATCATCAATGAAAATCACCAAAAACTTATCCTAATACTGATGAAAAATCCTATTCATGTATTCCATAAATACACCAGGTGCATTGGTCACACTGAACAACATCAAATATTACTCATAATGACCATACCATGTTCTAAAAGTAGTCTTCTGAATATCTTCAGCCATCATATGAATCTGATGATACCCATACCTCAAATCTATCTTACTAAATACACTTTCATCAACCAATTGATCCATCAAATCATCAATCCTCGGAAGCGGATACTTATTCTTGATAGTCACCTATTTTAGTTGTCTATAATCCACACACAACCTCATAGTACCTTCTTTCTTCTTAACCAAAAAAAAGGTGCACCCCACGGTGACACACTAGGACGAATGAATGTCTTCTCAAGTAAATCCTCAAGTTGACTCTTCAAGTCTTTCAATTCAGATGCTGACATCCGATATGGAGCCAACAATACCGAAATAGCTCATGGAATTAAATCGATCGTAAACTCCACCTCACACTATGGTGACAAATCACTTACATCTTCAAGAAATACCTCAGGAAAATCATGAACTATTGCTAATTCTCCAATCGTTCATTTCTCACTAATATCCAATGTCACTATCAAAGCCAACAACACAACACCATCCTGCACACACTCATTCAATTTACATATTATCAAGATGGAAAGACAAGCCTATCCTATCCAATACGATCTCGTATACTATCAACAAGAGATCAAAGGAGACCAATTCCTCAATTTATCAATAGGTAGCTGACAACCATGATGGTGGCATAAACCATCATTACCCAACTGCAATAGCGTCCTTTATCTTATGCTCAAAGTTATCTAAGCATAATGTCGCACATATCAACAACTTCTCCCCCACTTGTTTCAATCTCTCTCCTGCAGTCAAGTGATCAGAAAAACAAGAAAGTACCAACAATGTTTCACACACATGTCACATACTAGGGGAATACACACATTAACAACTTGGCCAATTGGCCGACCATGCTCTGATACCACTAATGTAACACCCCCTCTAAACCTCGCATAAATATATGACATGATCAGAGTAAATTAGCATGAATATCAAAAGAGGGTGTCGCATTTACTTCACGATAACAACATAATACACTGGTCATGCTCATAACACACATTTAGAATCATGTTCCATACAATAACACATATGCATCTCACGGTGGAATATTTCTCTATTCAAAAATAATATCAATGATTGAAATCCCATACTGACAATCATATCATAAAATATTAGGCATTAAAGGCCAACATCACATACATCTCAATCAAACACGAATATCCAGAGATTATAACAACATATCTAAAAAAACATGAGTATAATAAATATAACATGAATCTAAATTCTCCTCGTGTTACATAGACTAGAGCATGGCCCACTACCTAGTAAAACTTATAAACAAGGAACTAGCTCTTCCAAAAAATCCTCGCGAGAAACACCACTATCTTTGATACCTGGGCGATGTCGTATAAAACATCATTTAAATAGAAGGGTGAGAATTCATATCATTATAGAAATATATAATAATAATTAATGCATAACAAACATACATCAAATGAATTTATCATACTTCACATAATCATGTATTCAACATACTTCAACATAATTCACACGATTTTATATACAATATTGCTCAATGATTCAAGATTCAAATATAATCACTCACAAATAAAACAAATGGAGCATTCACACCAATATCACATATTGCACACCAATTCAATATTCACATCGATACATGTGACTCCAATGCGGCTCAATTAAATATGCATGTGGTACCAATTGTTATCCTTACCAATCCTGCCAGGTTCGCATCTCCCAGACATATAACCTTCAAAAATAGCCCATCTCTGGGACGAGTCACTAACTCTCGCAAAAGATAGCAAACATTGCCTCTTGACAACTCATGATGCATGTGCAATTTCAACACACACACACACACACACACACACACACACACACACACACACACACACACACACACACATATATATATATATATATATATATATATATATATATATATATATATATATATATATATATATATATATATATATATATATATATATATATATATATATATATATATATATATATATATATATATATATATATATATATATATATATATATATATATATATATATATATATATGAAAATTAACACCATCTCCATATCTTAATCATACAAGCTTATTTCACATAATTCAACACATTTGAATTATCTTCACCAAATTGCACAACATGCAAACATCATGTCAACATTCACATACGATGCATAATTATATCATTTATCACCTCAACACACCACATAACATATCACCAACAATAGTTAAACCATGTTATCCTCAATCAACCATAATTTACGATATTTATATATACAATTTAAGTATTATGTTTCTCATCAAAAGTCATCCAAAACCAATTCAAAACACATCGAATAAATTATTAAAATTCATGGAAATACTTCATAAATCATAAGCATACAAGATCACCAAAAAATTACACAAAATATAAAACATTTTGTCCCAGACCGCACTAAGCGCGACTCACGATGCTAAGCAGCCTCGCAAAATGCAAAATAAAATTGCTAAGGATAACTCCCGCCTCCTATGAATTTATCCATCCAAATACCATTCAAACACGTATATTTCGTAAATTAAATGTATTATAACCTATATCTAATATATTTCATCAAATACAAATATCAAAATATGATTTCCAACATCAATTTTATGATTCTCATTCAAAACCAAAACATGTCAAAACCTAGAAATTGAAGAACAAATTCCTAATTTCTTGTTACTACTTATCACATACCATTACATACACCAATAAATTAATGAATACCCATCCTTACCTTAGATGTAGATACTCTAGGATTCTTCTTCTTCTCTTCTCCTTTTCTCTATTTTCTCCTCTTTTCCTCTTTCTTCCCTTGTCTTGTTTTCTTCACTTTCTCTTTCTATATCTATATTTTCCTTATTTTGTTTAACTCCAAATGGGCTTAACTTCACTCATCCACTCTAATATAACATAAGGCTCAAATGTGTATTTTGTTATTCTCACACTCAATAACTCAATAATATATAATACACACATATTCCAATTAATCCGATTATTCACATAATCACACAAAATCAAATAATTAAATAATTATCAACTAAATAATAATTCACATGGAAATTAATGATATTCCTGAGTATCTTTGAGGTTCAATTTTTTCTTTACCCCTGATTGATTCTGATGTTGTTGTTCAGCACCATCCCTAAGTATATTTGGTGTTTGTATATATTTTCCAAAGTTCATTTATAATTTACCTTAAGTGACTTTGATGATGCTGGTTTAATCATACTTTACCTTGTTTATCATTTGATGTTGTCTTGATCATACTTTATCTTGAATGTCCATGATATTTTCTTCTCAAAGTACAATCATGCTTTACCTTTATTGCCTTTGATGTTGTTCAATCATGTTTTACCTTGATTACCCTTTGATGTTGTTTTAATCATGTTTTATCTTGATTTCCTTTGATGTTGTTCAATCATGCTTTATCTTGATTGCTTTTGATGTTCTTCAACCATGCTTTATCTTGATTGCCTTTGATGTTGTTCAATCATATTTTAACTTTATTTCCCCTTGATGTTGCTTAAATCATGTTTTATCTTGATTTTCGTTGATTATTGTTTCAATCATGTTTTATCTTGATTACCTTTGACATTAACCAAACATGTTTTATACTTGTTTGCCTTTGTTGTTTATCTTCCTTTCTAAATTCATTCATGTTATACTCTTGAATGTCTTTGATGTGGTTTCCAATTTCATTCTTTGCTTTTTTGGTGTCTTTATTGATTTGTTTCCCTTTCCAGTTTCATTCATGTTTTATCTTGGATGATTTTGATGTGGGTTCTAGAGATCTTTCTGTCTGAATATCTGTGTTGATTTTTTGTCCAGAGTTTCCTTTATGTTTTAGCTTGATAGCTTCTGTTGATGTCTCTATCTTCTCCTATGGAGTCCAGTGTTATTCCTGATTGGTTCCTATCTTTCTCCAATGGAGTTTTAATCTCTTCCCATTGGATTTGGATTCTTTTTACTAATGGGCTTAAATATCCTTTTGTTGTTTCCTTTCCCCAGTTGGGTATTTTCTTTGTATGCCCATGTGGAATTCCTATATCCTCTTCCGGTCTTCTTTGGAAGTGGTTTGTTCTCAGATATATTTTATCTACACTTATGCATATCATATCATATCCTTTTTGTGGCATCTTATAGCCAAAAATTGGGTTTTATATTGTGTTATTTCTCTGAAATTATGATTGTCATGTATTTTGGTAAAACCAACTTGGCAACAACATGTTGAACAAAAAGTTTCAATTTGAAGATTCAACATGCCAAACGTTATGTCCTAACCAGAAGTATATGACATCTAGTTTGTTACATTTTTGCAGTTTGGAAAATGTGTCAACTTGTAGTTTTAACATGTCGAATGTGATATTCCTAACCAGAAGAGCATGACATATGGATGGTTACAGTTTTGTAGTTTGGAAGATGTTTCAACTTGTAGTTTGAACATGTGGAAAGGGATGTCCTAACCAAAAGTATAGGATTTCAGGTCTACTACAACTGTTAGTCTGGATTCAGTTGTTGTGATTGAATTACTGAATAATTTGGGAATATTTAGTAATCCTATGCAGCGTCTAAGATTGATAAGTCAGAGATATTATGTTGGCTTTTCAAGATATTCAAAATTTTTAAATATGGAGATATTTTAGGAAATTTATGATTGAAGATCTATTTTCTTGGAGAAGTTTTTGTAGACTTTGTGCAGCCTCTCTGTTGCATTTTTGAAGCCCAAATCCAGTTGGGAAAAGGTTTATAAATAGAATTGTTTGTAACCTAGTTTTGTACAAGTCCAAGATGTAGAATCATTAGGGCTTTGTCATTGTGCCTCTCTCTAGGAGATTTGGTTTGTGTGATCCACTTGGGTTGTGAGTTGAACTGTGTTACAGAGTTGTAATCTTTGTTATTATTCTCCACGAAGCTTTTAAGCAAGAGGTAGTATTGTTCTTGGAGGAAGTTGTTAAGCAACTATAAGTATTATTCTTGATCAAAGCTGTGAAGCAGGATCAAGTATGTTATTCTTAATCAAGGGGTGACTTGATTAAGGTGTTTGTTGGTATTTGAAGTGTGATATTCATTTAGGTGACGTTTGTCGATACAGTAACTGAGACTGTTAGACATTATTGCGGTAATTGGAGGAGAGATGGGATTAAGTGATTAATTGATAAGTTGTAAATTTGGGATTAGTTTAGCTTTGAATTGATAATGTCTAGTGCATTTCCTTCCTACCTTGATATCCTCTAGAGTAGGTGCTGGTTTGCACCGAACTAGGTTAACAATTATGTGTGTTGCTTTACTTTTCAGTACTGTTTTTATTTGTTATACCTTGCGTTTCTGTTTCAAGTCGGATCAGATGTCCCAACATGTCATACTACATCTGAAGTCTGATATACTAGAATTTCAATTGGTATCGGAGAAGGCATCTTGTTGTGTTTCTGGGTGAGATCCTAGGGAAGATACTTTCTGGTTCATGGGCAAGGATGAAGGTTTTAATTAAAAGTTGTTTGAACTTGGATAGTTCATATTATTGTTTGAATAATCCTTAGAAGTGGGGGATGAATTGTTCATGACAGGGTGTGGATTGGACCTGTTGGATGTTGTAGCTTGAGCTATTGTGTTAGGTTTGATTTATTTTCAAACCTATGATGTTCTGCTGGCACCTGGATTGTGGTGTTTGTGTGCAAGGATTTTTTCAGTCGTTCCTAAAGGTTGTTAAGGAGTTTTTGTTTGTTCTACAGCATATGATAGAAAACTCTTGTTGGTTTCCTTGTGTCTCTTGCTGTATGGAGGTTTGAACTTGGAATATCAACCTTGTGTTGGTGTGATATGTGGAAGACAAGTTTAATCATCTTGTTAAAGTTTCCAAAGATACTTGAGGTTCATCTCAAGTCCACTCATAAAGGCACTTTTAAATGAGTTTGTTGAAAATAGATTCGAAGAGAGTTTGTAGAGATTTCTTTTTGCTTCAAACCCTAAAAAGACCAACCTCTTGTATGTGTTAAAGGATCTCCTGGTGTGTCCATTAGAATGATGTTCTGCTGGATGTTAGAACATCATATCAGCAGGTGTGCGGATTCTTATTGCATAGAAGATGCTTTGGGTGCTAAATAAATGTGTGTTGATCACATGTTTAGAACCTTCTACTGATCTGGAAGGGGATACATCTGGGTTGTATGTCTAAGAAGGTTCTATTAAAGAAAATTTTCTTAGATGTTTATGTTGATCAAGGTATGATCAACTTGTTGCTTACTATGCAGAGGCTAAGCTCTTATGGGGAATTGTTAAAGGCATCTCAACCAGAGCCTTTAGTTACTGATGTCAAGTTCAGAGTCAAGGTTGTGCTTCTACTGAGGAGGAAAATTGTATGAACCTATAAGGTGTTCTTGGAAGCTGTTGAAGGTAGTCTCGAATCTGGAGTTAAAGGGCCTTAAAGAAATGTCATATATGATGTCTTGACATCTTTGTGTGAATAATTTATTTTTCTCAACTTGTTTTGCTGGTGCTTCTCTTAAACAGGATGAAGGTTTTTTACTCTAACTTGATATTATCACGTCTATGAGAGCATGGAACTCTTGTTCTATTATAGTGGAAAAGAAATCCAAGGGGTTGTGTGCTATGGAGATGTGTGAACTTGAGTTAAGCAGTTGATTGGTGCTTGCAGTGGTGAAATGTCATCCAAACCACCAAGGGTGAGCATTTCATATTTATGTCTTGAGTAAGGAGGAGTTTGTTGATCAAGCCTTAATGGTGGAAGGTGTGTATACTCAAGGGAGGCCCTCTTATGGTTAGTAATTAGTCTTGTGGTGTTCTCACATAATGGAACACTTGTTTATGCAATGACTCAAGTTCATCAGTGAGTCGTGGAGGATCTTGAAGAAGAAAACATGTTTATGGTATGATGATGGTTCTATACCCTGCTTGTTGTTGTCTGCTCCAAATACCTGTTAGAGGGAATCTCCTCTTTAGGTGCATAAGGATGGTGTTCAACTCCTTATTGTCAGACAAGAGATCTAGACATATATGTGTTCTCTTGTGTTCTACCTCAAGAGACGTGTTTAAATTACTATGGGTGTTATCTCCAGAACCATAGTAAATGGTGGAATCCACGTGTATGAGATTGATGTCTGAAAAGATGTTGGAACATCATCTCAGGTGTTTGCCTCTTAGAAGAAGGAAGCTAGTTTTGAAGATCATGGTGTGAGTATTGCTGATCACCATTGGATTCCAAAAATGGAATTCCTTGCCATGATAAAGTGTGAAGTCTAGTCTCTGACCAAGTCTGGAGATATCTATGGTGTAGATATCCTTCATGTCTTCCTGATATGATGAAGGGTCCACTTGTACTTTTGTTGCTCAACCATTTGTAGAAGGAAGTTCTATCTGCAGTGTATACCTCTAAAAGAGCCTGTGAAGGAAGGAATATGAGACAATTTTTCTCTGATATCAAATACCTTGTCGGGAGTTGGGTATAAGTCTGATTTGATGAATATATGCATGTGACTGATGGTAAAGACCCTGTCACGAGCTGGGTACTTATCTGATGTGTAAATGCAGATCTACTTTCTGAATTCCTGGCTTCAGAAAGTGTGTGAGAGTTTATTTCTCTCCATGGTGTTCAAGTGTTTGTGATAACCTGATTAAGCTTCAGCGGCTGTGTTTTATTGGGAGCTTCTTAAAGGACTTCTCTGCGTATAAGTCCTTTGAGTGGTGAATCAAGAACCAGAGTGATTGGGTTCTATGACAAGAAGCTGATGTCCTAAATGATGTTGGAACATCATTTTTATTGGATGTCCTTGGAAGATGCTCGATATTGCGGTTGTGGAGTTGAGGCTCAAATTTATTGTGAGAAGATGCATCTCTCAATATGTGGATTGGAATGTGCAGGTGCTGATCTTGTCTAGAGTAGTATGCCTGATAAATGCATTACTACTATGTTAAAGACTTCACTAGTATCAGTAATAGCTAGTGACTCTTAGGGCAGAAGAATGTTATCATATAGTGTGATTTGATCAGGATGTTCTTGAAGAGGTATTTTTTTCTTCTGTTACAAGTGACTTTATAAGAGGTTGGATGAGTTTGAATCTTAGTAAAGCTTTTAAGAAAACTAAGAATTTTTGGAATCTGTGAGTAATGTCACACAAGGTGTGCATGACATCTTAGCCATCAAAAGAGTCATGAAAACGTGTGTGGATCTGTAAGGGATTTGTTCAGACATGCTCTTATTAAAGTGAAGAATTCATAAGGTCTTGATGTTCTCTCAATAAGCTAGAGTATCTGTATCAGAATTTCCAAGCTGTTCAACTAGTGTGAGAAGTTGTAATTCTTCACTATGAACATGTGAAAATCTTCACGTATTCACATTCATCTGGTGCTCAAGTGTTTTTGATCAGTAGGAGCATTGTTTATCCATGAAAGTGGGAGTAAATTACTTGTCTATGGGTTGATTTTGCAATGGTGAAAATATTTTTAAGCTTGCATGTTGCTCAAGCTTATGGAGTTTATATACCTCTTATGAGGGTGTAATGTCAGACAACGTGTCATTACATAAGGCTACTGAATGTTCTAATTATCTCCACTAGAAAATATTGTGCTTCTGACTAGGCATATATGGTTCCAGCCATGTGAGGCGGATTCGTTGAATATTGTCTTGATTGATGAATCAGAGATATCATATATTGTATTTCTTGATATCTTGTTTTGTTTCACTATTTCTGGGTGAAAGGAGTATACTTAGAGTCTAGTGAAAGGCTATGTGATTATGCTTTAGAGCATATAAAGAAGTCTGTGAAATATCCTTTACTGATAACTGAAGATTTTTCTTATGGATTAACTACCCAGGATTTATGAGCATTTTGTTTTTGGTGAGTTGCTTGCCTATTCCATTATATGGCTAAAAAGGGGGAGAAGTGTGTATGTGCACTAACCAGTAAACCACAAATAGGTTGATACTGCTGTTGAGGGGGGGGGGGATTTCTATGTTATGTTTGCAAGAGTTAATGGGGAGTCCTTTCTATGCTGGACTGAAGGGCTCTGAAGAGATGTCAGACAAGATGTCTTGACATCATGGTGTTGATAAATTAATTTCTCTATTTTTTGCAGCTGTGTTTTTGTTTAGTAGACTGAATAACTACTAACAATTTCTTTGGTTGTGTTTCTGCTTATAACTTTGTTGTTATGTTTGCTATGCCAATGTGTGTGATACGGTGGGAGAACTGACTTGGGTTTTGCGTTTGTGTTTGCAAATGTTCGGTTTAGCAAGAGTCGCCATCGACTTTTTATTTATCCTAAGGAAAGGTCAAAAAGCATAGGAAAGACCTTTGAGATGTTTTCTTGGGTTCGTGGAGTAGATTATAGAAAGGGAAGGTATTAGCACCCTTTCTATCCATGGTTATCCATGGGCTCTTAGTTACTTGCTTAGATCACTTGCCTTTGCTTTTCAATTGTTTGAAATGGTGCCTTGTGCGTGGTTTTGAAAATGTTTTGAAAAAGATGCCTTGTCTAGGCAACCTTTGTAACAATTCGTTTGAATGTTTTACAAAGATGTTTGTCTTTTTGAAAAGTTGTTTCAATGTTTTGAAAGTTGTTTTTGAAATTTGTGTTGTGGAGTGTGTTTGAAAAATGGCAAGGATGTTTTGCAAGATTTTTGATCAAGTAACCAAGAGCTATCTACCCTAATTTACTCAAAGACTTTTCCTATGTTTTAACCCTTTTAACAGTGTTGTTTCACCATTGTATTTGGTGAACAACCTTGTGTTAGGATGTTGAACGGGACGGGCGTGGGTCATCGTATAGACCATGATAGCAATAGAGTTAAGTATTTTTTGGCAATTTCCTTGAGGGACTTGATCATTTTTTAGGCAACTAAGATAGCGTCATCGAGGGACTATGATCATTTTGATTTGTTTTTGTTTTGCCAAAGTCCTCAACATGCAACCATGGCCCATTTTTGAAGGCAACAAGTGGATGAAACCCTAGGGGTGCAAGTGTGCATTGTGTTTGTTTTCCATGCATGTTTATCTTTGGATTAGGTCAGACTACTTGTTGGTTTTATTTTGCATACAAACCCTAGGTCTAGGCATGGTATAATTGAAAGCTTTTAAATGTGCGAGAATTTAAAGCTAAGCTATTACAACATGATTATGGGGATGGGGGTACAAATTTGAATTGGGAATATTTTGACAAGAAAATAAATTCTAAGTTATTACAACCATATAGAATGTACAAGTCCATATTTAACATTTAAATAAATACAATTAAATAAATATCAAATAAAAATATATTATGCAAAAAAAAAGGTTTTTTATGTATGTGAAAAGGGTATTTTTAAGGTGAAATATTAACAAAATAAAAAAAGTCAAATTTTAATTATTTTTGGTCATTTAGGGCAAAACCCTAATTTTCAAATAAATAGTAATATTTATTAATTATATACAATATATATCAATTTATGTAAGAATAAAAGTACATTGTTAAAAAAAAAGTATTTTTAGTGTCAAATATTAATAAAAATAAAAGTGTATTATTTCTATATTTTTGTCCTAATTGTCTAATAAAATAAAATATACAAGTATACACACACACACACACACACACACACACACACACACACACACATATATATATATATATATATATATATATATATATATATATATATATATATATATATATATATATATATATATATATATATATATATATATATATATATATATATATATATATATATATATATATATATATATATATATATATATATATATATATATATACAAATTAAAAATGGATATTTTTAAGAAAATGTTTTCAAGGTTAAAATACAAATAAAAAATAAAAAATAAAAATATTTTTGTATTATTTTTTTGAAGTTTTATTAAAAGAAGAAAAAAAAAAAGGTTTGTTTACACATATATGCCTAATAAAGTGAATAAATATCAAATAAATATTAAAAAAATGTGGAAAATTATTTTTGGCATTTTTTATATTTGAGCAAAAAATATAAAGTCAGAATAAAAAATAAAAACATAAAAATGACAAATATTCAATCAAATGGGTCAGGGGGGTGCAAACTGAATAAAGGGGTGCTAAAAGCAAGAATGACTCAGGCCCAGCCCAAGCCATCACCTTCTTCAACCTCCAGCATCTGTTTGAAAATGCGCGCGCCTCTTGTACAACATGCCAACTCCTGATTCTTTGATCTTTTGACAAAACTTAAAACATGAAACTTGTAGAGAATTTAAACACGAATCTAACCATATAAAGCATTAAATCTAACTCTCAAAGACCAGAGAGAATTTCTCTGGCTCTAAAATCTGACCTAACTTTTTTCAAATGTTCATGACTGAAATTCTCCCAGCACACTTAATGTAAATGAAAGCTGATCATATGTATGGCTTCATGGCTATGAGTACAACATATTTCATTCACAAACCTAAGCCTAACCATTCCTAAATAGAGAGATAGAAGTCCATGAAATACCTGTTTCAGCTTGAATCGAGCAGAGCAATACATCAACCTTCAATGGTGTTTGAGCTTCTATTGAGCTTGCCTGAGGTCCAAGGAAGCTCCTCCAATACTTGGCTTGCTTTGAAACACCTTGTATCGTGCTGTAGAAGTCCACCTGTAAAGCTTGGAAATGAAAATGGAAAAGTGTGTTAGAGGTGTTACAGCTGGGGTTTAAGGTTTGAAATAGCTTGGATGGATGAAGTGGAAGGTGTTTGAATAGGTTTGGGCAAAAATGCACGAGCAAATTGTGTTGTGGAACTCAATCTGCAGAGAGTGCCCTGTTTTGTTGCAAAATAGGGATTTGGTGTATTAGGAGGTATGAGCGATGGAAGGGTCGTGCTTTAGGTCTGTTTTGATGTGTGGAACTTGTGTGAAATGGTTGCTTTGGCTTGTGTTAACAGGAAAGTGAAGTTTTTCTTGTTTTGCAATGTTTCTTCTATATGAAGCAAAGATGTGTAAGTGTATCTCACAGGCCTGTACAAGCCATCTTGTATGCTGCACACAACCCTCTAGGCCCCATCTAATCCATGGATTTGATTTTCAATCTCAGATCTTTGTTCAAGGCTCAATGCTTAGTAGTTTGACATAAAGCTACTTTTGCAAAAATGGCAATATCACTTTTACTACTTAAGGCTTAAACTTGCATGTAATGCCCAAATGGATGAGATAACATCTTAACACAATGGTTAGGCATTAAATTATGAAGCTTAAGTTGGTTTTGAGGCCTGCAAGCTAGCATTACACAAGTTGATTTGAAAATGCAAATTGCTATGAACATGCCTTGGCCATGAACAAAAGTGAGTTTTTGCCAACTTTGTGAATTCGATTCTCTCTAACCACAAGGGTGTTTGAGGAGTTCTTGGACAATTTTGAAATCTTGGAACATGTACTAAAATACATCTTTGTAATGTAACTTGAAACTCCAAGTGGAACTATGTGAAAAATGGCCAAGAAGATGGGTTAAAATCCTGCCTAGATTAGGGCAAATTTCTTCTAAGTTAAAAGTTTTTGGTACCCTTGTTCCAAAAATCATAACTTGAGATACAAGCTTCTTCTGAGAAAACTTTGTGAATCAAAGTTGTATACTTTGTGATGGACTACAACTTTCATGTTGCAAGTTTTCTTTGAATCCATTTGAATCTTGGTGAAAAAATGGGACAAAGTTAGGAAAAAAATAAGAAAATTTCATAACTTAGAAAATTTCGAAGTTATGAAATTTTTCCATTTTAAACCCTAATTTTCATTTTTGGGTTTCTTGATGGACAAGTTTCATAATTTGACATGTCTTGATGAAAAATGAATCTTGGCACTTGATTTTGATCAAAAAGTCAAAGTTTGACTTTTCAGTATACAGTCAAATTTTGATCAGTTGACTGAAAAATTCATCTGTCAATCCTATGTATTTGAGATCTTTTGAACTTGTTGAATGGGTCAAGACAATGTCATTGAGTCCTTGAGTCCATGTGTGATCTTGATTTGCCATTGGCTAGGTCAAACAGTCAAAAATTGCCTTTGTACAATCAAAACCCTAAAAATGACCATTTTGCCCTTTTGGTGATCTGATCAAATTTCTTGTGGAATTGTGATCCAAACTTGATCAAATGGTTCATATGAGTTAATAAAGTTGATGTGGGTCAAATTTCATGAGGTTTGACTATCAATTGGCTACAGTTGACTTTTCCCCCAATAAAGCTGATTTCTAGGTTTACTGTCCAATTGATTGGGTAAAACTTTGAATCAAAGCCTGAAACTTGGTAAGGACAAACTTGTGAGTCCAACATGAAGTGTGAAAGTCACTTTGGGCATTTTAGGTCAAAACATCCCCGTGCAAACTTAAACCCTAATTTAGGTCAACAGTGCAAGGAGGGATTTTGAACAGACCAAACCCTAGCTTGATCTTGAATTCCAAGAGTCTTGTGATGAGAAAGTGTTGATGAAATGAGAGGGCAAATTTTGGGGTACAACAGTTGCCCCTGTTCAATCTTCTTGAACCTGAAGAGTTAGATTGGCAAGTTTGCCTTTCGCGACTCGAAGGTAAAAGGGGATTGGACACTAGAGTGCCCGTAAATTTGCACTCGTCATGACATGGATGCGGGAATGGGCTTAAATATGCCATTTGGAGATGGTGGAATCTTGCTAGAGATGGGCTTAGAGGTGACATCTGGTGATTATTTATTGAACTGTATGTCGTAGGTGAGTGGGTGAGTATCAGAAAGGTGTCCATGTTTTGGAACATCTCTGAGCTGGGGGTCTGAATAAGCAATGGATTGACATCCATGTTTGGAAGCACCCGTAAACTGTTTTCAGAAGTTGAGTCTGAACAAGCGATAGATTAACATCCGTATTTGGAGAATCTGTAAACTGTTCTCAGAAGTCTTGACGTTGAATAAGCAATAGATCAGCATCCATGTTGGGAAGCATCTGTAAACTGTTTTCAAAAGTTGAATCTGAACAAGCGATAGATTAACATCCGTATTTGGAGAATCCGTAAACTGTTTTCAGAAGTCTTGAAGTTGAATAAGAAATAGATCAACATCCATGTTGGGAAGCATCCGTAAACTGTTTTCAAAAGTTGAATCTGAACAAGCGATAGATTAACATCCGTATTTGGAGAATCCGTAAACTGTTTTCAGAAGTCTTAAAGTTGAATAAGCAATAGATCAGCATCCATGTTGGGAAGCATCCGTAAACTGTTTTCAAAAGTTGAATCTGAACAAGCGATAGATTAAAATCCGTATTTGGAGAATCCGTAAACTGTTTTCAGAAGTCTTGAAGTTGAATAAGCAATAGATCAGCATCCATGTTGGGAAGCATCCGTAAACTGTTTTCAAAAGTTGAATCTGAACAAGCGATAGATTAACATCCCTATTTGGAGAATCCGTAAACTGTTTTCAGAAGTCTTGAAGTTGAATAAGCAATAGATCAGCATCCATGTTGGGAAGCATCCGTAAACTGTTTTCAAAAGTTGAATTTGGACAAGCGATAGATTAACATCCGTATTTGGAGAATCCGTAAACTGTTTTCAGAAGTCTCGAAGTTGAATAAGCAATAGATCAGCATCCATGTTGGGAAGTATCCGTAAACTATTTTCAAAAGTTGAATCTGAATAAGCGATAAATTAACATCCGTATTTGGAGAATCTGTAAACTGTTTTCAGAAGTCTTGAAGTTGAATAAGCAATAGATCAGCATCCATGTTGGGAAGCATCCGTAAACTGTTTTCAAAAGTTGAATTTGAACAAGCGATAGATTTACATCCGTATTTGGAGAATCCGTAAACTGTTTTCAGAAGTCTTGAAGTTGAATAAGCAATAGATCAGCATCCATGTTGGGAAGCATCCGTAAACTGTTTTCAAAAGTTCAATCTGAACAAGCGATAGATTAACATCCATATTTGGAGAATTCGTAAACTGTTTTCAGAAGTCTTGATTCGAAGCTTATTAATCTTATCCTGAAAAGGGTAAAATATTAGCTGAAACACAAAGTTATGTTGCATGAAATGTATGATGCAATATATATGTTATATCAATGTTTTTGATATATGAATGTAATGGATGTGCGTGTAAGCTGAGTAGTTGTCTTGTTGAGGAAGATAAAATCCGGATAGCGGGAGATAATGGATTCTTTGACTGCTGCCGAGGAAAGTGAATCCTTGATTGCTGCAGGGGATTGCAAGAATCTTTGATTACTGAAGATGAGAAATCCTTGTTGACTGCTGACTGCTTGGGGAACAAGGAAAGCTTTGAAAATCTCTACTGGTAAGTTTAAAACCTGGGAGACTTATGCTGGAAAAATGGGACTGAGAATCTTCAATCTGTTGGGAAGTATCTCTGTGGGGAGAATGATCATTATTCTGGTTCTGTCGGGGATAGGATTTTCAGGGTTTTTGGGCTCCACTGGGGATCTTGAAACTTGACTCTGAGGGGAATTAAGTTCTGGAATTCACTTTAACTGAGGAGTCCATCTTTTAGAAAGCTTTTGCTCTGCTGAGGATCCTGAAGTTTAACTCTGTTGGGGAAATATATTCCGAATTTTAACTCTGTTGAGGATCTTGAATTTTAATTCCGCTGGGGATTTCTTCTGAAAGGGCATAAAGATTTCTTCCTACTCCTTCAACCTATCAGTAATTATCCTTTTCTCAGTTTTTATTTATAAGCAATGATTATGTTCAAATGCATATGCCTATTTAACAAAACATTGGACGTTTTTTCAAATAAAACATAAGTGTAAAAAGAAAAGGAAGGCAAATCAAATTTCTGCACTTGGAAGTGTATTTGTATTAACTTTTTATGAGTATTTTTGTACAAAGGAGACAGACATCCTAGTAAGAGAATGTTGTCGTAAAAATTGAAAAAATTTATACAAAAGAAAGATGGCTATGTGCAATAATTCCATGGGCTTCCCATTCTGCTATAGCCTTCGCAACTCTGAATGTTTTGTCCATTCACTGCTTCGTCCGCCGGTGATTGGATTGATCATAAGCTTGGAGCTTTTTGGTGAAGAGACTTATTCTTTAAAGTGATTCGACGAGACATAGTCATACGCTTTAATTCCCTAACTTTTGCCTGGACCGCCCTTTCGGGTTTTCGATCCACCGGGAAACCCTTTTTGCCCAAGTCGCCCTTTCGGGTTTTCAACTTGCCGGGTGTACAGATTTTTTTTGTTTTATCCCTAATTTTTGCCTGAACCGCCCTTTCGGGTTTTCGGTTCACCGAGATGCCCATTTTTACCCAAGTCACCCTTTCGGGTTTTCAACTTGCCGGGTCGTTTTATGCGTAGTATCTTTTGACTATGTCTACGTTCGCAGGGTGTGGCAAATCGTTGCCATCCATGGTGGTCAAAATCATTGCCCCACCAGAAAATATGCTCTTGATCACAAATGGTCCTTCGTAAGTAGGAGTCCACTTGCCCCTGGGATCACTTTGCGGTAAGATGATCCGCTTGATTACAAGATCTCCGACTTGATATATCTGACGCCTTACTTTCTTGTTGAAAGCCTTGATCATGCGTTTTTGATACGTCTGACCATGGAAAACAGCAGTAAGCCGCTTCTCATCGATCAAATTAAGTTGATCAAGCTGAGTCTGAATCCAATCGTCTTCACTCAAACCAACGTCTTTCATAATCCTTAAGGAAGGAATCTGAACCTCCATGGGTAAAACAGCTTCCATGCCATACACCAAAGAAAATGGGGTTGCCCCTGTTGAAGTACGTGCCATGGTATGATATCCATGCGAAGCAAATGGTAACATCTCATGCCAGTCCTTGTAGGTAACTGTCATTTTCTGAATGATCTTCTTGATGTTTTTGTTCGCGGCTTCAACAACACCGTTCATCTTCGGCCGATAGGGAGATGAATTGTGATGATAAATATTGAACTGTTCGCATAGAGCGGTGATCATAGTATTGTTCAGATTTGTACCATTGTCTGTGATGATCCTGTCGAGGACACCATACCGGCATATGAGGTTCTGCTTGATGAAGCGGGCAACCACATTCTTTGTAACAGAGGCAAAGGAAGCCGCCTCGACCCACTTGGTAAAATAATCAATGGCGACCAGGATGAAGCGATGTCCATTGGATGCTGTTGTACCCCAAAATTTTCCCTCCCATATTCTTCAAAGTTTGTCAAGGATCATCTTCAAATGGTTCAGGATTGCCCAAGGGATTGCACAGTCCAAATGCCTCATAAGCCAGTCAAAATTAGGGTTTTGGTTCTTACAAAGAATTTGAGGTTTTCAATGGCTCAATCAAGTCCCATAGGCCTATATACATTGTCAAGCATCTACATGCCAAGTTTCAAGGTTCACAATGCCAGTTTGCACAGTCAAAAGCCCTATTTGGTTTAAAATCAACTGTAGGGGTAAAATGGTCATTTTACAGTCAAAAGTCAGAATTTTTGGTCAACATCTTATTTTGAGGCCACAATCATCATTTGATCAAGTCTTCATCATGATTCCACAAGAATGGCTCAAAAATCATCAAGGATGCAAAAGTTGCTATTTTTGGACAGTTGAAAAGTCAACTGTAACTTGACCAAGGCATAACTTTTTCATGGTTCATCAGAAAAATCCCATCCAATGCTCATTTTGAAGGGGATGACATTTCCTACAACTCATATTCATATTCCAAGTCCAAGAAATGCTCTCACAAAAAGTTATCAATTTCTACATTATAGGTCAATTTCAAAAGTCAACAAAAATGCACTTTAAGTCAAAGACCATAACTTGAGATTGGTAAATCCAAATGACATGGGACCAAAGGCATTGGTTAGACGACTTCAAGACCTTTCCAAAATGTCCAAGAACATGTTCATATGATCAAAATTGAGCAATATATGCATTGGAGAAGTTGAGAAATTTTTATGAATTTGCAAAAGTCAACTTTGTCCAAAACACATCATTTTTGCTAATGGGCCTCAAATTTATTCTTGAAACATTGTCCAAGGCCTATGCACGACCCATTGGGATTATTTGAATTTATTTTCTCATTTTCTATTAATTAATTGGATTTTTTATTAATATTAATTCCTTTAATTGATTTAAAATGTAGGAAAATATGAAGATATGGTTTTCAAATCTTTTCATGAAGCAAATAAACTCAGGGCAAGCTGGAAAATTCGTGTACACATCAAGGGGACAAAAATCTCCCAATTTGGAAAGGTTTTCCAATCAAAAATATGCAAAAAGATTTGATTGAAATCAAATATTGAAAACATGAATTCAATGGATTTTTGGACCAAGATTTACCCTAATTCAGTTCTACTATAAGTGCATAAGCTAAACCTAATTCCATTCACGTGAGAACTGCTGCAGAAACACCATAACAACATTTAAAAAATCAAAGAAAAAGTGAAAACTATTTTTGGCCTTCCAGCACGATTTCAAGCTTTCTCTTGATTCTAATCTATTGCAGGGACTCCCAGGAACGAATTTGAATCAAAATCAAGGGCTAACACTCAAAGAACACGCAAGAACAGTCACACGGTTTGGTTATTTTTCCATAATTGTAATTCAATATTCATGCACTATTAATGAGATTTTTTGTGTGTATTGGATTGCTAGAACCTCTCTGAAGCTAATGGCATAGGTGAATTGCATTATGGAGCCCTGAATCACAAACCACCATGGATGAATTTTAGGGTTTTCAAGCTCTTAAATTGGGGCTTTGTTATATAGGAAAAATTAGAGACTCTAAAGCCCATGTTTGAATTCGTCAAGGCCAGACGAATCAAACACGATGCTCGCGAAATATTTATGAGCAACAAGGAGCTAATCGCTATTTTTCATGCTTGCAGGTTGTGGGGGTTAAAAACCCCCGCTATCTAACTCCGTTTTTTGCAGGCGAAGGAGGAAGACGAATACGTGTTCATGCGTGTTTGGTTGGTTTGAATGAGGCACGCGTTTTTTTGTTTTAATAGCATATGCATTGAGTTTGCTATATTATATTCTCTCTCCATTATAATATCAAAGCAAGCAGGTGGTTGAGTTGGTGGAAAGCGCGTCCAATAACCATTGGGACCTGGGTTCGATTCCCAGGTCCCTCAAACCTTTGTTTCTATTTTGTTTAACAAGGTTATGTGCTGGCTTCCAAGAGAATTCCACCATAAACCTCACGCTGCAGCTTGCCAAGTGGCCACAAAGCACAATCCAATGGCCATGGGATGGATGACCATCATGTTCCCAGTCAAAACCAGCGCAGCCAATTACAAAAGTCAGAAGGGCTTGGCTTAATGGGCCAGAAATTCTAGGCTTAACCTCCATTCTTGGGTCAACACCCCCTCTGGTTAATTTCTTTTTATTTTCTTTTAACTAATTATTTTAATAATTATTATTACTATTATCTAATTAATTCATAAATTATTTTTTTCATAATAAAATCAGAAACCTAAATATTATTTATATTATTATTTATTATTTTCTTTTAATAATTATTATTTTGTAAATAAATTGTAATTAATTAGTTTATTTGTTTAATTAGGGCAATTTTAATCTTTTTCATAAATAAATAAAAATCATGTAGAATTAGGGTTGACAATTTTCAATCATATTTTCTTATTATTATTATTTATTAATTATTATTATTTTTGTAAATAAATGTAAATTAATTAATTTAGTTAATTAGGTTAACTTTGACATTTTTTATAATAAATAAAATTAACTTAGAATTAGGGTTTTTCTTTTGACTTCTAATTTTTTTTTTATTTCATTAAAACATAAAAAACTCAAAAACACTTTTTCTTGTAAATAAATGATTAATTAATTAGTAAATTAGGTTTAATATTTAATTTAATTGCAAAAAAAAGGACAAGTTACTTTCTTTTCTCAAAAAGGGTCAAAACCCTAAGACGTTCCCGATTTAACTTCTTTTCGCGCTTTAATTTATTTTGATCATATTGATGTAACTGTTTCCGAGGATGTAATAGTTAAATAGGATTTTACCGCTTTCTTTACTTTTCTCGCATTTATTTTCCAAACTGGTTTTGTTTTTGGCGATGTATAGACCCGCGCCTTGTAATAGTGTAGATTTACCTTTCCGCACTTTATTTTTCCGCACTCTTAACTGTTAATTATGCATGACAAGATTGCCTAACAAATAAAATCAATCCGTAGCTCACAAATAACATGTTCAAAGATAAATATAAACTGAAACAACACACATGGACATGCCACTCCTAGGGTACCCCTCACTGGTTGCCTCGACGTGGTCATCAAGTATAGGGTGTCTTAGACGTCGCCCTCCTGTCTAAAGATCCAGTTGCCTCGAAACGGTTGCCTCGGATAAAAAGTATCTAGGACATTAGGGTTACCACTAAGGCGTCCTACTATTGCTTTGGTGACCACATTGTCCCTATAATCGAATTGACCTGAATAACTCCAACGACGGTGCTACCTACTTCTCAATAGTGGGATAGTACTGTCTAAAGGACTCTTACACAGCCTAATTCCTTTGGGTAGGTAGATTTCTCATGGGTACTTGCTCTTTCAAAAAACAAAAACATCTTTTCGCACCTACACTTTCAAAAAGTTTTCAAACAAACACTTCATACACTCTTGAGGACTGATACAAGAGTTACCTAGAAGTTTTTTTCAAACGAACTTTTTCAAAACCCACGAACACTTGAAAAGCAAACAAATTTTTGAAAACATAGTGAGCAAGTACCTAAGAGTCCATGGATAACCATGGATAGAAAGGGTGCTAACACCTTCCCTTTCTATAAATCTACCTCCCGAACCGAGAAACATCTCGAAAATGAATTTTGCTGTGCTTTTGTCCTTTCCATGTTGGAGAACATAAAAGACGGTGGCGACTCTTGCTTACCGCGACATTTCGCGAACCAGCATTCCAAAACAGTCAGTTCTATTTCCACCGATCACAGAACTGGCGACTCTGCTGGGGACATATAATAAGTGAGGTGTACCTTAGGATTAGACCACTCTTATGTTTTCAATTGCTTGTCTTGATTGCTTTTATATTTGTGGGTTTGCATCGGAGTTTCATAGATCCTAACCCGGATGTGGGGAATACCCTTTTAGGTAGCATAAGCTGTGAGGGACCTGTCCGGCGTAGACCGACACGGGTGAAGCAGTGGCTACATTGGTGTGACACCTTGGTCTGTACCGATATCCCTTGTGTTGCAACGAGGAGGATATGGGTCTTCTGAGGAGTCATTAAGCACCAACCGACCTTAGAACCCTAAATTAACCCAACTTGGCCATAGAACAGTAGCAGTACGCTACACTCATTGAGGCTAAACTCTCGTGATGGTTCTGGCCGCAAGAAAAGATTGCGACGCTAGAGTTATGACCGATTGAGGGTAGTCGGTGATATTGAGATCCTCTAGAACCCGGTTACTATTTTCTAGGACAGGTTTTAACCAACGAAACTGAAAGAGGGTAGTACCTAAACTTCATGCTGGCCTAAACTCTAAGGGCTCTCTGTGTGACTTGTATGCCTTCAAACTTGAACTACTTGCATACTTGTTATCTAACAACACGAGTTCCTTGTAGGTTTTGTTTACAGTCCTTAATTGGGACTCATTACAGGGCCTACTTATATCACTCCATGCATAGCATAACATCATACCATTGCATGCATCCTGCATAAGGACTAACCCATTTCAAGGATCTCGAGGGTCTGTGATGCAGGTCATGATGAACCAACTGTCTAGCAAGGGGCGAAGGGGATTTATTTTCCTCTAGCCAAGGTTGATAACTTGAGTCAGGGGCTATGACCCACTCGATATGGTGAGCTTTGACTCTTGAAGAAGGACTCTCAACAACATGAAGTTCCTTCAATCAAGCTACCAAATTCAAATTCTGACAATTTTCTTGTTTACCCCGCGAGATCCTTGAAAAGATCGCATGCATATCATACATAACATTGCGTTACAGGTACCCTTTTGACAGGCCACTTACCTTCTTCGCTGTTTATTTCAGCAATCATCATGAATCCTGAATCATCCAATGAACAAGCTATCAAGGCCCTTCAGGCCCAGAATTCCCAGTTCCAGGAGTTGGTTTTGAGCCTAGCCCAGGGTCAACAGGAGTTGAAGACCTTGCTTTTGAAGAAGAAGAAGAAGAGGACTATTTTGTTCAACCCTAGACGCCGATCTGGGAATGGATCACAAAATGAGGCTGATCTGGCTACTTCCTTTGTAGGGAAAGATAGTCCCTAAGGGGGAAGGGTTCCTAGTCCCGTGGTCTCCGACAACGAGACGGATTACAATGATGAACAGTACCCTCGTGCTGAGGACAGGTACAAACAGCTGGAGGACCGATTAAGTGCTATGGAGATTCAACACGTGCCCGGGTTGGATTTTGGAGATCTGGGTTTATCCTCTGGGGTGGTGATTCCTCACAAGTTCAAGGCACCTGCCTTTTCGAAGTACGACGGGGCTTCCTGTCCTAAGCTGCATCTCAGATCATACGTAAGGAAGATCCAACCTTACACTGCAGTAAAGAATTTATGGATCCATTTCTTCCAGGAAAGTCTTTCAGGGACTCAACTCGAATGGTTCTATCAACTGGATGGAGCCAGTATTCGTAACTGGGAGGACTTGGCTACTGAATTCTACAAGCAGTATCAGTACAACTCCGACCTCGCTCCTACGCGTACCCAACTCCAGGGTATGTCACTAGGGACGGGTGAAGGATTCAAGGAATAAGCTCAAAAGTGGAGAGACCTTGCTGGACGGGTGCAACCACCCTTAACTGATCGTGAACTTGTGGATATATTCTTGGGGACCCTGTCAGGTCCGTTCTTCAACCATCTGATTGAGAATTCTTCTGTTGGGTTTACAGATCTGATCTTGACTGGTGAGAGGATAGAAGCTGGTATCAAGTCTAGGAAGATACAAAAGGGTGACTCCTCGAACACTGAGAAGAAATCATTCAAGAAAGAATCTAGTGCTGTCTATGGTTCAAGAGGGCAGAATAGGTCCGAACACCGCCAAGCTGTCAACGCGGTGGTTATTTCAAAACCGGCCAGTGCTCCTCAACATCGCAACCAACAAAGGGAAGAGAGACCTAAAAGGCAATTCACTCCCCTCAGCATGACCTTGTCCCAGATATTGCCACAGTTGCTGGAGACCAATTTGGTAACTCTAAGGGACCCTCCTAAGAATCCCAACAAGACACCTTTAAGGTATAACCCCAACGCCCACTGCGCTTATCATTCTGACAGCCCGAGGCATGCTACAGATGATTGTTGGACTCTGAGGAACAAGGTTCAGGATATAATCGATGCAAAGGAGGTCCAGTTCGAAGCGCCCGAGGCTCCCAATGTGATCACTGCTCCCTTGCAAAAACATGGCTAGGATTGAAAAACTTTTGTTCATTCGAATGTTCAAGTTGTATTTTTCTTTGATTGTTCAAACATTTTATTCATGTCAAACGTTGTTATTTCATTAATGCATTACACGTGTCTGTTTTGAAGTAATTATGTTCACTATGCTTAAAACTGCTTTCATTTTTTGATGTTCGACTCTCGATTATTAATTTTAAGCCTCTTGAGGGAGGATGACGAAAACGATACCATGATCTTTATAGTATGCTTTTGAACAGACCCCGCTGATGAGGTACAAACATTATTTCAAACCCTAAACACTGGAGTTATAAGGAAGATAATCCCTCGTCAACCCCTTCGAGCCAAAGAAGTAGGAGTTTTTTCTTTTCAAAAATTAAAAACCCTTAATCATAACCTGGGGTAGGGTAGTTCTCTCAGTTGATCCAAGTGCATAACGATTGACATCAAAAGAAGTCCTTTTGAAACAAAAGACAGTGATGGTTCCGAATAATCATAAAGACAGGCAGTCATCATTTCACAGAAATAAAAGCCCAATAAGTCAAAACCTATGAAGGAGACTTACAAAAACTGGGGCATCCCGCTGACTGTAATCACAAAAGAAACAGTTCAGGCAAAAAACAGGGATAACAAAATCAAAAAAGAAAGAGGTCCTATAAACCCTCAACCAAAAATGAATGACTGCCTATTCAAAATAAACTGTCAATATCTGAACCATCACCAGAATATCAGAGCAAAGACTCAAACAAGATCTAACGCACGATTAGCTGAGTTAGGATTGAAGAACATCACGAAGAACGGGTGGGTACAAATAAAATTTGAGCCTTTATCCTTTGTTTCTTAAACCGTGAACCAGGCCACGTTATAACCCTCAAAAAGTCCTAGCTGAAGCATGGGTTAGTTCGAAAGCATACTGTTACGAAAGGTATCCTGACTCCTTAAGGCTCGCCGTAAAATCTTGAGTTGACATCACATTTTACAAAGTTTGCTTAAAAAACTGCATTTTCAAAAAACTTCAAGACAGACATAAGCTTTGCATTTTTAAATAACACTGTTTGCATGTGACTATTTGTTCGAACAGCAGAGAAATTTGCACGAAGAATATCTAGCGAACAAAAGAACTTCCAACCAAGGGGCACGGCATGATCATGGTCTATCATCTGGGGCAGTCCAGTCAAAATTCAGAGAATCTCTCAAAATGCCAAATAGCCAGGGGCAAATCTTCATCTGAATCAACTGGGGCAGTGGACATGAATTCCAGCAACGAATCTTGTACGATCAAACATCTTCTGGTAACATGGCAACACTACCGACAATGACAACTCTCTACATCCTGAGAGCATGGACATAGTCGAAAAATACTACGCATAATCAAAGACCCGCAAGGTTGACACACCTAGGCAAAAATAAGGGCTTCTCGGCAAACCAAAAGGGTTCGGGCAAAAATAAGGGATAAAAGATGAAAAAATTTGTACACCCGGTAAGTCGAAAACCTGAAAAGGCGGCTTATGCAAAAAAGGGTATCCCGATGGACTGAAAACCCGAAAGGGCGATCCAGGCAAAAATTAGGGATCAAAGCGTACGACTATGTCCCGTCATCTCGACACTTGCCAGAAGAAGATTTGTCAATCGGCAGTTATCAAGCACCTCATAGGCCTCCTTCTCCCGCAGAAACTGGGGCAATAAGAATTGTCCGAACTGTACAAGCTGCTTTGTCCTCCAGATACAAGGTAGATTCAGTCGAAAAGCATGACCAAGATACCTTCACTTCCCGCAGAGTAAGACAGTACTGGTAGCTCTCCCCACCGAGACTTGCAACTATGAAGGATTCAAAAATACTCTCTCCAAGCAAAGTTGGTCTCCCATCAGCCCTAAAAAGGCACAGTATCCCCAGCAAGTCAGCAATACTCTCCCCCAAGCAGAGTTGGTCTACTGTCAGCCTTAAGGAAGTTGGATATCCCCAGAAGATCTCAATATTCCCCAGCGGAGTATACAGATGTTCCTAAGCAAGCAATACCGACAGTCTTAATATAAGATTGTTCCCCGGCGGAATACAGACATCCAGTGGAGCCACTCCCCAGTACAGTCCAAGAGTTTCCCCAGGAAAGTTGAACTATCTCCCCAGTAGATTCTGGAAGCTTACCCCTTGCAGGGTACATGTCTCTCCCCGACCATGTTCAAAGGTTATTCCCCACTAGAGCTTATAACTGGGTTATCCTCAACTAAATACCACGGAAAGATCGTCCTCGGCGAAGTTCTCCCTATCCCCCAGCGGCGTTCATCAAATTCCCCAACATAACTTATCAATGGAATCCCCAGCGGAGTTCTCATTAAAATCTCAGCGAAGCATCTCTTCCCTACAGAGTATTTCCCCGCAGAGTAATCTTTTCAACAAGTTTATTCCCCAACGAAGTCATCTTCTCCTACCGGTTTATTCTTGCAACCCTCATCCCCAGCGGAAACGAAGAACTCTACTCTTCAGCAACAGCCCAGGATTCAACGAACTTCCCGGCTTTTGTCAAGGATTTAGTTTCCCAGACGAAAATACATTCATAAACGTCACATTGTCATACATCATGACACATGCATATACGCATCATATCATACAATCTCATTTATGTCGAGAACATCATTGCTTGATCCATATCATGCATTGCATATGACTGACCTTTACCTTTCAGGAAGGATACAGTTAAATGATCAGCTATGTCAAAGTAGACAAATACAGTCAAAAGAGACCAATCCAGTCAAAGAAGACAAGTCCAGTTAAATTAATTCCTAAAGTCAAAGAAGACAACCCGTCATTATAGACACCCATCATTATAGACACCCATCATTATAGACACCCGTCATTATAGACACCCGTCATTATAGACACCCGTCATTATAGACACCCGTCATTATAGACACCCGTCATTATAGACACCCATCATTATAAACACCCGTCATTATAGACACCCGTCATTATAGACACCCGTCGTGATAGACACCCGTCGTTATAGACACCCGTCATTATAGACACCCGTCGTGATAGACACCCGTCATTATAGACACCCGTCATTATAGACACCCGTCGTGATAGACACCCGTCGTGATAGACACCCGTCATTATAGACACCCGTCATTGAAGACATCCCGTCATTGAAGACAACTCGTCATTAAAGACAACTCGTCATTGAAGACAACTCGTCATTGAAGACAACTCGTCATTGAAGACAACCCGTCGTTATAGACACCCGCCATTAAAGACAACCTGTAAATAAAGACAGCCCGTCCTTGAAGACAACCCGTTAAAAGAGACAACTCGTCAAAAAAGACAAAACCTCCTGGTTCAGTTAAATCGGTTCCTAGAGATTTTTTCTGAGATAATCTGTCAGTAGAGACAACCCATCCAGAGTTTGAAGTTCCAGATTCGATACCTGTATCTAGCCAGGGCATATCTGTGAGCGATTGATTGTAGATTCGATACCTGTATCTATCCAGGGCATATCTTCATGAAGAGTTTGAAGATCAACCCCTGTAACAGGCCAGGAAATTATCTTTCTTTCTCAGGTACGCAAGTTCTCGCTAAGGAATCTCTTACGCGATCGACACACACTTCCAAATGGCATCTATAAGCCCATTCCCGACAAGATTCTGTCACATCTCCAGATGGCATCTATAATCCCATCCTCCTATCCACCATCTCTCCAAATGGCATCTGTAAGCCCATCACATTGCTGATACTCCACTATGCGAGTGCAAATTTCTGGGCACTCTAGTGTTCAATCATCTTCCACCTTCGGATCACGAAAGGCAGTGGCACACAAGCCAATCTACATCCTCAGGTCTAAGAAGATTGAACAGGGGAAACTGTTGTACCCCAAAATTTTCCCTCCCATATTCTTCAAAGTTTGTCAAGGATCATCTTCAAATGGTTCAGGATTGCCCAAGGGATTGCACAGTCCAAATGCCTCCTAAGCCAGTCAAAATTAGGGTTTTGGTTCTTACAAAGAATTTGAAGTTTTAAATGGCTCAATCAAGTCCCATAGGCTGATATACATTGTCAAGCATCTACATGCCAAGTTTCAAGGTTCACAATGCCAGTTTGCACAATCAAAAGCCCTATTTGGTTTACAATCAACTATAGGGGTAAAATGGTCATTTTACAGTCAAAAGTCATAATTTTTGGTCAACATCTTATTTTGAGGCCACAATCATCATTTGATCAAGTCTTGATCATGATTCCACAAGAATGGCTCAAAAATCATCAAGGATGCAAAAGTTGCTATTTTTGGACAGCTGAAAAGTCAACTGTAACTTGACCAAGGCATAACTTTTTCATGGTTCATCAGAAAAATCCCATCCAATTCTCATTTTGAAGGGTATGACATTTCCTACAACTCATCTTCATATTCCAAGTCCAAGAAATGCTCTCACAAAAAGTTATCAATTTCTACATTATAGGTCAATTTCAAAAGTCAACAAAAATGCACTTTAAGTCAAAGACCATAACTTGAGATTGGTAAATCCAAATGACATGGGACCAAAGGAATTGGTTAGAGGACTTCAAGACCTTTCCAAAATGTCCAAGAACATGTTCATATGATCAAAATTGAGCAAGATATGCATTGGAGAAGTTGAGAAATTTTTATGAATTTGCAAAAGTCAACTTTGTCCAAAACACATCATTTTTGCTAATGGGCCTCAAATTTATTCTTGAAACATTTTCCAAGGCCTATGCATGACCCATTGGGATTATTTGAATTTATTTTCTCATTTTCTATTAATTAATTGGATTTTTTATTAATATTAATTTCTTTAATTGATTTAAAATGTAGGAAAATATGAAGATATGGTTTTCAAATCTTTTCATGAAGCAAATAAACTCAGGGCAAGCTGGCAAATTCGTGTACACATCAAGGGGACAAAAATCTCCCAATTTGGAAAGGTTTTCCAATCAAAAATATGCAAAAAGATTTGATTGAAATCAAATATTGAAAACATGAATTCAATGGATTTTTGGACCAAGATTTACCCTAATTCAGTTCTACTATAAGTGCATAAGATAAACCTAATTCCATTCACGTGAGAACTGCTGCAGAAACACCATAACAAAATTGAAAAAATCAAAGAAAAAGTGAAAACTATTTTTGGCCTTCCAGCACGATTTCAAGCTTTCTCTTGATTCTAATCTATTGCAGGGACTCCCAGGAACGGATTGGAATCAAAATCAAGGGCTAACACTCAAAGAACACGCAAGAACAGTCACACGGTTTGGTTATTTTTTCCATAATCGTGATTCAATATTCATGCACTATTAATGAGATTTTTTGTGTGTATTGGATTGCTAGAACCTCTCTGAAGCTAATGGCATAGGTGAATTGCATTATGGAGCCCTGAATCACAAACCACCATGGATGAATTTTAGGGTTTTCAAGCTCTTAAATTGGGGCTTTGTTATACAGGAAAAATTAGAGATTCTAAAGCCCATGGTTGAATTCGTCAAGGCCAGACGAATCAAACACCATGCTCGCGAAATATTTATGAGCAGCAAGGAGCTAATCACTATTTTTCATGCTTGCAGGTTGTGGGGGTTAAAAACCCCCGCTATCTAACTATTTTTTTTTGCAGGCGAAGGAGGAAGATGAATACGTGTTCATGCGTGTTTGGTTGGTTTGAATGAGGCACGCGTTTTTTTGTTTTAATAACATATGCATTGAGTTTGCTATATTATATTCTCTCTCCATTATAATATCAAAGCAAGCAGGTGGTTGAGTTGGTGGAAAGCGCGTCCAATAACCATTGGGACCTGGGTTCGATTCCCAGGTCCCCCAAACCTTTGTTTCTATTTTGTTTAACAAGGTTATGTGCAGGCTTCCAAGAGAATTCCACCATAAACCTCACGCTGCAGCTTGCCAAGTGGCCACAAAGCACAATCCAATGGCCATGGGATGGATGACCATCATGTTCCCAGTCAAAGCCAGCGCAGCCAATTACAAAAGTCATAAGGGCTTGGCTTAATGGGCCAGAAATTCTAGGCTTAACCTCCATTCTTGGGTCAACACCCCCCTGGTTAATTTCTTTTTATTTTCTTTTAACTAATTATTTTAATAATTATTATTACTATTTTTAATTAATTCATAAATTATTTTTTTCATAATAAAATCAGAAACCTAAATATTATTTATATTATTATTTATTATTTTCTTTTAATAATTATTATTTTGTAAATAATTTGTAATTAATTAGTTTATTTGTTTAATTAGGGCAATTTTAATCTTTTTCATAAATAAATAAAAATCATGTAGAATTAGGGTTGACAATTTTCAATCATATTTTCTTATTATTATTATTAATTAATTATTATTATTTTTGTAAATAAATGTAAATTAATTAATTTAGTTAATTAGGTTAACTTTGACATTTTTTATAATAAATAAAATTAACTTAGAATTAGGGTTTTTCTTTTGACTTCTAATTTTTTTTATTTTTATTTCATTAAAACATAAAAAACTCAAAAACACTTTTTCTTGTAAATAAATGATTAATTAATTAGTAAATTAGGTTTAATATTTAATTTAATTGCAAAAAAAAGGACAAGTTACTTTCTTTTCTCAAAAAGGGTCAAAACCCTAAGACGTTCCCGATTTAACTTCTTTTCGCGCTTTAATTTATTTTGATCATATTGATGTAACTGTTTCCGAGGATGTAATAGTTAAATAGGATTTTACCGCTTTCTTTACTTTTCTCGCATTTATTTTCCAAACGGGTTTTGTTTTTGGCGATGTATAGACCTGCGCCTTGTAATAGTGTAGATTTACCTTTCCGCACTTTATTTTTCCGCACTCTTAACTGTTAATTATGCATGACAAGATTGCCTGACAAATAAAATCAATCCGTAGCTCACAAATAACATGTTCAAAGATAAATATAAACTAAAACAACACACATGCACATGCCACTCCTAGGGTACGCCTCACTGGTTGCCTCGACGCGGTCATCAAGTATAATGTGTCTTAGAGGTCGCCCTCCTGTCTAAAGATCCAGTTGCCTCGAAACGGTTGCCTCGGATAAAAAGTATCTAGGACATTAGGGTTACCACTAAGGCGTCCTACTATTGCTTTGGTGACCACATTGTCCCTATAATCGAATTGACCCGAACAACTCCAACGACGGTGCTACCTACTTCTCAATAGTGGGATAATACTGTCTAAAGGACTCTTACACAGCCTAATTCCTTCGGGTAGGTAGATTTCTCATGGGTACTTGCTCTTTCAAAAAACAAAAACATCTTTTCGCACCTACACTTTCAAAAAGTTTTCAAACAAACACTTCATACACTCTTGAGGACTGATACAAGAGTTACCTAGAAGTTTTTTTCAAACAAACTTTTTCAAAACCCACGAACACTTGAAAAGCAAACAAATTTTTGAAAACATAGTGAGCAAGTACCTAAGAGCCCATGGATAACCATGGATAGAAAGAGTGCTAACACCTTACCTTTCTATAAATCTACCTCCCGAACCGAGAAACATCTCGAAAAGGAATTTTGTTGTGCTTTTGTCCTTTCCATGTTGGAGAACATAAAAGACAGTGGCGACTCTTGCTTACCGCGACATTTCGCGAACCAGCATTCCAAAACAGTCAGTTCTATTTCAACCGATCACAGATGCAGTGGGCTTGATCTCTCCAATCATGTCGATGCCCCACATTGCAAATGGCCAAGGAGCTGTCAGAACGTTGAGAGGAACAGGAGGAATGTGTATCTTGTCGGCGTAGATTTGGCATTTATGGCAAGTACGGGAATGTTGATGGCAATTAGCTTCCATGGTAGACCAGTAATAGCCTGCCCTTAGAATCTTCTTAGCCATCGTATGTCCGCTCAAGTGGGTGCCGAATGTGCCGCTGTGTATCTCAGTCATGATCAACTCTGCTTCAGCTTTATCCACACAACGAAGTAAAACATAATCATGGCTACGCTTATAAAGGATGCCATTGCTTAGGAAGAACTTGGAAGCAAATCTCCTTAAGAACTTTTTGTCATTGACTGAAGCTCTTTTTGGATATTCTCTAGTCTGGAGATACCTTTTGATTTCATGAAACCAGGGTTGTTCCACTACTTCTTCGGTATTAATCTCATGACAATGTGCAAGTTCGTCCATTCGCTCGATGGTAATTTGGGGAGCCTCGTTATCCCAATTGAGTTTAAACATGGAATACAATGTAGCCAGAGCATCTGCTAGCTGATTTTCTTCTCGCGGGAAATGCTCGAAGGTGATCTGCTCGAAATGAGGCAACAATGTCAGGACATGTTTTTTGTATGGGATAAGATTAGGATGCTTGGTGTCCCACTCTCCTTTGACTTGGCTGATAACCAAAGCCGAGTCCCCAAATACAACCAAAGATTTGATCCCCAGGTCTATAGCAGCCTTGAGACCATAGATGCAAGTTCATATTCGGCCATGTTGTTGGTACAGCTGAAACAAAGTCGGGCAGTGAAAGGTGTATGGCAGCCTTCCAGAGAAACGAGTACCGCACCGATACCGTTGTCGAGTGCATTTGAAGCACCATCAAAGTACAGGGTCCATCGGGATCCCTTTTCAGGTCCGTCATACGGTCTGTTACCATCGATGTTGTTTAATGTCATGTTGTCCTCGTCCGGGAAGTCGAATCTCATAGACTGATATTCTTCGATAGCTTGATGAGCTAGATGGTCTGCTAGTACACTCTCTTTTATAGCTTTTTGGGTAGTATACTGGATGTCATATTCAGTCAGGATCATCTGCCATCTAGCGATTCTTCCAGATAAAGCAGGCTTCTCGAAGATATATTTGATCGGGTCCATCTTGGAAATCAGCAAAGTGGTATGAGTCAACATATACTGCCTTAGTCGGCGAGCAGCCCATACCAAAGCGCAACAAGTTTTCTCGAGCAGTGAGTAGCGAGTCTCACAGTCGGTAAACTTTTTGCTAAGGTAATAAATGGCATGCTCTTTTCGACCAGAATCGTCATGTTGGCCCAGTACGCACCCCATTGAGTTGTCCAAAACAGTCAGATACATGATCAACGGCTTTCCTTCTACGGGTGGCATCAGGATATGAGGTTCTAATAAATACTCCTTGATCTTATCAAAAACAACTTGACAATCATCGTTCCATTCAACTACCTTATCCTTCTTCAATAGTTTGAAAATTGGTTCACAGGTAGACGTCAGGTGAGAGATGAACCTGGCGATATAGTTCAAGCGTCCCAAGAATCCTCTAACCTCCTTTTCAGTACGGGGGACAGGCATTTCTTGTATGGCCTTTACTTTTGCTGGGTCAACCTCAATGCCCTTGTTGCTGACAATAAATCCCAGAAGTTTACCAGACCTAACTCCAAAAGTGCACTTGCTTGGATTCAGTCTGAGTTTGTACTCCTTCAACCTGGCAAACAGCTTCTGCAAATGTTCAAGGTGTTCTTCTTCTGTTTGTGATCGAGCTATCATATCGTCTACATAAACTTCGATCTCATGATGTATCATATCATGAAACAAAGCTACCATGGCGCGTTGATAAGTTGCCCCTGCGTTCTTTAGTCCGAACGGCATCACCTTGTAGCAGAAGGTACCCCACTGTGTAATAAAGGTAGTTTTCTCCATGTCCTCGGGGGCCATTTTAATCTGGTTGTAGCCCGAGAATCCGTCCATGAAGGAAAATACCTTGTGTTGAGCTGTGTTGAAAACCAAGATGTCGATATGCGGCAGCGGAAAATCATCTTTAGGGCTAGCCCTGTTCAAATCCCGATAGTCCACACACATTCTGACCTTGCCGTCTTTTTTGGGTACGGGCACAATGTTAGCAACCCATCATGGATAGGTTGTAACAGCCAGAAAGCCGGCGTTGAATTGCTTCATTACTTCAGCCTTAATCTTCTCAGACATGTCGAGCCTCATTCGGCGAACCTTTTGCTTGATCGGTGGACAATCTTCTCTTGTAGGGAGACGGTGAACCACGATATCTGTGTCTAACCCTGGCATGTCTTCATAAGACCAGGCAAAGATTTCAACATATTCATTCAACAATTGTATTAAGCGTTCCTTGACACTTGGTTCCAAGCTGGCACCCACTTTTACTTCTTTCCTGTCTTCCTCTGTCCCTAAGTTGATGGTTTCTAACAACTCTTCATGAGGCAGAATAGCCCTCTCTTCTTGTTGTAGAAGTCTGGCTAACTCTCCCGGTACTTCACAATCTTCGTCAACTTCGTACTCAGCCTGATTGACCAAATCTTCAGAGTTATTGAAGGATAAAGTAGAATAGTCACCCATGGAATCTGGAGTGGATGGGTACCTGCATTTGTGAGTGTGGGTGTGTGTAAGGGATAGCCATCCTTAAACAAACAAAAATGAAAAAGGAAAGAAAATGAACACAACAGTTTATAAATGAAAAACGTCAAATGATTCATTAAAACATGGCATATGATTATGAAGAGAATCAAGACCTTACAAATGGACCTACATGCCCCGGGCAAGGCATGAGGTGAAAAATAGTGTGCGAATTGTTTTAGTTATTACAGACCATAAAAATGGGAAATTGTTTAAAGATAAAATTACTGATTGATAAAGGTGATTGGAACGAAATCCTTTGCTTCCCAATTGCTCAAACCCCCTTCAACAGTCGGAAAAATCCAATCTTCAAGGTGGCTCTCCTCATCTTCATCTTCTGCAGCATTGATTCTGTGGTGAGAAATCTTGACAGGTGATCTTCCAATCTTGGAGCGACGCATAGCCTTTTGTCCTACAGCAGTAAACCCTAAACCAAACTTATCCGTCTTATGGGGAAAGTCAGGCAACTGTCCCCCTATTGTGCTCTTCCCCTCCTTAATCACAGCCTCTGCATCCTTGAGAGATGCCATTTTAGCCACATGCTTGGGAATGATAGGTACCTCAACTGCTGTCTTCACAACCGCAACCTCGGGAGAAACTTCCTCGAAATGCTGAAAAGGTGTTTCGATGAACTCACCATCTAACTCCACATATCGAAAGGAATTTAGATGACTAATCATGTACTCCTCCTCGCCATGCACGGTTATGATTTTACCCTTAACAGGATACTTCAGCATCTGGTGCAAAGAGGACGTAACTTCCCCGACATAATGGATTCATGGTCTCCCCAGCAAACATGAGTATGACGGACGGATGTCCATCACGTAGAAGGTGGAGTTAAACACTTCGGTGCCTACCTTGATGGGAATGTCAACCTCCCCATGAACCATTCTTTTGGAACCATCGAAAGCTCTGACGATAATGTTGCTAGGCTTGAGGGTCAAACCTTCACAATCCAAACGGTCTAAGGCCTTCTTTGGCAGCACATTTAGGGAAGAACCAATATCGACCAAGACATGGGCGAGTGTGGTCCCTCGGCACTCAACTGAAACATGTAATGCATCATTTTGCTTCCTTCCTTTGGGAGTTAAGTCCGCATCGGAAAAGCCCAGGCCATTGTCAGCAGTAAGACTGGCCACACAATTTTGAAATTGGTCAGCTGAGGTCTCTTGGGGGACATGCGCTGTCTTTAAGAATTTAATCAGAGCCTTAGCATGGGCCTCTGAACAGAGCAGGAGAGCTAACATTGAGATTTTAGAAGGGGTTTGCCCCAATTGTTCCACAACGTCATAGTCACTTTTTCTGATTATTTTTAGGATCTCATCCATCTCCTTCTGAGTGGTTTCAGGGATAACCACAGTATGAGCCTTAGTCCTGACAGGCTCTTTCAGTATCCCCTTACCTTTGTTGGTGCTATCAGCGGATGGTCTTTCTTCAGGAACGCTTAACTCTTCAATCACGGGGCCTTGCACAGAGGGTCTAACAGGTGCAGAAGCTTTTAAGGGTCCGAAGACTGCTCGGGGAGGAGCAATCTCCGGAGAAAAGATCCGGCCACTGCGGGTGATCTTGCTATTACCCGCGATGTTTCCTATGTCAGGGTCTTCTTCAGAGATTTCTTGGACTGTTTCGATTTGTTTGACGCCGTGGTAGAAGATTCCCCCCCCCCCCCATAGTTCCATGGTATCATCTTACTTGATTGGTACGGGACAGGTCCCGACATGGTGAACTTTAGAGGTACACATTCAGAGTTGGGTGTAATCCTGACAGGCCTTTTGCAAGCCTTGGGAGGATTGTCGGAAATGGTTATGATGGAAATGTCATTGGTTGAGGTATCACAAGTATCAGGAGCAATTGGATTGAAAGTGTTAACAGGGGTTTTCTGAAAAAGTATTTCTTGAGTATCCATCAGACGTTGGACACCCGACTTCAACATTGGACAATCATCTTGAACATTCAAACAAAAATAGCAATCTTTATCACAACCAGGAAAGATCCCGGCTCTCAACAAATTTTCTTTTATCACTAACAATGGAGTCAACAGATCAGCAACATCAGTAACATGGAGATTTTCCAAAACAGCATGCACATTGTGACCGTGCTTGGGCATTGGCGCGGATATGATATTGGGCTTTTCAGGAGCGTCAAACTCGACCTCTTTGGCGTCAATTAAATCCTGAATTTTATCCTTGAGTGCCCAGCAATTATTGGTATTGTGCCCAATACTGTCGGAATGGTAAGCACACTTGGCTTTGGGATGTTAATGTGGGGAAGTGGTATTTAAATTCTTTGGCGCTTCTTTTAAATTAGCAAGGTTCAATTTCAGGAGATGCGGAAGGATCTGAGCATGTGCCATATTTACTGGAGTAAACTGCCGTGGTGGCCTTTGCTGATAAGTTCTGGGCTGATCATTCCTCGGTTGGCTGTTTTTAAGCTGGTCTAATGTGGACTTCTGTATTAATACGGCCCCTACTGTTGGCCGACGTTCCTCTCTTTCCCGATTCTTCTGAGTGTACACAGGAGATGCTTCTTTCTTGGATGGGAAAGGTTTTCTATCAGTTGTGGATGCAGAAGCATCCTTTTGAATTTTTCCACTTTTGATACCGGCTTCCACCCTCTCGCCAGCCAAAATCAACTCAATGAATCCTGCTGAAGAGCTTCCGATTAGATGGTTGAAGAAAGTGCCAGATAGGGTCCCTAAAAACATGTCAACTAATTCCCTATCTGATAGCGGTGGCTGCACCCTTCCAGCCAGGTCGCGCCACTTCTGGGCGTACTCCTTGAACCCTTCATTTGAAGCCATTCCCATACTCTGTAGTTGAGTACAGGTCGACGCCAAATCAGCGTTGTACTGATACTGACGATAGAAAGCGGTTGCCAAGTCTTCCCAATTGTGGACCTCTGACCTCTCGAGCTGATAAAACCAATCTAACTGAGTTCCAGACAAGCTGTCTTGGAAAAAGTGCACCCAGAGGTCTTTATCGGATGAATGTGGCTGGATCTTTCTAATATACGATCTCAAGTGCATCTTAGGGCAAGACAGACCGTCGTACTTGGCGAATGTTGGGACCTTGAATTTAGGAGGGATATCAATCCCAGCCACAAGCCCTAGCTCATCAAAATCCAATCCGGGCACCCTCTCCAACTCCATAGCTGCCAATATGTCCTCAAGGTTCTTATACTTGTCATCTGCTGGTGGATACTGTTGTTCTGAATAGTCTTCGTCTGCTTCCTCTTCCTCCTCTTCTACCTCAGATTCGGAAGGTACAGTAACTCCTTTCCCCTTGCCAATACCCTCATCGGATGTTGACGGAAACTCAAGAGTCCTTCTAGCATCACCCTCAAATCTTCTTTCGAAAGTAGCTACCCCCGGTTTCTTTTTCTTTTTCTTCTCTTTACTCTTCTCTAGCAGAACTTTGAGATCCTCCTGACCCTTTTCCAAGGTCACGAGGAGTTGTTGAAATTGTGAATTTTGTGCCTGTAGGTCCTTCACTGTTTGCTCCAAATCCATCTTGCTGAAATAAACAGCAGAAAGATAAGGAAACCTGGCTTGAAGACCTGTTTGTGCATATGATGAATGATATTTTTGTTCATGTAATGCATTTAAGGATTTATAAATTCAAAGTTGTTGCAGACAAAAGAACACACGTCATATTAATAAGAAGAAATTTTGTCAGTACATAAATGCCCCATGGGCAAAATATTACAAAGCTTCTTAAGGTAAAAAGACGTTGCGCATCCTTTTTGGTGCGATGTAAGTGTTGAGAGTCTCTTCCTCGTGAAGTCGGCGGGTGAGCTCTAAAACCTTCTTCTCACTGGCATAGAAGCTGGCTTCAAAAGTATCTCGTTCTTCCTTGAGTTGGATCCAACTCTTTCGCATTTCCTCCCATGATGTTGGCATGTTAGGATATAGGATGGTGTATGGAACCTCTCCTTCCTAAACAGGCTCTTTAATCAAGGGGAGAATGTGAGGATATGGCATCATAAGATTCTGAGAGCGGGTTCATACCCAGTTGAGGTAAGGCTCAAGGGGGATGGAATTCTTGTGCCCCAGTGTCTTACTATCCACCTTGTTAGGCATCCTCCAAGCTCTGATGAAACTTTGGCGAAGTCCTTGCGCATCATTGTCGAAGTCAAAAACTAGGTCAGGAATCAGCATGTCATGAGGGCCATCCCTCTAAGCATATCCAAATTGCCTCAAAGCTAGACAGGGGTTGTAGGTAATGCCTCCCCTAATGCCAAGTAATGGGACATTAGGAAATTCACCACAACGATCAACGATGATGACATTTTCTCTAGACCGAGAACACCAATGTACATCAGAATGTGTGAGGGTCATCAAACGTTGTGACCACCTTAAACCCTGTTCGTTCTTCAAAACTGATTGTGGAAGGTGAGAAATAAACCACCTTTCTAGGAGAGGAGTACAGCACATGAGAACACCTCTTTTCCTCATTGTTCGTGTGTAAAATGAGTGGAGGATATCCCCAAGTAATGTAGGCATGGGATTCCTGGATGTAAAAATCTTGACAGCATTCACATCTATAAGTTGATCAGGGTTTGGGAACAGGATCAACCCATTGATAAGGAGTGCCACAATATCTTCAAAGGCTTGTAGATCAAGAGAATTCCAACACTCTTGTGCCTTCTCAAACAAGAACTTTGCCAAGAATCCCTTGACACTACTTCTGGTTTCCCAATGTCCCTTGATGTCAGATGGTTACAAGTGTAATGCTTGAGCAACATCTTCAGGCTTTGGTTCTTTTTCCGTACCATTGTAGGGTAGTTGATGAAGAATAGGAATCCTCAGGAGTTGAGAAAATTCCTCTAAAGTGGGCACTAGTTGATAATCTGGGAATGTGAAACAGTGGTGTAGGGGGTCAAAGAACTGGAAGAGAACTTTCACCATGTCTTCTTCAATGTTGGAGTTGACCAAGTTGAGAAGTCTACCATGTCTTTCACTGAAGAGAGAATTCTCTGGAATCCTGGAAGTGAGCTCCTTGAGTTGAGGAGGGATTCTCACAAGGTTGACTTGAATTGTTTTCCTGCGAAGAGATTCCATGACCTACAAAATAAGAACAAAGGTGAAGATCCAAACCCTTGAAATGGTTAGTGGATGCATATGATGCTTTATGATGTTCATGATGTATGCACAAACACATGTACAAGCAAGTCACACAAAACCCTAGTTTCAGGCTTGCATGAGGTTTCATAGGTAATTATCCTCTTGAGTTTAGTTGGCTCAAAACCTGTCCTATAAATAGTAACCAGGTTCTAAGGAGCTCAATATCATTGGATTGTTTTTCTATGTTCATTGTTTTGGTTTAGACACTTAACTAGCGACCAAAATATTCCAAGAAAACAACCCTCAATGAGTGTAGTATCGAGTATCTACCAACTTCGGACTGCACCAAAGCCGGTCATCTCACTACCCCTAATAAAGGCCAAGATGGTCAAGTAAGGTTCTAGGTCATTAGTGCTTAGTGACATCACTCAGCGGCCCCGTATTCTCTTTGATTGACTCAAAGGTTACCGGTACTCACAAATATGTCGCACTAACATAGCTATTGCTTCAACCGTGTCGGTATACCCCGCACAATTTCCACAACGTATTGCTATCTATGAATGTTTCCCAAATCCGGGTGGAGGATTTCAAGCCCAAACAAGAGAACCAAAAATGTAAAGCAATCAAAGCAAACAATTAATCATGAAAAAGGGTGATCTAAGCCCTAAGGTTACTCCACTTAAAAAGAAATCCCCAGCAGAGTCGCCAGTTCTGTGATACGGTGGGAGAACTGACTTGGGTTTTGCGTTTGTGTTTGCAAATGTTCGGTTTAGCAAGAGTCACCACTGACTTTTTATTTATCCTAAGGAAAGGTCAAAAAGCACAGGAAAGACCTTTGAGATGTTTTCTTGGGTTCGGGGAGTAGATTATAAAAAGGGAAGGTATTAGCACCCTTTCTATCCATGGTTATCCATGGGCTCTTAGTTACTTACTTAGATCACTTGCCTTTGCTTTTCAATTGTTTGAAATGGTGCCTTGTGCGTGGTTTTGAAAATGTTTTGAAAAAGATGCCTTGTCTAGGCGACCTTTGTAACAATTCGTTTGAATGTTTTACAAAGGTGTTTGTCTTTTTGAAATGTTGTTTCAATGTTTTGAAAGTTATTTTTGGAATTTGTGTTGTGGAGTGTGTTTGAAAAATGGCAAGGATGTTTTGCAAGATTTTTGATCAAGTAACCAAGAGCTATCTACCCTAATTTACTCAAAGACTTTTCCTATGTTTTAACCCTTTTAACAGTGTTGTTTCACCATTGTATTTGGTGAACAACCTTGTGTTAGGATGTTGAACGGGACGAGCGCGGGTCATCGTATAGACCATGATAGCAATAGAGTCAAGTATTTTTGGAAATTTCCTTGAGGGACTTGATCATTTTTTAGGCAACTAAGATAGTGTCATCGAGGGACTATGATCATTTTGATTTGTTTTTGTTTTGCCAAAGTACTCAACATGCAACCATGGCCCATTTTTGAAGGCAACAAGTGGATGAAACCCTAGGGGTGCAAGTGTGCATTGTGTTTTTTTTTCATGCATGTTTATCTTTGGATTAGGTCAGACTACTTGTTGGTTTTATTTTGCATAAAAATCCTAGGTCTAGGCATGGTATAATTGAAAGCTTTTAAATGTGCGAGAATTTAAAATTTAAGCTATTACAACATGATTATGGGGATGGGGGTACAAATTTGAATTGGGAATATTTTGACAAGAAAATAAATTCTAAGTTATTACAACCATATAGAATGTACAAGTCCATATTTAACATTTAAATAAATATAATTAAATAAATATCAAATAAAAATGTATTATGCAAAAAAAAGGTTTTTTATGTATGTGAAAAGGGTATTTTTAAGGTGAAATATTAACAAAATAAAAAAAGTCAAATTTTAATTATTTTTGGTCATTTAGGGCAAAACCCTAATTTTCAAATAAATAGTAATATTTATTAATTATATACAATATATATCAATTTATGTAAGAATAAAAGTACATTGTTTAAAAAAAAGTATTTTTAGTGTCAAATATTAATAAAAATAAAAGTGTATTATTTCTATATTTTTGTCCTAATTGTCTAATAAAATAAAATATACAAGTATACATATATATATATATATATTTCTCATATTAAATATACAAAGATAAAAATTAATTCTTTACAAAAATGGATATTTTTAAGAAAATGTTTTCAAGTGTAAAATAAAAATAAAAAATAAAAAATAAATATATTTTTGTATTATTTTTTGAAGTTTTATTAAAAGAAGAAAAAAAAGGTTTCTTTACACATATATGCCTAATAAAGTGAATAAATATCAAATAAATATGAAAAAAATGTGGAAAATTATTTTTGGCATTTTTTATATTTGAGCAAAAAATATAAAGTCAGAATAAAAAATAAAAACATAAAAATGACAAATATTCAATCAAATGGGCCAGGGGGGTGCAAACTGAATAAAGGGGTGCTAAAAGCAAGAATGACTCAGGCCCAGCCCAAGCCATCACCTTCTTCAACCTCCAACATCTGTTTGAAAATGAGCGCCCCTCTTGTACAACATGCCAACTCTTGATTCTTTGATCTTTTGACAAAACTTAAAACATGAAACTTGTAGAGAATTTAAACACGAATCTAACCATATAAAGCATTAAATCTAACTCTCAAAGACCAGAGAGAATTTCTCTGGCTCTAAAATCTGACCTAACTTTTTTCAAATGTTCATGACTGAAATTCTCCCAGCACACTTAATGTAAATGAAAGCTGATCATATGTATGGCTTCATGGCTATGAGTACAACATATTTCATTCACAAACCTAAGCCTAACCATTTCTAAATAGAGAGATAGAGGTCCATGAAATACCTGTTTCAGCTTGAATCGAGCAGAGCAATAGAGCAACCTTCAGTGGTGTTTGAGCTTCTGTTGAGCTTGCCTGAGGTCCAAGGAAGCTCCTCCAATACTTGGCTTGCTTTGAAACACCTTGTATCGTGCTGTAGAAGTCCACCTGCAAAGCTTGGAAATGAAAATGGCAAAGTGTGTTAGAGGTGTTACAGCTGGTGTTTAAGGTTTGAAATAGCTTGGATGGATGAAGTGGAAAGTGTTTGAACAGGTTTGGGCAAAAGTGCACGAGCAAATTGTGTTGTGGAACTCAATCTGCAGAGAGTGCCCTGTTTTGCGGCAAAACAGGGATTTGGTGTATTAGGAGGTATGATGGATGGAAGGGTCGTGCTTTAGGTCTGTTTTGATGTGTGGAACTTGTGTGCAATGGTTGCTTTGGCTTGTGTTAACAGGAAAATGAAGTTTTCTTGTTTTGCAATGTTTCTTCTATATGAAGCAAATATGTGTAAGTGTATCTCACAGGCCTGTACAAGCCATCTTGTATGCTGCACACAACCCTCTAGGCCCCCTCTAATCCCTAGATTTGATTTGCAATCTCAGATCTTTGTTCAAGGCTCAATGCTTAGTGGTTTGACATAAAGCTACTTTTGCAAAAATGACAATATCACTTTTACTACTTAAGGCTTAAACTTGCATGTAATGCCCAAATGGATGAGATAACATCTTAACACAATTGTTAGGCATTAAATTATGAAGTGTAAGTTGGTTTTGAAGCCTGCAAGCTAGCATTACACAAGCTGATTTGAAAATGCAAATTGCTATGAACATGCCTTGGCCATGAACAAAAGTGAGTTTTTGCCAACTTTGTGAATTCGATTCTCTCTAACCACAAGGGTGTTTGAGGAGTTATTGGACAATTTGGAAATCTTGGAACATGTACTACAATCCATATTTGTAATGCAACTTGAAAATCCAAGTGGAACTATGTGAAAAATGGCCAAGAAGATGGGTCAAAATCCTGCCTAGATTAGGGCAAATTTCTTCTAAGTTAAAAGTTTTTGGTACCCTTGTTCCAAAAATCATAACTTGAGATACAAGCTTCTTCTGAGAAAACTTTGTGAATAAAAGTTGTATACTTTGTGATGGACTACAACTTTCATGTTGCAAGTTTTCTTTGAATCCATTTGAATCTTGGTGAAAAAATGGGACAAAGTTAGGAAAAAAATAAGAAAATTTCATAACTTAGAAAATTTCGAAGTTATGAAATTTTTCCATTTTAAACCCTAATTTGCATTTTTGGGTTTCTTGATGGACAAGTTTCATAATTTGACATGTCTTGATGAAAAATGAATCTTGGCACTTGATTTTGATCAAAAAGTCAAAGTTTGACTCTTTAGTATACAGTCAAATTTTGATCAGTTGACTGAAAAATTCACCTGTCAATCCTATGTATTTGAGATCTTTTGAACTTTTTGAATGGGTCAAGACAATGTCATTGAGTCCTTGAGTCCATGTGTGAGCTTGATTTGCCATTCGCTAGGTCAAACAGTCAAAAATTGCCTGTGTACAATCAAAACCCTAAAAATGACCATTTTGCCCTTTTGGTGATCTGGTCAAATTTCTTGTGGAATTGTGATCCAAACTTGATCAAATGGTTCACATGAGTTCATAATGTTGATGTGGGTCAAATTTCATGAGGTTTGACTATCAATTGGCTACAGTTGACTTTTTCCCCAATAAAGCTGATTTCTAGGTTTACTGTCCAATTGACTGGGTAAAACTTTGAATCAAAGCCTGAAACTTGGTAAGGACAAACTTGTGAGTCCAAAATGAAGTATGAAAGTCACTTTGGGCATTTTAGGTCAAAACATCCCCGTGCAAACTCAAACCCTAATTTAGGTCAACAGTGCAAGGAGGGGTCTTGAACAGACCAAACCCTAGCTTGATCTTGAATTCCAAGAGTCTTGTGATGAGAAAGTGTTGATGAAATGAGAGGGAAAATTTTTGGGTACAAAAGTGTGCCTCTAATGTGTGTGTTTGATTAATTTTCAAACATGATTATGGTGTTTTCTTATGCAAGAGTTATTAGGTTGCTTTAACAAAAATATCTCAAAGGGGAGATTTTATTTCTCTGAAATTATGATTGGCGTGTATTTTGGTAAAAATAACTTGGCAACAACATGTTGAACAAAATGTTTCAATTTGTAGATCCAACATGTCAAATGTGATGTCCTAATAAGAAGTATAAGACATTTGGTTTGTTACAGCTTTGCAGTTTAGAAATTGTTTCAACTTGCAGTTTCAACATGTCGAATGTGATGTTCCTAACCAGAAGAGCAGGACATTTGGATGGTTACAATTTTGCAGTTTGGAAGATGTTTTAACTTGCTATTTGAACATGTCGAAAGAGATGTCCAAACAAGAAGTATAAGACATCAAGTATGCTACAACTAATAGTTTGGATTCAATTGGTGTGACTTAACTACTAAATATTCTGGGAATATTTAGTAACCCTATGTGGTGTCCAAGATTGATAAATCATAGATATCATGTCGGCTTTTCAAGATATTCAAACTTTTTAAATATGGAGACAGTTTAGAAAAGTGATGATTGAAGACCTATTTTCTTGGAGAAGTTTTTGCTAACTTTGTGCAGCCTCTCTGCTGTGTTTTTGAAGCCCAGATCTAGTTGGGAAAAGGTTTATAAATAGAAGTGTTTGTATCCTATTTTTGTACGGGTCCAAGATGTAGAATCATTAGGGCTTTGTCATTGTGCCGCTCTCTAAGAGAGTTTGTTTGTGTGATTCGCTCGAGTTGTGAGTTAGATTGCGTTACAAAGTTATAATCTCTGTTATTATTCTCCTTGAACCTTTTAAGCAAGAGGTAGTATTTTTCTTGGAGGAAGCTATTAAGCAACTCTAAGTATTTCTTGATCAAAGCTGTGAAGTAAGATCAAGTATGTTGTTCTTAATAAATGGGTGTTTTGATTAATGTGTTTGTTTGTATTAGAAGTGTGATCTCCATTTATGTGAAAGATCTTCGATACCGTAACTGGGACTGGGATTGTTAGACATCATTGCGGTGATAGAAGGTGAGATGGAATTTCTCATATCTAGGGAGGACCTAGGTAGAAGTTGCATAGGGTTGTGATTAAGTGATAAGTTGTAAACTTGGGATTAGTTTAGCTTTGAATTGATAATGTCTAGTGGATTTTCTTCTTGGCTTGGTAGCCCTGAGTGTAGGTGTTAGTTTGAACTTAACTGGGTTAACAATTTTGTGTGTTGTTTTACTTTTCAGTACTGTTTTTATTTGTAATACCTTATCTATGTGTTTCAAGTCAGATCATATGTCTCAACATGTCATAGGACATCTGAAGTATGATATACCATAATTTCATGTTGTATTTAAGTATCTTCATGGTCGAAACTTAAATAGGGGCATTTGTCATACCCTACTTTTTTACCTAAGATCCCACCTCTTTTGCATCATTTGCCTTTTCATTTTCATTTTGTAGTCAAAGTTCTTGGTCCATGATTTTATTTCTTTTATTTTAATATTATAAGTGGTCTTAATTTTAAGGGTTAAATAAGTTTTTGGTCCCTCTAAATATTTCAAATTTCATTTTTAGTCCCTCTAAATTTTTCTTTCAAAGAATGGTCCTCCTAAAAAATTAAATTTTATTTTTTGGTCCCACCTGACAAAATCGTAGCTAAAATGGTCTCTAATTCTGCCGCTAAATAAAAACTGTCGCTAAAAACCATCACTAAGTTGTAAAAACCGTCGCTAAATTGCAGGAGGAACCAAAAGTTAAAATTTAATTTTTAGGAGGACTATTCTTTGAAGGAAAATTTTAGAGGGACTAAAAACGAAATTTGAGATATTTAGAGGGACCAAAAACTTATTTAACCCTAATTTTAATCTTAATTCAATTTAAAATATCTTTTCTAAGTTGGATTATTATTAAAATTTAAAGAATTTTTTAAAGTCTTTTTCTTATTTTCATTTGTGGCATTTTTCAAAATCAAGTTAATTTATTTTTGTCTTCATTTAAATAATAACTAATTTTGTTTGTTTAAAGTAATTAAGTTAGTAAATACCTACATTTAAGTGAATTTATCATTTTTATTTTAAATGACCATTTTTATTAATTGAATTTTGTTATTTTTGCATTTAGTCTTACTAACACTTTTTTTTGTTTTATTCTTTGTGTCTTATTGTCAAAATAAAAAATAAAAAATATTACAAAGTACAATTCATACAGAATGACAAAAATCAAATATAATTTGCAAATTGAGTTTTTAATCACTTAACAAACACACTTACATTCAATCCTCACCATCAAAATCAAAGTTATCAATGGTCAAGAATGCCACAAACAAAGCACATGGATTCTCACTTTTGACTCCAAGATTCCTCCCAAAACTCACCTCAATTCTTGCTAAAAATAAGACATTTCTTTCTCTCATTTGAACTAGACACTAAAACCGTCAATAGCAATCCAATATATACGGTACATATTATCTTATCTAACATTTGCACCTTCCTAATTTTTATATATATTTTATTTAATGTAAAAAATTTATATAGTTTATTTTCTTTATTTAAGTTCTTAGTTAGTTAAATATAATTAATCTAGTTTTTATATATAAAAAAACAACAATAAAAATAAAAATATCATAAAAATATATTGGTATTATATTATATTGCTTATTATTGCATCGCAATTTTGGAGTTTAATTTCAATTTAGCTTACGAGAACCGTATGAATGCATATATTTTTTTGGCCATTGTTTTGGTGTTTTGATGTTTTTTTTTTGTGTGGATTTTCTCCTTTAATTTTCATATAAAAATCACTTTTTTTTTAATTATTGATTTTATTTCTTTAGGGCCATTTGGTTTTCCCCTTATCTTTCATCTTACTCTTCCTCATCAATTTCTTTGGTTTTATTTGTTCTATTTTGATCAATTTGGTAAGCATTTGAACTCTTAAGTTCATCTAAGCTTGTTGGATATTTGATGAACTTTCATCATTCCCAATCTACCTCTAGATGATCTTTTGATCATTCAAGGTACTTGGGGTTGATAATAGAGTTGTCATAATGTATATTTTCTTGACTTTATCTTGATCCTCAATGTTTATTAAACATACTACATGTATTAGAGAATGAAGGAAAAATACTCATTTTGGTCCCTTAACTATGCCCTTGGGTTCAGATTGATCCCTTAATTTCTTTTCGTGTCACTTTGGTACCTTAACTTCAAGACGTTTCATTTTAGTCTATTTTATCTAATTAGCGAGTGAAAAACATTGAAATTGGTCGGTAAATCCATTGCTAATTAGGCAAAAAGAACTAAAATGAAACATTTTGAAAGTTAAGGGACCAAAGTGACACGAAAAAAATTAAGGGAACAATCTGAACTCAAGGGTATAGTTAAGGGAGCAAAATGAGTATTTTGCCGAGAATGAACTTTAAATTGTCATTTCTCTAACATGTATAGGTACATACATTCTATGCTTCATATGAAGCTACATTTGTCCTGATCAAATTATTAATCATTAACACTAACTTTATATTGTACTAACTTACTTTAATGTCATTTATTATTTCGTACTTTATATTTCCGTATTTTTACTTTTCCATTTTTTTTATACTTTTATGACATTTATCATTCATAACATTTTATTTTTTTTCCGCTTGTTATAAGCTACTTAATAAATAAAAACACAAAATTGATTCTTTAATCTTTGGACTATGGTTACTATCTCTTTTCGTCAAATGTATGGTTCTTGTTTGGTCTTCATCTAATTATTTTCCTTGTGTTTTAATATAAGGGAATGGATTGCGTTTGTTGACTATTTTTGTCATGTTTTAGTCTTGACTTGTATGCTTGTTAATTCCTTTGTATATCTTTTGTTTATGTCCAGTTCTAAACCCATTTTAAACTTACACCTCTTTCAATAAAAACCTTGACTTTGTTAAGTGAGTTTCAAACTCTTTTCTTTAATAAATACTTCAAGATACTTAAGCATATCAAAATAATTTCAAAAGACTAAAAGACACATACTTAATGAAATATTTTGTCACTTTGGCTTTAATTTTAAAATCTTTTTCTTAAAATCAAACAAAACAAACCCTTTTGCTATTTGTACCCCAAACTACGAGGTTCTAATCCTTTATTGATACGTAGACATACAACTTTATGTCTTTCCTAATAAAAAATCTAATAAAAAACACTCACTTTCTCATCTCCACAATATTTTGCAAACAAACCAATTTTAGCTAAATACACAAATATTACATGAGGTTCTGTGATACGGTGGCAGAACCGACTGTTATATACTGGTTTTTGCATTTTTTGTTCGCAAATGTGCGGTAAGCAAGAGTCGCCACCGTCTTTTCTTTTATCCAACAAAAGAAAGGGTGAAAAAAAAACAGAAAAAGACCTTTTCGAGATTATGGAAAGGGAAGGTATTAGCACCCTTTCCATCTATGGTTTTCCACGGGCTCTTATAGGTTTTCTCATTTTTCAAGATGCTTTTATGCTCTGTGTGTTTGAAAATGTTTTGAAAAAAATGCCTTAGTACGGAGAACTTTGTAATGTTTCTCGGGATAGTAGAGAACGTATACAAAGTGTTTGAAAAATGTCTTTTGAGAAAGTAGTTTTCTGTGTAAGTGCAAAAAAGTATTTTTTGAGCAAACTTCTGACAGCTATCTACTTTTATACTCGAAAAGGTTATTCTTTTTCTCATTTCCTTTAGAAAATGCTATCCTAGTATTAGTGAGTAGGTAGTCTTGTCATTGGATGTTTTAGGGACAATCGAAGGGACGTTACAGTCACGAAGGCAATTATGGTGATGCTTTAGCAATTCTGTTTTAGGGACTAGATCATTTACTGAGAAGGTAATTGTAGGGTCATCGAGGAACTATGATCTTTTAATTTTATGGATCTTTGCTAAAGCATTCCCGCCCCATTACTGTTTTATTGAAGGGAACCAAAGTGAGCGTACCTTAGAGGTGCCTGTGTGCAATTGTGTTGTGTTTCAGTTATTTTTGTCTTTTTATTAAGTTTGCTAGCGTTTGATTTCAGTCTTTGTCATACATGTCTAGTTACTAGAAGTTAATTAGAAATGCAATAAAAGAAAAATGGAGAAAATAGAGGTCCTGCGCTATTACAATGCTTCGGGAAGGGGATTTACATTATACAATGATAATGGGGAATAAAGCAGTAAATATCCTAATTTATCTATTACACCCAGTAAACAAATACAATAATAGTAAAATATGGAATTAAATAAACACGCGTGAAAATAGAAAAGACGTCTAAAAATCCTAAAGAAGAGATGTCCTTTTTTGTTGTTTTTGGTATAAAAGAAAACAAGGCCTAAGTCTATTTAATTTTGATTTTAAGAAGAAAAAAAGTTAAAATAATTAATTAATTAATTAATTTACAAAATTAATTTAGTTGGAAACACAACTAGCCTAATATTTTTTTGTGATTTTTGATTTTAATGTTACATAAAAAGATAAAAAGTCTACTAAAAAATAAAGAAAAGAAACAAAAGCAAAATAAAAGTACAATGAGGCATCCTTCGATTGGGGTGAAGAATGGGGGGGGGGGGGAGTTCGATCAAAAGTGAAAGAGATATGGCCTCTTCAATTCAGGAGAGAGGCCTTCGTTCAATTGGGCTAGTGAGTTGCCTTCTTCGATTCAGGAGGCTAAGGCTTTGATTTAGACAAGGTATCTCTTTTGATCTGAGATGTTATACCTGCAAAAGTACGTTAGCGAAATAAAATGCAGGACCTGGGTATCGAAACCCAGGTCCTTCGATTATGCGCGCGTGGGGTCTTTTCAGGATATGTCTATAGCAAATGTTAGCAAGCGAAGAACATAACCTGTGGGCCAAACCCAAGCCCTTTGATCCTGTCTAGGATGGCAAATCGAAGGTAACAACAAGTATGGACGTGTAATACAAATACAAGGTTGGACAGTTTACTCTCTCTTACCAGTAGATTGAAGCTTCAATTTGGGCACTTCCTGGATGTAGGCACCTTCAATCCGGGGCTTCTGGGCTTGGCTACTTTTGTTGAGGGGTGGATTTTTCTTGGAAAATTCTAGCAACCTTTGACGGATTTTGTGGGAAGCCTCTCTCCAATGATTTTTGGTTCTCCCCCTCTTTTGCAACACTTGTAATCTGTTTATATAGAGCGGGTAGAGGGGACAAGAAGGCAAATGTTTAAATAACCTTGATTGTGTTTGAAAGCCATGAATAGGAATTTGTAACGTTGGCAAAACAAATGGGATCTTGTCTCTTTTTTTTTATAATTTGAATGATATGTAACTGGCCTTTGAATGCTCTCTTTCGAATGGGCTGATGGCCTCATTCAAATGAGCTCTTTGAATGCTCTTCGAATGGACCCTTTGAATGCTCTTTGAATGGACCTTTGAATACTCTTCGAATGGACCCTTTAAAAGCTCTTCGAATGGACCCTTTGAATATTCTTTGAATGGACCCTTTTAAAGCTTCTTCGAATGGACCTTTTAGAATGCCAATCGAAGGGCCTTTATTGACATGCCAATCGAAGGACACTGTTACCATGCCTGTCGAAGCTTCCTTGACACAATGCATAATATCTTTTCACTATGTCCGCATTAATAGGGTGAGGAAGGTCGTCACCATCCATGGTGGTCAGAATCATGGCTCCACCAAAAAATATGCTTTTGATCACAAATGGCCCTTCGTACGCGGGAGTCCATTTTCCCTTGGGATCACCTTGCGGAAGTATGATGCGCTTGATTACTAGATCACCCACTTGATACACTTGACGTCTGACCTTTTTTTTGAAAGCCTTGATCATCTATTTTTGATACATTTGACCATGACAGACAGCAGTAAGCCTTTTCTTGTCAATCAAATTTAGTTGATCAAGTCGATTCTGGATCCAATCATCTTCGTTCAAGCTTGCATCCTTCATGATCCTCAGAGAAGGGATCTGGACCTCAATAGGTAGGACCACTTTCATACCATATACCAGAGAATAAGGCGTTGCCCCTGTCAACGTGCGTGCTGAGGTGCAGTAGCCATGAAGAGCAAATGGTAACATCTCATGCAAGTCTTTGTATGTCACCATCATCTTCTGTACGATTTTCTTGATATTTTTGTTAGCAGCTTCCACAGTGCAATTCATCTTCAGCCGACAAGGGGAAGAATTATGATGCTGGATCTTGAATTTCTTATAGAGTTCGGTGATCATTGTATTATTGGGATTTGTACCATTGTCAGTAATGATTCTCTCTGGCACACTATATCGATAAATCAGGTTGTGCTTGATAAACTGCACCACAACATTCTTAGTAACAGAAGCAAAAGAGGCAGCCTCAACCCACTTCGTGAAGTAATCAATGGCCACTAAGATGAAGCGATGCCCATTGGAAGCGGTAGGCCTAACCTCTCCGATCATGTCAATTACCCACATTGCAAAGGGCCATGGATCCGTTAAGACGTTCAAAGGAACCAAAGGTACATGCACCTTATCATCATAGATATATCATTTGTGACAAGTTCGAGAGTGCTGATAACAGTCTGCTTCTATAGTTGACCAATAGTATCCTACCCGTAGGATCTTTTTAGCCATCGTGTGTCCACTAGAGTGGGTTCCAAAGGTACCTTCGTGTAAATCTGTCATAATCCTCCATGCTTCGCTCTTATCTATGCACCAAAGTAAAGTGGAGTCATGGTTGCGCTTATAGAGGATTTCATTACTGAGGAAGAACTTTGCGGCGAACCTCCTCAGGAACTTCTTATCATTGACCTCAGATTCTTGAGCCTAGAGATACCTCTTCACTTCATGGAACCAAGGTTTATCTGCTACTTCTTCAGTGTCAGTCTCGTAGCAATATGCCGGTTCATCCAACCTTTCAATAGTGATCCGAGGGGCCTCATTATCCCACCTGACCTTGAACATAGATGACATGGTAGCTAGCGCGTCCGCTAACTGATTGTCTTCTCGTGGGAAATGTTCAAAGGTGACCTCTTCAAAGTGTGGAAGCAATGTCAACACATGTTCTTTATAAGGGATAAGATTCGGGTGCTTCGTGTCCCACTCACCTTTGACTGTGCTGATTACCAAGGCTGAATCCCTGAAAACTCTCAAGAACTTGGTCCTCAGGTTAATAAATTCTTTGAGACCCATGATGCATGCTTCATACTCCGCCATATTGTTGGTACAGTTGAAGCATAATCTGGTCGTGAAAGGAGTATGACAACCCTCAGGAGATATGAATACAGAACTGATGCCATTGCCGAGTGCGTTGGAGGCTCCACCAAAAACCATAGTCCATTGGGATCCTTCTTCGGGTCCTTCATCTGATCCAGGTTCTTCATATTCAGTAACCAACATAATATTCTCGTCCGGGAACTCAAAATTCATGGACTGGTAGTCATCCACGACTTGATGAGCCAAATGACCGGCTAATAAACTTCCCTTGATAGCTTTCTGGGATGTGTATTGGATATCATATTCGGTCAAGATCATTTGCCATGTTGCTATTCTTTCGGAGAGAGCAGGCTTTTCAAAGATGTACTTGATCGGATCCATCTTAGATATCAATAATGTGGTATGGGTCAACATATACTGTCTCAGTCTGCGAGCAGCCCATGCCAAAGCGCAACAAGTTTTCTCGAGCAGTGAGTATCTTGTTTTACAGTCGGTAAACTTTTTGCTAAGGTTGTATATTGCATGCTCTTTTCGACCAGACTCGTCATGCTGCCCCAGCACACACCCCATTGAATTATTTAATACCGTTAAGTACATTATCAAAGGTCTTCCTTCAATTGGAGGCATCATAATTGGAGGCTCTTGAAGGTATTCTTTGATTCTTTCGAAGGCAGTCTGGCATTCGTCATTCCACTTTACTACTTGATCTTTCTTCAAGAGTTTAAAGATTGACTCGCAAGTAGAATTTAAATGGGAAATGAACCTGGCAATATAATTTAGGCGTCCTAAGAAACCTCTGACCTCCTTCTCAGTGCGAGGGGCCGACATCTCTTGTATAGCCTTCACCATTACAAGGTATACCTGAATACCTTTGTCACTGACAATGAAACCTAGGAGTTTACCAGACCTTACCCCGAAGATGCAATTGTTCGAATTTAACCTCAACTTGTACGTCTTCAACCTATTAAACATCTTTTGCAGATGATCAAGGTGCCCTTCCTCCGTTTGAGACCTGGCTATAATGTCATCAACATAGACTTCTATTTCATGGTGAATCATGTCATGGAACAAAGCTACCATGGCTCGCTGATAGGTTGCCCCAGTTTTCTTCAACCCAAATGGCATCACTTTGTAGCTGAAAGTGCCCCATTGTGTGACAAAGGTTGTATTCTCCATGTCTTCAGGTGCCATCTTGATCTGATTGTAACCAGAGAAACCATCCATGAAGGAAATGACCTTGTGTTGTGCGGTGTTATCAACCAGAACATGAATGTGGGGAAGTGGAAAGTCATCCTTGGGGCTTGCCCTGTTCAAATATCGGTAATCCACACACATTCGTACCTTGCCGTCCTTTTTAGGTACCGGGACCACGTTAGGAACCCATTGGGGATAAGAAGTGACAGCTAGGAACCCAGTGTTGAACTATTTCATAACCTCTGCTTTGATTTTCTCTGATATTTCAGGGCGCATATGGCGAAACTTCTGCTTTACTGGAGGGAAATCTTCTTTAGTTGGAAGATGATGAACCACAATACCCGTGTCTAGTCCTGACATGTCTTTATATGACCAGGCAAATATTTCAACATAATCATTCAACATCAGAATCAAATGCTGTTTGACATGAAGCTCTAAATTTTCACGTATCTTGACGTCTTTTCTGTTCTCTTATGTGCCCAAATTCACTGTCTCAACTGGCTCTTCATGTGGCTGTATAGCCATTTCTTCCTGCTGTAATAGTATGGAAAGTTCTCTGGATACCTCATAATCTTCCTCACCTTCGTCCTCGACTTGGTTGATCAGATTTTCAAAGTCATAATCGAGAATAACATAACTATTATCAACGGGATCCAGAGTGGATATGGATCTGTAGTTTGATACGGGAGTGTGTGTAAGAGTGTAGCTGTATAGACAAAGTAAAAGAAAAGAAAAACAGAGTGTGTAAAATTTGTATGAATAAACATCCAATGCTTTATTAATGCCATATGAATTTGAATTATGATAGCCCTCACAAATAAACCAGTGTGCCCCGGGTAAGACACAAGGCTATAGAGTTTATACTATTTAATTATTACATATCCAAAACAAAAAGGATAATTACTTCTGAACAAAAGTAATCGGTAAAAAGTCTCTTTCTGTCCAGTTACTGAGTCCATCACTGGCAGTAGGGAAGATCCAGCTATCCATGTCATCGTCATTGTCATTATCTTTCATGGCGGAGGCAACTTCAAAAACATTGATTTCCGAGTCGTGCTTAGGCATGGGTGCAGTTATGACGTTGGGAGTCTCAGGGGGATTGAATTTAATCTCCTTTGCCTCGATCAGATCCTGCACCTTGTTTTTCAAGGCCAAACAGTTGTTAGTATCATGGCCTGGACTTTCAGAGTGGTAAGAACAATGAGCCTTAGGGTTGTAGTGAGGAGAGGTAGTGTTGGGATTCTTCGGAGATTCTCGCAAGGTTACCCGATTGGTCTTCAATAATTGTGGCAAAATTTGAGACAACATCATATTTATCCGGGTAAACTGCTTTACCAAATTTTCTGTTCTCAGTTTATTGTTCCTTTGTTGGGTGGGTGCAGGTGTAGAGATCATGACAGCCCCTACCGCTGGACGACGCTCAATTCTGTCCTGATTCCTTTGATGGTACATAACACCAACCTCTTTCTTCCCATTAAATGGATTCCTTACTGTATTGGAGGATGCATCCTTTTGAATCTTCCCACTCCGGATTCCAGCTTCCACCTGTTCTCCTGTCAAAATCAATTCAGTGAAGCCGGCTGAGGTACTTCTAATTAGATGATTGAAAAAATGGATCCAACAGGGTCCCCAGAAACATATCCACTAGTTCCTTATCAGAAAGGGGAGACTGGACTCTTCCTGCTAAGTCCCTCCACTTCTGAGCATAGTCCTTAAAGCCCGCAGTCGAACCCATAGACATATTTTGGAGTTGTGCACGGGTGGGAGCAAGGTCTACGTTGTACTGATACTGCTTGTAGAAAGCAGTAACCAGGTCCTCCCAATTAGGGATGTTGGCTCCTTCCAGCTGGTAGAACCATTCTAGTTGAGTTCCGGATAGTCTATCCTGAAAGAAGTGGACACATAAGTCCTTGTCAGCAGTGTGAGGCTGGATCTTCCTCATATAAGATCGGAGGTGCATCTTGGGACATGAGACCCCATCATATTTGACAAACACCAACACCTTGAACTTTTGTGGGATGACAACCCCAGAGACCAAACCCAGCTCTTCAAAATCCAGACCCGGTACTTTCCGGACTTCCATTGCATTTAAACGATCCTCCAGCTATTTATATTTTTCATCAGCAGGAGGATACTGCTCCTCATCATAGTCAGATTCATCATCAGATTCTTTGGGACCGGAGTCTTCCTCTCTTGTTTCCTCTTCTTGACTGTTTTCTCCCTTTGATGAAGTTATTTGTTCAGAAGCTTGCTACACTGGTCCTCTGATCCTTCTTCCCAGATTCACTAACCCAGACGACTCCTTTGGCTTCTTCTTCTCTTTAACAAGCAGGGCTTTCATTTCTTCTTGCCTCTTGGTCAGAGCCATGATCATCTATTGAAACTGAGCATTCTGAGTATGTATATCCTTCACTGTTTGTTCTAGAGCCATTACTGAAATAAATAGCGACGGAGATGAGAAACCTGCTATGAAACATGTCCATGAAATGATACGTATAATATGTTTATGAAATGTTTTTCAAGGACCTTACTGGACTTAAGCTCTTTTAAACAAAACAAAGAGCAAAACATTTTATTAGCAAGTTTTTAAAGAAACAAAAGATTACACAAGGATAAACATTAAAAAGAAGTTCCTAAGTCTCCCATGGGCGTTTCCTCTTGGTGTTGAGGTTTCTCTCTTCATGAAGTTGTTTTGTTAATTCCAGCACCTTTTTCTCACTTGCATAGAATTGTGCCTCAAAAGTATCTCGTTCCCTACTTGAGCTGAATCCAAGACTTTTGTAACTCTTCGAAGTTGGTTGGCACATCAGGATGGAGAATAATACAGGACTCGTCCCCTTGGACAATAAGTTCTAAGATCACCGGTAAGATGGAATCGTATGGCATCATAAGACTTTGGGCTCGAGCTCTCACCTATTTGAGATAAGGTTCCAAAGGGATGAAGTTCTTGCGCTTCAAAGTCTTACAATCAGTCCTCTTAACAATGCCACAAGAGAAGATGAACCTCCAACGATAATTTTTCAAATCATCTGAGTAGTTGAACATAATACTATGGATGAGCATATCCGGTGGACCATCTCTCTGTGCTTAGCCAAACTGACGTAGTGCTAAAGAAGGATTGTAGGTGATACCTCCCCTAATTCCCAAGAGTGGCACATTAGGAAATTCTCAGCAGCGATCAATAAAAGAAATGTCTTCTTGAGAGCGAGGACACCAATGGATGAGCGAGAGACATTAGTCTTTGACTCCATCTTAAGCCTAAATCATTTTGCATTATTGACCAAGGAAGGTGCAAAATAAACCACCTATATAGCAGAGGGGTGAAACACATGAGAGTTCGTCACTTCTTCAAAGTACGAGTATGGAGAGAATGTAGGATTTCCCTGAGCAAGGAAGGAACTAGATTGTGAGCAAGAAAGATGTTGATGGCATTCACATCTATAAGTTGATCTGAATTAGGAAACATGACTAACCCATAGATCAAGAGGGCTAATACATCTTCGAAGGCATGATAACTCATAGCATCTAGGAAAATCTGAGCTTTCTTCATCAAGAAATTTGCAAGGAGACCCTTAACTTCACTTCTTTTTTCCCAACTGGATTCAATGTCAGATGGCTTCAAGTGCAGAGCTACGATAACATATTCAGAAGCTGGGTCTTGTTCTAAACATAGGTAAACCAAGTAACTTAGAGAATTCCTCCAGGGTAGGAACCAGTTGGTAATTGGGGAATGTGAAGCAATGGTGCTTAGGGCTGAAGAACTGGAATAAGAGACTCATCAAGCCTTCGTCAAACCCGGTGGTAACCAAACTGAGCAAGTGACCATGTCTCTTATGGAATGATGAGTCCTCGGGGACTTTCAAGACTAATTCCTTGAGCTTAGGAGTGACTTCTGTGAAGCGAATCCAGATGGTTTTTCTGTGACTTGAATTCATATCCTACAAAATAGCCAAGAGGTAAATCCAGCAGGTCCTTGAAATGATTAATATATATGAATGTCATGATGTTTATGATGTCATGATTATGCTAAAAATTATAGATAAACACAAGCAAATCACACGATAGACCTTAGGTTCGAAAGCTTGCATGAGTTTTTAAGGTATGTACCCTCTTGAATGTTTAGTTGGCTCAACCTGTCCTATTAATAGTAAGCGGGTATTAAAGAGCCTCAATATCACTAACCTTCCCTTCAGAAATTATTTCAGCTCCGCCCCAAAGTATTGCGGCCGAAAAATCCTGAAAGTCCAGCCTCAATGAGTGTAGTATCGAGTATCAAGCAATCTTCGGTCGGAACCAAAGTCGGTTATCTCACTATTTCCTAATGGCTAGGATGAGTCAATTAAAGGTTCTAAATGTTAGTTAGTGCTTAGTGACACTATGAGGAAGCCTAATGGTATCCTTAACTTACTCAAGGAACATTAGAACAATCCAAAGCATCGCGCTAACGTAGCCACCACTTCGTCCATATCGATCTACGCCATACAACCTCCATGGTTTATTGCTACTTACCTAATAAGGTGCCCCAGATCCGGGTGTAGGATCTTTTAGTAACAACCCAAGAAATACCTTAAGATAAAGAAAGCAAACACACAATAAAGCAATTTAACAATGAACTAACTGTAAGGTAAACCCCACTTTTTATTTTCCCCAGCAGATCCCACAGTTCTGTGCCCTGGTGGCAGAACTGACTGTTATATACTGGTTTTTGCATTTTTTGTTCGCAAATATGCGGTAAGCAAGAATCACCATCGTCTTTTCTTTTATCAAACAAAGGAAAGGGTGAAAAGAATAGAAAAAGAAATTTTCGAGATGTTTTCTGAGTAAGGGGGTAGATTATGGAAATGGCAGATATTATCACCTTTTCCATCTGTGGTTTTCCACGGGATCTTAGAGGTTTTCTCATTTTTAAAGATGCTTTTATGCTTTGTGTGTTTGAAAATGTTTTGAAAAAAACGCCTTAGTACGGTGAACTTTATAATGTTTCTCGGGATAGTAGAGAATGTATACAAAGTGTTTGAAAAATATCTTTTGAGAAAGTAGTTTTCCGTGTAAGTGCCAAAAAGTATTTTTTGAGCAAACTTCTAACAACTATCTACTTTTATATTCGAAAAAGTTGTTCTTTTACTCATTTCCTTTAGACAATGCTATCCTAATATTAGTGAGTAGGTAGCCTTGTTGTTGGATGTTTTAGGGACAATCGAAGGGACATAAGTCATGAAGGCAATTACGAAGATGCTTTAGCAATTCTGTTTTAGGGACTAGATTATTTACCGAGAAGGCAACTCTAGGGTCATTGAGGGACTATGATCTTTTGATTTTATGGGTCTTTGCCAAAGCATTCCTTCCCCATGACTGTTTTATTGAAGGCAACCAAAGTGGGCGTACCTTAGAGGTTCTTGTGTGCAATTGTGTTGTGTTTCAGTTATTTTTATCTTTTTATTAAGTTTTCTACCATTTAATTTCAGTCTTTGTCATACTTGTCTAGTTACTAGCAGTTAATATGAAAATCAGTAAAAAGAAAATGCAGAAAATAGAGGTCCTACGCTATTACAATATTTCGGGGAGGGGATTTACATTATACAAGGATAATGGGGAATAAAGTAGTAAATATCCTAATTTATCTATTACACCAAGTAAACAAATACAATAATAGTAAAATATGGAATTAAATAAACGCAAGTGAAAATAGTAAGGACGTCTAAAAATCCTAAAGAATAGAAGTCTTTTTTTGTGGTTTTTGGTATAAAAGAAAACAAGGCCTAAGTGTATTTAATTTTAATTTTAAGAAAAAAAAGTTAAAATAATTAATTTATTTATTTACAAAATTAATTTAGTTGGAAAAACAACTAGACTAATATTATTTTGTGATTTTTGATTTTAATGTTAATTAAAAAGATAAAAAGTCTGCTAAAAAAATAAAAAGAAACAACAGCAAAATAAAAGTACAATGAGGCATCCTTCGATTGGGGTGAATAAGGGGGGAGTTAGATCCAGAGGGAAAGAGCCTCTTCGATTCAGGAGAGAGGCCTTCTTTTAATTGGCCTTCTTCAATCCTGAGCGCGCTGGGTCTTTTCAGGCTATGTCTGCAGCAAATGTTAGCAAACGAAGAACAAGATCTAGATGCCAAACCCAAGCCCTTTGATCCTGTCTAGGATGGAAAATCGAAGGTAACAACAAGTATGGATGTGTAATGCAAATACAAGGTTAGACAGTTTACTCTCTCTTACCAGTAGATTGAATCTTCGATTTGGGCACTTCTTGGATGTAGGCACCTTCGAACTGGGGCTTCTGGGATTTGCTACTTTTGTTGAGGGGTGGCTTTTTCTTGGAAAATTCTAGAAACCTATGATGGATTTTGTGGGCAGCCTCTCTCTAATATTTTTTAGTTCTCCTCCATCTTTTGCAACACATGTGATCTCTTTATATAGAGGGGGTAGAGGGGACAAGAAGGAATAGGATTAAACAACCTTGATTGTGTTTGAAATCCATGAATACGAATTTGTAACGTTGGCCAAACACATGGGATCTTGTTTTTTGTTTAAATTTGAATGATATGTAACTGGCCTTCGAATGCTCTCTTTCGAATGGGCTAATGGCCTCCTTCGAATGGCCTCTTTGAATGCTCTTCGAATGGACCCTTTGAATGCTCTTCAAATGGACCCTCTGAATACTCTTCAAATGGAACCTTTAGAAGCTCTTCGAAAGGACCCTTTGAAAGCTCTTTGAATGGACCCTTTGAATATTCTTCGAATGGACCCTTTGAAAGCTTCTTTGAATGGACATTTTGGAATGCCAATCGAATGGACTTTGTTGACATGCCAATCGAAGGACACTGTTACCATGCCTGTCGAAGCTTCCTTGACACAATTCCAAATCGAAGGATCCCTTGCCTTGCCAATCGAAAGGCTTGGCCCAGGGTCAAACGAAGGGGTCTTTCAGAATGCCAATCGAAGGCCTTGACATAATGCCAATCGAAAGGCTTGTCATGAGGCCAATAGAAAGGCCTTGTGTCCATGCCAATTGAAGGGCTTGGCCACCATGCCAATCGAAGCATTTGGAATATCAATCGATACTCTTGGCTACAATGCTAATAGAAGAATATTGTCCATGCCAATCAAAAGGCTCCTTCAGAATACCAAGGGTCTTTCAGAATGCCAGTCGAAAGGTATTAAAAATTTTCCTTTTTTTTTTCTTAGGCAAGGGTTTATGGTCAGTCATGTAGGGGAAGACCTTGGGAAATATGAGAGGGAAAATTTTGGGGTAAAACAGGTTCCTATAGGGTACTATAAATGCATTGGGTGCTAACACCTTCCCTTTGCATAACCATCCCCTGTACCTTAGATCTCTTTATTGCATTGCCCTTGCTTTACTTTTAGTTAACTTCTTGCTTTGCATGTTTATATTGAGTTTTATTCTCTCTTTTCACCTACTCTTGGAAATAATAAAGCGTGATGGCGACTTTCACTATATGAGTTAAGTTAATCAATGGCTTGATCTCAAATTTTCTCCCCTACAGTCTCACATTGATTAAAAAAGTGAAAACTTGAATATTTATAATTGAGAGAATACACACATATCGAATTAAGGTTTGTAGTGAGTATGTGGTATTGTGGTGTGTCTCTCACACGCTGTGTAACTCATAAGGAACTATCCCTATGTAAAAATGATCACTCGTATTGACTCCCCATAAATTAATAACCTAAAAATGGTATCACGAGTCATTGGTTCGAGTGAAGGACTAACTCACTCGTATCAAAAGTACTCCTCACGTGGTGGTGGATAGGAGGCATCTCGTTGAAAAAGTGTCAATGGTACAAGTTTAAGTGGATGAATAAGCTTTTGTTTGAGCGGGAGTATTGTTGATAGACTCACACTTGAAGTGAATGTTGAGAAAAATTATGTGCGAGTTAAGAAGTGTTGAGAAACAAAAGTGCGGGGAAGTCCCACATTAATTAGATAAATGGAGACTTGAGCATTTATAAGTAAGATAACCCACACATCTATACCTTAAGGTTTTGGGTGGGTATGTGACGTGTCTCTCATAAGGTGTGTTGCTCATAAGGAAAGACCTCAATGTAAAAATGTTCCATTGTGTTGACCCCTTCGAATTGATGATCCCTCATGGGGAAAATAAATATAATTGGTCTATCTATCAAATAGATGTTAAATCTGTGTTTATTGAATGGACCACTTAAAGGAGAAGTGTATTTAGAACAACCCGTAATTTTGTTATGAAAAACTGAGAGTCAAAGTTCTACAAGTTGAAGAAACCTTTGTACGGTTTAAAATAAGCTCTAAGAGCTTGGAACAATAGGATTTATGATTTTTTAAAGGAGGTTGGCTTCAAGAAGTGTGTAACTGAACACTGTGTGTGTGTGAATAAAGATATAAATGAAGGACATTCTTCCTTGTTGCTAAATTAACATTTAGGGAAATTTTTTGTTGAAGATTTTCTTTGGTGAGATCTACATCTAGACAAATTGTTAACTTTGAAGATTCATCAAAAACTAGATCATCCTCACTTTTCATTCTTGCTCTTTTTCCATATCTATTTTCCACCTCTATTTCTTCTATTCTCATTTCAATTTTTTCATCCAATGGCATAAATTTTTCTTCTTCTTGTTCTTTTTCAACTTCTTCTTCATCAGCTACTTCCCATTCATCTTTGACTTCTCTTGCAACTTCACCGCTCATAGGATTATCCAACATATTTCCATTAAAACCTAAATTCTATTAAGATGCCACTTGTTTAGATAATTGTCGAATTTGATTTTGAAGATTATTCATTGCTTCCAAGTTGCTTTGAGTAAACATCATAAATCTGTTCAAAGTCTCTTCTGGAAGGGATGAGTTCCTTAATGGCAGGTCTTGAGGAGCTTATTGGTTAAAATGTTTAAATCAATTGTTACTCTAGTTTAGAATCAAATGATCATCCCAAAATGGATTGTCAATGTTGAAGTAAGGAAGCGAATCTTCATAAATACCTGCATAATGCGCTTCTTCAATGTATGGTAAAAAAATAGCCATTTGTGTGACCTTCACTACAAAAATCTCACTTTAATGCCCATGCTAGATTAACATTTGTTGGAACTAAAGTTGATCCCCAATTTTCTTTAATAAAGCTTGAAGTTGTGCTAATAGAACATGTTGAAAATCAACTTTGTCATACATGCTTTCTTTACCTCTCATACACAATCAAAAGAAACATTCGATAGTAGCAGTGAAGTATATAATAAAAAATTAACAGAAAGAAAATAATAGTAATAATAATAATAATATGAATAAAAATAAAATAAGAAAATACAAAATAAATTCTAAGTATTAACAATAACCAACTAAAAAATGGGAACTAAAACAAAAATAAAGATAAAATAGAAGATAAATAGCAACTAAGAAAATTCAAAATTTAAACCTAAAAATCTAAAAATAACAAACTAAGCACAAAAATTGCCTTATTGAAATTTGCATTCGCTGACAACGGCGCCAAAACATTGATGGCAAATCTAGTAAGTGTATTAGTCTCATCGAAGTATTAAATAAAATTCGTCTCCACAGGTATTGCAAACTTTAACAAGGTAATTATGTAAAAATTAAGTAAATAACAATGGGGGGTTTCACAATTAATTTGGTTCGTAAATAAAACCAGAAAATAGTTGGAATAAAATTCAATGGCTAAAGGCGATAAGATCTTATTTTAACTCCCCTATTCATTCTTATTGATGAACCATGCATTAATCAAATTATAATATGTTTAAGTATTATTGCGAACTAACACGTCCGCAACACCCAATTTTTTTGGTGTACAACTCACTAACCTAAACAGTAATTCTCTAATTCTTTAGGTCAATTCAAAGGTAAATTATGCGTTCTAAGTTTTTTTTTTCAAAAATCACAACTTATAATTTCCCTAGATCATATCGGTAGACTAACAGTCAGAAATTCCTACTTGTATGATATCAATTCATGCATTCTCAATACTCGTGATGGCGAGTATAAAAGTACAAAAGTACATTGTGTCTTCTACTCTCTAGAGTGGTGTAAGGACAAACATTTTTGTACTATTGTCTACTATTCTCACCATGACCGTTGGGAAAAAATGTTGTATTTGTGTTTCTTATTCTATCCTCCAACATATCTCTTTTTCAACTATAAAATGAGTACTTGGAAGAATTTGAAATAAACGAATCAGTTCTACAAAACTACACCAAACAGCTGCACAAACTCCATAGATAATTTTTTTTATAGTTTTGTAAATAAGCAAGGAGATTTTGTTCGTATCTTGCTATCAACACTTTTGTGTTATTGTATTTAAACATCGTGTAATCTGTTTGTGTAGAAGCATCTTTGTATACACGTCTTTGTAATCAACAATTTTTGATAGGTTCCTTAAAAATCCATATTCACATATATTCTCAAGGAATATATAAAAAATTGTTGATTAGAGTCTCTCAATAACTCTGTGAGTCAGGATTCTCAAGAAGACTTTGGCTGCGATCATAGTGGATTTACAATAAGGATCGACAGACATATTAGGGGTGCCAATAAGGTTGATCAGACTTGTTGTGGTTGTCTGTAATTTGGTTGATTATAGTGGATTAAGTCCTTGAGTATAAGGAAAATCACCTTGCGGGGTAGGCTGGAGTAACTTAGTTAACAATAAACCAGGATAAAAATAATTATATTCATTAATTTTTATTCATTTGTTAAGCTTTGTGTTTGAGTTGAGAAAAAATTAAATTCAAGGCAACCTAATTCAAATCCCCGTTTCTTGTATTTCTCGCACCTTCAATTGGAATCAGAGCTCAGGTTCTGATATTTATTTCTATCAAACACTTAACCGTTCTAGATAAAGATCCATACAAGTTTTAAGAATACTATGGTTGATCCTACTCCACCACCACCAACTCCAGTTTCTTATAAAAATAACTACATTGCTAAACCTCCCATTTTTTATGGTGAAAATTTGAATACTGGAAAGATAGATTATAAAATTTCTTTCTAGGTCATGATGTTGATCTTTGGGATATAATGTATGATGGCTATAGCGATAGAATTGTTAAGACTAAGCCATTAGATTGACTTGACTCACATAAATCAAATAAAAATCTCCACCACGCTTTATTGTTTCTAGAGGAATGAGAAAAGAGCGAAAAAACCAAAAAGAGGGGGAGAGAATCTAAGTTCGGGGGGTTTGTTATGTAAAGGAAATTTATTAGCACCCTAAACATCTACGGTACTCCACGATTATGAGAAAATAGAATTTGCGTCATGTCAAAGTGGAGGATATGGCTTAGATTTTAAAATCGACAAAGCCTCACTAAATACCCATGTGGAAAATGTCTCACTTCACTACATACCATAAAAGTATAGTAGCTCGCATCACTACAAAGATTGACAAGAGTTTAATCTTTTGGGAAAATTTTAAAGTAAAAATCCAAAGTGGCAAATATGGTTTGAATGATATTGGTTGACTTTTAGTCTTCTCACAAAAATTGTTAAAGTATTGTTAAGTTGTTTAAAATTTGATTAAAGAATTATTTTTTGAAAATGCATGGATCTAAGTCAAAGTTTATTGTGAAAGCGGTTCAAGTTTAAAAACAAGAAGAGTTTTCAAAAGGAGGGAGAAATTTTTTGAAATTAAAGAATATGGGAGAAGATGAAGGGGTTATCCTAAAACATAACGTAAAATCTAAGGAAAAGAACTGTCTAACCAACAAGAAGCCAACACTTGACATAACCGGTCAATATAGAATTCCCGTCCTTTGGATTGAAACCAAACAAGCAATGATAATAAACGTCTTAAGAAAACCAAGCTTCAAAGGCATTAAGTATTCATAAAAATTGGGCAGAGTAATTGCTGTATACAGATGAATTCCCAATCATAGACAAATCAAATAATTAGAATAACCTGCACACAAAGAAAACAAACAACCCAATGTCTTGGGGTGAACCCCAAGAACTACAGACAAAATAACAATAGAAGCCACAAGTGTCTCAAGGTAGGTCAATGTCTCTACTCCTAAGTCCAAGAAGTCCATAACTCCATCATGCCAAGGATAATAACCAAATAGTCCAAGTAACAATAAAATTTTGTATTGTTCAAGTTGATTATTAAGTATCTTCAAAAACAAAATAAAAAGTCAAGTAAGCAAAAAAAAATGGCATAAAGATAAAGGCTCAAGTAAGCAAAGATGAAAGTAGCATGAAATGAAAATGCTAAAATAAATGGTGCTTAAAGTAAAAGCATAAAAATAAAAGTCAATTGTTAATGAGTTAGAAATTAGAGGTTAGTGGAATGACCATCTTGAAACTTGCATTTGAAAACTTATTAGAAGATTGATAAAATTAAAGCCTCTCAATAACAAGTTTCATTTGATTTTTGTCAAGCATATCATTCATTTCAAAATCTAAAAGCAACAATAAATGATCAACGATGTTTAAATGATTCAATTAGTTCCAAAATTTATGAAGATTCATTCGAGGATTGATAAGACCAAGGCCTCCTAACAATGGACCTCAAGGTTATTGGATCAAAGGTTTCAAATTAAACATAGTCGGGATTGCAAATATAGGTTTGGGCCATGAATGATCATTTCTCCAATCAGGACAAAATTTAGCGCTATGTTAAGAAATCATAAGTGGACTTATATAGAAGTTGCACCTATTTTGAGGTCGGTCAATAGCAATCTTTGTGCCATATGTTTGGAGTGATGATATGTAGATCATCCTCTAACAACATGTAGCACAAAGGAGAAGAGGAGGAGATGAAGAGGGAGCGAATACATTTAATTCAAAAATTTAATCAAACTATCATTAAAATCGTCCATCCATTTTAGTAGAGTTAAACTCAACACTCAAGATCCAATGATGTTAATGAAGTTTATGATCAACAATCACATAGCCAGAATACATTAAAAACTAAATTGCATTAATAAATATAATAAAATAGAAAAAATGATTTTTAAATTGTTTTTGAAATGAAAATAAAAGGTAAAATAGTAAACTATGTTCAAAGTATCAAAGAAAAATTTTAAAAGACCATGGAAAAATCAGAGCTCGCCTAAAATATTTTTATAAGTTTTTTTGGTAATATTTTAAAACAGCAAATTAATTTTAAACTAATTAAAATCACTCAAATAAGTGAAAAGAAAGATAAAAAAATAGTAGAAGTCAAAATAAAATTCTAGAAAAATTTCAAGAGGTCAGAAATGAATAAATTGATTTTTATAAAAATTTTCATAATTTAAAATCATCAAAAAGTATTTTTAAATAATTAGAAACAAGTCAAAATAAAGGAAAAATTATTAAAAAATTTCTAATTTGAAAATAAAATTATGAAAAAATAAAAATCAAAAAGAGAATATTTAAAAATATTTTTGTGTATTTTTTCCGAATTTTTGGGTCAGAAGTGAATTTTCTATGATTTTTTGAAATTAAAAAGAATTAAATATAAAAAAATCAGAAAATAAAAATAAAGTCAAAAAAGTATGGACCATTGGATGAGAAGCAAAACACATTAGTAAACAGATCCAATGGATTTGGTGCCCTGTGCATATCGTAGTATTTTTTGGAAATTATACCAAATCATTTTTTTAATAATTATAAGTGACTTAAAATCTAGCGCGTTGGATGAAGTCTGACTAATGAAATTGATCAGATCCAAGGGTTCCTATGACGCGCACATGGTAAACAGATCCATTGGATAAAATTCAAAAAATCACATGTCAAGCTATCATTGGCTGAAGCACGACACGTAGGTCGTCTTTAACCTCCTGACGCCCTAAATTGAGGTTCCAAAACTGTAAAATTAGAGAACCAGACCGGTACCATTAACTTTGCCTCTTCAAGACGATTCTAATGGTACCCTCGTGCCAAATTTATATAAACCATGAAAGGCTGAATTTGAAGAAAACCAGAAAAAGTAGCGAGCACGAAAATCCCAAGTATCTCTCTCAATTCTCAATGAAAATGCAAACTGTAAGAAGTGTGATAATATGAAGGATGAATAGAGTAGAATATGGCTTTATTTGGTTCAATTTGATTGAGAATTCTACCTGAACGAAGTAGATATAAATTGTTCTAAAACTGGACTTGGTTAACACGATTTAGGACACCTCAAGACTTGATTCTTCTTCTGTTAGCTTCTGGGAAGTTTAAGGATGAAGGATCAATGAAGAAATTGGATTGAAAAATAGAGAACATATGAATTTGAAAACTCAAAAAAGTGAGTTATGCAGGGAGTTTGGAAGGGTGATTTTGGATGTTCAAGCTTGAGGAAATGAGAGGAGTGATGTCCTCTATTTATAGGGAGGCAAATGGGATGTTCAAGCGTGTGGAATGATGAAGTTTGGAGGAAATTCGTGTGAAGTTGCAAACATGAAAAGTGTGACTCATATTTTGCTTAAAATGCAACAAAAACTTGCGTTTCGAGGTGCTAATCACATATGGAAGATTATTAAACATGATTAGAAGTAAAAACATCCAAAAATTTAGTGATTAGAAGCTGAATTGTGCATTACAAATTCTGACTTGGAGGAAAAAATCAGTTTCAAGTGGCTGTCTTTGAACTCATGGTGTATATAATTTAGGGAACCTTAGGGCATGATTCTTAAAGCATTTGAAAGATAAGGTCACAAACTTTACAATGTGAAAAGAATTGGATCAATTAGACTTGAGCTAAAAGTTGTAATGAGTCAAAGTTGGGAAAAAGACGTTGACTTTTTGTACTTAGAAAAATTCTAAGTTTTCCTTCAAAAGTGACCTATAATGTTTTGAGTTCAACCAATGATTTCCTCCAAAATTTAGCTTTGATAAATAATTCTAGCTTGAATTAGATATCCCAAAGAGCATTGTGAAACTTGAATCACTCAAAAGTACCAAGTATTGAAAAAGTTATGGCCTTGCAAAATTGGTGAAAAATCATGAAGTGACCTATAATCTTTTGGGTTCTTAGGGCATCTTCCACTCATTTTCAATATTTGTTCATAAAAGAAGTGTTTAATTTCACATACTTAAGATCATTGTGGAAAAATAATGGGCTCAGGTAGATAAAAATTGACCAAGTTATGATCTTTTGAAGTCACATAAGAGAATTTGATGGCCTATCTAGAGGACTTGTAACCTTTATTCATCATTAGGAATCTTCCATATAAAATTTTCTTGAAATTTTTGAAGTGATTGGTTTATAACTCTTTAAATAGAAGCATGTCTTTGGAATCACTCAAAAATACTAAAAGATGATAAAGATATATCCCTTAGAAGTTCAAACCCCTAGCTCCTAGAGCACCAAAATGACTTGGAAACCCCGTTCACTTTTGACAAACTTTCTTGCACAATAACTTTTTCCATGTAAATATAAGTTGTTGTAGATGATAATAAGAACCCATAGCAACAAAAACCAACTCTAAATGTTAAGAATTGAGAGAGGTATGCACTTGTGATCAAGAAATCAAAAACTTGTCCAATTAGGTCAAACTTCTTCAATCAACTCTTGAATCTTTTGATTTTCTTTGAAAAATTGAGACATGATAAATCATAGTAGACCTTTTCATGATATTACTTTAAATCATCTTAAGTGATGAAGCTTGAATCTCAATGAAGCTTTGTTGAAGAAGGTATGGAAATAAACTCATGAACCTATGAATCAACGTGATGAAATGTGATGTGACCTCACCTGTAGTATCATCCACTAGAGAAAACATTCATTGCATTTGTTAGTTTAAAAGTTAATCAATACAAAACAAATATGATCAAAATATACAAATCAAGGTGCTTGGTGATTCCTCATGAGCAAAGCTAAAGATAGGGAGAAGAACCAAATCCAATTGTGATCTTGATTTGGTTGAATTGATATGAGATGATAAAGGAATCTTTGGGGAAAAAATTAGGGTATAAAAGTTGCCCTTATTTAAGTGTCTTCTATCCGGAGATACAAAGGTTAAAAATATTCGTGTCGACACGATTGAAGATATTTAAATATAAAATAAACCCTATTTTTGGCTCTAAGAGGCCATGTAATGCTTATGATTGTGCATGCAAATAAACAGATCCAAAGATGACACGGGACACCACTGGGGAAACAGAAAATAAAAGATCAAAAGAGAATTAGACCAGGAAAATAAATCACTAGTGAACAGAAGACTCAACTCTATTGTGGTAATGCCCAAGGAGGAGACAAAGTAACATCAACTCAAACTTTGAGGAGAGAAAATAAAGGATAAGAGTGATCGGAAGATAACCATAAACTATCCACTCACTAAGAAGATAGCCAAAAAAGTAATGTCGACCCACAGGGGGAAAGAAGTGGTAGGATAATACCAGCAAACATCAATATTAGAGTAAGTAACAAATGACCAACATCAATACTTATAACTGGAAACAAACGAACTCTTCAGAGCCAAAGGAGTCTCAACGAAGAATTGTCTCCCATAATGAAGAGACTACCATACATTAGAGTAACAAAATATCAACATCGAACTATCTCCCATATTGACGAGACTACCATCCATTGGAGTAACAAATCTCAACAACAAACTATCTCCCATAATGACAAGACTACCATCCACTGGAGTAACAAATCTCAACAACGAAATATCTCCCTAGTGACAAGACTATAATCCATTGGAGTAACAAATCTCAACAACAAACTATCTCACATAATGACGAGACTACCATCCATTGGAGTAACAAAATCTCAACAACAAACTATCTCCCATAATAACGAGACTACCATCCATTGGAGTAACAAATCTCAACAACGAACTATCTCCCATAATGACGAGACTACCATCCATTGGAGCAATAAAATTTCAACAATGAACTATCTCCCATAATGATGAGACTACCATCCATTGGGGTAACAAAATCTCAATCACGAACTATCTCCCATAATGACGAGACTACCATCCATTGGAATAACAAATCTCAAAAACGAACTATCTCCCATAATGATGAGACTACCATCCATTAGAGTAACAAATCTCAACAACAAACTATCTCCCATAATGACAAGACTATCATCCATTGGAGTAACAATTCTCAACAACGAACTATCTCACATAATGATGAGACTACCACCCATTGGAGTAACAAATCTCAATAACAAACTATCTCCCATAATGACGAGACTACCATCCATTGGAGTAACAAAATATCAACAACAAACTATCTCCCATAATGACGAGACTACCATCCATTGGAGTAACAAATCTCAACAATGAACTATCTCTCATAATGACGAGACTACCATCCATTGGAGTAACAAAATCTCAACAAAGAACCATCTCCCATAATGACAAGACTACCATCCATTGGAGTAACAAAATCTCAACAACAAACTATCTCCCGTAATGACGAGACTACCATCCATTGGAGTAATAAATCTCAACAACGAACTATCTCTCATAATGAAGATACTACCATCCATTAGAGTAACAAAATCTCAACAAAGAACTATCTCCCATAATGACGAGACTACCATCCATTGGAGCAATAAATCTTAACAACAAACTATCTCCCATAATGACGAGACTACCATCCATTGGAGTAACAAAATCTCAACAACGAACTATCTCCCATAATGACGAGACTACCATCCATTAGAGTAACAAATCTCAACAATGAACTATCTCTCATAATGACGAGACTACCATTCTTTGGAGTAACAAAAATCATGAATCTTCTCTGGGAACTAACAGACTTTCTGGGGAAGTACATGTTGCTCAAATAAAGAGAGCTGCCACTTGCTGTTATGAGAAGGAGTTGTAATAATGACTTCCTGCGGAAATGCCAATATATTCTTGCTGAGGAGATAAAATCTCTACGTGCAAAATAAATACACATTCTCAAACCGGGAATTAAAGCCTGCAAAAATCAAAATAATAATGTACCGGGGACCATAGATTCAAACCAGAAATAAACCAGAGTGACACAATCGACCAAGGCAGAATCCAATGAGAAATAAACTCAAAAGGAGATCACATTCTACCCAGGTAATAAGCTAAAAAAAGGCTAAAGAAAAATTCTTCCACGAGGGATAACTCAGTGGGTAAATTGATAGGATATACACTTTATGCTTAAGTTTATCAGTCTATTGGAGAGAGGGTAACATAACTATGCAAATAGGGTAATATGCCAACAAAAATTATTATAAATGCAAATGAGCAATGAATTTTAATTTAGCTATGCATGATGTATGTTTGAATGTTAGTATGTATATGCTGACAAAACAAACATACAACACTGAGAATAACCAGACAAAACCAGCTTAAGTAAAGTCAACACTCGACTTAAATCACATCCAGGAGGAATGTTTTATAAGAAAGAAAGCACCAACTGAGGAAACAAATTCCTATTCCACGGCTTAACTTCATTGGGAAGAAACAGAATCCGAAAGTAAACAAATCAAAATAATAAATCAGTACAAATACAGGGATATAAAATCCTCCTCCAAGATTTACCAGGGAACATCACACAGACTTCAATGGGGTAAAAAAAGTCTCAACATCTAGATTTCCACTGGAGAATATAATATTAGCTTCTCTAGGTAAGATGAAAACCATGCTTTCGAGATATCAATTGGGGATCCCGTACTGACCTCATTGGGGAGTACAACACCACATTATCGAGAGGAGCCCAAAATACATTCTTCAATGCCAAAAGTGATGATTACACAAACTTCCCTGGGGAGAAATCATGAAACCACATTAGGATAACAACTTTTCAAAAAGAGACATTATCTCAGCTTTTCTTGGCGATCTAAGAAGTTAAACAATACAGCAAGACATCAAAAATTATGGGGATTTTAAATCAAACCCAACACTTGGCGGGAGAAAACCCAAAAAGTTGACAACTGTTTCAACACCTCTTAAAAAAGATACTGCCCTTGTCTAGTTTCCTGGGAAACAAACAACAACAATAATGCCAATACTGCAAAGCGATGTTTTGAAAATGATTCCACCTCAACATACAAAGGGAGACGGAATTTTCGTCATATGAGTGAGGACCTCACTGGGAAAAATGGGATCATAAATCCAACACCGCACTATACATCAATTGGTACCATCTCCAACCATTTGAGAAACAACTAGAAGTTTATACACATATCAACAGAAGAAACCTGAGAGAACTTTCCCGGGGAATATATACTTCAAAAATTTCCGAGTTTGTCCATCCTCGGAATCACTATTTTTGTTTTTCTTGAATCACAAAATCAAAAGTAGAAAGTAATTTGTAAATTCGTTTCAATTTTTTTTTGTTATTTAATCTTTTTGTTTTGAAAATTACTATCAATAATAAATGGAGTCTTTGTAAGCAAAATAAAATGAGGATTGCAAAGAATTGGATAAAAGCTCAAACTTCATTAATAGAATGGTAGTCTGCGAATGGCGAGACCCCACAAATGATTACAAAGTTTGGAAAATGGTAATACATTGGAAAAGATACATTGAAATATAATGACCACTATTCTCCCTAACAACTTTGAATTCCTGGGCAGCGACTTATGTTGAAGTATGGTGAGAGTCCAAAAAGATTGTTGCTTCAATGATCTAGTCTTATCTGACGTAGTTACTTGCCGAGAAATCACTAACTTTTGCCCAAGTCCTCCTTGCGGATTTTCAACCTAGAGGGAAGATTCTATTCTGTTTATATCTCTAATTTTTGCCTAGACCGCCCTTTCGGGTTTTCAGCTTACCGATATGCTCCTTTTTGCCTAAGGTGCCCTTTCGGGTTTTCGACTCAGCGAGCTATTATTTTATTTATTTAGGCGAATTATTTCTTGACTGCATTAGCATTCATAGGACGTGGGAACTCTTTGTCATCCATAGTTTCAAGAATCAATGCACCACCAGAGAAAGCTTTCTTGACAACATATGTGCCTTCAAAATTGGGAGTCCACTTGCCCCTAGAATCAGCGCTAAAAGACATGATCTTCCTGAGTACGACGTCACCTTCTCTAAATTCACGAGGCTTGACATTATTATCAAAAGTTTTTTTCATTCTCTTCTAGTATAACTGACCATGACACAAGGCCTTCATTCTCTTTTCTTCATTCAAATTCAATTGGTCAAACTTGTTCTGGACCCATTCAGCCTCTGACAACTTGGTTTCCATTATCACACGTAAATAAGGAATCTCAACCTCGATAGGGAGCACTACTTCCATACGATACACAAGAGAGAGCAGGGTTGCCCCTATTGAAGTGCGGGCAGATGTATGATACCCATGCAAAGCAAAAGGGAACATCTCAGGCCAGCCTTTATAGGTAACAACCATATTCTGGACGATCTTCTTGATGTTTTTGTTAGCAGCTTCAACAACACCATTCATCTTTGGCCTGTAAGGAGATGAATTGTGATGGACAATCTTAAATTCTTCACAAAGTTCTATCATCATCTTGTTATTCAGATTCGAGCCATTATCGGTGATAATCCTACTGCGCACACAATACTGACATATAAGATTGTTCTTGATAAAATATATTACCACCTACTTAGTAACATTAGAATAGGAAGCTGCTTTCACCCATTTGGTAAAGTAGTCTATTGCCACCAGGATAAAAAAATGTCCATTTGACGCCTTAAGTTTAATCATTCCAATCATATCAATACCCCACATAGAGAAAGGCCATGGGGAAGAAATAATCTTGAGAAGCATCAGAGGCACATGAATTTTGTCAGCATAAATCTTGCATTTATGGCACTTCTTTGCAAATTTGTAACAGTCATATTCCATTGTCAGCCAATAATAACCTGCCCTAAGCATCTTTTTTTCCATCGAATGTCCATTGCATTAGTACCAAAGGAGCCTTCATGGATTTCATGCATCAATATGTCTGCTTCATGTCTATCCATGCATCTGAACAAGACTATGTCATAATTTCTTTTGTACAACACATCTTCATTGAGGAAAAATCTAACTACCAACCTTCTCAATGTCTTTCTATCTTTGTTCAATGCACCAATCGGGTATTCCTGAGTCTGGAGAAAATGCTTGATATCATAATACCAAGGTTTTTTGTCTGACGTCCCCTCTGCTGCAAACCCATGAGCCGGCCTATCCAGGCGCCGCACTATGATACGAGGCACATCGTTCCAAGTGTTCACTTGATACATAGAAGCCAAAGTGGCAAAAGCATCCGCCGTATGATTTTCATCTCTGGGAATATGATGGAATTTAACTTTATTAAAGAAAGGTAATAATATTATAGCATAGTCTTTGTAAGGAATCAAGCCAGTGTGGCGAGTATCCCATTCTCTTTTAATATGATTTATTACCAAAGCTGAATCACCATACACATCTAGAATTTTGATTATGAGACCAGTAGCCTCTTCAAGTCCCATGATACAAGATTCATACTCTGCCATGTTATTGGTGCAATCAAATGCCAACTGCCCCTGTTCAATCTCCTTAAGCCTGAAGATTTATATTGGCGAGTTTTTTCCATTCGTGGCTCGAAGGTGGAAGATGATTGGACATTAGAGTGCCCAGAAATTTGCACTCGGTGATGTGATGATTGATGGTATAGGGAATGGGCTTAAAGATGCCATTTGGAGGGATGATGGAAAGTTGTTGGAGATGGGCTCCTAGATGCCATTCAGAAATGATCGCTGAACCATATTTGTAAGTTGAATCTGAATGAGTATCAGAATGGCATCCGTGTTTGGAGTGTATATGAACTGTATCTGAAAGTTGATTCTGAATGAGTATCAGGATGGCATTCGTGTCTGAAGCATATTTGAACTGTATCTGAAACCTGAATTTGAAGGAGTATCAGGATGGAATCCGTGTCTGGAGTGTATCTGAACTGTATCTGAAATTTGAATCTGAATGAGTATCAGGATGGCATCCGTGTCTAGAGCGTATCTGAACTGTATCTGAAAGTTGAATCTGAATGAGTATCAGGATAACATACGTGTTAGGAGCGTATCTGAACTGTATCTGAAAGTTGAATCTGAATGAGCATCAAGATGGTATCCGTGTCTGGAGCGTATCTGAACTGTATCTGAAAAGCCTTTGAAAATTGTTAATGGTAGCTATTGATTAACCTTATCCTGAAAATGGTAAAATGTTAGCTAATCTGCAATGTCATGTTGTATGAAATGCATGGTATAATGAGATTGTGATATATGCATTCGTGTTATCGATATTTTTGATATACAGATGCGATGTATGCGTATGTGAACTAATATGCTGCACTGCTTGATGGATTATGGAAAATAAATCCCCGACTGCTGCTGAGGATACAGAGTGCAAGTATTCATGTTTTGAAGTTGAATTGCCGATGAATTTCCGCTTAGAGAAATAAACTCTGTTGTAAGGGAAATGTCGTGTACTTCTTGTAAAATCCTGTTGGGGAATCCTGAGATTAAACTGCACACTACGGGGGATTTTATAGCTTTAAAAAGATTTCCCTATTTCTTAAAGCCATCCGTGATTGTCTTTCTTTTTTGTTTATTTGTAAACGGTAGTTACTTTCAAATACATATGTTCAAAAATAAATCATTGGACGTTTTCATAAACAAACACAAGAGTAAAGAAAAACAGATAGTTTTGCACTTTCAAAGGGTCATCTTTGTATTGACTGAGTATGTATTTTTGTACAATGAGACAAACATTATAGTAAGATAATGTCGTCGTAAAAAATGAAAATTTGATACAAATAAAAAATAGTTATGTGAAATAATCCCATGGGGTTCCCATTCTGCTATAGCCTTCGTGCCTCTAAGCATCTTATCTGTTTATTGCCTTGTCTGAAGCTGATTGAATTGATCTGAACCGTCGAGCTTGCGGGTTGTCCATAAGGTGATCCAATAGGACATAGTCATACACTTTAATTCCCTAACTTTTACCTGTACCGCCCTTTCGGGTTTTCAGTCCACCGGGATACCCTTTTTTGCCCAAGCCACCCTTTCGGGTTTTCAGCTTGCCGGGTGTAAATATTTTTTTGTTTTATCCCTAATTTTTGCCCAAACCTTTTTGTTTCGCTCGAATACCCTTGTTTTTCCTAGGTGTCTAAACCTAGCGGGTCTCTTATGCGTATTATCTTTTGACTATGTATGTGTTTACAGGGTGCGTCAGGTTGTTGTCGTCCATGATGGTCAAGATCATTGCCCCACCAGAGAATATACTTTTGATCACAAACAGTCCTTCGTATGTAGGAGTCCATTTTCCCATGGGATCACCCTGAGGCAGTATGATGCGCTTGATCACCAAATCCCCGACTTGATATACTTGGCTTCTCACCTTTTTGTTGAAAGCCTTGATCATCCGTTTTTGATACATTTGACCATGACAGACAGCAGTAAGCCTTTTCTCATCAATCAAGTTTAGTTGATCAAGATGAGTTTGGATCCAATCTTCTTCATTCAGCCATGCATCCTTCATAATTCTAAGAGAGGGGATCTGGACCTCAATAGGCAAGACAACCTCCATGCCGTATACCAGAGAGTAAGGTGTTGCCCCGGTTGATGTGCGTGCCATGGTAAGATAACCGTCTTTGTATGTGACTGTCATTTTCTGTATGATCTTTTTAATGTTCTTATTTGCAGCTTCGACAACACCATTCATCTTGGGCCGGTAAGGGGAAGAATAATGATCTGGATCTTGAATTACTCGCACAAGGCGGTGATCATAGTATTTTTAGATTCATACCATTGTCTGTGATGATCCTCTCCGGGATACCGTACCGACAGATGATATTCTGTTTAATGAACCGGGCTACAACATTCTTGGTAACTGAAGCAAAAGAGGCTGCCTCAACCCACTTTGTAAAATAGTCAATGGCCACTAAGATGAAGCGGTGTCCATTAGAGGCTGTTGGTTTGATTTCCCCAATCATATCGATGCCCCACATAGAGAAGGGCCAAGGAGCCGTCAAGACATTCAGAGGAAACAGAGGTACGTGCACCTTGTCAGCATAAATCTGACACTTTTGGCAGGTTCGAGAGTGTTGATAGCAATCTGCTTCCATGGTAGACCAGTAATATCCTGCCCGTAAGATTTTCTTTGCCATCGTATACCCACTGGAATGGGTGCCAAAAGTGCCTTCATGTAGATCATCCATGATCTTTTCTGCCTCAACCTTGTCTATGCAATGGAGCAAAACAAAGTCATGGTTGTGTTTGTAGAGAATTCCATTACTAAATAAGAATTTAGACAAAAATCTCCTTAAGAACTTCTTATCATTGACTGAAACACCTTCCGGATATTCTTGAGCCTCGAGATACCTCTTGACTTCATGAAACCAAGGCTGGTCCACTACTTCTTCAGTATTAATCTCGTGACAGTAAGTTGGTTCATCCATCCGTTCAATGGTGATCTGGGGAGCCTCGTTATCCCATTTAAGTTTAAACATGGATGACATTGTGGCTAGTGCGTCTGCTAGCTGATTTTCTTCCTGTAGGAAATGCTCGAAGGTAATCTTCTCAAAATGTGGGATCAATGTCAACACATGTTCTTTGTAAGGGATAAGGTTAGGGTGTTTGGTGTCCCATTCCCCTTTGATCTGGCTAATGACCAAAGCCAAATCTCAGAATACATTTAAGGATTTGATCCCAAAGTCTATGGCAGCTTTGAGACCAAAAATGCATGCTTCGTATTCTTCCATGTTGTTTGTACAATTGAAGCAGAGTCTTGCCGTAAAGGGAGTATGACATCCTTCAGGAGATATGAGTACAACACCAATACCATTGCCGAGTGCGTTGGACGCCCCATCAAAAACCAGGGTCCATCGGGATCCTTGTTCAGGTCTGTCATATGGTCTGAATTCTTCACAGTTGTTTACCATCATGATATCTTCATATGGGAATTCGAACTTCATGGACTGGTAGTCATCCACAACTTGATGAGCAAGGCGATCAACTAGTACACTTCCCTTTATTACTCTCTGAGTAGTATATTGTATGTCATATTCTGTCAGGATCATCTACCGTCTTGCTATTCTCCCAGAGAGGACAGGTTTCTCGAAGATGTATTTTATTGGATCCATTTTGGATATCAATAAGGTAGTATAGGTCAGCATATACTGTCTTAGCCGGCTGGCAGCCCATGCCAGAGCGCAACAAGTTTTCTCGAGTAGTGAATATCTTGTTTCACAGTCGGTAAACTTTTTACTCAGGTGATAAATAGCATGCTCTTTTCGGCCAGACTCGTCATGCTGCCCCAGCACACACTCCATTGAATTTTCCAAAACAGTTAGATACATGATCGAAACAGGAGGCTCTTGCAGGTACTCTTTGATCTTATCGAAGGCAGTTTGACACTCGTCATTCCATTTGACTACTTGATCCTTCTTCAGTAATTTGAAGATTGGTTCACAAGTAGCTGTCAGGTGAGAAATGAATCCTGCAATTTAGTTTAACCGTCCCAAGAATCCTCTGACTTCCTTCTCGGTATGAGGAGCAGGTATCTCTTGTATCGCTTTCACCTTGGTAGGATCGACTTCAATACCTTTTCCGCTGACGAAAAAGCCTAGGAGTTTACAAGACCTCACTCTAAATGTGCATTTATTTGGGTTTAACCTCAACTTGTATTTCTTTAATCTCTCAAAGAGTTTCTGTAAATGGTCAATACGCTCTTCTTCTGTTTGAGATCTGGCTATCATGTCGTCCACATAGACCTCTATTTCGTGATGTATGATGTCGTGAAATAGAGATACCATGGCCCGTTGATAGGTTTCCCCAGCATTCTTCAGCCCGAATGGCATAACCTTGTAGCAGAATATGCCCCACTGTGTGAAAAAGGTTGTTTTCTCCATGTCCTCAGGCGCCATTTTGACTTGGTTGTAGCCTGAGAAACCGTCCATGAAGGAAAACACTTTGTGTTGTGCCGTATTGTCAACTAGAATATCAATGTGGGGAAGTGGTAAATCATCCTTAGGGCTCGCCCGATTCAAATCTCTGTAGTCCACGCACATTCGTACCTTGCCGTCCTTTTTAGGCACGAGAACAACATCGGCAACCCATTTTCGATAGGAGGTGACGGCCAAGAATCTGGCGTTGAATTGGTTCATGACTTCTACTTTGATCTTCTCTGACATGTCTGGTCGCATGCGACGGAACTTTTGCTTTATCGATGGGAAATCCTCTTTTGTAGGTAGACGATGTACTAAGATATCTGTATCAAGTCCTGGCATGTCTTCATACGACCAGGAAAATACCTCAACATAATCGTGTAGCAATTGAACCAGACGCTCTTTGACCCCGAGTTCCATATTGGCACCCACCTTGACTTCTCTTTTGTCTTCTTCGGTACCTAGGTTAATTGTGTCTACTGGTTCTTCGTGGGGCTGAATGGTCCTCTCTTCTTGTTGTAGTAACCTGGCGAGTTCCCCCGGAACATCACAATCTTCCTCACCTTCGTCTTCAGCTTGGTAGATTAGATTTTTAGAGTCATAAAAGGGCATAGCAGAACCGTTACCCATGGGATCCTGAGTGGATGTAGACCTGCATTGTGAGTGTGAGTGTGTGTAAGAGTATAGCTATCTTTGAAAGAAATGAAAATGTAAAAAAAGAAAAACAATGAGCACAAAGTTTGTTTGCAAAAAACATCCATGATTCATTGATGTCATATGGAAATGAGATAATAACCCTTACAAATGAACCATTGTGCCTCGGGTAAGACACAAGGTTTTAAGGGTCTGAATTGTTTTAATATTACAAATCCGACAAAATTTTAAGACAAATTATTGTTGGATAAATGTGATTGAGACAAAATATCTAGCCTCCCAGTTGCTGAGCCCTCCATTGACAGTTGGGAAAATCCAATCCTCCAGGTTATAGGTGTCTTCATCATCCTCCACGATGCTAACTTGGTGGTTGCTGATCTTCAAGGGTGGTCCTTCGGCATGAGCGTGGCGTACAACCTTCTGGGATCCTGAAGTGAAACTCAAACCAAATTTGTGAGATTTGTATGGGATATTTGGGAGTTGGCCCCAAATAGTGCACCCACCTTCTTCTATCACTGCCTTGGCATCTTTCAAAGATGACATCTTGAGCGGAGGCCTTGTAATCTTGGGGACTTGAGACACAACCTTGGTTACTGCCACAGTTTGCGGGACTTCTTCAAAGTACTGGAATGGATTTTCAATAAATTCGCCATCTAATTCCACATATCTGAAGGAATTTAGATGACTGACCATATACCCTTATTCTCCATGAACAATGATGATTTTCCCCTGAATCGGATATTTCAGCATTTAATGCAACGTAGAGGTAACAACACCAGCATTGAGAATCCACAGACGGCCTAATAAGCAAGAATATGAAGGGAGAATATCCATTACATAAAAAGTTGAATTGAAAGTTTGGGTTCCAACTTTTACGGGGATGTCCACTTCCCCATGCACCATCCTTTTTGAGCCATCGAAGGCCCTCACTACTATGTTACTAGGTTTCAATGTCAATCACTCACAGTCAAGCATATCGAGAGCCTTTTTAGGCAACACATTCAGAGACGAACCGGTGTCAACCAAGGCATGAGCGAAAGTCGTGCCCCTGCATTCGACTGAGACATGCAATGCCTCATTATGCTTCCTCCCCCTCAGCGTTAAATCAACATCTGAAAAACCTAAATCATTATCTGCGGTCAAGCTGGCTACGCAGTATTGGAACTGATCGGCATATGTTTCTTGGGGTACATGGGCAGTTTTAAGGAACTTTACCAAGGCCTTTGCATGAGCCTCGAAACATAATAATAAAGCCAGCATGGAAATTTTTGATGGAGTTTTCCCCAGTTGCTCGACTATGTTGTAGTTGCTTTTTTTATGAACTTTAGAATTTCCTCCATCTCTTTTCGGGAGGTCTCAGAGATAGCTACTGATTGTGCTTTCGTCCGGACATGCTCAACCAGAATACCTTTACCTTGAGTCTCGGTTGACTCGTTAATAGGAATGTCAGTAGGGGTGATAACAGGGATTGTAACAGTTTTGTTAACAGGAGTATTAGCAGAGATGATTGCAGGACTGAGAATAGCTTTTGGAGGAGCAACAAAAACAGGAATGATTATGGGTCCAGAAATAGCTTTTGGAGGAGAAATTTCTGAAGAGAATACCCTTCCACTGTGGGTTATCTTGCTAGTCCCTACGATGTTACTGATATCAGAGTCAACTTTCTCAGAACTTGAATCTTCTGCAGCTGGCCAATCTTACTTGATACTATGATAGTAGAAATCACCTCCATAATCCCATGGGACGGTTTTGTATGACGAATATGGGATTGGTCCAGGCATTGTAATTATCAACGAAGCTACTTTAGGAACTGATGTAATTCTAACGAATCTTTTTGTGGAGACCCTGGAAGAATTGGCGGAAATGGTCATGATGGAAACATCATTTTAAGAAACAGTTGGAATAGAAGTCTTTTCGAACAAAATCTCCTTGTTATCTATTAGGCTTTGAACGCATGCTTTTAACAAATGACAGCTGGTTGGTGAGGATAAACAGAAATGACAGCTTTCATCACAGCCTGGGAATACGCCGATATTCAACAAGTTCTTTTTGATAGTCAGGAGTGGAGTCACAAGTTCATCAACCAAAGTAACAAACATATCTTCCTCAATGGCGTTGACATTACGGCCATGCTTAGGCATAGGGGCAGTGATTACATTGGGAATTTCTGGCGTGTCGAATTCAATCTCTTTGGCTTGAAGACGGTCTTGTAATTTGTTTTTTAGAGCCCAACAGTTGTTAGTGTCATGGTCGTGACTCTCAGAATGGTATGTGCAGCGGGCGTTAGGATGATAATGAGGAGAGGTTGTGTTAGGATTCTTTGGAGCTTCTTTCAAAGTCACTAGATTGGATCTCAACAAATGTGGAAAAACTTGAGATAGTGTCATGTTAATTCGGGTGAACTATCTGACTGGTCTTTCCGTTCTTGGCCGGTTGCTTCTTTGCTGAGCAGGCCCGGGTTTAGGAATCATGACAGCCCCCACCATTGGACGACGTTCAATCCTATCTTGATTTCTCTGAGCATATACAACAACAACTTCTTTCTTTCCAATGAATGGTTTCCTTACAGCAGCAGAGGATGCATCTTTTTGAATCTTCCCATTCTTTATCCCGGCGTCCACCCTTTCTCCGGTCAATATCAATTCGGTAAAACCTACCGATGAACTACTAATTAAGTTATTAAAGAAAGGACCGGACAAGGTGCCCAAAAACATATCTACTAACTCTTTTTCAGATAGGGGAGGCTGGACTCTTCCTTCTAAGTCCCTCCATTTTTGTGCATAGTCTTTAAAGCCTTCACTTGAAACCATGGCCATATTCTGGAGTTGGGTACGGGTGGGAGCAAGATCAGCGTTGTATTGGTATTATTTGTAAAACTAAGCGGTCAGATCTTCCCAATTATGAACATTGTCTCTTTCTAGCTGGTAAAACCAATCAAGCTGAGTCCCAGACAGGCTGTCTTGAAAGAAATGTACCCATAAATACTTGTCGACAGTGTGAGGTTGTATTTTCGTCACATAGGACCGAAGATGCATTTTGGGACATGAAACTCCGTCATATTTGGCAAACACCGGTGCTTTGAATTTTGGGGGAATGACAATCCCAAATACAAGACCCAACTCCTCAAAGTTCAATCCATGCACTTTTTGAATTTCCATTGCACTTAACCGTTCTTCTAGATGCTTATACTTATCGTCGGCTGGAGGATATTGTTCTTCAGAATAATCTTCTTCTTCCTCTTCCTCTTCTGAATCTGGCTGGACAACTGCTTCCTTGCCTTTCCCATCTTGATTGTCTTTCTCACTAGATGATGTTGCAAAGTCTAGGGTCCTTCTTTCTTGTCCTTGGAATCTTCTTCCCATATTTAGAACTCCGGTTATTTTCTTAGTCTTCTTCTTTTTCTCTTCAACCTGCAAGGTCTTCAACTTTTCTTGTCCTTTGGATAGAGTTAAGAACATCTGTTGAAACTGGGTATTTTGTGCTTGGAGGTCCTTCACCGTTTGCTCGAGATCCATCTCACTGAAATAAAAAGTAGAAAGATGAGGAGACTTGTTGCAAGAAACCTGCTTATGTTATGATAAATAGTAGACGCATATGGAATGATTTCAAGGATTTTAAATATTCAAATTTGTTTTAGACAAAAAAGGAAACACACGTTATAATAATAAATTAAAGCTTGGGTACATCAATGCCTCTTTGGGCAAAACAATACAAAAACTCTAAGATAAAAAGGTAGTACGCATCCACTTTGGTGCGATGTAGGCATTCAGAGTCTGGTCCTCATGAAGTTGCTTAGTGAGCTCCAAAACCTTCTTCTCTCTAGTGTAGAATTGGGCTTCGAATGTGTCTCTCTCCCCCTTGAGTTATATCCAATCTCTTTGTAAGTCTTCAAGAGAGGTAGGCATGTCAGGATGCAGGATAGTGTATGGAACATCTTCTTCCATAACTGGCTCAATGATTACCGGGAGAATGGAAGGATAAGGCATCATAAGACTTTGAGCACGAGTTCATACCCATTTGAGGTAAGGCTCAAGAGGGATGGAATTATTGTGCCCCAATGTCTTGCTATCTACCTTATTTAACATCCTCCAAGCTCGGATAAATCTTTGGCGATGACCTTGATCGTTGTTCTCGTAGTAAAATACAAAACCTTGAATGAGCATCTCATGTGGGCCATCCCTTCGGGCATAACCAAACTATCTTAAGGCTAAGCAGGGGTTGTAGGTGATACCTCCCCTAATGCCAAGTAAAGGTACATTAGGGAATTCTCCACAATGGTCGACAATAGTAACATTCTCTATGTATCGGGAACCCCAATGAATGTCTGAATGTTTGAGCGTCATCATTCTTTGTGACAACCTTGAACGTTGCTTGTTCTTCAATACAGATTGGGGAAGATGCGAAATAAACTATCTTGCCAAGAGAGGAGTGCAACATATAAGGATACCTTTTTTCCTCATAGTGCGAGTGTGAAAAGAGTGTAGGATGTCCCCTAGCAAAGTAGGCATCGGGTTACGAGACATGAAGATCTTTACGGTGTTCACATCTATGAGTTGGTCAGGATTTGGAAACAGAACCATCCCATAGATGAGGAGAGCCACAATTTCTTCAAAAGCTTGCAAATCCAAAGAGTTCCAACAATTTTGGGCTTTCTCAAACAATAACTTTGCTAGGAAACCCTTGACACCACTCCTTGTTTCCCAATTGGTCATGACATCAGATGATTACAATTGTAGAGCTTGAGCAATTTCTTATGTCTTTGGATCTCTTTTCATACTATTGAAAGGTAGTTGATTGAGAATGGTAATCCTCAATAGTTGGGAGAATTCTTCCAAAGTTGGCACAAGTTGATAAATGGGAAATGTGAAGCAATGGTGTAAGGGATCAAAGAACTGAAAGAGAACCTTCATAATGTCTTAATTAGTGTTGGAGGTGACCAAGTTTAGTAGGCGACCATGTCTTTTGGTAAATGGAGAGTTTTCAGGAATCCTTGATGCTAGCTCCTTAAGTTGAGGAGGGATCCTTACAAGATTGACTTGAATAGTTTTCCTGAGAATAGAATCCATGTCCTACAAAGAAGAACAAAGATAATCCCAAGATCCTTGAAATGGTTAGTGAATGAGTATGATGTTATGATGTTCATGATGTTATGTGCAAGTATGTATATACAAACAAAGAAAAAAAATCCTTAGGTTTAGGCTTGCATGGAGTCTTATAGGTAAGTACCCTCCTGAAGTTTAGTTGACTCAAACCTGTCCTAGCAATAGTAACCGGGTTCTAAGGAGCTCAATATCACTGGTTTGTTTCCTTGGTGATTGTTTTAACACAAGCCTCTTTAATAGCAACCGAAATATCCCAAAAAACCAAACCTCAATGAGTGTAGTATCGAGTATCTACCAACTTCAGACTGCATCAAAGCCGGTCATCTCACTAAGTCCTAAAGGCCAATTAGGTCAAGTAAAGGTTCTAAAAGTTCATTAGTGCTTCATGACATCACTCAGCAGCCCTGTATTCTCCTTGACTACTCAAGGGCTACCGGTACCTACAAATATGTCGCACTAACATGGATATTGCTTAGACCATGTCGGTATACCCCGCACAGTTTATACAACGTATTGCTACTTACCTATAAGGTATCCCAAATCCGGGTAGAGGATTCAAACCCAAACAAATAACCATAATGTAAAGTATACAATTCAAACAATGAAAGCAAGTAAATGTGATCTAACCCCAAGGTAACCCCACTTTTAGAATTTTCCCCAGCAGAGTCGCCAATTCTGTGATAAGGTGGGAGAATTGACTTGGGTGTTTTGCGTTTAATCGCAACTGTTGCGGTTAGCAAGAGTCACCATTGACTTTTCTTTTATCCAAAAGGAAAGGTGAAAAAGTACAGGAAAGACCTTTGAGATTGTTTCTTGAGTTCAGGGGGTAGATTATGAAAAGGGAAGGTATTAGCACCCTTTTCATCCATGGTTTTCGATGGGCTCTTAGTTACTTGCTAGATCATTTTCTTTTGTTTGAAATTGTGCTTTGTGTGGTTTTTGAAAGTATTTTGTAAAGAGACCATTGTTTAGGAAAACTTTATAATGATTCTCGTTCGTAAGAATGTATACAAAGTGTTTAATCTTTTGAAAATGTTTTCAAGTTTTGTAAGATGTTTTGAAAGTGTATGTGTTTGTTTTGAAAATAGCAAGGATGTTTTCTTTTGAAATTGAGCAAGTAATTAAGAGCATTCTACCTATTGAAAAGTCTTCCATGTTCATTTCCTTTTCCTTTGACATTGTTATCTTACCATCAATTTGGTATGTAACCTTATCTTTGGAGGTAAACGGGACGGGCGAGGGTCATCGTATAACCATGATTAGAAATGTTGCAAGGTATCTTAGCATTCTCTTTTAGGGACTAAGATCATTTGAAATGCAACATGGATAGCGTCATCGAGGGACTATGATCTTGTATTTTTCTTGTTTTTGCTAAGATACCTCACATGCGTAATATGGCTATTTAGTAAGTCAACCAAGTGGATTTACCCTAGGGGTGCTTATGTGCAAGTGTATCATTTTCATGCTTGGTCTTGTCTTTGATTAGGGTTTTCTAATTGATTGGTTTTAGTCTTTTCATACAAACCCTAATTACTAGCATTTGTATATAAAGCGATAAATTGCAGAATTTAAAATTACTACGCTATTACAATACTTGTGGGAGGAGGGTACAAGTTATAAATGGGGATTGCAAGAAAGTAATGCCTAATTATCTATTACAACCATATTGAATTTGTACAAGAATTGAAATAAATAATGTACCAAATGAATAAATATACAAGGATGTAAATGTAAATAAATGGATATTTTGTTTGGATTTTTTTAGGAAAAGGGGTTTTGTTTTAACCTAATTAACTAAAAGAAAAATAATTAATTAAGAGTAAAACCTAAATTTACTAGGAAAAGAAATTAAATAAAACCCTAATCTATTAATTGATTAAAAATAAATTAAGTTTATAAGAAAAGTATATTTTTGATATTTTTGTCTTAAAAATAATTTATGTTGTTATAAAATATTTTTGGTCTTTTTTAAATATTAAATAATATGTTTAAAATGTGTAAAAGAAAATAATTAAAACCCTAGTTTTTTAATTAAATTTACAAAATAATTAGTGACATAGATAAAGTATGATCAAATAAAAATAATTTTTTGTGTAAATTTATAAATAAACTATGTCAAAATATAAATCTAATATTTTTATATTTTTTATGATTTTTTAGTATTAGAAAAATATTTAAGAAAACAAATAAATAAAAGTAAGAAAAAAGAAAAATAAAACGGGCCAGGGGTGTGGATAGCATGCAAGGGGGGTTAACAGTAAGAAAATAAAACCAAAAAAAGGCCCAAGGGAGGCCCAGGCGCCTGTCCAAAAAAGTCAGAATGTGCAAAAAATGTAAAAAAACCAAAAGGGTACCAATGGGGCTGGATCGTAGGTCCCTCTAGTCACAAGCCCGCGCTTATACCATTGGGGTGGCTATACATCCGTTTATATAATCAAAACACCAAATATATGATAGTAAATAAGTCCATGGCCTGAACTTCATCTTCAACCTCACATCCAGCCAGAGCCTTTGTATCTTGATCAATTCTCAACAAAAATGAAAAATGTAAACAGGAAACTTGTAGCAAATTTTCTCACGATTTCAGAAATGCAAAGCAATAAAATTATAGATTAAAGACAAGCATGAATTTTAATGGCCCTAATCTGAACCCTAAAAATCTCATAAACTTGAATCTTAAAATTCTCTAAGTCAAGCAAAATTAATGAAAACTATGGACATGGTTAGCTTTAGGGCAATGATATCTACATTTTTCATTCACAAATAAACCATTGATGATGCCTGTATGAAAAGTTCCAAAGTCATAAAACTTACCTTGCAAGAGGGTATCGAGCTTGGAGTTTGAGTAGCTTTCAGTGAGTTCCAATGATTGGATTAGCTTCCTCAAGTTCATAGGAAGCTAATGGGATGTTTAGCTTAAGCTGAAAGTGCCTGAGGAGTTCTGGAGAAGTCAAGGTGCAAGGTGTTGTTTTTGAAAATGGTGGATGATGATGGGGGTGTTACAGTGGTGCTGCAGGTGTTGGGATTGTTTGTATATGTTGTTTAAAAGCTTCTGAAAGTAAAAGGCCAAGAAACGCACGAGCAAATTTGGAGATTGGATTCAAAACTCAGAAATGACAAGTTTTGAAGTGTTTTTGGTGATTCTATGTTCTAAGTGTTTTTAGGGCTTAAGCATGCGTGGGATTTGTGGCAAATGGCTTGTGTATCTATAAGCAAAAGGTCTTGAGTGGTTTTGAAAGTCAGAAGTACCAGTTACAAGCTATTTGCTATGTTACTTGATTTTTAAGAAAAGTGGGAAAACAAGTTTCAAGGGGAAGTACAAGCATGGGCTGAGTGATTGTAAGTGTCTAACAAGTTTCTTATGGATTATGGGACTTGTATGATCAGAAGAGAACAAGTGCAAGGCTCAAGAACAAGTTTTGTGCAAAAAGACACTTTATCAAAATGGCAATGTGCACTTTCTTCCCAAAATGGATATAAAGCCTGGACTTGCATTGAATGCTCGAAATGAGACCTCTAACAGCTATATAAGCAATTAATTATGGAGTGCCTAACAAGTTTGAGGCCTGAAAAGTAGAGGTAATGCAGAAAAAGTTTGAATTTTGAATTTGTTCATCACAAAATGACTTGTAATTCAAGTGATAAAACCCTAACTTCATCTCTTCGATTCTCCCTAATAAAAAATGATATCAAGGAGTTCTTTGACATTTTGGAAATCTTGAAATGTGATCTACAACCCATATTTGAATCACTTTTGCAAATTCCCTTTGGAACTATATTAAAAAGTGCCATGAAGTTAGGTCAAAATCCTGACTAAATTAGGGCAAAATTTCACTAAGTGTTTTTGTTTCATGACCATGTATTCTTAAAATTATAACTTGAGATACAAGAACTTTTGGAAGGAGTTGTGTGAATAAAAGTTGTAGATTTCACTGAGGTATACAACTTTCATGTTGGAAGTTTCTTTTGAATCATCTTCCATCATGATGAAAATTTTGCTAAAAGTTGTGAAAAAATAAGAAATTTCCAACACTTAGAAAAATTTCTAAGTTTAGAAATTTTAACTTTTCAAAATGAAATCCTGAATTTTTGAATTCTTGATGAATAAGTTTCATATTTTGACATGCTTTGATGAATTGTGATCTTTGACGTTTGATTTTGACCAAAAACTCAAAGTTTGACTTTTCAGTATACAATTGACTTTTGATCAGTTGACTGAAAATTCATCTCTCAATCAATTGGAATTGAGAAATGTTTTGAGCCATATCATTTGGTCAGAATGATGAAATTGGACTCTTGAGATCATTCCTTAAACCAATTGATCATTTTCTAGGTCAAAAAAAATTCCCTTTCCCAATCAAAACCCTAATTTTGACCATTTGCCCTTTTGAAGATTTGATCAAATTTCTTGAGTAATTATGGTCCAAACTTGATCAAATGATACATATGAGTTTAAAATGTTGATATGGATAAAAAATTATGAAGTTTGACTGTGAATTGGCCATAGTTGACTTTTTCCCCAATACAACTGATTTTTAGGTCAACTTCTCAATTGACTGAGCATAAGTGTGATCCAAAGCTTGAAACTTGACATGAGTAATATTGAGGCTCCATAATTATCCATGAAAGTCATATGGGGAATTGGAATTTCAAATATCCTTGTGCAATCTCAAACCCTAATTTTGGTCATCAGTGCTTAAGGAGGTGTCTTGAGCTGATCAACCCTAATGTAGTCCTGAGTCAAAGGAGATCTTGTGAGCAAATTATTGATGAATGAGAGAGAAATTTTTTGGGTACAACACCAACCTTGCAGTAAATGGGATATGCAATCCATGGGGAGTGATAGTCACAACACCAATTCCTTTCCCATAAGCATTCACAGCTCTATCAAACACCATGCCCCAACGAGATTCAGGATCAGGACCTTCCTCAGGCAACAATTCATCATAATATTTTACTTTCAGAAACATAACATCCTCATCAGGGAAATCATATTTAACAGACTGATAATCATCAACCGATTGGTGAGAAAGATAATCCGCCAACACACTGCTTTTTATATCCTTCTAAGTACAGTATTCAATATCATATTCAGACAACAACATCTGCCAATGGGAAATTCTCCCAGGGAGAGCAGGCTTTTCAAAAATACACTTAATTGAATCCATTTTGGAAATTAACCAAGTAGTATGATTTAACATATATTGCCACAACCGCTTTGACGCCCAGGCTAGAGCACAACATATCTTTTCCAACATAGAATACCGCAACTCACAATCACTAAACTTCTTGTGAGATGATAAATGGCATATTCCTTCTTCCTTGTTTCATCTTGTTGTCCTAAAATACAGCCCATAGAATTATCTAACACTGTCAAATACATGATAAGTGGTCTTCCTTCAACAGGCGGGAGCAAGATTGGAGGTTCGAGCATATACTCTTTAATACTTTCAAATTCCCTTTGGCAATCATCTGCCCACACACAACCTTGATCTTTCTTTAACAACTTAAATATTAGTTCACATGTTGCATTCAAATGGGAAATAAATATGGAAATGTAATTCAAACGCCCAAGGAAGCCTCTAACTTGCTTTTCATTTCTTGGCGTTGGCATTTCTTGAATTACTTTTACTTTATCAGGGTCAACTTCAATCCCTTTTTGGCTGACAATGAAACCTAACAATTTCCCAGATCGAACACCAAAGGTGTATTTATTTGGATTCAAGCAGAGACAATACTTCCTCAAGCGCTAAAATAATTTCAACAAATCCTATATATGCCCTTCTTTAGTATAGGATTTAGAAATCATATCATCAACATATACCTCAATTTCCTTGTGCATCAGATCATGAAATAGGGTTGTCATATCCCTCTGGTACGTTGCACCATCGTTCTTCAACCCGAAGGGGATCACTCTGTAACAGAATGTTCCGTAGGGTGTGATAAACATTGTTTATTCCATGTCATCAGGAGCCATTCTAATTTGACTATATCCAGAAAATCCCTCCATGAACGAGAATACTTAAAATTTTGTTGTACTATCAACCAACATATCAATATGTTGTAATGGAAAGTCATCTTTTGGACTAGCTTTGTTTAAATCTCTATAATCCACGCATATGAGAACTTTTCTGTCTTTCTTTGGTACTGGGACAATATTGGAAAACCACTGAGGGTACACTAAGGCCACAAGAAAACCGACATTAATTTGCTTTAAAACTTCTTCTTTAATTTTCACTACCATATCAGGGTGAGTTCTTCGCAATTTCTGCTTGATTGGCGGGAATTCTGGCTTTAGCAGCAAATGATATTCCACAATACCCGTATCCAATCCTGACATGTCTTGGGATGACCAAGCAAACATGTCCACATATTCTTTCAATAATTCAATCAACCCGATCTTCACGTCGGGATGAAGTAATGCTCCAATCTTGACTTCTTTAAGATCTTCTTCTGTACCCAAATTGATTATCTCCAACGACTCTTTATACCGCTGAATGGCACTTTCCTCGTGCTCAAGGAAACGTGAAACCTCTTTTGAGATTTTATCATATTCTTCTTCTTTGGCCACATACGCAGGATATTCAAAGTTGGGAGAGGGTGCAGGGTCATTGTACTCAACAAGTGATTATGCAGATTTATTTAAACTTATTATTTATTTTGAAAGCTTTTTTTCTTATTACCATTTTCCAAGAAAAATCTGAAAGTAAAGACACAATTTGGGAATCAAAGACAACTTTTATTATTGATTTTAAAGATCAAAGCAACAGATAAGCCCATACGACATCAACACTTTCACCTTAGACAGAGTGAACGATTTTTGAAAAGACTAATAAAAAAAATTACTTTGAAATATGAATGCAAGAGGGAACATCAATAGTGATCCAATTTTGGACTTCGACTCCATGCGTTATGTAGTTCGACATCTCTTGCTCTGATTCACCTTCCAAAATAACATTGATTCTAGGAACAGTTGGATGAAAATAAGCTCTGCTATGAAAGATATCTTGATATTTTCCCAATGCAGACTTTGGCTTCATATCCTCACCTTTACCATTCTTCACAGAGAATCCTAAACCAGATCTATTCTTATTCACAAGCGGATCAACAATCTGCCCCATATCTTACTAGGGCCATTACGCACTACCTGTTGAGCATCCTTTAACAAAGCTATATAATTCTCATTTTCCCTTACATTATCAACGGATAAAGCTTGGAACTGAGTTCCAACAACCGCTTCATCCACTTCCACAACACTAAAAGCGGACAAATGAGATATTAACAATGCATGTTCTCCATTTATAATGACCACCTTTCCTTCATGTATAAACTTACGCTTTTGGTGCAAAGTTGAAGTGACATCCCCTGCTTCGTGTATCCATGGTCACCCCAGTAAACAGCTGTAAGCGGGAACAATATCCATAACCTGGAAAGTAATCTGAAATAGGTGCAGGCCTATGTGAATAGGCAATTATACTTCCCCGATGACAAAATTCCTCGATCCTTCAAAATCTTTCACAATTATGTCACTCGGGCACATGAGAGTTCCTTGGTACTTCAGCTTCACGAGCGTGCTCCTCGGTATAACTTTTAAAAGGGACCCATTGTCAATCAGCACATTTGACAATGAATTGTTCTTACAGTTCATGATTCCTTCCTTCACCGGGCAGCTCGTCATCACAGAAACGCATGTTATTATAGGAGGTAATATTCCAAATAATACTATTGAATTAGTCTAAAGGAATATCACTTTCCACGAAAGGTTGATCCAATACTCCCATCAAAGATTCCCTGTGGGTAGAAGAGTTCATTAGTAAGGCTAGAATAGATATCTTTGATGGAGTCTGCAACAATTGACCTACGATTCTGTAGTCTCTTAACTTGATAATCTTCAATATATCGTCCACATATTTTTCCAGAGTAGTACCACTAGACTCCCCCACTTCTATCTTGGGTTTAGTATTTTCAACAATCTTCTTATCAGCATTAACACTCCCTCGAATGACAGGTGCGAAGATACGGCCACTGCGGGTCTCTCGGGTGGCTTCAGCAATATTCTTGACATCAAAAAAAGGTTGGATGGGAACCTCCACACCATCCTCTAAGATTGTATCATTGTATTTATATGGCAAAACTTTGTCTGATTCGTAAGGAATAGGACCCGGCAAGAAAATCACCACTGGAGAAATAGCTGGCTTGCTATGATACTAAATCTCTATAGGGGCGGGAACACCAAAAAAAGGAACAATAACATTCACCCTTCTTCAGAATACTAAGACATCATAGAATCATTACTGGAGAACACATCTTCATCAGCGGAAAAAAATTCATCTGCAGAAGCATACTCATTATCTGACATAGTTTTGGCCGAGTAATCTTCAATTATGTTAATCCCACAGTAATCATCTCTATTGCCTAAAATATTAATAGTACCATTATCCAATAAAAACTGAATACCCTTTATCACGATGGAACAACCACTAGAATCTCGGCAGCAGATCTTGTAAGACCGATAATGGTGTTCTTCTTGACCATCCATGTGACAGAAGGTAGCGTGCAACTGCACCAAAACATCATTCATATGATCCACGTCAAAAATCCAGAATTCTCCAGGACATCCAAAGACCATATTCACATCTTCTTTATACTCTGCCCTATGCCTGATTATATGAATGAGGCCTTCGTCCATGATTTCTTGAAGATCGGCTTTTATCTTATCACATAACTAGATATTTGTACTGTAAATACCATAACCAACATGGTCATGCGTATAGTAACTGAACTCGCAGAGGTCAGCATGCATCTTTACCAAATCTCCTCTAACCAGGTTGATATCAAAAAATATGAAAGTCCCTTGGACAACCAACAACCATGTTTATAACATTTGCTCCTCCATGCTTAGGTAAAGGATTATCTTTCACATTAGGGCTAATATCTTTAAAGGATAAAAGTTCAGATCTCACAATCTTTTGTGTAACACCCCAATTCCACCCCAAGCAATTATGCAAGATAAATTAGAGTTATAAAATTTTAATCATACAAATGAATCGGGACGTCATAAATTCTTCTAACAAATTTATTGCATTCATCTTGGATATATAACACTTTTTCAAACATCGGATGAACCATTAACATAACATCTTTAATCAAATAAATCAACATCTACGCAGCGGAATTCTTAATAACATCTCTAACAAAACAGCAACTTCGAAATGTCTTATAAATAATAATCAAATTAAAATTCAACAACTGAAAATCAAAAATAAAAAATGGCAACCGTTCACCCCCCCCCCCCCCCCCCCCCCCCGAGTGTTACATATCAGAGAAATGACACCGGCTCGAACTATTGAAGGAATACAGCCTTCACTCTCGATTACCTGCACGTTACCAACATAAGGGCAACATTCAAACAGAAGGAGTGAGATATCTAACAATATAATAAAGTGCATGATAATTAATATATTAAATTAGATCAACAGCATCACCACTTCTCATCTCATAATCAACAACAAACTCAACAATACTATACATTCATCAACATCAAAATACACTTCATTATGAAATCATATAAAGCGACTCAATACTACGCAAATGTATGTGGTGCCATTGGAGCAGAACTCTCATCTTAAAAATTTGCCAATTATTAGAGGCATCAACAAGGCATAGCCTTCATCTCAAAATTTGCCAATCCATGCCATCTCAACAAGCATAAGCTTCATCTCAAAAATGCAATGTATGTGACACAACCATGAATGTAATAATAACACCCCAGTTAACAACATCTTAAATCATCTCAATTTAACATCTCAAAACATCTCAATTTATCATCTCAAAACATCTAAAAAACATCTCAATTTGTCATCTCAAACATCTCAAAATACATCTCAAAATAATCAAAATAATTCATCAAACATCATTCATTTATAAATCAACAAACATCATTATTTATTAATAACTTCTCATTAATACCACATCAGTATTTTAATTCCACAATAAGTCAACACTGTCATTCGGTAACTCTAAGGTCAAGACCATCACTTTCCTACTGTTATAGCTCAAACAACAACTTATTGGCATCTAACGTTCATCGTTCTGCACAAAACAGCGTAAGGCCAACACAATTTCTGACCATGCAACCTCTAACCAACACTATTTCTAAGTACACAACTTCTAATGATGCAACCTCTGGGCGACACAATCTTCTGTCTACTATAACTTCTGACTAAATACAACCTCTGATCAGATTCAACTTCTGATCATCTCATCTTCTGACCACTCATCCTCTGACCAGATACAACTTCTGATCATCTCATCTTCTAACCACTCAACCTCTGACCAAACACAACTTCTGATCATCTTATCTTCTGACTAATGCAACTTCTGACTAAATACAACTTCTGATCAGATACAACTTCTAATCATCTCATCTTCTGACCACTCAACCTCTGACCAGATACAACTTCTGATCATCTCATCTTCTGACTAATGCAACTTCTAACATCAGAACAACTACCTTTCACTATGCCATGCATCTTCTAATAGCTTACATCTAACTTCAGAACTTCTATCTTGCACTAATCTAACGCAGCTCTAGTCAACATACTTCTACTGTCAGAACTGCTACTTTCTATTCATCCTATTGTTCTAATTTTTTTCCTGATATCAATCTAACTATGAATAGTATTAACCAACTTCTATTCTCCAAAATTAATTCATTACTTCTAATACAGTAGCGCCTGTCATCAATTTACCAAATTCTGCATTTCATTACTGCTATATTCAACGTTTCCATTACTGCGTCTCCCTATGGGATTCACGATTAAATCCCTAAAATTTAATATAATCATGTCAATTCATCACCCATAATCATCTGATAATTCTACGGCGTTTTAACAATATCAAGGCATCAATATCCATCTAAAATTCATCAAATCATCATCATACATCATCATGTACATCTAATTCAAGAACAAGACAACAATCATCACTAATCCCACATATCAATCATCATAAACCCAATTATAGAGTTAGAACCCCACCCTTACCTTGGATTGAAGGTCGCTCTACAATTTCCGATTGGATTCACGTTCTTGCCGTTTTCCACTTCTCTAGCAGCTTGCACGTTCTCTTCCAAATCCTTATTCTTCTACTGCTTCTTTCTTTCTATTCCTTCTAACAAATAATAAAATAACCCTATTATTCTATTATTCCTTATTGGGCTTAAAACCAGCACACCCCCTTATTACTTCTATCCCTTCAAAATAAGCCCACGTTAAATAATATTACACTTCTAATATTATTTCACCACATAATAATATATCTCTAATATTATTTCTCCACTTAATAAAATAAATCCAATTAATTATAACAGAACTTCAGAAATATTCCAAAAATAATTTAATTAAATAATTAATTAAATCACGGGCGTTACAACTCTCTCCCACTTAGAATATTTTCGTCCTCGAAAATTTACCTCAATCAAACAATTCAGGATAGGAGCCTCTTGTCTTGCTCTCCAACTCCCAAGTCATGCTTTCACCAGCAGCTCCTGGCCAAACCACTTTAACCAAGGAAATCTCTTTGCCCCTCAGAGTCTTCATTTCACGATCCGCGATCCGTACATGCATCGTCTCCACCGTAAGATTATCCCGTACTTGCACATCATCCATATGAATCACATGAGATGGATCTGAAATATACTTCCGAAGTTGCGACACATGAAACACATCATGCAAATTCGAAAGATTAGGTGGTAAAGCCACTCATAAGCAACATTACCCACTCTCTCTGAAATCTGATATGGTCCAATAAAACGAGAAGGGAGCTTCTTAGACTTCAATGCTCGCCCAACACTAGTCACAGGTGTAACTCTCAAAAACACATAATCCCCAGCTTGAAACTCTAAATCCTTCCTTCGCTTGTCATGATAACTCTTCTGTCTACTTTGTGAAGCTTTCATCTTTTCTCAAATCAACTTCACCTTCTTGGTAGTCTCACAAACAAGTTCAGGTCCAAGTACTACATTCTCACCAGATTCATGCCAACATAACGGAGTTCTACATCTTCGACCATACAACGCTTCAAAAGGTGCCATTCCAATACTAGAATGGTAACTGTCATTATAGGTGAACTCTACCAACGGAAGATAAGTATCCCACGAACCTCCCTGCTCAAGAACACATGCCCTCAACAAGTCTTCTTATGATTAAATCGTCCGTTCAGTCTGACCATCAGTCTGAGGATGATACGCTAAAATCAACCTCAACTTAAAACCCAACGCTTCTTGCAAACTCTTCCAAAAACCAGAAGTAAATCTTGGATCTCCATCTGACCCAATGCACAAAGGAACACCATGCAGCTTCACAATCACACTGATATAAATCTCAGCCAACTTCGGCATTGTAAAACTGATGTTAATAGGGATAAAATAAGCTGACTTCGTAAGCCTATCAACAATCACCCAAATTGAATCATGTACTCTTAAAGTATTAGGCAACCCTGTCACAAAGTCCATTGAAATGCTATCCCATTTCCATTCTGGAACTTCCAACAGTTGCATCAATCCTGCAGGCTTCTGATGTTCAACTTTCGACTTCTGACAAGTCAAACATGCATACACAAACCGAGCCACATCACTCTTCATCCCAGGCCACCAAAACAAACCTTTCAAATCTTGATACATCTTTGTAGCTCCTGGATGAATACTCAGCTTACTTCTATGGCTCTCTTCAAGTATCACTTTCTTCATCTCAGCATCATTAGGAATACAAATCCGATTACGAAACCTTAACACACCTTGCTCATCTTGAAATCACTATTCTCAGACTGATCAATCCCAACCATCAAATCTACCAGTTTCACATACAAATTTTGAGCTTCTCTAATACTGTCTAAAAATTCATTATTAATCTTCAACATACCCAACATAACACTCTACGGAGTAACCTCGTAAACTAAGCTTATATCTCTGAACTGCTCAATCAATTCCAACTCTTTAATCATCATTGCTGACATATGTAAAGTCTTTCTACTCAACACATCAGCTACCACATTCGCCTTTCCTGGATGATAATTCAAACCGAAATCATAATCCTTTAACAATTCCAACCATCTTCGTTGCCTCATATTCAGCTCTTTCTGATCAAACAAATACTTTAAGCTCTTATGGTGACTAAACACTTCAAATCGAGAACCATAAAGATAATTCCTCCAAATCTTTAACATAAAAACAACTGCAACAAGTTCTAAATCATGCGTAGGGTAGTTCTTCTAATGAGTCCTCAACTGCCTTGATGCATAAGCAACTACCTTACCATTCTTCATAAGCACACCTCCTAAACCCATATTAGAAGCATCACAATACACCACAAAAGGCTCTCCTAGATTAGGCAACGTCAAAATTGGAGCCGACGTCAACCTCTTCTTCAATTTCGTAAAACTTTCTTCGCACTGAACATCCCATACAAACGCTCTACCTTTACAAGTCAACTTAGTCAACAGAAGTGAAAACTTAGAAAACCCTTCAATAAACCTTCTATAATAACCAGCTAATCCCAAGAAGCTTCTAATCTCAGTAGCTGACTTTGGAGTTTCCCATTGCAACACAACATCAACCTTCGATGGATCTACAACAATGCCACTACCTGAAATCACATGACCAAGAAAACTAACCTCTTTTAACCAAAATTCACACTTGGACAGCTTTGCATACAACTTCTTCTCTTTCAAAACTTGCAATACTACTCTTAAATGTTCAACATGCTCTTCTTCTGACTTAGAGTAAATCAAAATATCATCAATGAACACCACTACGAACCGATCCAAATAAGTATGAAAGATATGATTCATATATTCCATGAATACTCCCGACGCATTAGTAACACCGAAAGGAATCACCGAATACTCGTAATGTCCATAACATGTTCTGAAAGCCGTCTTCTGAATATCCTCATCCTTTACTTTAATCTGATGGTAACCAGACCTTAAATCAATCTTACTAAACACACGAGCATCCACCGATTGGTCCATCAAGTCATCTATTCTTGGAAGCGGATACTTGTTCTTAATTGTCACCTTATTCAACTGTCTATAATCAACACAAAGCCTCATACACCCATCTTTCTTCTTCACTAACAACACTGGAGCTCCCCATGGTGATACACTTGGTCTTGCAAACCTCTTCTCAAGTAACACTTCCAATTGCTTCTTCAACTCAGACAATTCAGACACAGAAATCATGTATGGTGCCATAGACATAGGTCTGGTACCAGGTACAAGATCAATTGCAAATTCAACTTCCCTCTTTGGCGGTACATCAGGAATCTCATCAGGTAAAACTTCAGGAAATTCACACACCACCTGCAATTCCTTAAATATAGCTTGAGTCTCTACAGATAGCAACGCCATCAACGAAAATATATGTGCTTCCTCTTGCATCAACTTCCTCAACTGTCTAGCAGACACCAGACCATCCTCCTCTTCTTCAGGAGTAGAAAACTTCACCGACTTGTCATAACAGTTAATATGAATACAGTTATGCTTTAACCAGTTCATACCCAAAATCACATCCAAACCTCTTAACAGTAAACAAACCAAATCAACAACAAATTCTCTATCGAAGATCGACAAGGGACACTTAGCACACACAAATGAAGTAGTCACCGACCCCTTGGCTGGACTGTCGACGACCATTCCCCATTCAAAGAAGACAACACAAGACACAATCTTTCAACACAATTAACAACAATAAAATAATGCATAGCACCAGTATCAATAATAGTAATTAAAGGAGTACTATTAATGAAACATGTACCTCTAATGAGTCTGTCCTCGGCAGCTGTCTGATCCTCCACTAAAGCAAACACTTTACCACCTGACTGAGCCCTCTTCGGTTTCGGACACTGGCTACCAATGTGCCCTTCTTCTTTACAGTTGAAACAAACCACACTCTTGTGATCACACTCAGATACAACATGTCCGTTCTTGCCATAACGGAAACACATCTTCACTTTAGTAGTGCACACCTTACTCTTGTGTCCAGGTTTCCGACACTTAAAGCAAACCACACCAGCAGGGGCATCTCCCCCACTAGTCCTCTGACCATGAGCAACTCTCTGTTTACCCTTACTAGCTGGGGAATCATAAGGTTTACCATGATTCTGTGGGTGCTTACCCCTCTTCTCACTGATAATCTTGTAATGAGCGTTACTGTCTTCCTCATAAAATCTGCAGCTATCAACCAAATCAGCAAAGACACGGATTTTCTGATATCCAACTGCTTTCTTAATCTCCAGGCGTAACCCGCTATCAAATTTAATACACTTAGAAAACTCAGCATTTTCCTCAGCGTAATGCGAATAGAACTTAGCCAACTCAGCAAACTTGGTAGCATACTCAACAACTGACAGATTTCCTTGCTTTAGCTCAGGGAATTCAATTTCCTTATTACCACAGACATCTTCAGGAAAATACTTTCTCAGGAAACAGTTGTTGGAGTTACATTGATAACTGGAGTCAGAGAAGCAACCTATTGTCGGTACCGTTGATGCCTTCTAGTTGGTCTAATCTTCCTTTTTCCAATAACAACATTTGTTTCACTTTCTTTCTTCTGAGAAAACCCGTATGACGACTTCTTCGTCCCTTCATCTTTTGTCAAGCGCCCTTATCTAACAGCCTCTTCCAAACGAACACCCATGCTTACCATTTCGGTAAAATCACTCGGTGCATTGGCGACCATGATTTCATAATAACATGATCCAAGGGTTTTCAGGAAGACCTTGGTCATTTCTTATTCTCCCATTGGTGGCACCACCTAAGCAGCTATTTCGTGCCATCTCTATGTATATTCTTTGAAAGACTCCTTGTCTCTCTGAGCCATTTCCCTCAACTAGTCGCTGTTTGGCGCCATGAACATATTGTACTTGTATTACTTGATAAAGGCTTCTCCCAAATCATTGAAGGTACATATACTATTACTATCCAAACTCATATACCACTTCAGAGCAACACCAGTTAAACTATCTTGGAAGAAATGAATGAGCAAATGCTGGTCATCAGTATGGGTAGACATTTTCCTGATATACATCACGAGGTGGTCACGAGGGAAAGAGTTTCCCTTGTACCTCTCAAATTCCTTCACTTTAAACTTGACTGGCACTTTTACATTAGGAACGAGGTAGAGTTCACTGACGTTTTGTCCAAACAATTCTTTTCCTTGGAGGGCCTTCATTTTCTTATGCATCTCATTGAACTGGTCTTGAAAATAATCCAACCGATCATAGAAACCCACACTTTCACTCGGTGGAGGAACAAGACGATAAACTTCATCATTAACAAATGGCATAACATTCACCGAAGGAGGTGCAACATATTGGATCTCATTTCTAGCAGCAGGAGTAACATGCACCACGAGAGGTGCGGGAGTAGCAACAGCTTGAACAATTGGAGCGACTGGAGCATAAAGATTAAAACCTTCTAGCATGATGTTTTCATGCATTCCCCAAGGATAACCCTGAGGCATACACTTCTGTGCAGCAGTAATTGGAGTAACAAAAACGAGAACTGGTGGACCTTTAAAACATTTATTATTTGTTGAGGCTGAGCAAGTGGTGGATGATTATGAGCATCCACCAATGATTCCACCAAAGATGACAGATTGGCCATACCCGCCTTCAAAGCAGTAACTTCTCCGTGTAGCTCGCGATTCTCTTGTTCAAGATTCTCTATTTTCTTCCTGGAATTAGCTAGAGTATTGTACCGTTGAGACAGCTTGCTGAACGAAGTAGGGAAATTTAGTAAGACTCCTAGGTATGAACAAAAATGAAAGAAATATGTACAAGAAGATGCATGATATGTGATGCACATGACTTATTTTATTATAATTAATATTTTCAAGGGACTCAAAGAATTGTAGACAATTTTGCAAATATTAAGGTACTAACACATTTTGAAATACTGAAAATCGAATTATTAATAACTTCAAAATGGATTACAAAATTTTAGTACAAGTTTCAACAATCCTAAGTACAGGAAAAGATAGAATCTAAAATCCTAAGAAATCAAAGCTGATGAAGATAACTCCACACACTAACATTTTCCTATGAGTCTTGCAATCTGAGCCTTCAACTGCTTGTTCTCTACTACATATCTGTCGGCAACCACTTTCCAATCACCCAAGTCAGGAAGTGAATGACTATATCCTGATCGAGCTCGAGAGGAAAATAAATCCTCTTGCTTCTCCATCGTCTCTACATCATGAATCTTAAGAATATCTATTAGGTCATCCTTCTCCTTCAAGTCTGCTCGGTAGGACATCTCTAAAGTCTGACACTTATTCTTCCTGGAGTCCTACTCCTGTTGCATCCCGACTAGGGAAAGCTGAAGCTCTTCCCTATCATCTAAAAGGGGAGGAGTGGTCTTCACAAACAAATCAAGCATAGGAGCTTCACGGGAATACGACATCTTCAACTGAATTGCCCTAGCTTGTACCCACCGGAGATAAGGTACCAAAGAAACAACTCCTCTAGGTCCCAAGTCCTTTCTACTCTTCTTGTGAATATGGCGCCAAGCCTTTGCAATCTCCTCCTTAGATTTCTTGTGATCCTCTCCCTATTTGAGATAGAAACCACTCAGATGAATACTATTTGGCTTATCTCTCATCGGATATCCAAGCTGACATTGTGCAAGAACGAGATTGTAGTTAATTTCTCCCTTTGTACCAAGACGAGGTACATTAGGGAAACTACCAAAACTATCGACAATCTCTACGTTATGGTAAGCCTGATGATACCAAACAATATCTGAATAAGTGAGGGCCATAATCTTTGGAGCCCAACGAGGTTCCTTCTTGATATCCCAGAAAGCATCGGACCGGGGTAAGTGAGAAATAAACAACTGATTTAGCAAAGGCGTGCAACAAATCACCATCCCTCCATGATAAGAATCCCGAAGATGAATGGAGTAATAATTATCTCTTAATAATTTGGGGACTAGATTCCCTATCAAAAAGATCCTGATGGAATTGATATCTACAAAGTTGTCGACGTTCAAAAATAAGAACAACCCATAGGCAAGCAGAGCAAAGATGGCCTTAAAAGCAACTGTACTCTTCATCCTAGTAAAGTAGTAAGCTTTCTTTAATAAAAACTGAGGGATAATTCTCTAATTCCTTCTTTGGTATTCATGTGGGCCTCAATCTCAGACTTCCCTAAATGAACCATAACAACAATCTCATGGGACTTGGGTTCTCCCTCCAAACCGGTGAAAGGAACACGGTCGGCAATAGGTAAACCCAGTATGTAAGAATACTCCTCTAATGTAGGCATCAGCTGATAAGCAGGGAAAGTAAAACATTGATACATCGGTTCATAGAAATGGACCAAAGTCGAGAGAATACCCTCCTTTATCTCGGGCTTTATAAGAGACACGATGGATCCATACTTCTTACGAAAATCTATAGAACTCTCAATCTTGGGAATTAGACTCATCAAATCATCTATCTTAGGATTCTTGAAACTGTACTTCCCAATATTTCTTTTTTCAGAATCCATGGTCAAAAGTACCTGAGATATTCTCAAAAAGTCAACTTTAAGTCCCTTGAACCAAAATGTTTTAAGAGAAGCTTGTGTGTGCATGAATGCATGATGTAACAATAACACAGAAGATCAAAAACATGAGGGCTTCATAGGTTCAACGTCACGAGGATGAGGTCAAAGGTACTACCCACAAGGTATGGTCTTAATAGTTTACCACCTTCCGAACAAGGTTCTAAGAGGTTCCCAGAGTCTACATCCTTCCTTCGGATATTACCAACGTTCCGATTAACTCGGTAGTTAGTAATATTCTCAGGAAAAACTCGTTTGAGTGTAGTATCGCGTGACAACCATTTCCAGATTACTCCGTCATAGTTTCCACACTACACCTAAAAGGCCTAGATGAGTTAAAGGTTCTATAGTCCTCAGTTTCAGCAGGCTCCCAGGTCGAAAGAAGCACATCTTCTCAATTACTCGGTAAACAACACTACAGTCAAAGGAGCCTCCACTGAGTGGGGGATATCATGCCTCCTTTTTTGGGATTACTCCGTCAAAGTTAACATGACTATACCGCCCATCCTATCTTAAGTTTGCCCAAGTTCGGGTATAGGACTTATGAGAAATCATCAAGCATCCTGAAAACCAGGAAAATTCAAACAAACAATATATACAACATATAACATATAAACAACAATAGCACATACGCAGATAAATAAAGATAGGCTCAATCCCTCTTAGGGATGGACCAACATTTGGTCGAGTTGTCCCCATTGAAGTCGCCATTTGTTTCGGTAGCCGTTGAAATATTGAGCCTAAGCCATTGGATTGACTTGACTCACACATATCAAATAAAAATCTCTAGCATGCTTTATTGTTTCCAGAGTAATGGGAAAATAACTAATAACTTAAAAGAGTGGAGAGAATCTAAGCTCGGGGGTTGGTTATGCAAAGGGAAGGTATTAGTATCCTAATCATCTATGGTACTCCGCAGGAACCTCTTTGAAAATATATGTATTTTTGGCTATAAACAATGTATATAAATAGATGGTGGAGGTGAGAAAAGAAATATGTTTTTTTTTACAATTTTTGCACCCGCCGCGGTTGCGAACCTTTAGTGCCTACGTACCACCTTCCACTTTAAGAGGTGAGACATCATAATCGTATCCGAGTGGAAGAACATACTTACTACACACGATTATGAGAAAGAAGAATTTACGTCATCTCAAAGTGGAGGATATGGCTTGGATTTTAAAATCGACAAAGCCTCACTCAACACCAAAGTGGAAAATGTCTCACTTTACTACATACCGTAGAAGTATAGTAGCTCACATCATTACAAAGATTAACAAGAGTTTAATCTTTTATGAAAATTTTAAAGTAAAAATCCAAAGTGGAAAAATGGTTTGAATGAGATTGGTTGAATTTTAGTCTTCTCACAAAAAATGTCAAAGTATTTTTAAGTTGCTTAAAATTTGATTAAAGAATTTTTTTTTTGAAAATGCATGGACCTAAGTCCTAGTTTATTGTGAAAGCAATTCAAGTTTAAAAACAAGAAGAGTTTTCAAAAGGAGGGAGAATATTTTTGAAATTAAATAAGATGTGAGGAGATGAAGGGACTATCCTAAAGCATAAGGTTAAAGATAAGGAAAAGAATCGTCTAACCAACAAGAAGCCAACACTTGACATAATGGGTCAATGTAGAATTCCCTTACTTTGGATTGAAACCAAATAAGAAATGATAATAAACCTCTTAATAAAACCAAGTTTCAAAGGCATTAAGTCTTCACAAAAATTAGGCAGAGTAACGGATGTATACAAATGAATCCCCAATCATAGACAAAGCACATAATCAGAATAACCTGCACACAAAGAAAAAAAACAACCCAATGTCTTAGAGTGAACCCCAAGAACTCCTGACAAAATAACAATAGAAGCCACAAGGGTCTCAAGGTAGGTCTATGTCTCTACTCCTAAGTCAAAGAAGTCCATAACTCCATCATGCCAAGGATAGTAACCAAATAGTCCAAGTAACATTAAAGTTTTTTATTGTTCAAGTTGATTATTAAGTATCTTCAAAAACAAAATGAAAAGCTCAAGTGAGAAAAATAAAAATGGCAAAAGATAAAGGCTCAAGTGAGCAAAGATGAAAATAGCTTGAATTGAAAATGCTAAAATAAATGGTGTTTAAAGTAAAAAGTGTAAAGTAAAAGCATAAAAATAAAATGTAATTGTTAATGAGTTAGAAATTAGAGGTAAGTTGAATGACCATCTGGAAACTTGAATTTGAAAACTCATTAGAAGATTGATAAAATCAAAGCCTCTCAACAACAAGTTTCATTTGCTTTTTGTCAAGTATATCATTCATTTTAAAATCTCAAGGCAACAATAAATGATCAACGATATTTAAATGAGTCACTTAGTTCCAAAATTTAAGAAGATTCATTAGAGGATTGATAAGACCAAGGCCTCCTAACAATGGACCTCAAGGTTATTGGATCAAATGTTTCAAATTAAATATACTTGGGCTTGTGTGATCGGTGGAAATAGAACTGACTGTTTTTTATGTTGGTTCGCGAAATGTCGCGGTAAGCAAGAGTCGCCACCGCCTTTTATGTTCTCCAACATGGAAAGGACAAAAGCACAGCAAAATTCCTTTTTCGAGAATGTTTCTCGGTACGGGAGGTAGATTTATAGAAAGGGAAGGTGTTAGCACCCTTTCTATCCGTGGTTATCCACGGGCTCTTAGGTACTTGCTCTTATGTTTTCAAAATTGTTTGCTTTTCAAGTGTGTGTGGGTTTTGAAAAAGTTTCGTTTGAAAAATTTCTAAGTAACTCTTGTATCTGTCCTCAAGAGTGTATGAAATATTTGTTTGAAAACCTTTTGAAAGTGTAAGTGTGAAAAGATTGTTTTTCGTTTTGAAAGAGCAAGTACCCAGGAGAAATCTACCTACTCTAAGGAATTAGGCTGTGTAAGAGTCCTTTAGACAGTACTATCCCATTATTGAGAAGTAGGTAGCACCGTCGTTGGAGTTATTCGGGTCAATTCGATCATAGGGACAATGTGGTCACCAAAGCAATGGTAGGACGCCTTAGCGGTAACCCTAATGTCCTAGATCCTTTTTATCCGAGGCAACCGTTTCGAGGCAACTGGATCTTAGGCAGGAGGGCGACCTCTAAAACACCCTATACTTGACGACCACGTCGAGGCAACCAGTGAGGCGTACCCTAAGAGTGGCATGTGCATGTGTGTTGTTTTTCAGTTAAGCTTATCTTGTACATGTTATTGGTGAGCTACGCTTTGATTTTATTTTTCATACAAGTCTTTCATGCATTTTTTAACAGTTAAGAGTGCGGAAAATAAAGTGCGGAAAAGGTAAATCTAGCTTATTACAAGGCGCGGGTATATACATCGCCAAAAACAAAACCCTTTTGGAAAATAAAAATGCAAGAAATTAAAAGAAAGCAATAAAGTTCTAATTAACTATTACATTTCTAAGCAGATACATAAATAAACAAAATAACGAATTAAAAATAATATGCGCGCGAAAGAATGAATCGCGACGTCCTTAGGGTTTTGACCCTTTTTTTTTAGAAAGAATTGAATTTTGTCCCTTTTTTTTAATTAATGAAATCAAGCCTAATTACTAATTAATTAATTATTTACAAGAAAAAGAGTTTTTTTTTTTTATGTTTTTTATGAAATAAAATAAAAAGGAATTAAAAGTGTCAAAAGAAAAAAACCTAAGTCTAATTCATTTTTATTTATTATGAAAAAAAAAGATTAAAATTATTCTAATTAAACTAAGTTAATTATATTTAGAATTTATTTACAAAAAAAGTAATTGAAATTAATAAAAATGTTTTTTTGGTTTTCTGAATTTTATTGTGAAAAATAATAATCTGTTAATTAAATAATAATAATACTAATAATTAATAAAAAGAAATTATAAAAGAAAAGAAAATAAAAAGAGTAACAAAACCAAGGGTGTTTGGGCCAACTTATGGAGGTGGATTAGCAATCTGAGGCCCATTAACACTCAAGCCTTGTTGGACTTTCTGGATCAAGTGTGCAAGCATTGACTGGGAACATGGTGTTCCTTCCCTTGTAGCCATTGGATTTGTGTTATTGGCCACTTGGAAGGCTGAGCGCTGGAGGCACATGGTGGACTGCTTTTGGACATGCTGCATGAAATCACATTAAACAAAATAATAGCAAGTATCTGGGGGACCTGGGATTCGAACCCAGGTCCCAAGGGACAATGCCTGCACGCCTTAGCCACTCAGCCAAGCCATTCCATTCGTTACAATAATAAACAATTAATATTATATGGAATAAACAAACAATATCCTGGAAATTAAAAACGCGCGCGTTTTAGTTTGAACGGACCAATCAAATGCTAACACGCCTTCGTCTTCTCCAATAGTCCCTGCATTTTTTCCTGCGGATTCAGTTCCGCAACAAAATCTGCGTCCTCATCCTACAATGGTTTCTAAGTCACGAAAACACAAACCAAAACCTTCGTCTTGCTCGCCTTGTCCTCCTAAGTCCATCCATAGCCATAGCTTGTCCTGATTTTGCCTTTAATAAAAACACCTAAAAACAAAGAGCCAAAACCCTAGCTTCAGGCATGGCTATGCAGGCTACAAGAATGAAATTAAATATTGGAGAAAGGTTGGAAATCATGCCATGATCAAGAATATATCAATATTTTTGCAAAAGGATGCAAGAAAACAGATTTATGATCTCATGTTCAGAGCTAAGTTTAGGACTACTTACAGTGCGTTGTAGGAGGTCTTAGGACATGGCAAGGGTCGTGTTGGCTTCAGGGGATGGCAAGGAAGGATGTCACGTTCTCCTTTTTGCTTGAAAATGCTTGCAACCTTGTTCTAGATCTCACACTTTTTCAACAATTTTTGTATTTTGCTCTGGCCGTTTCAGCAATGCTTGGGTCGTGAATTAGGTCTGGCCTCCTTGCATATGTATATGGCAATCAGTTTTGGTTCAAAAATGGGCTTTTATCCTTGTGTAATTAAGTTTTGAGATTTTGTTGTCCACCATTAAAGACCTTTCCATCTTTGAAGCAAAACCAAGATTTCATGCACAAAATAGCCCTAGCACGAATTTGGTAGCTGGCATGTGGTATATGAAAGTTGTTCAAATCCAAAAGATGCCATTCCATTAATTTTTAGATTTTATTTGAATTATTATGGATTTAAAATGAATTAAATCAATAAAAATTAAATAAAATGAAAAAATAAATGTTTGATCTTGAAATTAATCATGGGACACGTGGGTGGCATGACAAGGCTGAATCAAGTGGAAGAAAGTGGGCCCTTTTGTCAAAAATTGAAGTTTTAAGGATAGTTGACTTTTGCCATTTCACAAAAATTTCCCAACTTCTCCAATGCATATCTTGCTCAATTTTGATCATATGAACATGTTCTTGGACATTTTGGAAAGGTCTTGAAGTCCTCTAACCAATACCTTTAGTCCCATGTCATTTGGATTTACCAATCTCAGGTTATGGTCTTTGACTTAAAGTGCATTTTTGTTGACTTTTTAAAATGACCTATAATGTAGAAATTGATAACTTTTTGTGAGAGCATTTCTTGGACTTGGAATGTGAAGATGAGTTGTAGGAAATGTCATCCCCTTCAAAATGAGCATTGGATGGGATTTTTCTGATGAACCATGAAAAAGTTATGCCTTGGTCAAGTTACAGTTGACTTTTCAACTGTCCAAAAATGGAAACTTTTGCATCTTGATGATTTTTGAGCCATGCTTGTGGAATCATGATCAAGATTTGATCAAATGATGATTGTGTGCTCAAAATAAGATGTTGACCAAAATTTTTGACTTTTGACTGCCAAATGACCATTTTACCCCTGTAGTTGACTGTGAACCAAATGGAACCTTTGACTGTGCAATTTGATGCCGTGAGTCTTGAAACTTGGAATGTAGATGCTTGACAATGTATATAGGCCTATGGGACTTGATTGAGCCATTGAAAACCTCAAATTCCTTGAAGGAAACAAAATCCTAATTTTGACTGGCTTAGGAGGATGTTTGACTGTGCAATCCCTTGAGAAGTCTTGAACCAATTGAAGATGATTCTTGACAAACTTTGAAGAATATGGGAGGGAAAATTTTGGGGTACAACAGTTGCCCCTATTCAATCTTCTTAGACCTGAGGATGTAGATTGGCTTGTGTGCCTTTCGTGATCCGAAGGTGGAAGATGATTGAACACTAGAGTGCCCAGAAATTTGCACTCGCATAGTAGAATATCAGCAACGTGATGACGGGAATGGGCTTACAGATGCCATTTGGAAAGATGGTGGATAGGAGGATGGGCTTATAGATGCCATCTGGAGATGTGACAGAATCTTGTCGGGAATGGGCTTATAGATGCCATTTGGAGACTTGTTGGTAGGAGGATGGGCTTATAGATGCCGTCCGGGGATGTGACAGAGTCTTGTCGGGAATGGGCTTATAGATGCCATTTGGAATTGTGTGTCGATCGCGTAAGAGATTCCTTAGTGAGAACTTGCGTACTTTGATAAAGGAAGATGGTTTCCTGGCCTGTTACAGGTGTTGATCTTCAAACTCTTCGTGCATATATGCCCTGGCTAGATACAGGTGTCGAATCCTCAATCACTCGCAGATATTCCCTGGCTAGATACAGGTATCGAATCTGGAATTAGTCGTCTACAGATATGCCCTGGATGGATACAGGTATCGAATCTCTAAACTCTTCATGCAGACATGCCCTGGCTGGATACAGATATCGAATCTACAATCAGTCACTCACAGATATGCCCTTGCTAGATACAGGAATCTAATCTGGAATTAGTCGTCTACAGATATGCCCTGGCTGGATACAGGTATCGAATCTCTAAACTCTTCATGCAGACATACCCTGGCTAGATACAAGTATTGAATCTACAATCACTCACTCACGGATATGCCCTAGCTAGATACAGGAATCAAATCTGGAATTAGTCGTCTACAGATATGCCATGGCTGGATACAGGTATCGAATCTCTAAACTCTTCATGCAGACATGCCCTGGCTAGATACAGGTATCGAATCTACAATCAATCACTCACAGATATGCCCTGGCTAGATACAGGAATCGAATCTGGAATTAGTCGCCTACAGATATGCCCTGGCTGGATACAGGTATCGAATCTCTAAACTCTTCATGCAGACATGCCCTGGCTAGATACAAGTGTCGAATCTAGAATCAGTTACTCACAGATATGCCCTGGCTAGATACAGGTATCGAATATGGAATTGGTCGTCTACAGATATGCCCTGGCTGGATGCAGGTATCGAATCTCTAAACTCTTCATGCAGATATGCCCTGGCTAGATACAGGTGTCGAATCTACAATCAATCACTCACAGATATGCCCTGGCTATATACAGGTATCGAATCTGGAATTAGTCGTCTACAGATATGCCCTGGCTGGATACAGGTATCGAATCTCTAAACTCCTCATGCAGATATGCCCTGGCTGGATACAGGTATCAAATCTACAATCAATTACTCACAGATATGCCCTGGCTAGATACAGGAATCGAATATGGAATTAGTTGTCTATAGATATGCCCTGGCTGGATACAGGTATCGAATCTCTAAACTATTCATGCAGACATGCCCTGGCTAGATACAGGTGTCGAATCTACAATCAGTTACTCACAGATATGCCCTGGCTAGATACAGGTATCGACTCTGGAATTGGTCGTCTACAGATATGCCCTGGCTGGATGCAGGTATCGAATCTCTAAACTCTTCATGCGGATATGTCCTGGCTGGATACAGGTATCGAATCTACAATCAATCACTCACAGATATGCCCTGGCTAGATACAGGTACCGAATCCGGAATTGGTCGTCTACAGATATGCCCTGGCTGGATACAGGTATCGGATCTCTAAACACTTCATGCAGATATGCCCTAGCTAGATACAGGTGTTGAATCTACAATCAATCACTCACAGATATGCCCTGGCTAGATACAGGTATAGAATCCGGAATTAGTCGTCTACAGATATGCCCCGGCTGGATACAGGTGTCGAATCTCTAAACTCTTCATGCAGATATGCCCTGGCTGGATACAGGTATCGAATCTACAATTCGTCACTCACAGATATGCCCTGGATGGATACAGGAATCGAATCTGGAATTGCGACAGTTGATAGTAATCATCTTTGGATTGACCTTTTTCCTGAAAAGGCAAAACATCAGTTGTATGCAATGTCATGATATATGAAATGCATGATGTCATGATGTTCTCAAAAATAAATGAGATCGTGTCGTATGCACTTTATCATGTATGTAAGAAGGATGTATGAAATGTGAAATGTCTATGAATGTATTTTCGTCTAGGAAAATAAATCCTTGACGAATGCCGTGAGCTTGTTTGAAGAGTAGCGTTCTTCGTTTCCGTTGGGGATGATAGTTGCAAGAATAAACTGGTAGGAGAAGATGACTCCGTTGGGGAATAAACTTGTTGGGGAGATTACTCTGCGGGGAATTACTCTGTGGGGAGAGATACTTCGCTGAGGTTTTGATGATAACTTTGCTGGGGATTCCGTTGATAAGTTTCGTTGGGGAATTTTTGGACTCCGCTCGGGATAGGAAGGAATTCATCGAGGATGATCTTTCCGTGGCAATTAGCTGAGGATAACCTAGTTATAAGCTCTGGTGGGGAATAACCTTTGAATAAAGCCGGGGAGATGCGTTGGTACTCTGCAGGGGATAAGCTTCCAGAATCTACTGGGGATAAGCTTCCAAAATCTACTGGGGAGATGGTTCAACTCTCCTGGGGAAACTTTAGAACTGTACTGGGGAGTGGCTCCACTGGATGTCTGTATTCCGCCGGGGAACAATCTTATATTAAGACTGCCGGGGATTCTTGTTTGAGGAACATCTGTATACTCCGCTGGGGAATGTTGAGATTTTCTGGGGATATCCCACTTCCTTAAGGCTGACAGTAGACTGATTTTGCTTGGGGAGAGTATCGCTAACTTGCTGGAGATACTGTGCCTTTTCAGGGCTGATTGGGAGACCAACTCTACTTGGGGAGAGAGCATGGCTGACTCTTGTCTTACTCTGCAGGGAGTGAAGGTATCTTGGTTACATTCTTCAGCCGAACTTACCTTGGTACCTTGGTGGACAGAGCAACTAGATCGCTTAGACAACTCATTATTGCCCCTGTTTCTAATGTCACCTGTAATTAGTCCTTTGTTTCGCATGCAAATATTTATGAGTTAGCAATTAGTGTCAAATGCATATATCAAAAATGAACATTGGACGTTCTTTGCAAAACAAAACAGAAAAAGAAAAACAATTGGCAATTTGTCTGGAAAAGTGGATTTGTATTGATTTTTGAATTTGCCTGTAAATAGGCATTTATGTACAAGAGGCTGACGTCCTAGTAAGATAACGCCACCGAACAACAGAGTTTATACAATTTTGTGAAAAAAAAAAACAGCTATGTGAAAAATAATCCCACCGGATTCCAAACTCTGCTATTGCCTTTATGTCTTCAAGCGTCTCATCACTTTGCTGTTTAGTTGAAGATGAAGCTGATTGATCAGTGTCATCTGAGCCTGATAGTTGATGCCGAATTCTGGATGCAAGGATGATTCAATGAGACATAATATTACGCTTATATCCCTAACTTTTGCCTGGACCGCCCTTTCGGGTTTTCAGTCCACCGGGATACCCATTTTTGCCCAAGCCGCCTTTTCAGGTTTTCGACTTGCCGGGTGTACAGATTTTTTTCATTTCATCCCTTATTTTTGCCCGAACCCTTTTGGTTCGCCTGGAAGCCCTTATTTTTGCCTAGGTGTGTCAACCTAGCGGGTCTTTAATTCATGCGTAGTATCTTTTTACTATGTCTGCATTGGTGGGGTGAGGAAGGTCGTCACCATCCATGGTGGTCAGAATCAAAGCTCCTCCTGAGAAGATATTCTTAACCACAAATGGCCCTTCATACGTAGGGGTCCATTTGCCCCTGGGATCACCTTGAGGAAGAATGATGCGCTTGATTACCAAGTCTCCGACTTGATACTCTTGTCGTCTGACTTTCTTGTTAAATGCCCTGATCATCCGTTTTTGGTACGTTTGACCATGACAAATAGCAGTGAGTCTCTTTTCGTCAATCAGGTTTAATTGATCAAGCCGAGTCTAGATCCAGTCATCTTCGCTCAAACCTGCATCCTTCATTATCCGGAGAGAGGGTATCTGAACTTCAATAGGCAAGACTGCCTCCATGCCATAGACCAAGGAAAAGGGTGTTGCCCCTGTTGACGTCCTTGCTGAGGTACGGTACCCATAAAGAGAAAACGGTAACATCTCGTGCCAATCTTTATAGGTCACTGCCATCTTCTGCACAATCTTCTTGATATTCTTATTTGCTGCTTCTACAGCCTCATTCATCTTCGGTCGGTAAGGAGAAGAGTTGTGGTGCTGTATCTTGAACTGCTCGCAGAGCTCAGTTATCATCTTGTTGTTATGATTGGTACCATTGTCCATAATGATCCTCCCAGGTACACCGTATCGACAGATCAGGTTATGCCGAATGAACCGTTTTACGACGTTCTTGGTTACCGTAGCGTAGGAAGCTGCTTCAACCCACTTTGTGAAGTAATCAATTGCTACCAGGATGAAGTGATTCCCGTTGGATGCCGTAGGTCTGATCTCGCCTATCATATCAATGCCCCATATTGCAAAAGGCCAAGGTGCTGTCAAAACATTTAGGGGAACTGGAGGAACGTGCACCTTATCAGCATAGATCTGGCACTTATGACACGTCCGAGAATGTTGGTAACAGTCAGCTTCCATTGTGGACCAGAAATATCCTGCCTGAAGGATTTTCTTTGCCATGGTATGTCCACTGGAATGTGTTCCGAAGGTACCTTCATGTAGTTCTGCCATGATCCTTTCTGCTTCAGTCTTATCCACACAACGCAGTAAGGTTGAATCATGGTTTCGCTTGTACAGAATGCCATTGCTGAGGAAGAACTTTGCCGCGAACCTTCTCAGAAACTTTTTGTCATTAACATATGCACCCTCGGGGTATTCTTGAGCTTCTAAGTACCTCTTCACTTCATGATACCAAGGTTTTTCAGTTACCTCTTCAGCCTCAAGATCACAGCAATGTGCAGGTTCATCTAATTTCCATATAATGATCCGGGGAGCCTCGTTGTCCCATTTGACTTTGAACATAGAAGACATCGTAGCCAACGCGTCCGCCAACTGATTCTCTTCTCTTGGGAAGTGTTCAAAAGTTATCTCTTCGAAATGGGGGATCAATGTCAACACATACTCTTTGTAAGGAATAAGATTTGGGTGTTTCGTATCCCACTCGCCTTTGATCTGATTGATCACGAGAGCGGAATCTCCGAAGACACTCAGAAACTTGATCCTTAAGTCAATTGTAGCTTGAAGACCCATGATACATGCTTCATACTCTGCCATGTTGTTGGTGCAGTTGAAACATAGCCGGGCAGTGAGTGGAGTATGAGTGCCTTTAGGGGATATGATCACAACGCCAATGCCGTTACCCAAAGCGTTTGAGGCTCCGTAAAAGTTCATAGACCATCGGGATCCTTCCTCAGGTCCTTCATCTGGTCCAGGTACTTCACAATCAGTTACTACCATGATATCCTCGTCTGGAAATTCAAAGTTCATAGATTGGTAGTCATCCACTACCTGATGTGCCAAATGGTCTGCCAACACACTTCCCTTGATCGCTTTTTGAGTCGTGTACTGGATGTCGTATTCAGTCAAGATCATCTGCCATCTTGCTATTCTTCCGGACAAGGCGGGCTTTTTGAAGATGTACTTTATTGGATCCATTTTTGAAATCAACAGGGTAGTGTGAGTCAACATATACTGTCTCAGCCGGCGAGCAGCCCATACCAAAGCGCATCAAGTTTTCTCGAGCAGTGAGTATCGGGTCTCACAGTCGGTAAAATTTTTTCTAAGGTAATAAATGGCGTTCTCTTTTCGGCCAGACTCGTCATGCTTCCCCAGCACACACCCCATTGAGTTGTCCAGTACTGTCATGTATAGTATTAGAGGTCTCCCTTCAACCGATGGCATAAGAATGGGTGGTTCTTGGAGGTACTCTTTGATTCTTTCGAAAGCGGCCTGACATTCATCATTCCAACGTACTACCTGATCTTTCTTCAGCAGTTTGAAGATTGGTTCACAGGTAGCAGTTAGATGTGAGATGAATCGGGCAATATAGTTCAGCCGTCCTAGAAAGCCTCTGACTTCTTTCTCTGTCTTGGGAGTTGGCATCTCTTGTATGGCTTTCACTTTGGCAGGGTCCACTTGAATACCTTTGTCGCTCACGACGAAACCTAGTAGTTTTCCAGATCTCACCCCGAAGGTGCACTTGTTCGGGTTCAACCTCAGCTTGTACAACTTCAGACGGTCAAACAGCTTCTGTAGATGGTCAAGGTGTTCCTCCTCAGTTTGGGACCTTGCAATCATATCGTCGACATATACCTCAATCTCATGATGGATCATGTCATGAAACAAAGAAACCATGGCACGTTGGTAGGTTGCCCCAGCATTTTTCAACCCAAAAGGCATGACCTTGTAGCAAAAGGTGCCCCACTGAGTAACAAAAGTGGTCTTCTCCATGTCTTCAGGAGCCATCTTGATCTGATTATAATCGGAGAAGCCATCCATGAAGGAGAATACTTTATGCTGAGCAGTGTTGTCAACTAGAACGTCGATGTGAGGCAGAGGGAAATCATCCTTAGGACTGGCTCTGTTCAAATCCCTGTAATCAACACACATTCTGACCTTACCATCTTTCTTTGGCACTGGAACCACGTTGGCAACCCACTGAGGGTAAGAAGTCACTGCTAGAAACCCGGCATCAAATTGTTTCATAACCTCAGCTTTGATTTTCTCGGACATCTCTGGACGCATACGGCGGACCTTCTGCTTTACCAGAGGACATTCTTCCTTGGTAGGCAGGTGATGAACCACAATGTCGGTATCCAACCCAGGCATGTCTTCGTAAGACCAGGCAAAGATTTCCCCATAATCATGCAACATCTGAATCAACCGTTGTTTCACACTGAGCTAAAGATTGGCACCAATCTTGACTTCCTTTTTGTCCGTCTCAGTACCCAGATTTACCGTTTCCACTGGCTCTTCATGTGGCTGAATGGCCCTCTCTTCCTGGAGTAGCAGTCTTGCCAGTTCACCAGGCACTTAGCAATCATCTTCGCCTTCGTCTTCGGCTAAGTTGATCGGATTTTCGAAGTCATAACTGGCAGTAGCAGAGTCGTTACCAGTGAGATCCAGAGTGGATTCGAACCTGTATAGGTGAGTGTGTGTAAATATAGCTGTTTTGCAATATATAATAAAGAAAGACAAGGAGCGCAAGATTTGAAATGAAAAAACGTCCAATGCTTTTATTAATGATATATGAAAGTGACACACAAAAGCCCTCACAAATGAAGCCACGGTGCCCCGGGTAAGACACCGGGCCATAAAGTTTCAAATTATTGTTTGTTACAAATTCAAAACAAAGGAGTTCATTACTGAGTGACAAAAGTAATAGGTGTAAAGTCTTTCGCAGTCCAGTTGCTTGGTCCACCGTTGGTCGTTGGGTAGATCCAGCTGTCAAGTTCAGATTCCTCTACGTTGTCATCATCCCTAATAGCATTTACTCCATGATTGGGCATGGGAGTTGTCACCACATTAGGCCTCTCGGGCGCCTCGAACTGAACTTCTTTAGCATCAATAAGGTCCTGAACCTTATTCCTCAGAGCCCAACAATCATCGGTAGTATGCCCCGGGCTATCAGAGTGATAAGCGCAGCGGGCGTTGTGGTTGTACTTTGGAGAGGTTGTGTTCACAACCTTTGGAGCTTCCTTGACAGTTACCAGATTGGTTGACAGCAGTTGCGGCAATATCTGAGAGAGGGTCATGCTGAGCCGAGTGTACTGCCTTTTGGGCCTCTCACCTCTTGGTTGGTTATACTGCTGAGGAGCAGCAGCAGGCTTAGAAATAACCACCGCGTTGACAGCTTGGCGGCGTTCCGGTTTGTTCTGTCTCCTTGGACCATAAACAGCACTGGCTTCCTTCTTGAACGGCTTCTTTTCAATACTCGAGGAGGCACCTTTTTGTATCTTCCCCAACTTGATACTGGCTTCTATCCTTTCACCAGTCAGAATGAGGTCTGTAAACCCTGCAGAAGAATTACCAATCAGATGGTTGAAGAATGGACCAGACAAGGTCCCCAAGAACATGTCCAAGAGTTCACGGTCAGTCAACGGTGGCTGCACCCTGCCAGCCAGGTCTCTCCACTTCTGCGCGTACTCCTTAAAACCTTCACCCATCCCAAGTGACATACCCTGGAGTTGGGTACGCGTGGGAGCGAGGTCGGAATTGTACTGATACTGCTTATAAAATGCAGTAGCCAAGTCCTCCCAGTTTCGAATACTGGCTCCATCCAGCTGATAGAACCATTCGAGTTGAGCCCCTGAAAGGCTATCCTGGAAGAAATGGATCCATAGGTTCTTGTCTGCAGTGTAAGGTTGGATCTTCCTTACATAAGAACGGAGGTGCAGTTTAGGGCAGGAAGCCCCGTCGTACTTCGCAAAGGCAGGTGCCTTGAACTTGTGTGGGATCACCACCCCAGAAGATAAACCTAGATCTCCAAAATCCAACCCAGGCACGCGTTGAATCTCCATAGCATTTAACCGGTCCTCCAGCTGTTTGTACCTGTCCTCAGCAGGAGGGTACTGTTCATCATTGAAATCTGTCTCGTTGTCGGAGACCGCAGGACTAGGAACCTCTCTCTCTTGGGGACTATCCTTCCCTACAGAGGAAGTAGCCTGATCAGCCTCATTCTGCAGTGTATTCCCAAACCTCCGTCCAGTGTTAAACAGCACAGTCCTCCTCTTCTTCTTCTTCTTCTCCTTTAAGAGCAGAGTCTTCAACTCCTGTTGACCCTGGGCTAAACTCATGACCAGCTCTTGAAACTGGGCGTTCTGGGCCTGGAGGGCCTTGATAGCTTGTTCAGTAGTAGGTTCAGGATTCATGATGATTGCTGAAATAAACAGCGAAGAAGATTAAGCAACATGTAGAAAAAGGGTACCTGTTATGCACATGATGCATGATATGCTATTTATGCAATGCATTCAAGGGTTCGAAAGTTCAAATTCGTTGTAGACAAAAAGGAAAACACGTTGTATTAAGAAATAATCTGTTTAGTACATCAGGGCCTCATGGGTAAAACATTACAAAATACTTAATCCCAAAAGACACTGCGCATCCTCTTTGGAGCAATGTAAGTGTTGAGGGTCTTTTCCTCGTGGAGTAGGCGGGTGAGCTCCAAGACCTTCTTCTCACTGGTGTGTAGACTGGTTTCAAGAGAATTTCGTTCTTCCTTGAGTTGGATCCAGCTTTTTTGCATTTCTTTCCAGGATGTTGGCATGTCAGGATGTTGAATGGTGTAGGGCACCTCTCCTTCCAAAATTGGCTCTTTGATCACGGGGAGAACATGAGGATATGGCATCACCAGCTTCTGGGAGCGGGCTCTTACCCACTAGAGATAAGGCTCGAGGGGGATGGAGTTCTTGTGCCCCATTGTCTTACTATCTACCCTGTTCGGCATCCTCCAAGCTCTGATGAATCTCTGGAGAAGTCCTTGTGCATCATTGTCGAAGTCAAAAACTATGTCAGGAATCAACATGTCATGAGGGCCATCCCTTCGAGCATATCCAAATTGTCTCAAAGCCAGACATGGGTTGTAAGTAATGCCCCCTCTAATTCCAAGTAAAGGAACATTAGGAAACTCTCCGCAACGATCAATAATAGTGACATTTTCTCTGGACCGAGAACACCAATGTATATCAGCATGTGTGAGAGTCATCAATCGTTGTGACCATCTCAAACCCCGCTCGTTCTTCAAAACTGATTGCGGAAGGTGCGAAATAAACCACCTTGCCAGGAGAGGAGTGCAGCACATGAGAACACCTCTTTTTCTCATGGTTCGAGTGTAACATGAGTGGAGGATGTCCCCTAGCAACGTAGGTATGGGATTCCTGGACATGAAGATCTTGACAGCATTGATATCTGTAAGCTGATCTGGATTAGGGAACAACACCAACCCATAGACAAGGAGTGCCACAACTTCTTCAAAGGCTTGTAGGTCAAGGGAATTCCAACATTCTTGTGCTTTCTCAAACAGGAACTTTGCCAAGAATCCTTTGATACCACTTCTGATTTCCCAATGTCCCTTGATGTCAGATGGTTGTAGGCATAGTGCTTTAGCAACCTCTTCAAGTTTTGGTTCCCTTTCCGTACCGTTGTAGGGTAGTTGACTAAGAATAGGAACCTTCAGAAGTTGAGAAAACTCTTCCAAAGTAGGCACCAATTGATAATCCGGGAAAGTAAAACAGTGGTGCAAGGGGTCAAAGAACTGGAACAACACTTTCACCATATCCTCTTCAATGTTGGTGTTGACCAAGCTGATGAGTCTACCATGCCTTTCACTGAAGGAAGAGTTCTTGGGAATCCTGGATGTAAGCTCCTTAAGCTGAGGAGGGACCCTTACAAGGTTGATCTGAATTGTCTTTCTACGGATAGTTTCCATGTCCTACAAAACAAGAACAAAGATGAAGATTCGAACCCTTGAAGTGGTTAGTAAATGCATATGATGTTGTATGATGCTATGATGTTATGATAAGGACACACCACAAGTATTCACAAAAAGCAAACATGATAAGGCACACAAGTCACACCAGATAGCCCTTAGAGTTTAGGCCAGCATGAAGTTTGGGGTACTACCCTCTTGAAGTTGGTGGGCTCAAAACCTGTCCTATCAAAAGTAATCGGGTTCTAAGGATCTCAATATCATTGGGTTGTTTTCTGTGTTCATTTTTTTGATTTATCCACTGAACTGGAGATCAAAATATTCCAAGAAAACAACCCTCAATGAGTGTAGTATCGAGTATCTACCAACTTCGGACTGCACCAAAGTCGGTCATCTCACTACCCTAAAGAGGCCAGGATGGTCAAGTAAGGTTCCTAAGGTCAGTTGATGTTTCACGATACCATGCAGCGGCCCCGTACTCTCCTTGACTTGACTCAAGGGTTACCGGTACTCACCAAAGTGCCACATCAACGTACCAAACAGCTTCAACCGTGTAGGTATACCCCGCACAGTTCCCTCACAGTTTATTGCTACTTTCTAAAAGGTATCCCCCAGATCTGGGTTAGGATCTATGAAAATTCCCAAGACAGGCCCACAATATTAAAGCAAACAAATCAAGCAATTGAAAATAAGAGTGGTCTAATCCTAAGGTACACCTCACTTTTATAAGTAGTCCCTAGCAGAGTCGCCAGTTCTGTGATCGGTGGAAATAGAACTGACTGTTTTTTAAGGTGGTTCGCGAAATGTCGCGGTAAGCAAGAGTCGCCACCGTCTTTTATGTTCTCCAACATGGAAAGGACAAAAGCACAGCAAAATTCCTTTTTCGAGAATGTTTCTCGGTTCGGGAGGTAGATTTATAGAAAGGGAAGGTGTTAGCACCCTTTCTATCTGTGGTTATCCACGGGCTCTTAGGTACTTGCTCTTATGTTTTCAAAATTGTTTGCTTTTCAAGTGTGTGTGGGTTTTGAAAAAGTTTCGTTTGAAAAATTTCTAAGTAACTCTTGTATCTGTCCTCAAGAGTGTATGAAATATTTGTTTGAAAACCTTTTGAAAGTGTAAGTGCGAAAAGATTGTTTTTCATTTTGAAAGAGCAAGTACCCAGGAGAAATCTACCTACTCTAAGGAATTAGGCTGTGTAAGAGTCCTTTAGACAGTACTATCCCACTATTGAGAAGTAGGTAGCATCGTCGTTGGAGTTATTCGGGTCAATTCGATCATAGGGACAATGTGGTCACCAAAGCAATGGTAGGACGCCTTAGCAGTAACCCTAATGTCCTAGATCCTTTTTATCCGAGGCAACCGTTTCGAGGCAACTGGATCTTAGGCAGGAGGGCGGCCTCTAAAACACCCTATACTTGACGACCACGTCGAGGCAACCAGTGAGGCGTACCCTAAGAGTGGCATGTGCATGTGTGTTGTTTTTCAGTTAAGCTTATCTTGTACATGTTATTGGTGAGCTACACTTTGATTTTATTTTTCATACAAGTCTTTCATACATTTTTTAACAGTTAAGAGTGCGGAAAATAAAGTGCGGAAAAGGTAAATCTAGCTTATTACAAGGCGCGGGTATATACATCGCCAAAAACAAAACCCGTTTGGAAAATAAAAATGCAAGAAATTAAAAGAAAGCAATAAAGTTCTAATTAACTATTACATTTCTGAGCAGATACATAAATAAACAAAATAACGAATTAAAAATAATATGCGCGCGAAAGAATGAATCGGGACGTCCTTAGGGTTTTGACCCTTTTTTTTTTAGAAAGAATTGAATTTTGTCCCTTTTTTTTAATTAATGAAATCAAGCCTAATTACTAATTAATTAATTATTTACAAGAAAAAGTGTTTTTTTTTGTATATTTTATGTTTTTTATGAAATAAAATAAAAAGGAATTAAAAGTGTCAAAAGAAAAAAACCTAAGTCTAATTCATTTTTATTTATTATGAAAAAAAAAGATTAAAATTATTCTAATTAAACTAAGTTAATTATATTTAGAATTTATTTACAAAAAAAGTAATTGAAATTAATAAAAATGTTTTTTTGGTTTTCTGAATTTTATTGTGAAAAATAATAATCTGTTAATTAAATAATAATAATACTAATAATTAATAAAAATAAATTATAAAAGAAAAGAAAATAAAAAAGAGTAACAAAACCAAGGGGGTTTGGGCCAGCTTATGGAGGTGGATTAGCAATCTGAGGCCCATTAACACTCAAGCCTTGTTGGACTTTCTGGATCAAGTGTGCAAGCGTTGACTGGGAACATGGTGTTCCTTCCCTTGTAGCCATTGGATTCGTGTTAGTGGCCACTTGGCAGGCTGAGCGCTGGAGGCACATGGTGGACTGCTTTTGGACATGCTGCATGAAATCACATTAAACAAAATAATAGCAAGTATCTGGGGGACCTGGGATTCGAACCCAGGTCCCAAGGGACAATGCCTGCATGCCTTAGCCACTCAGCCAAGCCATTCCATTCGTTACAATAATAAACAATTAATATTATATGGAATAAACAAACAGTATACTGGAAATTAAAAACGTGCGCGTTTTAGTTTGAACGGACCAATCAAACGCTAACACGCCTTCGTCTTCTCCAATAGTCCCTGCATTTTTTCCTGCAGATTCAGTTCCGCAACAAAATCCGCATCCTCATCCTACAATGGTTTCTAGGTCACGAAAACACAAACCAAAACCTCCGTCTTGCTCGCCTTGTCCTCCTAAGTCCATCCATAGCCATAGCTTGTCCTGATTTTGCCTATAATAAAAACACCTAAAAACAAAGAGCCAAAACCCTAGCTTCGGGCATGGCTATACAGGCTACAAGAATGAAATTAAATATTGGAGAAAGGTTGGAAATCATGCCATGATCAAGAATATATCAATATTTTTGCAAAAGGATGCAAGAAAACGGATTTATGATCTCATGTTCAGAGCTAAGTTCAGGACAACTTACAGTGCTTTGTAGGAGGTCTTAGGACGTGGCAAGGGTCGTGTTGGCTTCAGGGGATGGCAAGGAAGGATGTCACGTTCTCCTTTTTGCTTGAAAATGCTTGCAACCTTGTTCTAGATCTCACACTTTTTCAACAATTTTTGAATTTTGCTCTGGCCGTTTCAGCAATGCTTGGGTCATGAATTAGGTCTGGCCTCCTTGCATATGTATATGGCAATCAGTTTTGGTTCAAAAATGGGCTTGTATCCTTGTGTAATTAAGTTTTGAGATTTTGTTGTCCACCGTTAAAGACCTTTCCATCTTTGAAGCAAAACCAAGATTTCATGCACAAAATAGCCCTAGCACGAATTTGGTAGCTGGCATGTGGTATATGAAAGTTGTTCAAATCCAAAAGATGCCATTCCATTAATTTTTAGATTTTATTTGAATTATTATGGATTTAAAATGAATTAAATCAATAAAATTAAATAAAATGAAAAAATAAATGTTTGATCTTGAAATTAATCATGGGACACGTGGGTGGCATGACAAGGCTGAATCAAGTGGAAGAAAGTGGGCCCTTTTGTCAAAATTGAAGTTTTAAGGATAGTTGACTTTTGCCATTTCACAAAAATTTCCCAACTTCTCCAATGCATATCTTGCTCAATTTTGATCATATGAACATGTTCTTGGACATTTTGGAAAGGTCTTGAAGTACTATAACCAATGCCTTTGGTCCCATGTCATTTGGATTTACCAATCTCAAGTTATGGTCTTTGACTTAAAGTGCATTTTTGTTGACTTTTGAAAATGACCTATAATGTAGAAATTGATAACTTTTTGTGAGAGCATTTCTTGGACTTGGAATGTGAAGATGAGTTGTAGGAAATGCCATCCCCTTCAAAATGAGCATTGGATGGGATTTTTATGATGAACCATGAAAACGTTATGCCTTGGTCAAGTTACAGTTGACTTTTCAGCTGTCCAAAAATGGAAACTTTTGCATCTTGATGATTTTTGAGCCATGCTTGTGGAATCATGATCAAGATTTGATCAAATGATGATTGTGTGCTCAAAATAAGATGTTGACCAAATTTTTTTACTTTTGACTGCCAAATGACCATTTTACCCCTGTAGTTGACTGTGAACCAAATGGAACCTTTGACTGTGCAATTTGATGTTGTGAGTCTTGAAACTTGGCATGTAGATGCTTGACAATGTATATAGGCCTATGGGACTTGATTGAGCCATTGAAAACCTCAAATTCCTTGAAGGAAACAAAATCCTAATTTTGACTGGCTTATGAGGATGTTTGACTGTGCAATCCCTTGAGAAGTCTTGAACCAATTGAAGATGATTCTTGACAAACTTTGAAGAATATGGGAGGGCAAATTTTGGGGTACAACAGCTCACAAACATAGGTTTGGACCATGAATGATCATTTCTCGACTCAAGACAAATTTAGCGCTATGTTAAGCAATTGTAAGTGGACTTATATAGAAGTCGCACCTATTTTGAGGTTGGTCAATAGCAATCTATTAGCCATATATTTGGAGTGATGATATGTAGATCATCCTCTAACAACATGTAGCAAAAAGGGAGGGGATACATTTTAATCAAAAATTTAATCAAACTATCTTAAAATCATCCATCCATTTTAGTGGAGTTAAACTCAACACTCAAGATTCAATGATATTAATGAAGTTTATGATGAACAATCACATAGCCAAAATATATAAAAAATGAATTGCATTTAATGAATAAAATAAAAAAGGAAAACTGATTTTTAAATTGAAAATAAAAGGTAAAATAGTAAACTATGTTCAAAGTATCAAAGAAAAATTTAAAAAGACCATGGAAAAATCAGAGTTGACCTCAAATATTTTTATTTTTTGGTATTTTTTAAAACAGGAAGTATTTTTAAACTAATTAAAATCACTCAAATAAGTAAAAAAAGATTAAAAATACTAGAAGTCAAAATAAAATTCTAGAAAAATTTCAGAAGGTCAAAAATGAGTAAAATGATTTTTATAAATTTTTTCAGAATTTAAAATCATCAAAAAGTATTTTTAAATAATTAGAAACAAGTCAAAATAAAGGAAAAATTTAAAAAAAAAATAAAATATAAAAATAAAATTTACAAAAAAATAAAAAACAGAAAGAGAGTATTTAAAAATATTTTTCTGATTTTTTTCAGAATTTTTGAGTCAGAAATGAATTTTCTATGATTTTTTTTAAGTTAAAAAGAACTAAATATAAAACAAATCAGAAAATAAAAATAAAGTTAGAAAAGTATGGACCATTGGATGAGATTCAAAATATGTTAGTAAACAAATCCAATGGATCAGGCGCACTGTGCATATCATGGTCTTTTTTGGAAATTACACCAAATCATTTTTTAATTATTATAAGTGACTTAAAATCTGGGGCGTTGGATGAAGTATGACTAATGAAAGTAGTCATATCCAAGGGTTCTTATGATGCACGCATGATAAAACAGATGCATTGGATAGAAATTACATGTCACACTATTATTGGCTGAAGCACGACACATAGGTCGTCTTCAACCTCCAGACGCCCTAAATTAAGGTTCAACACACTGTAAAATTAGAGAACAAGACCGATACCATTAGCTTCGTCTCTTCAAGAAGATTATATGGTATCCTCGTGCCAAATTTATAAAAACTGTGCAAGGCTGAATTTGAAGAAAAACAGAAAAAATAGCGAGCACGAAAATCCCAAGTATCTCTCTAAATTCTCAATGAAAATGCAAACTCTAAGAATTGTGAGAATTATAAGGATGAATAGAGTAGAATAGGGATTTATTTGGTTCAATTTGATTGAGAATTCTAACTGAGCAAAGTAGCAAAAAATTATTCTGAAACTAGACTTGGTTAGCACGATTTGGGACACCTCAAGGCTTGATTCTTCTTCTGTTAGCTTCAGGGAAGTTTAAGGATCAATAAAGAAATTGGATTGAAAAGTGGAGAAAATAGGAATTCAAAAACTCAGAAAAGTGAGTTATGCAGGGAGTTTGGCAGGGTCATTTTGGTTGTTCAAGCTTGAGGAAATGAGAGGAGTGAGGTCCTCTATTTATAGGGAGACAAATGGGATGCTCAAGCGTGTGGAATGATGATGTTTGGAGGGAATTAGTGTGAAGTTGCAAACATGAAAAGTGTGAATCATATTTTGCTCAAAACTCAACCAAAACTTGAGTTTCAAGGTGCTAATCAGTTATGGAAGATTGTTAAACATGATTATAAGTAAAAACACGCAAAAATTTAGCGATTAGAAGCTAAATTGTGCAATTCAAATTTTGACTTGGAGAAAAAAACCAGTTTCAAGTGGTTGTCTTTGAACTCATGGTGTGCATAATTTAGGGAACCTTAGGGCATGATTCTTGAAGCATTCGATAGATAAGGTCACAAAATTTATAATGTGTAAAGAATGGGATCAATTGGATGCCTGAGCTAAAAGTTGTGATGAGTCAAAGTTGGGAAAACGACGCTGACTTTTTGTACTTAGAAAAGTTCTAAGTTTTCCTTCAAAAGTGACCTATAATGTTTTGAGTTCAACCAAGGCTTTCCTCCAAAATTAATCTTTGATCAATGATGCTAGCTTGAATTAGATATCCCAAAGAGCATTGTTAAACTTGAATCACTAAAAAATACAGAGTATTGAAAAAGTTATAGCCTTGCAAAATTGGTGAAAATTCATGAAGTGACCTATAATCTTTTGGGTTCTTAGGGCATCTTTCACTCACTTTCAATCTTTGCACATAAAATAAGAGTTGAAGTTCACATCCTTAAGATCATTATGGAAAATAAATGGGCTCAAGGAGATAAAAATTGACCAAGTTATGATCTTTTGAAGTCACATAAGGGAATTTGATGGCTTATCTAGATGGCTTGTAATCTTTCTTCATCATTAGGCATCTTCCATATAAAATTTTCTTGAAATTTTTGAAGTGATTGGTTGATAACTCTTTAAAGAGAAGCATGTACTTGGAATCACTCAAAAATACCAAAATTTGAACAAGATATAGCCCTTAGAAGTTCAAAACCTAGCTCTTAGAGGACCAAAATTACTTGGAAACTCCTTTCAATTTTAACAAACTTTCTTGCAAAATAACTTTTTCCATGTGAATAGAAGTTGTTGTGGATTATAATAAGAACCCATAGCAACAAAAACTAACTCCAAATATTAAGAATTGAGAGAGTTATGCACTTGTGATCAAGAAATCAAGAACTTGTCCAATTAGGTCAAACTTCTTCAATGAACTCTTGCATCTTTTGATTTCCTTTGAAAAATTGAGGCATGATAAATCATAGTAGACCTTCTCATGATATTAATTTAAAGCATCTTCAATGATGAAGCTTGAATCTCAATGAAGCTTTGTTGAAGAAGGCATGGAAATAAACTCATGAACCTATGAATCAACATGATGAAATGTGTTGTGCCCTCACCTGTAGTATCATCCACTATAGCAAACATTCATTGAATTTGTTAGTTTAAAATTTAATCAATTCAAAACAAATATGATCATAATATACAAATCAAGGATATGGTTGATTCCTCATGAGCAAACCTAAAGATAGGGAGAAGAACCAAACGTAATTGTGATCTTGATATGGTTGAATTGATATGAGATGATAGAGGAATCTTAGGGGGGAAAATGGGGTACAACAATGGCTATGAACATCCTACAAATGCAAATGGAAAGCAGCTTGAAAGGAAATCTATGAATGATCAACCGAAAAATGATTGTAAGAATCATCATAAAGAAAGAACCATCTTGCTGAATGCTATTTCTTATCATGAGTATGAGAATATCATAAATAAATACTCATCTAAATCTATATTTGACTCTCACAGAATGACTTTTGAAGGGAATGATCATTTAAAGGAAACCAAAGCTCTGGCCTTGATTCAGAAGTATGAAGCCTTTAATATGGGGGCATGACAAAATAGTTGAGATGGTGTTCTCAAGGTTTCAATCCTTAGTTGCAGGACTAAGAGTTCTAAACAAAGGTTATTCTACATCAAGCTTGTAAAGGATTTGAACAACACCTTGTTGTACCCCAAAATTTTCCCTCTTGTTTTTCAATCTTAATTAGGTTTATGCTACATCATTATACATACATATGCATATCATTGACTCTTGTGTGTGAGATCAAGGGTTTTGAAGTTGATTGTTTGTTAACAAATTAAAGAGGAGATCACTATTCAGAGGTTTAGAAGGTTAGGATACCATCATCATAATTATCCTCTTGATATACAATCTCATCTTGTTCATAATTTTCTCCAAGAATCACCAAGAGATTAGGGTTTTGAGCATTGGTCATCATCTCTTATCTTTTTGGTCCTCAGTTAGGGTTTTGGTCAAATTCAACGTGTCATTTACTTTCTAAGCAAAACTCGATGCTATGTGGTATTAGTTGATGCAAGGTATCCATATTTGAGCCATTGATCATCATCATTTCATCATAAGACTCATTTCCACTTGAGAGACTAAGAAAATTGACTGTATTTGAGAAAGTCAAGAATAAGTCAAAGGTTAACCAATAAGATTTTTGGTCAAGATTGAGGTAAAAGTTCATATTTCAACATCACATGGACATTGGTTGAGAAAAAATCAAGAGAGATGAAGAAATTGGAAGTAAATTGTCAATAAAGTCATCTTGGGCACTTAGAAAATTTTTCTAAGTAAAAGATTTCCATGTTCATTTGCCACTTTTCTAAAGATCATAACTTTTTCATTCTTAATCAGAAATTCACAAACTTGTAATCAATGGATAGAGAAAGTTTCATTTTTTAACTTTGTTCTTGAGAGTACATTTCCAAAAGATCAAAGGAGAAGAAGTTATTCAAGGTGAAATCACAAGGATCATTACTTGAAATTTCTTAACTAAGTGAAATTTTGCTAAGTAATTTTGGTCACCTTCATGGGAAATTTTCGTGCAACATTTTCAAGGGTTTCTAAGCCTCGAATCAAAAAGTCATCAACATGAAAGTTGTAGGAAATCTTTGTCCCTTTCCAAAAAGTTTAGTTTCATGTCATTTAGATGAAATTTGAGCAAGTTATGAATTTTTGAAGGGATATCATCATTTATATCATTCCAAGTCATGCTTTTGGACATTTTGAATATTGGTACATTTAGAGGTCCAAAAGGTTGACCCAAACACCATCTTAGACCTGTACCAAACCTGAGCTATTGCCAAAACAGGCCATACACATCCATGCACTCCCCATACACTCTCTTTCACAAAAATTCCAAAAATGGCCATTTCTCTATAAATTTTTCTCCATTCCACCATTTGGTCCCACCTCTATAACTTTTTATTACCCCATTAGCTGCCTAAAACACACAAGAAATCAGCCTAATCATGCCCAAAATGTAGCGTCACACAAAACTTACAATTGTTGCATTTTCTTCCAAACTTGCCCTTTAACCTATTTGTTGTACCCCAAAATTTGCCCCCTCATTTCTCCAGGATTCTCACAAAATCTCCCATAACATCAAGCTTGTTGCATTGATACATCAATTTGGGTTTCGAATTGGCACAAGGGCAAAATGGTCAATTGCATGCTGAAAAATCAAACTTCGACTTTTGGATTAAAATCAAGTTTCAAGAATCATATTTCATCAAGACATGTTGAAATTTGAAGTTTGTTTCATCAAGAAATTCAAAAGTCAAAATTACTTTGGAAAAGTCAAAATTCTAAATACTGAGAATTTTTCTAAGTGTTTAAGAAATATGACGAGCTCAGAACTTCTGGCCAGATTTTCACCATGATGCAAGCTGATTCTGAAAGAACTTCTAACATAAGAGTTTTTGATCTCAATGAGACCCAAAACATTGCAGAACAGAACTTCTTCTAGAAGTGTTGGGATTTCAAGTTTTACGTCTCTGAAACTTAGACACTTAGTAAATTCTGAGCACTTTCAAGTCAGAAGTTGTCTACAACTTCTGGCCCATTTTTCACGTAGGTTCAGTCAGAAGTTGCAAGAGTAATTCAAAGAGGGCTTACAAAGCATGTCATAAGCTTTCTGGAAAGCCTGAGAACTCACTCATAACATGCTGGAGCAAAGAGATTAAAGGATCATAAGTTAAATGTTGGTTCTAAGATGCGTTGATGCTGAACTTCTGACCCAAAATTAAGCTATGATGCATAATCTCATGTTGCAGGATTTCTGGTTTGATAAATCTCATTATCATTTAATTCTGACAACTACTTTTGAGTTTTTATCCAAAGGATTTCCCCACGTGTCACATAGAAGTACATTTTTGTCCTTGAAAAAGAAAACTCTTGTACAAAAGTATGCTAGGCCCATTCTTTGCTTTTGCATTTGAGGGTACTTTTCCTTAATTCATGCTTACAAATCCAGATTAGGAACGACTAAAAGCTGCTAACCACCATACTTTTTATCTTACTTCAAGAACAAGCCATCATGCTAGCATGATGGTGGTACTTTTGACTTCTCCAAGCTACAAAATTCTTGCCTATAAATTGGACTTAATTTGCAACTATGAAAAGGGGGTCGGTCGAAAAATTGAAAAGAAAAAGATTTGAAACCCTGCAAAAAATTCCAGGAATCTAAAACTGCAAACACAAATACAAAACCTGTTAGTTTTTTATCCTTGCATTCAAACTCCAACTTCCCTCAAGTGTTTTTTGACCAAATCATCCATACACCTTTCATAACCCAAGTTAAAGGTTGTTTCCGTCTACTGAGCACGTGAGGAAGCTGATCAGAACAGTACAAGCAGTCAGAACTAGGCTCCAGTTCATAGGACCTTTTCCAGCTGCAAGGTAAGCTTTTGCTGACTCTCATCATATTACTTAGGCATTGTTAGATTTGCATGTTTAAAATACAATGTAGATATCTTGACTCTGATGCTGTACGTATTCTAAGGTTTCATGTATCTGTCTTCCTAAGTAGGGAGAACATCAGTTCGGAACTTCTTAAGGAAACTAGGTTTAGCAGATACGTGCTTGTTTCTGATTTATAGTCTTGACGTTTTTTATGTTTCTAAAACCATGATGGAAACCTACCATAATTGCTATGTTTGTATTTTCTATTCTATTGAGAAATGACGAAGTTGCAGATGTTCTGATTAGCATGAAGTAAGAGGGGGAGTTTATCATCAGAGTCTACTTTGTAATACATGTTTATGCTTTTGCTTCTAATACCAGATGTACAATCACCCCAGTGGTAGACAATGTGTGCACATAAAACATTAGTGCTAAGGCTCCTGGGTTCTATCCTCAGAAGCATCTTTTTTAGGTTTATTTAGTGACATTTTCACCCATTTATCTGTCAAAAAATATTCCTAAACCAGAACTTCTAGACTACTTTACCCAAAATCATTATCACCTCACTCTCTCAAATCGCCAGAACTTCTGACTTGCCAGTGATATATGAACTTCTAGGTTCCCAGCTACACTAGCTTCTGAACCCCCACAATAATCAGAACTTGTAGATTTTCCTTTATTCCCGGCAACCTCAGAACTTGGTGTACCCAGGCCCAGAACTTCTGACCCTTTACTTTCCTACTAACATTTTCTCTCTTGCAGCGTATCAGAGTCAAAACTTTTGTTCCTTCTTGTTTCAGCAATGTGCTGACTCTGACTCCTTTTTCTCTTATTTATCTTATTTTAGCTTTTAAATAACCAAAACCACCAAAAAGCATTTTTTATATTTACATACTTTATTTTATCTCTTTTTAAACTAAAATATCAAAAATATTTTCTTAAGCCAATTTATTTCTTTTCTTAACAAAAACAAAACAAGTCCATTTCAATTCTTGTATATTATTTCAATATGGTTGTAATAGATAATTAGGACTTTAATTTCTTGCAATCCCCATTTGTAAATTTGTACACCCCATCCCCCTAATGATTGTAATAGAGTAGAATATTTACTTTCTGCAATTTATCGCTTTCATATAAATGCTAGTAATTAGGATTTGTATGAAAAGATAAAAATCAACAAATAGATAACCCTAATCAAGACAAAACACATGTAAATCAAACACACTTACACACTAGCACCCCTTAGGGTTATCCCACTTATTGCCTATCGGAAAGATAGTCATGTCCCTCGAATATGGGCGTTTTAGCAAAGACCCTCTGTTGTACCCCAAAATTTTCCCTCCCATAATCTTCAAAGTTTTAACAAGCATCACCTCAAATGGCTCAAAGTATACTCAAGGGCTACACAGTCAACCATCCTCCTAAGCCAGTCAAATTAGGGTTTTGGTTCTTGCAAGGAAGTTGAGGTTTTTAAGGGCTCAATCAAGTCCCATATGCTCATATACATTGTCAAGCACCTACATGTCAAGTTTCAAGGCTCACAAGGTCAAGTTGCACAGTCAAAAACCCTAATTGCTCAACAGTCAACTGTAGGGGCAAAATGGTCATTTGGCAGTCAAAAGTCAAAAATTTTGGTCAACATCTTATTTGGAAGCCACAAACATCATTTGATCAATACTTGATCATGATTCTCAAAGTATGGCTCAAAAAGACTCAAGATGCAAAAATTTCTATTTTTGGACAACTGAAAAGTCAACTGTAACTTGACCAAGGCATAACTTTTTCATGGTTCATCAGAAAAATTCCATCCAATGCTCATCTTGAAGGGTAAGACATTTCCTACAACTCATCTTCACACCCCAAGTCCAATAAATGCTCTCACAAAAAGTTATCAATTTCAACATTATAGGTCATTCCCAAAAGTCAACAAAAAGGGACTTTAAGTCAAAGACCATAACTTGAGATTGGTAAATCAAAATGACATGGTACCAAAGACATTGGTTAGAGGACTTCAAGATCTTTCCAAAATGCCAAGAACATGTTCATAACTTCAAAATTGAGCAAGATATGCATTGGAGAATTTGGGAAATTTTTGTGAAATGGCCAAAATCATTTATCATTGAAATTTCATTTTTGACAAAAGGGGCCCACTTTTTCCACTTGTTTCAGCTTGGCCATGCCTCCCACGTGTCCCACAATTTATTTCAAGATTAAAAATTAATTTTCCCATTTTTATTTAATTTTATTTGATTTAATGCATTTTAAATCTTTAAAATTCAAATAAAAATCAAAGAAATTAATGGAGGGATATTTTGTGGTTTTAATAGCTTTGATACACCATAAAACATATACCAAATTCGTTCAAGACCTATTTCAAGCAAAAAAATTCAAATTTGGAGCAAATATGGCAAGTTATTTCAATGGTGATTATGGAGAAAATCAAAACTTCATTGCAAGGCTTAAAAGCTCCTTAATGTGACTGATTCTCATCCAAGCCTATATATACAAGCCTTGGAAGCCTCATTCAGGACCTAGAAAAAAAAGGAGAGTGTGCACAAACGGCCAGAGGAAAAGTTCAAAATTTGTCCAAAAAAGTGAGAGATCTAAAGCGGTGTTGCAAACATTTTCAGATCCAAGCAAGCACGTGGATTTCTTCCTTGCCACTCCCTGAAGCCAAAGCAATCACAAACGCGTCCTAAGGTCCACTACCAAGCGCTGTAAGTTGTCTCAAACTCACCCCTTTACACGAAATCATGTTTCTCCATTCTTGCACTTTTTTCTTGAAAATAATAGCATATTCATACTCCATGCCTAATTTCCAATGTAACTGCTATATTCAATTTCATTTTTACGATTCGTATAACAATACACGTGCCTAGGGTTCGTTGGTTTTGTTTTTTAGGTATTTTGTCTACAGGTGAAATTGGGACAAACCATAAGCATAGACGTGATCATGAGACATGGACGATCACAACCATGGGCTTAGATGGAATTTTTTATGCCTAAGGATGATTTTGAGTAAAACCTCCAAAATCTGGCCTTCACCTCCTTGGTTTAGCATTTATTTTCTTATTTTCTTTCCTTTTATTAATTATTATTATTATTTAGTTAGTTCACAAATAATTATTTTCATAAATTCAGAAAAAAAACAAAAAAATGTAATTATTATTATTATTATTAATTTCACTTTAGTAATTATTTTTGTAAATAAAATACTAACAAATTAATTAGTTTAATTAGTTAATTTTAACCTTTTTTCACAATAAATAAAAACAAATTTAGACTTAGGCTTTTTCTTTTGACATTTTTAATTCTTTTTTTATTTTATTTCATAAAAAACATAAAAAAGGTCAAAAAGTATTTTCTTGTAATTAAAATCATTAATTAATTTTCAATTTCAAATATTTAATTCCTTTAAAGGGTCCAACGCCCTCGCACCTTCGAATATAATTTCTCTTCGCGCGTTTATTTTATTTTTCTTTGCGAAATTTATGTACTTGCCCCAAAGCCTTGTAATAATAATTAGGACATTTACTTTCCGCACTTTTATTTAAAATCGGGTCTTTGTTTAATTTGGCGATGTAGACCCGCGCCTTGTAATAGCGTAGGACCTTTATTTTTCCGCATTTTAATTTCCGCACCCTTTAAAATGTTAATCACATGAAAGAATGAATGCCCAAATAAAATCAAAGCGTAGCTCACCCAATGCATGACTAGACAAATAATAATTGAAAATGACACACAATTCACACACCACTCTTAGGGTACGCCTCACTGTTGCCTTGCCCCTCGAAACGTGGTCGTCGAGTACAGGACGTCTTAGTAAGTCCTTATGTCTATGAACATGGCATAAGGGTAGCTTCTAAGGTGTCCTACTGTTTCTCTGGTGATCACACTGTTGCCTTGCCCCTCGAAACGTGGTCGTCGAGTATAGGACGTCTTAGTGAGTCCTTATGTTCCATTGATCTAGTTGCCTCGGAACAGTTGCCTCGAAACGGTTGCCTCGGAATAAAAAGATCAATGGCATAAGGGTAGCTTCTAAGGTATCTTAATATTGCTCGGTGACCACACTGTCCCTAACCCTCGAATTGACCCGAACACCTCCAACGGTGGTGCTACCTACCTCTCAATGGTGGGATGACACTACCTTAAGGACATTTACACAGACTAATTCCTTAGGGTAGGTAGATGACTCGTAGATACTTGCTCTAATTCAAAACAAATCAAAAAAACTTCTTTTCACACCGACACTTTTCAAAAAGCTTTCAAAACAACTTTTCAAACACTCTTGAGGACCGATACAAGAGTCGATCTGAAACTTTCAAAGAAACTTTTTCAAACCCATTCACCTCGAAAAGCAAACAAACATTTTGAAAACACAAATGAGCAAGTATCTAAGAGCCCATGGATAACCATGGATAGAAAGGGTGCTAACACCTTCCCATTCTATAAATCTACCTCCCGAACCGAGAACTAATCTCAATAAGGAATTTTTCTGTGCTTTTGTCCTTTCCATTTGGAGAAAATAAAAGACGGTGGCGACTCTTGCTTCCGCGATATTTCGCGAACCAGCGTTAAACAGTCAGTTCCAGATCCACAGATCACAGAACTAGCGACTCTGCTGGGGAAATTCTTATAAAGTGAGGTGTACCTTAGGATAGTTCATAACGGTGTTTTCAATTGCTTTAACTTGTTTGCTTTATTATTGTGGGACTGTCTTGGGAGTTCTATAGATCCTAACCCGGATCTGGGGATACCTTCTTAGAAAGTAGCAACAAGGCTGTGAGGGAACTGTGCAGGGTATACCGACATGGTTGAAACAGTCTGCTACGTTGATGTGGCACTTTGGTGTGTACCGGTAACCCTTGAGTTCAGTCAAGGAGAGTATGGGGCCTCCATGTAGTGTCATGAAGCATCAACTGACCTTAGGAACTTTAATTGAACCATCTTGGTCTCTTTAGGGTAGTGAGATAATTGACTTTGGTGCAGTCCGAGGTTGGTTGATACTCGATACTACACTCAATTGAGGGTTGCTTTCCTGGAATATTTCGGTCGCCAGTTCAGTGGCTAAATCGAAACGATGAACAACGAAAGCAATCCAGTGATATTGGGACCCTTAGAACCCGGTTACTTCTGATAGGACAGGTTGAGCCCACCAACTTCAAGAGGGTAATACCCAGACCCCATGTTGGCCTAAACTCTAAGGGCTTCTCTTGTGTGACTTGTGTGCCTTCCAACTTGACTACTTGCAAGCTTGTTATCTGACACTGGAGTCTCTTACAGGTTTTGTTTATAGTCCTTAATTGGGACTCATAATAGGGTTTACTGAGTTTCTTGCAGGTTTTGTTTACAGTCCTTAACTGGGACTCATAACAGGGTTTACCTACGTTACCCCATGCATAGCATAACATCATACCATTGCATACATCCTGCATAAGGACTAACCCATTTCAAGGATCTCAAGGGTCTGTGATGCAGGTCATGATGAATCAGAATGTCTAGCAAGGGGCAAAGGGGATTTATTTTCCTCTAGCCAGGTTAATGGTCTGAGTCAGGGGCTATGACCCACTGGATATGGTGAGCCTTGACTCTTGAAGAAGGACTCTCAACAACATGAAGTTCCTTCGATCAAGCTACCGGTTTCCAATTCTGACAATCTTCTTGTTTACCCCGCGAGGTCCTTGAAAACATTGCATGCATATCATGCATATCAGTGCATTACAGTTACCCTTGTTGCAGGTCACTTACCTTTCTCGCTGTTTATTTCAGCAATGGCTTCCCAACAAGATAACCAGGGACCTCATGCTCAAGAGACTCAGTTCAGGGAGGTCTTTTTAAGCCTATCCAAGGGGCGGGAAGAGCTGAGAACACTCCTCACGGGGACTTTAGTCAGGAACAGTGCCGAGGACGACAAGGACGAACGGCTGAAACGTCTACAAGCTGAGGTAGACACATTAAAAACCCAGATGCTGGGGCAAAGGGCTCTCATCCAAAGTTTAGCTCGGGAGCAAGGAGAGATGAGGACCATGATCAGTCAGCTTCATCAAGACATGAAGCAACCAGCCCAAGTCAGGGACCAGGTCAGGGAACAGCTTCCAAGAGGGCAAAGGTTTGGTCCAATGAATAGACCTCTCCAAGCTGCTACCACTTCACAGGTCCAACAACGACCTCGCCAAGAACAACGGGCTGATCAGAGCAAGCCAGACAAGCCTAAAAGGCAGTTCACCAAGCTCAACGTATCACCGTCTCAAGCTTTACAACAATTGCTGAGGTTGAATCTGGTGACGTTAAGGGACCCCCCTAAGAATCTCAACACAGCCTCCCCAAAGTACAATCCTGAGGAAAGATGTGCATACCACTCTGACAGTCCAGGACATGACACCGACGACTGCTGGGCTCTGAAGAATAAGATCCAAGACCTGATTAATGAAAGAGCTGTGGATTTCACCCAGATGGGCCAGGTTGAATGCTCCTGCCATCCCTACAGGAGGCACCAGTTGAAGTAACAAGCCCTGAGATGAAAAGAATTTTGTTCATTAGGATTTTCAAGTTGTAATTTTCTTTTGTTCAAACATTTACTCATGTTAAACGTTGTTATTTCATTAATGCATCGCATATGTCTGTTTTGAAGCAATATATTCGTATTCACTACATGCAAATTATTTTCATATTTTTTCTGATGATCAACGCTCGGTTAATAATTCTAAGCCTCTTGAGGGAGGATGACGAAAACGATACCACGATCTTTACAGTATGCTTTTGAACAGACCCCGCTGATGAGGTACAGGCATTGTTTCAATTCCTAAACACTGGAGTTATAAGGAAGATAATCCCTCGTCAACCCCTCTGAGCCAAAGAAGTAGGAGTTTTTCTTTTCGAAATTTAAAACCCTTAATCATAACCTGGGGAAGGGTAGTCTCTCAGTTGATCCAAGTGCATAACGAATGGCACCAAAGAGGTCCTTATAAAACAAAAGATAGTGATGGTTCCAAACAATCATACAGACAGGCAGTCATTACTTCTCAAAATAAAAACCCATTAAGTCAAAACCTGTGAAGGAGACTTACAAAACTGGGGCATCCCGCTGACTGTAAATACAAAAAGAAACAGTTCAGGCAAAAAAATAGGGATAACAAAATCAAAAAAAAAGGAAGGAGGTCTTACAAACCTTCGACAAAAAATGACTGCCTATTCAAAATAAATTATCAACATCCGAACCATCACTGGAATATCAAAGCAAAGACTCAACAAGGTCTAACGCACGATTAGCTGAGTTTAGGATTGAAGAACATCACGAAGAACGGGTGGGTACAAATAATTTGAGCCTTTATCCTTTGTTTCTTAAACCGTGAACCAGGCCACGTTATAACCCTAAAAAAGTCCTAGCTGAAGCATGGGTTAGTTCGAAAGCATACCGTTACAAAGGTATCCTGACTCCTTAAGGCTTGCTATAAAATATTGAGTTGACATCATATTTTACAAAAATTGCTTGGTTTTACTGAAAAATGCATTTTTCAAAAACTTCAAGACAGACATAAGCTTTGCATTTTTGACATAACTCTGTTTGCATATGACTTTTTGTTTGAACATCATAGAAGTTCACACGACGAATGTCTAATGAACAAAAACACTTCCAATCGAGGGGCAGACATGATCATTGTCCATCATCTGGGGCAGTCCAACCAAGATTCGGAGAATCTCTCAAAGGCCAAACAGCCTGGGGCAAATCTCCGCCGGAGTCACTTGGGGCATTCCAGCAACGAATCTTGTCTGATCAAACATCTTCTGGTGGCATGGCAAAACGCTTCTAACAGGGGCAACTCCCTATATCCGGAGAGTGTGGACATAGTCGAAAAAATACTACGCGTAATCAAAGACCCGCTAGGTTGACACACCTAGGCAAAAATAAGGGCTTCCCGGCGAACCAAAAGGGTTCGGGCAAAATAAGGGATGAAATGAAAAAAATCTGTGCACCCGGCAAGTCGAAAACCTGAAAAGGCGGCTTGGGCAAAAATGGGTATCCCGGTGGACTGAAAACCTGAAAGGGCGGTCCAGGCAAAAATTAGGGATCAGAGCGTACGACTATGTCCCGGCATCTAGTCACCTGTCTACCAGAAGATTTGTCAACTACCCCCACAGGTGCCTTCTCCCACTGAAACAGGGGCAATAAGGAGTTGTCCAAGCAATCCAATTGCTCTGGCCACCAAGGTACCAAGGTAAATTCGGCTGAAGAATACAACCAAGATACCTCGATACCCCAGAGAGTGGGCCAGCAAGTCAACATACTCTCCCCAAGCAAAGCTATATTATCTGCCTTAAGGAAGTTGGGTATCCTTAGCAGATCTCAACATTCCTCAACGCAATATACGAATATTCTTAACAAGCATCCCCGGCAGTTTTGATCTAAGATTGTTCCCCGGTGGTATACCAGACATTCAGCGGAGTCACTTCCCCAATATATCTCGAAATTTTCCCCATGAGAGTCCAAAGTTTCCCCAAGAAAGTTTGAATCCATCCCCCCAGCAGGAAGCTTATCCCCAGTAGATTCTGGAAGCTTATCTCCTACAGAGCACGAACGCGTCCCCCGGCTTTATTCAAAGGTTATTTCCCTACCGGGATATAACTGAGTTATCCGCAGCCAAAAGCCACGGAAAGATCGTCCTTGGCAAAGTCTTCTTATCCCCAGAGGAGTCTATTAACACTTCCAACATAACAAACGGTATCCCCAGCGGAGTTACCATCAACATCCCAGCAACATACCTCTCTTCCCACAGAGTACTGTTCCCCAGCAAGGTAGCTAGAGTAATTTTTCCCCACAGAGTAATCCATTCGCCAAGTTTATTCCCCAACGGAGTTATCTTCTCCTACCGGTATTCTTGCAACTATCATCCCCAGCGCAAACAACAAAGCACTATTCTCCAACATCATCCCAGGATGTGACTTCCCGGCACCCGTCAAGGATTTACTTTCCTAGACAAAAACATACGTTCATAAACATCGCATTTCCATACATTATAGCATGCATATATGCATCATGAACATACGATCTCATTTATGTTGAGAACATCATGGCTTGATCCATATCATGCATTGCATATGACTGACCTTTACCTTTCAGGAAAGATCCAGTTAAGTTCTCAGCTATGTCCAAGACCTCCTCTGGTTCAGTTAAATCGATTCCTAAAGATTTTTCTGATTCTTATCCAGTTGAAGTTATTTCAAGACTTTAGTCTGGTTCAGTTAAATCGACCCTAAGATTTTTCTGATTCTTATCTAGTCAAAGATATTCCAAGACTTTAGTCTGGTTCAGTTAAATCGATTCTAAGATTTCTCTGATTCTTATCCAGTCAAAGTTAATCCGAGACCTTGCCTGGTTCAGTTAAATCGACTCCTAAAGATTTTTCTGATGCCGATCCAGTCAAAGGCCTTCTCTGGTTCAGTCAGATCGACGCTAAGATCTCCCTGATTCATATTCCAGTTGAAGATTCCAAGACCTTGCCTGGTTCAGTTAAATCGACTCCTAAAGATTTTTCTGATGCCGATCCAGTCAAAGGCCTTCTCTGGTTCAGTCAGATCGATGCTAAGATCTCCCTAATTCTTATTCCAGTTGAAGATTCCAAGATCTTGCCTGGTTCAGTTAAATCGACTCCTAAAGATTTTTCTAATGCCGATCCAGTCAAAGGCCTTCTCTGGTTCAGTCAGATCGACGCTAAGATCTCCCTGATTCTTATTCCAGTCAAAGTTAATCCAAGACCTTGCCTGGTTCAGTTAAATCGACTCCTAAAGATTTTTCTGATGCCGATCCAGTCAAAGGCCTTCTCTGGTCCAGTTAAATAGATTCCTAAAGATTTTCCTGATGAAGACTCAGTAGAAGACATCCCAGATTCTCTCATCGTTACTGTTGAGGTAGTAATCGCCCCAGATTCTCTCATCGTTACTGTTGAGGTAGTAATCGCCCCAGATTCTCTCATCGTTACTGTTGAGGTAGTAATCGCCCCAGATTCTCTCATCGTTACTGTTGAGGTAATAATCGCCCCAGATTCTCTCATCGTTACTGTTGAGGTAGTAATCGCCCCAGATTCTCTCATCGTTACTGTTGAGGTAGTAATCGCCCCAGATTCTCTCATCGTTACTGTTGAGGTAGTAATCGACCCAGATTCTCTCATCGTTACTGTTGAGGTAGTAATCGCCCCAGATTCTCTCATCGTTACTGTTGAGGTAGTAATCGCCCCAGATTCTCTCATCGTTACTGTTGAGGTAGTAATCGCCCCAGATTCTCTCATCGTTACTGTTGAGATAGTAATCGCCCCCGATTCTCTCATCGTTACTGTTGAGGTAGTAATCGCCCCAGATTCTCTCATCGTTACTGTTGAGGTATTAATCGCCCCAGATTCTCTCATCGTTACTGTTGAGGTAGTAATCACCCCAGATTCTCTCATTGTTACTGTTGAGGTAGTAATCACCCCAGATTCTCTCATCGTTACTGTTGAGGTAGTAATCGCCCCAGATTCTCTCATCGTTACTGTTGAGATAGTAATTGCCCTAGATTCTCTCATCGTTACTGTTGAGGTAGTAATCACCCCAGGTTCTCTCATCGTTGCTGTTGAGGTAGTAATCGCCCCAGATTCTCTCATCGTTACTGTTGAGGTAGTAATCGCCCCAGATTCTCTCATCGTTACTGTTGAGGTAGTAATCGCCCCAGATTCTCTTATCGTTACTGTTGAGGTAGTAATCGCCCCAGATTCTCTCATCGTTACTGTTGAGGTAGTAATCGCCCCAGATTCTCTCATCGTTATTGTTGAGGTAGTAATCGCCCCAGGTTCTCTCATTGTTACTGTTGAGGTAGTAATCGCCCCAGGTTCTCTCATCGTTACTGTTGAGGTAGTAATCACCCCAGATTCTCTCATCGTTACTGTTGAGGTAGTAATCGCCCCAGATTCTCTCATCATTACTATTGAGGCAGTAATCGCCCCAGGTTCTCTCATCGTTACTGTTGAGGTAGTAATCATCCAAGGTTCTCTCACCGTCCCGTTGAGATAGTAACCGTCCCTGATTCATTCATCACATCATTATCAACAAAAACCTTTTGAAGTTCCAGATTCGATTCTTGTATCTTGCCAGGGTGTATCTGTTGACAACTATTCTCCGGACTCGATTCCTGTATCCTGCCAGGGCACGTCTGAAGAGTTTAAAGATTCGATTCCTGTATCCAGCCAGGGCACGTCTACATAAAGAGTTTGAAAGTCAACTCCTATAACAGACCATGTAATTTTCTTTCTTACTTAGGTACGCAAGTTCTCGCTAAGGAATCTCTTACGCGATCGACACCCAGATGGCATCTATAAGCCCATCCACTTATTCACACTTCCAGATGGAATCTATAAGCCCATCCTCCTATCCACCATCTCTCCAAATGGCATTTGTAAGCCCATTCCCGCCATCACACTGCTGATACTCAACTATGTGAGTGCAAATTTCTGGGCACTCTAGTGTTCAATCATCTTCCACCTTCAGATTACGAAAGGCATGCAAGCCAATCTACATCCTCAGGTCTAAGAAGATTGAACAGGGGCAACTGTTGTACCCCAAAATTTTCCCTCCCATAATCTTCAAAGTTTTGACAAGCATCACCTCAAATGGCTCAAAGTATACTCAAGGGCTACACAGTCAACCATCCTCCTAAGCCAGTCAAATTAGGGTTTTGGTTCTTGCAAGGAAGTTGAGGTTTTCAAGGGCTCAATCAAGTCCCATATGCTCATATACATTGTCAAGCACCTACATGTCAAGTTTCAAGGCTCACAAGGTCAAGTTGCACAGTCAAAAACCCTAATTGCTCAACAGTCAACTGTAGGGGCAAAATGGTCATTTGGCAGTCAAAAGTCAAAAATTTTGGTCAACATCTTATTTTGAAGCCACAAACATCATTTGATCAATACTTGATCATGATTCTCAAAGTATGGCTCAAAAAGACTCAAGATGCAAAAATTTCTATTTTTGGACAACTGAAAAGTCAACTGTAACTTGACCAAGGCATAACTTTTTCATGGTTCATCAGAAAAATTCCATCCAATGCTCATCTTGAAGGGGAAGAGATTTCCTACAACTCATCTTCACACCCCAAGTCCATGAAATGCTCTCACAAAAAGTTATCAATTTCAACATTATAGGTCATTCTCAAAAGTCAACAAAAAGGGACTTTAAGTCAAAGACCATAACTTGAGATTGGTAAATCAAAATGACATGGTACTAAAGACATTGGTTAGAGGACTTCAAGACCTTTCCAAAATGTCCAAGAACATGTTCATAACTTCAAAATTGAGCAAGATATGCATTGGATAAGTTGGGAAATTTTTGTGAAATGGCCAAAATCATTTATCCTTGAAATTTCATTTTTGACAAAATGGGCCCACTTTTTCCACTTGTTTCAGCTTGGCCATGCCTCCCACGTGTCCCACAATTTATTTCAAGATTAAAAATTAATTTTCCCATTTTTATTTAATTTTATTTGATTTAATGCATTTTAAATCTTTAAAATTCAAATAAAAATCAAAGAAATTAATGGAGGGATATTTTGTGGTTTGAATAGCTTTGATACACCATAAAACATATACCAAATTCGTTCAAGACCTATTTCAAGCAAAAAAAATCAAATTTGGAGCAAATATGGCAAGTTATTTCAATGGTGATTATGGAGAAAATCAAAACTTCATTGCAAGGCTTAAAAGCTCCTTAATGTGACTGATTCTCATCCAAGCCTATATATACAAGCCTTGGAAGCCTCATTCAGGACCTAGAAAAAAAAGGAGAGTGTGCACAAACGGCCAGAGGAAAAGTTCAAAATTTGTCCAAAAAAGTGAGAGATCTAAAGCGGTGTTGCAAACATTTTCAGATCCAAGCAAGCACGTGGCTTTCTTCCTTGCCACTCCCTGAAGCCAAAGCAATCACAAACGCGTCCTAAGGTCCACTACCAAGCGCTGTAAGTTGTCTCAAACTCACCCCTGTACACGAAATCATGTTTCTCCATTCTTGCACTTTTTTCTGGAAAATAATAGCATATTCATACTCCATGCCTAATTTCCAATGTAACTGCTATATTCAATTTCATTTTTAGGCTTCGTATAACAATACCCGTGCCTAGGGTTCGTTGGTTTTGTTTTTTAGGTATTTTGTCTACAGGTGAAATTGGGACAAACCATAAGCATAGACGTGATCAGGAGACATGGACGATCACAACCATGGGCTTAGATGGAATTTTTGATGCCTAAGGATGATTTTGAGTAAAACCTCCAAAATCCGGCCTTCACCTCCTTGGTTTAGCATTTCTTTTCTTATTTTCTTTCCTTTTATTAATTATTATTATTATTTAGTTAGTTCACAAATAATTATTTTCATAAATTCAGAAAAAAAAACAAAAAAAATGTAATTATTATTATTATTATTAATTTCACTTTAGTAATTATTTTTGTAAATAAAATACTAACAAATTAATTAGTTTAATTAGTTAATTTTAACCTTTTTTCACAATAAATAAAAACAAATTTAGACTTAGGCTTTTTCTTTTGACATTTTTAATTCTTTTTTTATTTTATTTCATAAAAAACATAAAAAAGGTCAAAAAGTATTTTCTTGTAATTAAAATCATTAATTAATTTTCAATTTCAAATATTTAATTCCTTTAAAGGGTCCAACGCCCTCGCACCTTCGAATATAATTTCTCTTCGCGTGTTTATTTTATTTTTCTTTGTGAAATTTATGTACTTGCCCCAAAGCCTTGTAATAATAATTAGGACATTTACTTTCCGCACTTTTATTTAAAATCGGGTCTTTGTTTAATTTGGCGATGTAGACCCGCGCCTTGTAATAGCGTAGGACCTTTATTTTTCCGCATTTTAATTTCCGCACCCTTTAAACTGTTAATCACATGAAAGAATGAATGCCCAAATAAAATCAAAGCGTAGCTCACCCAATGCATGACAAGACAAATAATAATTGAAAATGACACACAATTCACACACCACTCTTAGGGTACGCCTCACTGTTGCCTTGCCCCTCGAAACGTGGTCGTCGAGTACAGGACGTCTTAGTAAGTCCTTATGTCCATGAACATGGCATAAGGGTAGCTTCTAAGGTGTCCTACTGTTTCTCTGGTGATCACATTGTTGCCTTGCCCCTCGAAACGTGGTCGTCGAGTATAGGACGTCTTAGTGAGTCCTTATGTTCCATTGATCTAGTTGCCTCGGAACAGTTGCCTCGAAACGGTTGCCTCGGAATAAAAAGATCAATGGCATAAGGGTAGCTTCTAAGGTATCTTACTATTGCTCGGTGACCACACTGTCCTTAACCCTCGAATTGACCCGAACACCTCCAACGGTGGTGCTACCTACCTCTCAATGGTGGGATGGCACTACCTTAAGGACATTTACACAGACTAATTCCTTAGGGTAGGTAGATGACTCGTAGATACTTGCTCTAATTCAAAACAAATCAAAAAAACTTCTTTTCACACCGACACTTTTCAAAAAGCTTTCAAAGCAACTTTTCAAACACTCTTGAGGACCGATACAAGAGTCGATCTGAAACTTTCAAAGAAACTTTTTCAAACCCATTCACCTCGAAAAGCAAACAAACATTTTGAAAACACAAATGAGCAAGTATCTAAGAGCCCATGGATAACCATGGATAGAAAGGGTGCTAACACCTTCCCTTTCTATAAATCTACCTCCCGAACCGAGAACTAATCTCAATAAGGAATTTTTCTGTGCTTTTGTCCTTTCCATTTGGAGAAAATAAAAGACGGTGGCGACTCTTGCTTCCGCGACATTTCACGAACCAGCGTTAAATAGTCAGTTCCAGATCCACCGATCACACCCTCGATAAAAGATCGTAATCCCTTGATGAACCTCAAAGTCGTCTTCGATAAACGATCTAGTCCCTAAACGGCATTGCTAAAACGCCCCATAGGTTGCCTTCTATGACTATACGAACGTCCTGCGCCCGTCCCTTCACATCCAACTATGGGGCTTCTTACCAAAATAATGGTAAGATAACAACATCTAAAGAAGGAGGAACAGAACATCTAAGACCTTTTGAGTAGGTAGATTTGCTCCTAGTTACTCGCTTTCTCACAACAAAATCATTCTTATACACCAACACACTCATTTGAAACATTTTCAAAAGGAAATCACTTTGTACGCGTTCTTATAGAAACGAGAGCCATTACAAAGACATCTTTTCAAAATCACTTTAAAAAGCACATTCCATAAACACTTCTTTGAGCTATTTTCGAAACAACACTTTGTACGCGTTCTTATAGAAACGAGAACCATTACAAAGACATTTTCAAAATACTTTCAAAACCCACACCACAAGCACATTCAAACAAAAGCAAGTGATCTAGCAAGAAACTAAGAGCATGTAGATAACTACAGATTAAAAGGGTGCTAATACCTTCCCTTTTCATAATCTACCCCCCAAACTCAAGAAAACATCTCTAAAGGTCTTTCCTATTCTTTTAATCCATTCCTTTTGGATAAAAGAAAAGTCGGTGGTGACTCTTGTTATCCGCAACATTTATGATAAAACGCAAAACACCCAAGTTAGTTCTCCCACCGTATCACAGAACTGGCGACTCTGCTGGGGAAATACTTTAAAATGGGGTTACCTAAGGGCTAGATCTCCTTTACTTGCTTTCCTTGTTTGACTTGCTTGCTTTATCTTTTGGGTCCTTGTTTGGGTTACTGTTAAAGATCTTACACCCGAATCTAGGGCACATTTTTTAGGTAAGTAGCAATGGATTGTGGAAACTGTACGACATAGACCGATATGGTTGAAACAATGGCTACATTAGTGTGACACAATTGTTGGTGCCAGTATCCCTTGTGTTGAATCGAGGAGAATACGGGGCCGCTGAGCGGCTTCATGAAGCACTAACTGACTTTAGAACCTTAATTGAACAAACTTGGCCAATTAGGACGTAGTGAGATAACCGGTTTTGGTGGAAAGATGAAAATTGGTTGATACTCAATACTACACTCATTGAGACTAGACTTTTGGGATATCTCGGCCGCAAGAAAAGATTGATTGTGTTAAGACAACGCGTAGAGGAAAGGTCAGTGATTTTGAGACCCTTTAGAACCCGATTACTATTACTAGGATAGGTTGAGCCAACTAAAACTTCAAGAGGGTACTTACCTACAAACTCCATGCAAGCCTAAACCTAAGGACTTGTATGCTTTGTGTGAATATGACTATTTGTATATAAACTTGCTTACTTTTCATACTTGTACATAACATCATAATATGATACCATAGCATTTTCAATAACCATTTCTAGGATATCGAGGGCCTTTGATGCAGGGTTACATTGAACCAGATGTATATCAAGGGACAAGAGGATTTATTTTCCTCTAATTAAACGCCGTCAAAAATTGATTACAACAACTTGAGTCAAAGGCTACAAACCACTTGGCATGGTGAGCTTAATTCTCGTGGAATGACATCCACCGATACAAAGTTCTCCAATAAAATTTATAAATGACTACTAACATTTACCCCACGAGATCCTTGAAAACATGCATCCACATATCATGCATCATATCATGACAAGTTTCTCCCATACAGGTCTCCTTATCTTCCTAGTGTTTATTTCAGTAAGATGGATATGGAACAAACGGTGAAAGACATCCAGGATCAAAACGCCCAACTTCAAGAGATGTTCTTGAATCTGTCCAAGGGACAAGAAGAGGTGAAAACTCTCCTCACCAAGGGCATGATCATGGAAAATCCTGGGGACGATAGAGATGACCAGCTGGAGCGGCTAAAACCGAGATAGCCATAATGAAGGTCCAAATGATGGGACAACTGGTGGGCCAGATAGATCTTAACCAAAATATGGCTCGAGGGCAAGAAGAGTTCAAAGTTCTTGTCAACCAACTACATCAAGACGGTCGCAACCGTATGAAACAAACAGTCAATATTGGGGATCAAGTCACCTTTCATCCTCCCATGAGACAAAGAGCCAGTGTGGTGGAAAGTAGATCGTTCCAAATTGCTACCGCGTCTCAAGTCGAATAACAACCACGCCAACAACAACAAGGGAATAAACGCAAGGAGGCCGCACCTAAGAGAAAATTTACCAGGATTGGCATGTCACTAGCTCAGGTTCTACAACACTTTTTAAAGGCAGAGTTAATTACATTAAAGGCTCCTCCCCGGAATCCCAACACTGCTGCTCCTAGTTACCATCCCAATGAGAGGTGTGCATATCATTCTGATGGTCCTGGGCATGACGCGAACAATAGTTGGGCTCTGAAGAATAGGATTCAAGACCTAATTGATGAAGGAGTGTTGGATTTTACACAAGACGATCAACTAGATCTCTTCTATCACCCTGCAAGGGCATCCACATGAAGCAATGATCTAGGCGATGAATGTTTTTGTTCATTTGAATTTTCAATTGTAATATCTTTTGTTATTCAAACAATTATCTATTAATGTCAAACTTTGTTTCATTAAATGCATTGCATATGTTTGTGTTGAATTGATCCATTTGTTTTCATTACATTTAAACTATGTTTTTTACTCTCTTTATGACATTCAACTCTTGCTAGAAGTTACAAGCCTTTAGAGGGGGGACGACGAAAACAATGCCATAATCTCATACATTATGCTTTTGGACAGACCTCACTGATGATGTACAAGCGTTCTTTCAAATCCTAAACACTGGAGTTATAAGGAAGATAATCCCTAGTCAACCCCTTTGAGCCAAAGAAGTAGAAGTTTTCTTTTTTTACACAAATTAAAACCTTTAATCAAAACCTGGGGCAGGGTGGTCTCTCAGTTAATTCAAACATGCGTTTAGCCGCAAGCTCTCATCCCGTAATACAACGAATGACATCAAAAACATTCCTCTGGAATCAAAAGACGGTGATAGTTACCTACCAAATAGGAAGTCATTATCTCTGAAAAAGAAAAGCCCACTAAGTCAAAACCTACAAAGGAGACTTAAGAAAAAATTGGGGCATCCCGCTGACCGTAAACAAGAACGATCGGTCAAAAATTAGGGATAACAAATCAAAAAGAGGTCACTACAAATCCTCAACAACATGAAAAAATGTTGCAAGAAATGACTACCTTCTAACAAATAAACTTCTAAATTTATGAACCATCACCAAACGTCATTCCAGACTCAATTGGAGTTCAAACACACAATTATCTGAGTTTAGGACTGAAGAACATCACGAAGAACGGGAGGGTACAAATACACTTTGAGCATTATCCTTTGTTTCTTAAACCTTTAACCAAGCCACGTTATAACCCTTCAAAAGTCCTAATTGAAGCATGGGTTAGTTTGAAAGCATACTGTTACAAAAGGTATCCTGACTCCTGTAAGGCTATACTCTAAATAATGAGTTTGAATTTTCGTACAAAATTTCTTTACTTGCTAAAAAGAGTTTTCAAAATTTAAAGACAAGCATAAACTTTGCATTATTTGAATATCACTGTTTGCATATGGCTATTTGTTTGACAGCGGAGAAATTCACACAACGAATATCTGATGAACGAAAGCTCTCTCAGTGAATAAAATCACTTCAAGTGGGATGACACTTCCAATGAAAAATATCCTATCAACAATGGGGCATGACATGTCACTATCCCGCACACTTGGGGCAGTCCAGTCAAGATTCCAAGAAATATCTCAAGATGTGCTAAATAACCAGGGGCAGGTCTCCATCTCCATCACATGGAGAATTGAATGCGAATCCTGACAAAGGGTTACGTACAATCAAACATTTCCTAGAAGTTCCACAAACACTTGCTACTAGGGGTAGTGACAAATCTCCCCAGAATCCTTCTCATAGGATGATTCCCCAGCTAGACTTTCAATCTCTGAAAACCTCTTCCCAACTGAGTCTACTTCAAGAATCCTCGAGGATTTCTGCCAGTGAAGTCGCCGCCACTCTAACAGACCAAGCAACAGGGTTTATTTCCCCAACAAACGGCAGGATTCCCTAGCTTGAGGTGGCCTCTCCGACCACTACAAATCAAAGGACCATAACTCCTCTTCCCCAGTAGACTACTCTATAATCCCTAGCAAGTTACTGTGAAGCCTGGACCCGACCATATATCAGTTCATTTTCAACTCCCCAATAGAGCAACGGACAACCGAGACTCCTGATCTCTTTTCCCCAAGCAAGAATCAACACTCTCCACAGAGTTTTCAACATTCCCCATCGGAGTTCTCCTTAACAAAATAGGAAATCCCCGGTGGAAACATTCTAAGAAAGTTTGAAGACACACCTACTCTTTAACAACAGTCCGAGATTTAATAATTACCCAACACTTGTCGAGGATTTATTTTCCAAGACAAAATTACATTTCAACAACATTAATAGCATATGCATAAAAAATACATATAACACAAATCTCATTTATTTTGAGAACATCATTATGAAATGCATTGCATACAACTAACTATTTACCTTTTAGGAAAGGTTAATTAATTGAAAAAGGTTAATCATACTTTTGGATTAGTAATTGTCCAAGATTCCTTCATCTTCCCTTGGAGTAGTAATCATCTCAGATTCCTTCATCATCTTTTTGGGGTAGCAATCATCTCAGATTCCTTCATCGTCCTTTGGAGTAGTAATCATCTCAGGTTCCTTTATCATCATTTTGGAGTAGCAATCGTCCAAGATTTCTTCATCGTCCTACTGAGGTACTAATCGTCCAAGATTCCTTCATCATTTCTTTGGAGTATCAATCATCCAAGATTCCTTTATCGTCCTGCTGAGTTAGTAATCGTCCAAGATTCCTTCATCATCATATTTTTCGAGTAGCAATCGTCTCAGATTCCTTCATAACACATCATTATCAAAAAAAGACCTCTACTGGTTCAGTTTAGATCTCTCAACAGTTTGTCCTTATTCTTTCTCGTAGACACTTTCTTTGGTTTAGATAAATCGCTCTAAGATTTATTCTGATCCTTCCCAGTTAAAGAAAATTCAATACCTTCTCTGGTTCAGTCAGATCGACACTAAGATCTCATTGATTTCTATTCCAGTTAAAGATATTCCAAGACTTTTGTCTGGTTCAGTTGAATCGATCCGAAGATTCTTCTGATTTCCATTCCAGTCAAAGTTAATCCAAGACCTTCTCTTGTCCAGTCAGATCGACACTAAGATCTCTCTGATTTCTATTCCAGTTGAAGATATTCCAAGACTTTTGTCTGGTTCAGTTGAATCGATTCTAAGATTCTTCTGATTTTCATTCCAGTCAAAGTTAATCCAAGACCTTCTCTGGTTCAGTCAGATCGACACTAAGAGATCTCTGAATTCTATTCTAGTTGAAGATATTCCAAGACTTTTGTCTGGTTCAGTTGAATCAATCCTAAGATTCTTCTGATTTCAATTCCAATCAAAGTTAATCCAAGACCTTCTCTGGTTCAGTTAGATCGACACTAAGATCTCTCTGATATCTATTCCAGTTGAAGATATTCCAAGAATTTTGTCTGGTTCAGTTGAATCAATCCTAAGATTCTTCTGATTTCCATTCCAGTCAAAGTTAATCCAAGACCTTATCTGGTCCAGTTAGATCGACACTAAGATCTCTCTGATTTCTATTCCAGTTGAAGATATTCCAAGAATATTGTCTTGTTTAGTTGAATCAATCCTAAGATTCTTCTGATTTCCATTCCAGTCAAAGTTAATCCAAGACCTTCTCTGGTTCAGTCAGATTGATTCTAAGATCTCTCTGATTTATACTCCAGTTGAAGATATTCCAAGACTTTTGTAAGGTTCAGTTGAATCAATCCTAAGATTCTTCTGATTTCCATTCCAGTCATAGTTAATCCAAGACTTCTACTGGTTCAGTCAGATCGACTCTAAGATCTCTCTGATTTCTATTCCAGTTGAAGATATTCCAAGACTTTTGTCTGGTTCAGTTGAATCAATCCTAAGATTCTTCTGATTTCCATTCCAGTCAAAGTTAATCCAAGACCTTCTCTGGTTCATTCAGATCGACACTAAGATCTCTCTGACTTCTATTCCATTTGAAGATATTCCAAGACTTTTGTCTCGTTCAATTGAATCGATCCTAAGATTCTTCGGATTTCCATTCCAGTAAAAGTTAATCCAAGACCTCTACTGGTTCAGTTTAAATCTCTCAACTATTTATCCTGATTCTTTCCCATAGACATTTTCCCTTATTCAGATAAGTCGCTGCAAGATTTATTCTGATTCTTCTCCAGATTACACTGGTTCAGTTTAAATCTCTCAACAATTTATCCTGATTCTTTCCCGCAGACATCTCCTTTGGTTCAGATAAGTCGCTCCAAGATTATTCTGATTCTTCTTCAGACCACTGCTGGTTCAGTTTAAATCTCTCAACGGTTTATCCTGATTCTTTCCCGCAGACATCTCCTCTGGTTCAGATAAGTCGCTCCAAGATTTATTATAATTCTTCTCCAGACCACTACTGGTTCAGTTTAAATCTCTCAACGGTTTATCCTGATTCTTTCCCGCAGACATCTTCTCTAGTTCAGATAAATCTCTCCAAGATTTATTCTGATTCTTTTCCAGACTCTTGTTGATTCAGTTTAAACCTCTCAACGGTTTATCCTGATTCTTTCCCAGTGACATCTTCTCTGGTTCAGATAAGTCGTTCCAAGATTTATTCTGATTCTTCTCCAGACCACTCCTGGTTCAGTTTAAATCTCTCAACACTTTATCATGATTCTTTCTTGCAGACATCTTCTCTGGTTCAGATAAATTACTCCAAGATTTATTCTGATTCTTCTCCAGACCACTGCTGGTTCAGTTTAAATCTCTCAACGGTTTATCCTGATTCTTTCCCGTAAACATTTTCCATGGTTCAGATAAGTCGCTCCAAGATTTATTCTGATTCTTCTCCAGACCACTTCTAGTTCAGTTTAAATCTCTCAATGGTTTATCCTAATTCTTTCCCGCAGACATCTCCTCCAGTTCAGATAAGTCTCTCCAAGATTTATTCTGATTCTTCTCTAGACCACTGCTGGTTCAGTTTTAATCTCTCAACAGTTTATCCTGATTCTTTCCCGCAGACATCTCCTCTGGTTCAGATAAGTTGCTCTAAGATTTATTCTAATTCTTCTCTAGACCACTGTTGGTTCAGTTTAAATCTCTCAACGGTTTTTCCTGATTCTTTTCGGCAGACATCTTCTCTGGTTCAGATAAATCGCTCCAAGATTTATTCTGATTCTATTCCAGACTCCTGTTGTTTCAGTTTAAACCTCTCAAAGGTTTATCCTAATGCTTTCCTGATGATATCTTTTCTGGTTCAGATAAGTCGTTCCAATATTTATTCTTATTCTTCTCCATACTACTGCTGGTTCAGTTTAAATCTCAGCGGTTTATCCTGATTCTTTCCAGCAGGCATCTTCTCTGGTTCAGATAAATCGCTCCAAGATTTATTTTGATTCTTCTCCAGACCACTTCTAGTTCAGTTTAAATCTCTCAATGGTTTATCCTGATTCTTTCCTGCAAATATCTTCTCTAGTTCAGATAAATCGCTCCAAGATTTATTCTGATTCTTTTCCATACTCCAGTTGTTTCAGTTTAAACCTCTCAACAGTTTATCCTGATTCTTTCCCACTGGCATCTTCTCTGGTTCAGATAAGTCGCTCCAAGATTTATTCTGATTCTTCTCCATACCACTGCTGGTTCAGTTTAAATCTCTCAACAGTTTATCCTAATTCTTTCCGTTAGACATTTCTTCTGGTTCAGATAAATCTTTCCAAGATTATTTTGGATTCTTTTCCAGTTGTAGTCAAGTTTATATTTAGTCTAATTTCCATCAAGAATCACCTTCATATGGCATCTTTTAATCCCATTCCCTAAACAATCAACCATGACATCATCAAGTGCAAATTTCTAGGTACTCTAGTGTTCAATCATCTTCCACCTTCAAGTCACGAATGGCGGATTCGCCAATCTAACTCTTCAAGTGTAAGAAGATTGAACAGAGGCAGCTGTTGTACCCTAAAATTTCCCCCCTCATTTATCCAGGATTCTCACAAAATCTCCCATAACATCAAGCTTGCAGCATTGATACATCAATTTGGGGTTGGAATTGGCACAAGGGAAAATGGTCAATTGCATGCTGAAAAATCAAACTTCGACTTTTTGGATCAAAATCAAGTTTCAAGAATCATATTTCATCAAGACATGTTGAAATATGAAGTTTTTTCATCAAGAAATTCAAAAGTCAAAATTACTTTGGAAAAGTCAAAATTCTAAATACTGAGAATTTTTCTAAGTGTTTAAGAAATAGGGCGAGCTCAGAACTTCTGGCCAGATTTCTACCATGATGCAAGTTGATTCTGAAAGAACTTCTAACACAAGAGTTTTAGATCTCAATGATACCCAAAACATTGCAGAACAGAACTTCTTCTAGAAGAGTTGAGATTTCAAGTTGTACGTCTTCAAAGACACGTCTCTGAAACTTAGGCACTTAGTAAATTCTGAGCATTTTCAAGTGAGAAGTTGTCTACAACTTTTGGGCCAGTTATCACGTAGGTTCAGTCAGAAGTTGCAAGAGTAATTTAAAGAGGGATTACAAAGCATGTCATAAGCTTTCTGGAAAGCCTGAGAACTCGCTCAGGACATGCTAGAGCAAAGAGATTAAAGGATCAGAAGTTGGATGTTGGTTCTAAGTTGCGCTGACGCTGAACTTCTGACCTAGAATTAAGCTATGATGTATTATCTCATGTTGTAGGATTTCTGGTTTGATAAATCTCATTATCATTTAATGCTCACAACCACTTTTGAGTTTTTATCCAAAGGATTTCCCAATGTGTGACATAGAAGTACATTGTTGTCCTTGAAAAAGAAAACTCTTGTACAAAAGTATGCTGGGCCCATGCTTTGCTTTTGCATTTGAGGGTACTTTTCCTTAATTCATGGTTACAAATCCAGCTTAGGCACGACTAAAAGCTTCTAACCACCATAATTTTTATCTTGCTTCAAGAACAAGCCAGCATGCTAGCATGATGGTGGTACTTTTGACTTCTCCAAGCTACATAATTTTTGCCTATAAATTGGACTTCATTTGCAACTATGAAAAGGGGGCCGGTCGAAAAATTTAAAAGAAAAAATTTGAAACCCTGCTAAAAATTCCAGAAATCCGAAACTGCAAACACAAATACAAAACCTGTTAGTTTTTTATCCTTGCATTCAAACTCCAACTTCCCTCAAGTGTTTTTTGACCAAATCATCCATACACCATTCATAACCCAAGTTAAAGGTTGTTCCCGTATACTGAGCACGTGAGGAAGATGATCAGAACATTACAAGCAGTCAGAACCAGGCTCCAGTTCATAGGACCTTTTCAAACTGCAAGGTAAGCTTTTGCTGACTCTCATCATATTACTTAGGCATTGTTAGATTTGCATGTTTAAAATACAATGTAGATATCTTGACTCTGATGCTGTACGTATTCTGAGGTTTCATGTATTTGTCTGCTTAAGTAGGGAGAACATCTGTTTAGAACTTCTTAAGGAAACTAGGTTTAGCAGATACATACTAGTTTCTGATTTACAGCCTTGACGTTTTTTATGTTTCTGAAACCATGATGGAAACCTATCATAATTGCTATGTTTGTGTTTTCTGTTCTGTTGAGAAATGACCAAGTTGAAGATGTTCTGATTAGCATGAAAAAAGATGTGGAGTTTATCATCAGAGTCTACTTTGTAATACATTTTTATGCTTTTGCTTCTAATACCGGATGTACAGTCACCCAGTGGTAGACAATGTGTGCGCATAAGACATTAGTGCTAAGGGTCCTGGGTTCTAACCCCAGAAGCATATTTTTTAATTTTATTTAGTGACATTTTCACCCATTTATCTGTCAAAATATATTCCTAAATCAGAACTTCAAGACAACTCTACCCAACAACATTATCACCTCACTCTCTCAAATAGCCAGAACTTTTGACTTGCCAGTGATATATGAACTTCTAGGTTCCCAGCTACACTATAGCTTCTGAACCCCCTCAACAATCAGAACTTCTAGATTTTCCTTTATTCCCGGAACCTTTTAAATTGGTGTACCAAAACCCATAAATTCTGATCCTCTACTTTCCTACTAACATTTTCTCTCTTGCAGCGTATCAGAGTTAGAACTTTTGTTCCTTCTCGTTTTAGCAATGTGTTGATTCTGACTCATTTTTCTCTTATTTATCTTATTTTAGATTTTAAATAACCAAAAACACCAAACATCATTTTTTATATTTACATACTTTATTTTATCTCTTTTTAAACAAAAATATCAAAAATATTTTCTTAAGCCAATTTATTTCTTTTCTTAACAAAAACAAAACAAGTCCATTTCAATTCTTGTATATTATTTCAATATGGTTGTAAAAGATAATTAGGAATTTAATTTCTTGCAATCCCCATTTGTAAATTTTTACACCCCATCCCCCTAATGATTGTAATAGCGTAGAATCTTTACTTTCCGCAATTTATCACTTTCATATAAATGCTAGTAATTAGGATTTGTATGGAAAGATAAAAATCAACAAATAGATAACCCTAATCAAGACAAAACGCATGTAAATCAATCACACTTACACACTAGAACCCCTTAGGGTAATCCCACTTGTTTCCTATCGGAAAAATAGTCATGTCCCTTGAATATGGGAGTTTTAGCAAAGACCCTCGATAAAAGATCGTAGTCCCTCGATGACCCTCAAAGTTGCCTTCGGTAAATGATCTAGTCCATAAACGACATTGCTAAAACGTACCATAGCTTGCCTTCTATGATTATACGAATGTCACGCGCCCTTCCCTTCACATCTAACGATGGGGCTTCTTACCAAAACAATGGTAAGATAGAAACTTCTAAAGTAGGAGGAAAACAACATCTAAGACCTTTTGAGTAGGTAGATTTGCTCCTAGTTGCTCGCTTTCTCACAACAAAAACATTCTTATACACCAACAGACTCATTTGAAACATTTTCAAAAGGAAAACACTTTGTACACATTCTTATAGAAACGAGAGCCATTACAAAGACATCTTTTAAAAATCACTTTCAAAAGCACATTCCACAAACACTTCTTTGAACTATTTTCAAAACAACACTTTGTACGCGTTCTTATGGAAACGGGAACCATTACAAAGACATTTTCAAAATAATTGCAAAACCCACACCAGAAGCACATTCAAACAAAAGTAAGTGATCTAGCAAGCAACTAAGATCCCGTAAATAACTACGGATAAAAAGGGTGTTAATACCTTCCCTTTTCATAATCTACCCCCCGAACTAAGGAAAACATCTCTAAAGGTCTTTCCTGTTCTTTTCATCCTTTCCTTTTGGATAAAAGAAAAGTCGGTGGCGACTCTTGCTATACGCAACATTTATGATAAAACGCAAAACACCCAAGTCAGTTCTCCCACCGTATCACACTATTTTTAACTCAAGTTAGCCACTATACCTCACTCAATATACTCTATATAATATCACCACGCCTTTCATTGTTGGACACACTTTCAACATTACACAAATTCCAGATCTTCCATCTTTTGCTCATTTTTGAAGTTTTCTCCAATTCTTTAAATTCTCTCGTGTCAACTCTCATCTCTTGCTTGATTATTCATTCTTGAAGTTTAAAGATCAAGTTTATTGGGTTTATTGAGCTTTGGATTTGAAAAAAGGCAATGGACCATACTTCCATACTTCCACTCTCATCATGCATCTATAGTTGGTCCATCCAATAGGTATGAAAGTGGATTTGATGTGAATATGAACTTGTTTTGCATCTTTGATTTTGTAAATATCATGATGAGTTTGTGACTTCCTTGCCTATTTTCTCTATGATTTAGTCATTGTTTTGCTTCATGCTTTTTATGGTTGTATTCCTTACACTTATATCTAAAACTTTGATTTTAATTTTGTGTGATTTCATTAATAAATGAGAGATATATTGATGTGTGAATATTGCTTAGAAACTGCATGTTAGGGTTTGTTGTGAATTGTGTTTTCTTCTTTTGCTTCATGGTTGAGTGGAGAATACGACTGTATGGCAGTGTATGATTAGCTAGGTTAAATTTTGGTTTTATTCACTTAAGTTGAATGTGACCGATTGAGGCGTGTTCACATAATTATTTGTTATTTTCGTGTGACAATTTAATAAAACAAAATAATAAAACCTGGAAAATGAGATAAGTGGTGCTAGTGGACCGGGCCTTTCCATTTTTATTTTTTTTCCATCCCTGCCTTAATGAGCCTATTTTATTTTGAACCCGATTTAGTTATTTTCACCAATTCAGTTAAACACCCTCAGTCAGTTATTTGTTTATTTTTATTTCTTTTCCCTCTTTGATTTTATTTAAATACTTTTGATTTTCCAAAAATCACCAAAATATTCAAGAGCACTATTTGACATGTAATTTAATTTTTTATGAATTTTAATTTCATTTTTGATTTATTTTGAAAATTAATTCTGATTTTATGATCCAAGGTGTTTATTTAACCTAGTCTTGCACATTAGGTTTTTATTCTTGTTGATTCCTTTTGAGTTTTGATCCCAATTTTTTCACACATGTAGTCACATGTATATAGGACAATTTGATGTTTTTTTTTGTTTTTTTACCATTAATTTTAAGCCATATTTGATCAATTTTTGAAGCTTGCTTTGTCTGACTTATATTTTGTGCTTTCTAATGTTTCATATTGTTTGACCACCTTTCCCATATAATTCAAATCACATTCTTGAGACACATTGAGCCTCCAACTTCACCTTACCATGTCAATTTTCTCATAGTTTTTTCATGCTTCTAACTATTTTTCATGATCAATCCAATGCTTACCTATTTCTTTTGATGCTTGTGAGCAAGTTTGAACGATTAGGGATGCACTTGTGAAACCATTAGGGGAATTTTTTCCCACTTGTTTTCATTATTATACCATGAGTTAAATCCTTCTCACTTAAATTTATAGGTCCTTTTGTATACCTTTAATTGTGTTTACAATTGGGTGAAGTTGAACATGCATTTTTGCCTAGTTTTGTTTTTCTCCTTTGAGCTTTCTATGCTTAATTTTTTATCAATGTTTTTGATGCTTGAATGTGTGATATTATAGGAAATTTGCTTCTGATTTGTAGGGATTATTTCCATTTTTCTATGATCCCTTATTATTTTACTTGATTTAAAGGTCACATGCCATTAGTAGAAGTTTAGGGTTCGATTTTGATCCTTACTTGTCTCAATATTTGAGTATGCTTTTCCATGGTGCCTTTATGATGTTATGAGGATTCTATTTTGTATTAACCGCATGTCTTAGCTTCTGACTTCATTTCTTTTTGTTCCTAAAATTCTATGCCTAATTGCTCACACCACTTGTTAAGACTAGTTCACTTTACATGGCAAATTTGCTTGATGCTTGTGTTTTGGAGCTTTTGCCATGAATTCAATGGATATTTGAACTTATTATTGATCTTTATCATGATAACATGTTCATATTTGTATCTCCCTATTCCTACATCCCTTATCTTTCAAGTTGTTTTGCTTGATAGCATTGCATGGGGACTTGTGTCCACTTAAGGTTATATGGTAGCTTTTGCTTGTGTGATTTAATTGTGAAATTTTCTCAAGCAAGATTATGTGATAATGATGAGTACTTGATGTCTTGGATACTGAATTTTACACTTCTTCATTTATTTCACTTTACTTCACTTCCTTATTCCATTTTAAGTTAGGCATTGGACGCATGAGGCTTCACTTGTTAGTGTGCTTACTTGTATGACTACTTTTGTGAATTTTAAGTCCATACTTCTAATGAACAACCCTTATGGATTTTTTTGACATGTATTATGGTTTATTTTGATGCAATTTGGTTTTCCCTTAAGTTTTTTCTACTTGTTGAGGACTTAAGTCCATTCTTGCAACTTGTTTGAGTTTCATCTCCCTTTACCATGCATACTTGTTATGATTAAGTGATGTTTGCTAAAATGTTGCCTCTTGGTAATAATTTGTGATGTGTTAAATCATTCTTAGGCTTAGGTTTATACCTATTATCTCTTATTTTCCTGCTTGCTCTGACATTGTTTGGAGTTGTGACTTCCAATTGCTTATTTGCTTTTCTATTTTTCTAATTAGGTGATTTTATCTTCTTCTTGACTTAACTTACATTGTTTAGGGTAGAATTAGGATGATAACATGATAGGGGAAGTTGCTTTTAGTTGTTTTATTTACTTTCATAACATGTCTTCTTTTGTTGGTAAATCATTGCTTGCTTGCCTTTCATCTTTACTTGCTCAAGTACTTGTTTACTTGTATTCTTTGTGTGATATTTGTGTGATCTTTCTCTCATTTTTGAGACACATTTGTATGAACCTTTTGAGGTATAATTTCTTACTTGTATAGGTATTTAACTTTCTTTCTTCACTTTACCTTTGCTTTTTAAGTTTTGATGCTTGTTTGACACTTAGAGCCTTGAGTGCTTGTGTGTTTGTTGATTGCTTGTACTTGGTTTGTAATTCCTCAGGGTAGAACCATTTGAGAATGAACCTTAGAGGACCCTAGTGTGTGTGTGTGTTGAGTATTTACTTAGAAACATTCTTACTTGGTAATTTATGACTTGAGGCATGTTAGAGTTTAGGATCTTTTTGGTTTGTACTTGTTGATTGATGTTTGATTCGTACACTTAGGTGTTTGCTTGGCTCTTAAGACATATCTTTTGAGGTTTATACTCATGTTTGTTTCTTTGTCATTTAATTATGATAACATGTTTCCTTAGGATGTTTGTTCCATCTTCTTTAAGATGTGAACTGAATAGACCTTAATCATAGGTCCATATTTGCATGCTAACTTAGCTAGATGTTTCCCCTTTTGAATTTTAAAACTAAAACTTCTTTCTTAATCAAATCTCAAAATACTTAACAATAATGATGTGAATCACATGCCACGAGCCTTAAGTATTGGGATAAGTATGAGGTGGTACAAACTGAATCTTGTGCTTCCTTTCAATCATAGTCTTTAATATGGTTCAAATCTCAAACTCTTTTACAAATAGGTGGAGAAGTAGTGTGTGTCCCTCCAGTGAGATCATTTGCTATTATCCCAACAAAACACTCAACAAATTCAAACTCCTTTGCCTTCGGGTATTTCTTATGAAAATCTTTTCATAAAAGGATGTGTTTTTTCCATTCTACACAAGACGTTGCATAAGTCTTTAATAGTCGGGTTGTAATATGTCAATTGCTAGAGTGCAAATGTAACATTATCCACCTAAAAAATAAAAAATAAACGAAACCACATTTCTAGGTGAACTACAAGTTCCTTGATCTCTCATTGAATGAAGAGGGTACGTAGGCACAAAGGTTCACAATTGCAGCGGGCGCAATAATAATAACTTTTCTTTTTGTGTATATACTTTGCATTCGTGCATTTCAATTAGCTTGTTATATTTATACTTTGACACACCCTTTGACTAGAAAAACAAGAGTGGATCTTATAGAGTGCGACAGACGTGAGGGGTGCTAATATCTTCCCCTTGTGTAATCGACTCCTGTACCTGTTTTCTTGGTCGCGAGACCTTGATTTCTTATTTAGGTTTTCTGCGATGTTTTCCTTTCCCTTATGTGGAATAAATAATATTCGATGGCGACTTTATTATTTATATTTTTCCTAGTTACTTCACACCTCTCTAGAAGAACTGGTGAGTTCTCTGAGAAGTCATGAGATTGATCTAGAATAGGATGAACCTAAGCGGAGAGGGAAAGTTTTTCTACTCAAGTCTGTCAGAAGATTTGAGAAGTCCAAAGCTCTTCAAGCTGAAGAGATTGAGGATTCAAAAGAAGATTCTGATGAAGATGAAGATGAGTTATCTTTGCTGTAAAGAAAAGTTAATCATCGTTGGAAGAAAAATCAAGGCAACAAGTTTATAATACTAGAAGGACATGTGGTTGCTTCAAGTCTACTTCTGGTCAAAAGAAGTCTAGTAGCAATGAAGTTACTTTTTATGAGTGCAATGAGCCAGGACACTACAAGAATGATTGTACTTAACTTTAGATGGACAAGCCCCAGAAGAAAGCTCTCAAGAGCAAGAAGAAAGGGCAAATAATAACCTGAACTTCATGGGCCGTTCAGTCACTCTTACAATTTTATGACCCACAATTCTGTTATTTCACCTTCCAAGACTATCAATTGGTTCCAGCTCTCGAGGAATACACTTTCATTCTTGGTATTGTAATCAAAAGTCATGTTCCCACCGTCTGTGTACCAAAAGAGCCTGATCTTGAAGCCATTTCCACTGCTCTTTATTTGAGCATTAGTTATGTGAAAATGGTTGGAAGAGCAAGAGAGACACATGCAGTCTTCTTCTAAAATTCTTGGTAGATGAAACTACAGAGTTTACAAAGAGTAAAGAGTGGGTTGCATTCAATGCATTATTGGCTATCATGATCTATGGCATAATTCTTTTTCCTGATGTAGAGAATTTCGTGGACCTAGCTGCAATTTGTGTTTTCATGAATGGTAATCCAGTTCCAACAATACTTGGGGATACTTACTATTCCACCCACTCCATACATGGTTATAAAGGAGTTGTTGTTTGTTGCATTCATGTACTGTAAAAATGGTTCATGTCACACCTACTTGTGAAAGGACCCTCTGTAGACACCAAAGATTCATTGTAGTGGTCCCAAAGGCTTTTGACGCTCACCTCTTCTGATATAAGTTGGTACAAAAAAAGGGTGGTGGGGAAATCATTGCAAGTTGTGGAGAATTTCCCGATTTTACTCTCATAGGGACAAATGGTTGCATTAATTATAATCATATCTTGGCATTTCGTTAGCTAGGGTACATTATGAAAGATAAACCTACAGAGAGGGAGGTAAAATAAAATGTGTGCTTTGGTAAAGGGAAGGACCATATTATGATAGAAAGGGTGAAGGTTGCTTGAAGCAAGGTTCACAAGAAAGGGAAAATATTCTTCAGTCAGAAGGGGTGTATAACTCTTGATCCTTATGTGAAGTGGGTTAAAAACTCAGCTGAAACTATGTTGTGTCCTTAAAAAAGGGAAGATCTATTGTATCCATAACCATCCTTTGATCCACCAACCTTCAGTTAACCAGTATCAGATCCAGCCTTGATCAACCACCTCCTGGTGTGCTGTCTCTTAATCAGACGTTTCCTGATGTATCCGAATTCATACCTAGGAAATACTAAAATCAGGTTAAATCTGAAAACCTCAAGCTTCATCAAGATAATTATGATGTGGGGATACAAATATTCATGGCTAAGCAAGAAAAGTGTCAATTAAACCATAAGCTTAAAGGGTTAGGAGAAGGTAGCTTTGGGGTAGTAAGATCCAGGAAGAAGCCAAGGGATGAAAGTGACTTGAAGAAAGCTTTTGAAGATCAGAAAAAAGTTATAGAGAAGACAAAATGGATCTCCAAAAGAGTCATAGAAAATAAGAGACACTCCAGGAATCCAAAGAAAAGTTGAATGCTAGTCACAAAGAAGAGGTTAAAGTGTTGAGGAAGAAACTTTGAGACGAGGAAGCCAAAACTAAGGAAGTTTGTAGTCAGAGAAAAGGTTTTGAACTTCAACTTCATAGCAAACAGGTGCTGATAGACATAATGACTGTCGAGATTGACAAGCTCAAAACCAGCTAGATGACAAAGGCAAAACGCATACAGAGGAACCAACTGAAAAATCTAAAGATGTTGAATGATGTGAGCGGAAAAGCAGGAAATTGATAACCATGATGGACAGGAAAGACTGCTTGATTCAAAAATTGATTCAAAGGCCGAGACATGAGATAAAAAAAGAAATAGTTTGAAGATTCAAAGGATGGGAGCTATAATTACCTGGGGCAGGGCCGTTTGACCTATGTGGAGTTTGATGGAATTTCTTAGTATTGTTTTTTCCCGTCTATTTTGTGATCACCACCAGGATTGTTTGTTGGGGTCATTATCCTTTACAACTTTTTATGAACTAATGTTGGGACCTTTATCATGTTGGTATTATCTTTGTATAAACTTGTGTTGAGAACCATTTTGTGTGGATTTTATGAGATGAGCTGTTTTTATCCTGTTGAGATTCTATCTTATTTACTTGTTTTCCTTATCTTGTTGCTTCTTATTTTTAATGAAAGACAAAAACTCTAGGGTTCCCTGGAAAGAGATAAAACATTTCATGCATACTCATACACTCATAGCATGTCATGCATGATAAGTTTTCTAGATTGGTCTTCTTACTTCTGCTGTTGGTTTTCTTATTCAGAGATTGCAAATTCTAACATTCATCAGTATGGTACCAGAGGTTAATAAAAACGATTAATGGAACAACTGGAAGCAGACATGGTCGCTAAGGGGAATCAGATGGATTCTCGTGTGGAACAACTGATGAACATCATACAAAACATGGCTAGTGGACAAGAAGGTTGTAGGGCTCTGGTTGTGAGACCTGCTGCAACTGTTGACAATAGGGGTGAAGAGATGAATCCTCCTAATGGTGATCCTGGAAATCTTATAGGTGGTATTCTCAATAATCCTGGTGGTGGCCCTTGTAATCCTGGTGGTGGATCTGGTAATATTAGCGATGATATAGGTAATCTGGCAGGTAATAATTAAGGTGTCAACTTGAATCATGTTGTTGGTAATCTTCCTTTACCAACTCCTTCGCGTTTGACTCTTGAACAATTGTTTGCTCAACAATAGGCTAGGAGGAAAATTCAAAATCTAATGAACAATCTTGAAGAAGATAACTATGATGATTGGTACTCCAATAATGATGAACCTACCGAAGCTAACAAGAAGCTTCACATGCTTGAGGAACACGTGAGAGCCATGGAGACCCAAAAAGCTTTGGGTTTGGATATGAATCATTTGAGATTGGTTCCTGGGTTGTGAATTCCCCCAAAGTTCAAAGTACCAAACTTCATCAAGTATAAAGGAACAACCTATCCTATGACACATATCAAGCCCTATTATAGGAAAATGTCAATGTACTGTGATGATTAGAAGTTTCTAATGCATTTCTTCTAGGACATGTTGGTTGGTGTACCTCTGGAGTGGTACATGCAATTAGGGAGGGAACACATCTGCAATTGGAGAGATTTGGCAGAAGGTTTTGTCAGGAACTATCAATATAATAGTTATATGGCTCCCATCTGTACCAAGTTTCAGGATTTAACTCAAGGACATAATAAGTCATTCAAGGAATACGCGCAGAGATGGCGCGAAATGGCAGCCAAAGTTCAGCCTCCAATGTTGGAGAAAGAATTGAAAAATATGTTTATGAGCACCCTACAAGGTCCCTATTTTGATTGTTTGATTGGAAATATGGCTACCGGTTTCTATGAATTGCTGATATCTAGTGAGAGGATTGAAGTGGGAATCAAGATGGAAAGACTTAGACTGCTGCATTAGGTAATACTTCTAGTAATGGGAAAAAGGCTTTTTGTGGATATTAGAAAAGGAAAGAAGGAGAGGCTAGTGCATTGTATGCACGAAAAGGGAAGGTTCAAGCTTATCGGGAATCATGTCAATAGGTTATAGCTGTGATAATCCCTGCTGCAACTCTTCAACATCAACCTCAATTATATCAGTAAGCTTATGCGCCCCGCCAGGGAAATCAACAGCAAAGACCAAAGCAACCTCCAAGTATGTTTGATCCACTCCCTATGTCTTACGCTCAATTACTTCGTCATCTACTTCAGTTGAAATTTATTGAATTATGCACTTTGAATCCTCCCAGAAAACTACCTCCTAATTATGATGCCAATGCTCGATATGAGTTTCACTTAGGAGGACAAGGTCATGATATTGAGAACTTTATAGCTTTGAAGCATAAAGTTCAAGATTTTCTTGATTATAAGGTTGTTGTTGTACCCCAGAATTTTCCCTCTCATTTCTCAAGGAATCACCCTGGATTCTCAAGTTTTCTCTCATATAATTCCAAGCCTTGAATTATCATTTCTTTCCAAGCAAACCATTCACAAGGGCAAAATGGTCATTTGTGTGCTGAGAAGTCTAACTTTGAATTTTGAACCAAAACCAAGTTTCAAGAATCATATTTCATCAAGACATGTTGGAATATGAAGTTTGTATCATCAAAAAGTTCAAGGTCGAATTTACTATGGGAAAGCCAAATTTCTAAATACTTGGGAACTTTTCTAAGTATTTAAGAAAAAATGACACTTCAGAAGTTCTTAGCCAGCCTCCAGGCAGGTGCAGTCAGAAGTTGTAAACATGGTTCAACATATAGTCTTTAGTCAGAACATGGCTCTTTAACATCTATGCAAGTGCAATCAGAGTTTGCTAGGGTAATGCAAAGAAGGTAATAAAGCGTAATACGAAGCTTGAGAGCTCCTTCAGAACATGCTGGAGCCAGAAGATAAGAGGATCAGGAGATTGGATGCTACACTGGAGCAGAACTTCTAATCCAGAGTTTTCAAAGATAAATCATAGAACGTTACTGGAAAGCCTGGGGAATCCTTCAGAACATGTTGAGGCAACAAAGTACAAAGATCATAAGTTGGATGTTTGTTCTAGATAGAACTTCTGGTCCTGAATTAAGCAATGATGCAAAATCTCAAATTACAGGATTTCTGATTTTGACAAATCTCATCATCATTTAATGCTCATTAATGCTCACAACCACTTTTGAGTCTTTGTCCAAGGGACCTCTCCACGTGTGGCATAGAAATGCCCTTATTATCCTTGAAAGCAAACTTTTATACAGAAGTATGGGAGGGTCCATGCTTTACTTTTTGATTGTGGGTTTACTTTTCCTTAATCCCTGCTTTCTAATCCAGTCTAGGCTAAAAAACTGTCAACTATCACACCTTTTTTTAAACTTGCTTCAACAACAAGTCTGCATCAAGCGTATGATGTTGGCACTACTTGAACTCTCCAAAACTACAAAATCTTTGCCTATAAATAGAACACTTTTGGTCATTGAAAAGAGGTCGAAAATTTGAGAAAGAAAATCCTTGAACCCCTGCCAAAATCCCAAGAGCTCCAAGAACTATAAACACAACACATAAAACCTTGTTAACTTTTGATTCCTTGCATTCAAAACTCCACTTGTTCTCAAATATTTCTTGACTAAAAAACCATTCACACAGTTTCTGATCCACACGTGGGAAACTTCCTGAACTTATGTATTCATACTACCTCGCATTCTCCATCCATCTACTCAAAGAAATCAGAACATCACCTCTTTGCTATACCAGAAGTTGAGAACCTCCATCCTGCTGAGTACGTGAAGAAGTTGATCAGAACCTCACCAGAATTCAGAATCAACCTCTGTCCCATAGAACCTTTTCAGTTGCAAGGTAAGCTTCTGCTGACTCTTATCATGTTACCTAAAGCATTACCAGATTCACATACTCAAAAATACTATGTAGATATCATGTTTCTGATGATGTACACATTCTGAGATTTCATGAATCTGCCTGCCTAAGTAGGGAACAAACCAGTTCAGAACTTCTTGAGGAAATCAAAACTCAGAATTAGGATTTGCAAATACATGCTTGCCCTTGAATTATTGTTCAGATATTTCTTATTTTCTGAAACACCATGACACCTCCTATAACTGTTTTATGCATGTCTTCTGTTTTGTGGAGAAATAATCAAATTACAGATGTTCTGACTAGCATAGAGAGAGAGACCAAGTTCTGTCTATGGCGCCAGTATTTCTGGGGTTTTTTTTGTTACCAGTAATATCAGAACTTCTGAAAACTATTGTGTTCCCTGTGGGTTCAGAACTTCTGACCTTATATATTTTTGCTAACAGGTTTCTGTTTTGCAGCACGCCAGGGTCAGAACCTCTGACTTCATTTTTATCAGCAACACGATGATTCTTTTTTCTTTTTCATTATTTTGCTATCACTCTCCATTCCATTAAATCCGCAAGCATCAAAAGTATTTCCTTCACACTTTATTTTGGTTTCTTAAAACAAAAGACCAAAAGATATTTTCTTAAAAAAACAAAACCAGTTTGTTTCACATATTCTTGTACATTCTTATGCATTTCAATATTGTTGTAATAGATAATTAGGACTTAAATTCCTCGCAATCCCCATTCGTACATATGTACCCCCATCCCCTAAATATTGTAATAGCATAGAATTTCGTTTTCCGCAATTTACTGTTTTCCTTATACTGTATAGTAATTAGGTGTGTATGGCAAGATAAAATCAAACAAGTAGACAACCCTAATCAAGACAAATGAATGCAATCAAACACGCTTGCACACATGCACCCCTTGGGTAATCTCACTTATTGCCTTACATAAATGGCCATGTTATGCATGTGGGATGTCTTAGCACAAACAAATCTCGAAATACAAGATTATAGTCCCTCGATGACGCTATCAAAGTTGCCTTTTAAAATGATCTTAGTCCCTAAAGAAAAGTGCTAAGTCATCTCACAACATTGCTATCATGGTCATACGATGACACAACGCTCGTCCCGTCACATCCAACAATGGGGCTCCTTACCAAATCAATGGTAAGATAGCAACATCTAAAGGAGAAGGAAAAGCACACTTAAGACCTTTCGAGTAGGTAGGTTCGCTCTTAGTTTCCCGCTTGCTCACAACAAAACATCTTGTAGACCAATACTATCATTTTTGAAATATTTTTAAAAGACAAACACTTTGTACGCGTTCTTATAGAGACGAGAGCCATTACAAAGAAAACCTTTTTAAAACCACTTTCAAAAAAACATCTCATAGACACGTATTTGAACTATTTTCAAAATAAACACTTTGTATACGTTCTTATAGAGACGAGAACCATTACGAAGTTCCATTTTCAAAATACTTTCAAAACCCACATCACGAGCACACATTCAAACAAAAGCAAGTGATCTAGAAAGTAACTAAGAGCCTATGGAAAACCATGGATGAAAAGGGTGCTAATACCTTCCCTTTTCATAATCTACCCCCAAACTTAAAAACATATCTAAAAGGTCTTTCCTGTGCTTTTTCACCTTTCCTTATTGGATAAAAGAAAAGTCGGTGGAGACTTTTGCTAAACCGTAACACTTGCGAACATAAACGTAAAAACCTCAAGTCAGTTCTCCCACCGTATCACAGCTGTTAACTTTGAGCCTGACCCAACCCAAATATTATCTAATGTCCGATGCCACCACACAAAGGTTCTACAGTGAACACAATCTTTGAAGAGGAATGATTGAAATTGGTAATGGATGTGTACTTGTTGAAGACTCCCCTGGATTTTGTAAAAGAGTAGTTGTTGAAAAAAGGTGTTTATCCTGACTGTACTGTTGATAGTAAAAATTGTGAGGTTCAACACGAGGGTTCTGATTGTTTGAAGAATCAGGTTTAGAGGTTAATCAATGAAGGAACTTTGAAGTTTGATAGATTGTCTGTAGATGAGAAGGTTGATAAGGATGAGATTAATGTGATCACCATTCCTTTTACTACAAAGAAGATTCATGTTCCTGAAACAATTCTCATTCCTGCTAAACAATCTCCATTGACTATTACTCTACCTGGTTTGAATCCCTACAGTAGCGACAAAGTAGTACCTTGGAGCTATGGGGATAAGGCATATTATCAAAGGAAGAAACACATGATTGAGACACCTGCATAAAGTACACATGAAGTTCATGATATTGTGGGGGATAGTAGGATTACTAGAAGTGGCTGAGTTTTCTCTCCTCATACTTCACCTTAAAGCAATGTTAATTCCTTGGCTAAGGTCAAGGGTAAACAGGTTATGATGGGTGGTGAAGAGCCCGTATATAATACTCCAATTCAAACTCCGAATTGAGATTTTTCTAAAGATGTAGATTAATTAATGAGGTGTATCAAGAAAAGTGTCTGCCGTATCATTGATCAACTGAGTCAGACTCCATTGAAGATATCTATCTTATGCTTGCTTCGAGACTCTAAGGCACATCACAATGTTTTAATGAAGTTGTTAAGTTCAACTTTCTACCCTCAAGAGATCTTCGTAAACCATTTTGAAAGTGTTGTAGCTGGTATTACTGTTATTAATGGAATGGGTTTCACTGACTTTAATCTTCCTCTCGAAGGGAGAAAACACAACAAAGATCTACATATTTCCATGGAAATTGCAGGAACGACTTTATCCCATGTGCTGGTTGACACATGATCGTCACTAAATGTGCTACCCAAGTCTTCCCTGGTGAAGCTAGAATATGAAGGGGTTGTGATGAGACCAAGTGATTTGGTAGTGAAAGATTTTGATGGATCAAGAAGATCAATTTTTGGTGAGGTTGGCATACCTATAAAGATAGGGCCTTAAGTTTTCAGCGCAACATTCTTTGAAATGGATATAATTCCCTCTTATTGTATTCTGTTGGGATACCCTTGGATTCATGAGGCGTGTGTCGTTACATCCACGTTGCACTAGAAACTCATGTTTTTTATTAATGGAAAGGTTGTCACCATATGTGGTGAAGAGGATTATATGGTGAGTCACCTAAGCTCTTTCAGATATGTGGAAATTGAGGGTGAAGTACACGAGACTTCATTTCAGGCATTTGAGGTTGTCCAAGTTGTTAAAACCCCTCGTCCAAAGGTAAAGAAGCCGAAGGTCTCGATGATTTCTTTCAAGCAAGCTCAAGAAGTGGTTGAAGCAGGTCACCCTAAAGGTTGGGAAAGAGTGTTAGAGCTCCCTATTAAGAAAGATAAAGGCGGTTTAGGATTCATAACAGGCTAGAATGCACTAGTTTCAATCCCAAGTCTTCAAGGTATTCATGTTCATATTAAGTTTATAAGTGTTGGTACTAGTAAGGGAGAAATTAATGCAATGAATGATGAAGGCAATAGTGATTGCGACATGGATCATTAGATTCACCCGACTGTCCCAGGTCAAGAGCCATCCAACTGATTTTTTGAAGTCGTCCTCACAGTCACTCATTTTTAGGAGTAATTTTCTTTTTGTTTACATCATGCAATAATTATTGCGCTCTTCCCAAGGCATAGTGGATCATTTTGTAAGGCCACAATGTTTTTGTTTACAAGTTTATCATAAATAAATGATGTTTTTGCATTCAAATATTTTGCTCCCTCTCTTTATTTTTACTTTTTACAAAAAAAATGGCAATGTGTTTTTGTTTTTCTTTTTAAATTATAATTTAAAATACAAAAATATATCATCAATCATGCAGATCCAATCCCACATTTATCCAGGATTCCATCGATTACGATTCTGCTATGGCTCATTATGACTTTGATAATCCAATCTACCAAGCTAAAGAAGAAGGTGAAGAAGATTGTGAATTCCCTGAAGAGTTGGCCAAATTATTGAGGTAGGAAGAAAGGGTCATCCAGCCTCACCAGGAATCTCTGGAAGTGATAAACTTGGGTATCGAAGATGTGAAGAAAGAAGTCAAGATATGGGCCACATTAGAAGAAAGTGTGAAGCAACGACTGATTGAAATGCTTAGAGAGTATGTTGATATATTTGTTGGGTCCTATGGAGACATGCCTGGGTTGGATACAAATATTGTTGTACAAAATTTACCTCTCAAAGAGGATTTTCCTCCAATCAAACAGAAGCTTTGAAGAACTCATCCAAAGATATCCAAGAAGATTAAAGAGATGGTTCAGAAACAGCTTGACGTAAGATTCTTGAAGGTTATCTCTTATTCACCATGGATTGCAAATAATATGCCCGTGCCCAAGAAAGATGTGAAGGTAAGGATGTGTGTTGATTATAGGGACTTGAACAGATCAAACCCTAAAGATGATTTTCCACTTCTCCATATTAATATTTTAGTGGACATTACTGCTCAGTCAAAAGTGTTTTCCTTCATGGATGGCTTCTCTGGTTACAATTAGATCAAGATGGCATGATAAGACATGGAGAAGACGACTGTTATTACAACATGGGGAACTTTTTTCTATAAGGTGATGCCCTTTGGTTTGAAGAATGCAGGGGAAACGTTTCAGCGTGCTATGGTCACTCTCTTTCATGACATGATGCATAAAGAAATTGAATTATATGTTGACGATATGATTGTTAAATCTTAGATATAGGAAGGATATATTGTTCACTTGCAGTAATCATTTAACGAATTGAGGAAATTTAGGCTGAGGTTGAATCACAATAGATGCACTTTTGGGGTGAGATCAGGGAAGTTATTGGGTTTTATGGTAAGCGAAGGAGGAATCGAGGTTGATCATGTGAAAGTAAAAGAAATTCAAGAAATGCCTGAGCCGAGAACAGAAAAAGAGGTTCATGGTTTCTTGGAGAGGTTTAAATACATTTCTAGATTCATCTCTCATCTTACAACCATGTGTGAACCAATATTTAAGTTGTTAAGGAAATATCAAGCGATCAGGTGGAATGACACTTGTCAAACAACATTTGATAGAGTAAAAGAGTAGCTGCAGGAACCTCCGAATCTCATGCCTCTAGTGAAGGGTAGACCTTTGATAATGTATCTGACAATATTGGAAAGTTCTATGGGATGTGTACTCGGTCAACAAAACGAGACAGGTAGGAAAGAATATGCCATTTACTACTTGAGCAAGAAGTTTACAGACTGCGAGTCACGATATTCATTTCTAGAAAAGACTTATTATGCACTTGCGTGGGCAACAAAGCATTTCAGACAGTACATGTTGAATTACACTACGCTCTTGATATCCAAGATGGATCATATCAAGTATATTTTTGAAAATCTAGCTCTCACGAGAAGAGTAGCCAGTTGGAAGATGATTTTGACAGAATACGACATCCAGTATACTACCTAGAAAGCCATTAAGGGTAGTGTATTGGAAGACTATCTTTCTCACCAACCTTTGGAAGACGATTATCAACCGATGAAGTTTGAATTTCCAGATGATAAAATTATGTAAATCAGGGATTGTAACATTCCTGACCCTGAAGAAGGACCTGAACGAGGATCGCGATGGACGCTCGAGTTCGGTGGTGCCTCAAATGTTATGGGAAATGGTGTTGGTGTTGTTATTACTTCCCCTGAAGGTTTTCTTACTCCATTCACAGCCAGAATTTGTTTTGATTGTACCAATAACATGGCTTAATATGAAGCTTGCATCTTTGGGATTGAAGTTGCAATTGATTTGAGAATCAAGATATTATAAGTGTATGAGGATTCGGCTCTGGTAATCAGTCAAACTAATGGAGATTGGGAGACGAATCATCCAAATTTGATTATGAACTAGGAGCATGTCATGAAGTTGGTCCCATATTTTAACGAGATCACGTTAATTCATATCCCGAGGGAAGAAAATCACTTGACAGATGCTTTGTCTACTCTGTTATCCATGTTCAAAGTCAGATGGGCCAATGAAGCCCCCTCTACCACCATCATGAGGTTGGATGAGCCAACATTCTGTTATGAAGTAGAGGAAGAAACTGATGTGAATCCTTGGTTTTTTTATATCAAGAGGTATCTTGAAACGCAATAGTATCACGAAGACGCATCTATCACAAATTAGAAGATGCTTAGGAAGTATTCATCTAAGTTTTTCCTCAACCTTGTATCATAGAAGAAGTACATGAAGGTTCTTTTGGAACTTATTTTAGTGGACACACTATGGCCAAGAAAATCTTGAGAGGATGTTATTTTTGGTCCACCATGGAAAATGATTGTTACAACCACACAAGAATATGTTACAAGTGCCTGATTTATGCCGATAAAATGCATGTGCCGCCAGTTTTGTTGAACGTCTTGACTTCTCCTTTGCCCTTGGAAATATGGGGAATTGATATGATTGGACGGATTGAACTTACTGCTTTCAACATACATCATCTCATCCTGGTTGCCACATATTACTTCACCAAATGGGTCGAAGCTGCATCTTACGCCAATGTCACCAAGCAAGTGATTGCTCACTTCACCAAGAATCAAATTATCTACCATTATAGATTCCCGAGAAGATCATTACTGATAATTATCACGGTGAAAAATCAAGGAGACCAGGCTATTTAGGTACTTGACTCACAAAGACTTAAGAAGTCACCACCGAACTTTATTGTTTCCAAGGAAAAGGGAAGAGATCGAAACCCTATTGTTTAACATGCAATTCAAGATGTAAAGACTAAAAGTAAATCATAAGGAATAGATCCAAGATACAGGGGTTGGTTATACAAAGGGAAGGTATTAGCACCCTATGTGTCTATAGTACTATATATGAACCACTTATAATATCTGTTTTTTGGTTTAAAATTGTTTCTTTGTTAAATGAGTTTGGAGACGGGGAAAGAAGTATATTTTTGGATGTTTTTGGTTGGAAAGACATAGTCTTATACTTGCGTACCAATTAAGGATCAAAACCTCATAGTTCATGGTAAAAATAACAAAAGGTTTTATTGTGGTTGATTTTATGAGAAGAGATATTTCATCATATTTTAGAAAGAAAGCTCAACTAATACCACCATAAGTATGATAAGTTGGATTGTGCATCACTATGAAGGAAGGTTTACTGACTTGGATATAAAGATCAACAAGTTTCTAACTAACGTCTCGATGTGGAATGATTCCATTTACTTCAACAATTACTATGGGGATAAGAGAATCGTATCTCAACTAAGAGGAATTATATTTAATCTCTTTGAGAAAAGTTTTAATTTAAGAGCCAAGTGGAAAAAAGAATTGGATGAGGTTATGTCACTTTTAGTCTTTTGAAATTGTTTTGATAAGCTTAAGTATATTAGGGTTTTTTTTAGAAAGTTTGAAAATGCAATGACACAAAGTCATGGTTTTTATATGAAAGAGGTGAAAGTTTTAAAAATTGAGTTTTTAGGGTTAAAATATTTCTTTAGAGTATATGAGAATACATAAGATGATCATTCACAAGGGTTTTCTTTATACAAAGAGGAATGCACATAAACATGACTTATAAAGTCAATAAAATTATCCATTTTCCTTGGGTTTTTGACATAAGTACCAATCATGTGAGGTAATGAACATACACAAACATCATATTATTAAGCAATAAAGTCTTGCAAGAAAGTATAAAATACGTGTTTTTGGGTTTTAAATCAAATAAACAAAATAAAACATATTTTTGATATTTTTTTAAATATTATACAAGTACACACATAAATCAAGTAGCATGCAAAAAATCAAGTCAAAAAGAGTTGATTTGGTTATATAAAATCAAGTGGGAATTTTGAAAAAAAGGAACAATGGAAATTCTCAATGATGTATGGAAGATGTTTGGATGATTTGTTTGCAAAGAACTTGCAAGGGTTGGGAGTTTGGAGTTTATGGTGAGAAAACTTGCGACAATGGAGTTTTTATGTAAATTTTTGGTGTGTTTTGCTTTAATACTTAGTTCTATTTTTATAGATTTTTCAAATGGTCTATGTAACTTGTTGAAGTTGATCTTAGTTCACATGGAATGATAGTTTTCTCACTTGGTTTCATTTTGCACAAAGATGCATGTTTGGTCATGATGAAAAGGTGGAGTGAATCAAGGAGTTTGTCATACTTTACTAGCCTCTACAAAGGTTGCTTGTGATGGATGAGATTGCTTGTGATCTTTATAACAAGTTACAAGCTTGAAATAAGAGAGTTGTTGGCAAAAAGCTTGCTTTATCAAAAATGGAAATGTAACTTTTGCAAAATGCTCCTAAAATGGTATGTGAATTGGGTAATGCTTTAAGCTCTTGTGTAATGCACCAAAGGTTTGTGTAAAATTCTGATTATGGATAGATTTATAAGTTAAATTACTTGAAAATCAAGATCACAAGGTATGGCTTGGAGATTTGTCAAGAATTTGTCACAAAATGGACCTTGTAAAACATTTTCACCATGGTTACTTCATAAATTCGAACCTATTCGCTCAAACATGATAAATTCGTGATCTTTGACTTTTTGGAAAGCTTGAAATATTATCTACAACTTTAATGTTGAACAATTTCCTTGAATCAATTGGGATCTTAGAGAAAAATGGCTATAAAGTCAGCTACTTAAAAATGTCAGAATGCTGGAAAATTTTCTCTAAGTGTTCTGATTTTGACAATTTTGAGATGCTAACTTCATTAATTCATATATCCAAATCTAGGCATTTTTGGAGATCAACCTTCATTGACAAAGTTGTAGTATGAATCATGCTCAACCACTTTCATGTTGAAAGTTTTCCTTGAATAAGCTTGTACCATGGTGAACGTTGTCTATAAAGTTAAGTCTTTTTTTAGGCATAAAACAGTTGAAAATTTCTAAGTGTTTGGAATTCTTTTAACTTTGACGTTTGTTGGCTTTTCTAGATTCTCTTGATTCTCTTGATTCTTGATGATCAAATTTGATAGTTTCTAATGTTTTGATGATTCTTGATTTTTGAAGTTCAGTGTTGACCAAAAAGTAAAAGTTTGACCTTTGTGTGACATTTAACTTTTCATCATTTGATTCCAATTCTTCCATTATCAATTAATTGTATCTATGGAAATGTCTTGAGCCCTATACTTAGGTTAAGATGCATTTAAGTTCTTTGAATCATGCATCAAGCCATTAGGTCATGTACTGAGCCAAAAGTCAATAATCCATTTTCTTCAATCAAAACCATAATTTGATCAAGACTTGCATTGATGAAGATCTCTTGATTCAAAATCCTATTTGACACAAGAAGAAAACACACAAGCTATTTTGTATTTTGTTAGATATGTAATGATGCATATGAGGTGGTATCTTAGGTCCAAAATTAGGGCACAACAATAATGTGTCGAATCTTAATAATAAGATTATGAAAGAGTTGTGTAAAATTTTCAAGTTAAAGCATCACAATTATTCTATGTATCATCCGAACATGAATGTCGCTGTTGAGGCAACTAATAAGAACTTAAAAAAGATTGTGCAGAAAATAGTGGTGACCTATAAGGATTGGCATGATATGTTACCTTTTTCTTTGCATGGTTATCATACTTCGGTGCGTGCTTCAACTAGGGCAACCTCTTTCTCCCTTGTGTATGGTATGGAAGAAGTCTTTCCCGTAGAAGTTGAGATTCCTTCTTTAAGGATCATGACAAATGTAAAGCTTAACGAAGTTGAGTGGATTCATAATAGACTTGATGAGTTGAATATCATTGATGAAAAGAGATTGGTAGCTATTTGTAACGAGCAGTTATATCAGAGGAGAATGAAGAAAAATTTTGATAGGAAGGTGCATCCTTAGAATTTTCAAGCTGGTGAGCTGGTGTTGAAAAGTATTCTACCTCCCAATAACACAAATGCTAGTGGGAAGTGGGCTCCAAATTATGAAGGACCATATGTTGTAAAGAAATTATTATCAAGAGGAGCTATGATGCTTGTAAATATGGATGGAAAGGATTTTCCACACCTTATGAATGCAGACGTAGTTAAAAAATACTTTGAATAAAAAGACCCGCTAAGTCGACGGCTTAGGAAAAAAATGGGCAGCCCGACGAACCATAAAAGGAAAAGGTTCGAACAAAAATTAGGGATGAAAAAGAAGAATGAAAAAGAATTGAGTACAGCCTCTAAGTTGAAAACTTGACAAGGCGACTTAGGAAAAAATGGGTATCCCAATGGATTGAAAACCCGAAAGGTCGATCCAGGAAAAAGTTAAGGATTTAAAGCAAATAATTGTGGTTTGTGTTGCATGTGTGACATCAGTTCTCATTAAAAATGGTGACTTTGAAGGGTAGGGACCAGTCCAATCAACTTCAACAGAAAGAAAGATATTGAGGAACTTTGAAGGCATAAGAGTTATAGCAGAATCAGAACCCGATGGAAATCTGTTTTCACATTGCCGCCTATGTATTTTTATTTTGATATTTTTTTGTGCAATTACCTCTTTTTTGGAATTGCTTCCTAATGTAAATGCCTATTTACAGGCCAATCAATCAATAAATTTTTTTTCATCCACAAGCTGACTCTTTTTTGTTTTTATTTTACTATTTTGTTTACAAAAACGTCCGACATTTTTTGATAAACATTGAACTTAAAAGCATTGAAGCTTCAAAAGGCATGATATAAACAATTGAAATTACTTGAGATTTTGAGTGTCTGGGTTGATGGCTAAATTTTCCACATTATACCTGGGGCAAATTGGTGTAACTTTATTTTGCAGAAATTGTCGTTCACTTACAGCAAGCAGTAAAATAGCAAGGAACAAAGAACTGTCGAGGTTGTTACCAGTGTGAAGTTCTTAGTGATTTGTGTTTCTCAGTAGTAGATGGGAAGATTGTTTTCTCAAATAGAATCCTGTACCCCAGTGTAGTCTGAACTGTTGCTTCACAGAAGCTTGTATGTTAAGAGGTTTCACTTCGGAAATTTTCTCCCCAGAGAGATACATTTTTATGGATTCTGTACAAAAATTTATCTCCCCAGTGTAGTCTGCATCATTTAAGAGTTCTTGTAAGAATTATTTTATTTACCAGCAGGAGATTCTAAGTTTGTCTCCTTGAAGCAACCCTCTTTTCCCCAGTGGAGTGTACATAAGTCAGTAGGAGATTTTTGGGTTGTCTCCTTGAAGCAGTCCGCTTTTCCCTAGTGGAGTGTACATAAGTCTATTTTCCCCCAGTGAAATATATACATTTAGGTTTCCTTTCTAGTATTTCATTCAGGAGGTTTATTTTCTTCCCAGTAAGGTTACATTTTTGGTGAACACCTTGCAAGGTTTCCATCCACGGTTTAGTGTACACTTGTGAGAGTTCTTTCATAAATTCTCTTATCCCCAGTGGTAGAAGATGTTGTATCATCCCCGGTGTAAGTTGAGCTTCAAGGATTTTCTTGTTCAAATATTTCTCTTCTCCCTAAGTAAGGATTTGTACCCCAACAGAGTGCTTCGTAGATTTTCTTTTGTTCAAGAAATCTCATTATCCCCAGTTGAAGTTACCTTTGTCAAGAATTATATGCAAGAAGATCTCCATTCCCCAACGAAGTGTTCCTTATTACCAGCAAGGAGGTAATGGATCTTTTTCCCAGGAAGTTAAGAGTTGGTTGAAGTTAGAATTAGCTCTCTTCAATGGATTACAATTTATTTTTGTAGTATCCTTTCTCAATGTCCAATTTTCATTGGTACCTTTCCACAGAAATGAACCTCTGATTTGTAATCTTGCACCAAAGTTTATACCTGGTAGTTATCAATTCAAGGATGTCTTTTCAGATGTTCCTTGTGTCCTCAGCAGTTCATTGTTGTTAATTTTATTCCCCCGTGAAACATCTAAACATGCATCATTACATTGCATCTACCCAAATGCGTAGCATTTCCATTGTATGTAGCATAAGCTAACTTTGATATTTACCTAAAATAATAAAGTTGTTATATAATCAGAAGGTGTGTACTGGCATTCCTAACATGTTTTCTCCAAGATTTATGCTTCATACTTTGGTTTACCAAGCATCTTGTCTTATGGGGATCCCATCTCGTTTCCCCTATAGAGTCCGTTATGACTTCTATCCCCAGTCAAGTCTTGTTGACTTTTTTCTTTCCCCAAAGAGTCATTGATCATTCTTGCATTTTGCAAGAAATCTCAGTGTTTTTATATGTGTTTGATATTTGCAGTTAGGGTGCGAGTAAGAGTTGGTGTATAATCTTTCTTGCTTCTCAATTATTTGAATAACCCTACTTGGTGTTTGGAAATCTAGATAATTGCCACTCTTGAAGAATTATACCCCGCCTTTGGCCTGAGGGATAATGTAGTTCTTGTGCTTTTGAAAACATCAGTACCCTCTCAAGTTCCAAACTTAGGTTGGCAAACCTTGTTTGAGTCACCTTTGGCTGGTCTCTTTTTCATTTGTAAGTTCGCCTTTGATCGATGTTTTTTTCCGACTCAATGTCTATTTGTATCCCCAGCTAAGTTTGCCTTTGGTCGGCGTTCTTTTTTTTTAGGAGTCTACCTTCGGCTAGTATTCCTTGTTAGAGTCCCCTTCAGTCGGTCTCTTTCCTTTATATATCTTCCCTCAGCTCGACATATATTTCCAATATCTTTATTAAGAGTCTACCTCCGGCTAGTCTTCATTGTAAGTTAGCCTTTGGTCGTCGTTATTTTCTTAGGAGTCTACCTTCGGCTAATATTCCTAGTTAGAGTCCCATTCGGTCGATATTTTTCCTTTATATATCTTCCCTCAGCCTGACATATATTTCCAATGTCTTTGTTAAGAGTCTACCTCCGGCTAGTCTTTTTTTCATTGTAAGTTTTCCTTTGGTCAATGTTATTTTCTTAGGAGTCTACCTTCGGCTAGTATTCCTTGTTAAAGTTCCATCTGGTCAATGTCTTTCGTTTATATGTCTTCCCTCGGCCTGACATATATTTCCAATATCTTTGTTAAGAGTTTACCTCCGGCTAGTCTTCTTTTCATTATAAGTTCGCCTTTGGTCGGCGTTCTTTTCTTCAGAGTCTACCTTCGGCTAGTTTGCCTTGTTAGAGTCACATTCGGGCGCTCTCTTTCCTTTATATGTCTTCCCACACCCTAACATATATTTCTAATATCTTTGTTAAGAGTCTACCTACGCCTAGTCTTCTTTTCATTGTAAGTTCGCCTTTTGTCGGTGTTCTTTCCTTAAGGGTCTACCTTCAGCTAGTATTCCTTGTTAGAGTCCCCTTCAATTGGTCTCTTTCCTATATACACCTTCCCTCTTCCTGGTGTATATCTCTAACATTTATTTGGTCCCTCTCCTTTATATGTCTTCCCTCAGGTTGTAATATATTTCCAATGTTCAATTGGTCTCTTTCTTGTATATGCTTTCCCTCGCCCTGCCATATATTTCAAATGTTTATTGATAGGTTTGATAAGAGTCTCCTTCGGTTATCCTCTTTACTTTGTATGTCTTCCCTCGGCCTGGCATACATTTCTAAAGTTCCACCCTCGGGTGACCATCTTTCGAAAAAGAAAACAAAAAAGAAAACAAAATGTAGAAAACTAAAAAGTACATGACTTTCTTTTGTTTCCCCGAGTTCAAATTTTACGTTTCTCTTGGTATTCAGTCCTCTTCTACCTTGAATGTTCGAAAGGATAGCGTCAATCTCGCTCTTAGGTTTAAGAAGATTGAATAGTGGTAGTTGTTGTACACCAAAATTTTCCCTCTTTCTTTTCAATCTTAATTAGGCTTATGCTTCATCAGCATACATACATATGCATATCATTGACTCTTGTGTGTGGGATCAAGGGTTTTGAAGTTGATTATTTGTCAACAAATTAAAGAGGAGATCACTATTAAAAGGTTTAGAAGGTTGGGATCTCATCATCACGAGTATCCTCTTGATATACAATCTCATATTGTTCATAATTCTCTCCAAGAATCACCAAGAGATTAGGGTTTTAAGCATTGGTCATCATCTCCTATCTTTTTGGTCCTCAGCTAGGGTTTTGGTCAAAGTCAATGTGTGATTGACTTTCTCAGCAAAAATTGATGCTATATGGTATTAATTGATGCAAGGTATACACATATTTGAGCCATTGATCATCATCATGTTAATTCTCTAGTTTGTTGTGATTGGCATTATTTTTGGTAAAACTAACTTAGCATGGACATGTTGGATGAAGATGTTCTATCATCTGAAGTAACATGTCGAATGCGATGTCCTATGTAGTTTCTTTCGACATCGTGATTTAGTACAGTTAGACTGTTGAATTTTTTAGTTTGTTACAAGTGCAGGATATTATTTAAAATATTATGCTATCCTATGTGGCGCACAATTTGAAGATGAAAAAGATTCAAGCTAATTTCGAGGAGATTTGTTAGTTTCTAATTATGGAGATAATTTCGGAAACTAATGATTGATGTCCTATCTTTGAGGAGATAATGTTGCAGTGCATTAGTCATATCCAGCTGCACATATGAAGCCCAAATCAAGTTCATTGAAGATTATTAATAGAAGTCTTCAACCCTAGTACAAGTGTGGAACTTACTGTGTTTTATTATTAGGGGTTGTGTGTTTATTGTGAGCCTCTCGATTATCATCTTGATAAAAGAGTAAGACTTTGTTTTTAAGTTATAAGTTCTGTCAGTCATTCCAAATATTTTAAGCAGTGAATGATTGTGTGTCTTTGAAGTGTGACTTCTATTATTTTCTAAGTGTTTAGAATTGTTCAGTCACTGATCTGTCATTGGAAGGGATTTGAGAAGGGTGTCATACCTAGGTGAGTGTTAGGGAGAAGTTAAGAAAGGGTAGTGATAAAGTGTGAAGTTGTAAATGGAGGAGTTTAACTTCCGATTGATACTAGCTAGGTTATTTCGTACCTGACTTACTATCCCCTAGAGTAGGTGTTGTTGTACACCAAATTGTGTTAACAATCCTGTGTGTTCTTTACTTTTCTGCACTTTGTTTATCATTTATTTTGTCATTATGTGTTTGTTTTGAGAAAGGTGTCTCGACATATCTTAGGACATCTGTGATAGTATTCCAGAATTTTAGATCATTTCATTTGAAGAATCATTTCCATTTGAGAGACTGAGAAAATTGCCTCTATTTGAGAAAGTCAACAAAAAGTCAAACATTGACCAATAGGATTTTTGGTCAAGATTGAGGTCAAAGTTCATATTTCAACATCACATGGACATTGGGTGAGAAAAATCAAGATAGGTGAAGAAATTGGAAGTAAATTATCAAAGAAGTCATCTTGGACACTTATAAATTTTTTCTAAGTACAAGATTTCCATGTTCATTTTCCACTTTTCCAAAGATCATTACTTCTTCATTCTTAATCAGAAATTCACAAACTTGTGATAAATGGATAGACAAAGTTTCATTCTTAAATTTTGTCCTTGAGGGTTCATGTCCAAAAGATCAAAGGAGAAGAAGTTATTCAAGGTGGAAGCATAAGGATCATTATTTGAAATTTCTTAACTTAGTAAAATTTTGCTAATTCATTTTGGTCACCTTCATTGGAAATTTTAGTGAAATCTTTTCAAGGGTTCTAAGCCTCAAATCAAAAAGTCATCATTATGAAAGTTGTAGGAAATCTTTTTCCCTTTCCAAAAAGTCCAGGTTCAAGAATTTGAATGAAATTTGAGCAAGTTATGAATTTTTGAATGGATATCATCATTTATGTCATTCCAAGTCATGATTTTTCCATTTTGAAGATTGGTATATTTAGAGGTCAAAAAGGTTGACCCAAACACCATTTTGGACTTGTATCAAACCTGAGCTATTGCGAAAACAGACCATACACGTCCACGCACCCCATACACTCTTTTTCACAAAAAATCCAAAAATGGCAATTTCTCTATAACTTTTTCTCCAGTACACCATTTGGTCCCACCTTTTAAGAATATTTTTCTGACCTCGTGCGTTGCATAAAATTCACAAGAACTCATCCTAATCATGCACAAAACTCAGCATCACACAAATCTTGCAGTTTTTGCATTTTCTTCCAAACTTTCCCTTTAACCTATTTTTAAATCAAGTTAGCCACTATACCTCACTCAATACACTCTACATAATAGCATCACGCCTTTCATTGCTGGACACACTCTCAACATTACTCAAATTCCAAATCTTGCATCTTTTGCTTATATTTGAAGTTTTCTCCAATTCTTCAAATTCTCTCGTGCCAACTCTCACCTCTTGCATGATTCTTTATCCTTGAAGTTCAAAGATCAAGTTCATTGGGTTTCTTGAGCTCTGGATTTGAAAAAAGGAAGTGGGCCATACTTTCACTTGGTAAGATTCTTGCCCTTTAATCTCTCTCATTCTAGGGTTTAAATACTTAGAAATATCATCATGCATCTATAGATAGCCCATACAATAGGTATGAAGTGGATTTAATGTGAATCTGAATATTTTTTGCATCTTTGATTTTGTGAAAATCATGAAGAATTTGTGACTTCCTTGCCTATTTTATTTATGATTTAGTCATTGTTTTGATTCATGTTTGTCATGGTTGTGTTCCTTGCACGTAGATCTATAACTTTGATTTTAATTTTGTGTGATTTCGTTGAGAAATGAGAGAGATATTCATGTGTGAAGATTGCTTAGAAACTGCATGTTAGGGTTTGTTGTGAATCGTGTTTTCTATTTTTGCTTCATGGTTGAGTGGAGAAGACGAATGTGTAGCAGCATCTGATTGGTTAGGTGGAATTTTTGTTTTATTCACTTAAGTCGAATGTGAGCGATTGAGGCGTGTTCACATAATTATTTGTTATTTTCGTGTGACAATTTAATAACACAAAATAATAAAACTTGAAAAATAAGATAAGTGGTTCTAGTGGACCGGGCCTTGCCATTTTTATTTTTTTGCACCCCTACCTTAATGGGCTTGTTTATATTCTGAACGTGATTTAGTTATTTCCATCGATTAAGTTTCACACCCCCATTCAGTTATTTGTTTATTTTTATTTCTTTTTCCACTTTGATTTTATTTAAATACTTCTGATTATCCAAAAATCATTAAAATATTCATGAGCACTCTTTGAGATGTCATTTAATTTTTTATAAATTTTAATTTCCTTTTTGATTTACTTTGATAATTAATTATGATTTTATGATTCAAGGTGTTTATTTAACCTAATATTTCACATTAGGGTTTTATTCTTGATGATTCCTTTTGAGTTTTGATCCCATTTTTGGCAAACATGTAGTCACATGTATATATGAAACTTGGAAGCTTGTGTGGTATTTTTACCATTAGTTTTGGGACATATTTGATCCAATTTTGAAGCATGCTTTGTGTGACTTATGTTTTGTGCTTGCTCAATGTTTAAAATTGTTTGAACACCTTTTGAACATAATTCTTAGCACATTCTTGAGACACATATATCCTCTAACTTCACTTTACCATGTCTATTTTATCAAAGTTTTTCCAAGCTTCTAACTATTTTTCATGATCAATTCAATGCTTGCCTATTTTGTTTGAAGCTTGTGTGCAAAGTTGAACGATTAGGGATGCACTTGTGAAACCATTAGGGGTCTTGTTTCCAACTTTTTTTCACTTGATATACCATGAGTTAAGGCCTTATCACTTCAATTTCTAAGTCCTTTTTTTCACCTTTAGTTGTGTTTACAATATTGTGAAGTTGAACATGCATTTTTGCCTAGTTTTGTCTTTCTCCTTTGAGCTTTCTATGCTTAATTTTTCTCAATGTTTGTGATGCTTGAATTTGTGATATTATAGGACATTTTCTTCTGACTTGTATGGCTCAATGCAATTTTGTTATGATCCCTTCTTATTTTACTTGATTGAAAGTTCACATGCCATTAGTAGAAGTTTAGGGTTTGGTTTTGATGCTTACTTGCACCAATCTTTGAGTATGCTTTGCCATGGTGCCTTTGTGATGTTTTTATGATTATTTTATGTATTAACCACATGTCTTAGCTTCTGACTTCATTTCTTTTGGTACCTAAAATGTCGTGCCTAATTGCTTACACCACTTGTTAAGACTAGTTCACTTCAAATGACAACTTTGCTTGATGTTTGTGTTTTAGAGCTTATGCCATGAATTCAACGCCTATTTAAACTTCTTCTTGATATTGAGACATGTGATAATTGAGTAACAAGCTCATATATGTATCTCCCTCTTTCCACATCCTTTATATTTTAACTTTTTTTTCTTGATAGCGTTGCATGAGGACCTGTGTCCACTTAGGGTTGTATAGTAGCTTTTGCTCAGGCGATTTAATTGTAAATTTTTCTCAAGCATACTTATGTGATAATGATGAGTCCTTGATGTCTTGGCTACTGATTGTAAGAACAATATTTGGTTCTTCAATATCATCTCTGAGTTTTTATGATAACAAATGAGTTTATTTGTCTGAACAATTTTGATACTCTAATGTTTGTTATTATTAAGTATTTAACAAACAGGTTCTGCTTTTGATGGATGTCATGGCCAATACATTAGACGAGAATTGATTCCACTCGTACGATGTAAAGTTCATTTGAATAGTAGTAAGGCACTCCAGAAGGCTCTGAAGTGTAAGCTCTGATGTTTGTCTAAAGAAACCATTCAGAAGACTTGAAGACAGAAGTTTCTACATACGTCCAGATGCTAAAGACTCAAGATTCTAAAAACAACATGTTCTAAGGAAACAGTCAGAAGATCTGAAGACTCAAGTTTCTACTAAACTGCAGATGCTAAAGACTCAAGCTTCTAAAGACAGTGTGTTCCAAAGAAAAAAAGTTATAAGATCTGAAGACAAAGGTTCTACTGAAGTCCAGATGCTAAAAACTTATTTTCTAAAAGACAACTTGTTTCAAAGAAGACAAAGCTAAAAGATCTAAAGACAGTGTTTCTATTGAAGTCCAGATGCTGAAAACTTGTGTTTCTAATAACAAGGTTATTAAAAGGATTCTCAATACCAACTGATGAATACTTTAAACACGTAATTCTTAAGACTTTGAAGACTTGAAGCTCTTTTGATCCAAGGTTCTCTACAACGGGTTCTCACGACCAAGTGATGGAGACTCTGAAAGTGCAGTTCTGAAGACTTGAAGTTCTGAAGACCTTATGTTATGTTCCCTCTTCTAAACTCATGCTCTTAGAAGCCTCTGAAGTGAAGAAGGAAAGAATATAACGGTAACAATGGTACAATAGTACACTGTACGAAAAAGCCTTATTCCACTACTACCTCTTCACTACTTTGAATTGTGGAAGAAAAAAGGACGTAGCAGTACTATTTGTAACAAATCTTTTTAAAATATCCAACGTCTCTATTTTGCATGGCTATATAAGAAAAGAATCAAATGTCTAAAGTAGTTGTTGCTCGAAGAAAAATCACAAGATGAATGTTGTTGGTGTTCAATGTTAAAAAAAGGAAAGCTGTCATTATTAGAACACAACCAAAAAGCTATCAACCAATATAACAAAAACAAGAAAAACAGTTATGTTGGACATGTTGAAGAAAACCAAATAAGATTAAGAAGAAGAAGAATTCTACAATATGTTATTCAAACTACCAATCATATACATCTTGGAAGAATTATGAAAAGCAAGGAGTTGTTTCTCATATCTTGCTTAATGAAGAAAGATGATGAAGATGAAAAATTCTACAAGATGTCATTCAAATTATCATTCATATACATCTTGACAGAATTATGAAGAATCAAGGAGTTGTTGCTCATAGTTTGCTCAACGATGAAGATAAGGACAAGAAGACTACAAGATTATGCACTTAACTTAGGTTATATTCATTTTTGTAGAAATATGTAAAACACAAGAGTTATTTCTCATATTGTGTTATTTCTTAAGATCTTCATGTAAATTGCATGTACAGAAGAATTGTTGCTCAGAACTGTGTCAAACAATAGGTACTTAAATTAGGAGTAATTTGCTTGATAAGAAGCACTCATGTAATCTCTAGAAAAACAATTATGTTTAGAAATTATTGGTTCCTCAAGTGATCGAGTGAAGATCAGAATACTTGAGAAGACTTTGGCTGCAGTCATCAAAGATGAAATCCTGGTAGTGGATTCTTTTGGGACAATGGTAGTCATATCTCAAAAGGGACTAAGTAAAGGTCAGCCTTCTAAGATCATTGATGGATAACATTGGAAGAAAATCTTGATACGATATTCTAGAGAATCAGGTTCTTTTAGGTCAATTAATGTTATATCCAATTTAGATCCCGGAATGCATCATTGGATGTTAGTCACTAGCGGTTGCCCGTACGGTTGTAATCATAATGGTTATAGTGGATTAAGTCCTCGAGTTCAAGGAAAAATCACCTTGGTAGGATGGACTGGACTAGCTTGGGGGTTTCTCAAGTGAACTAGGAAATATCGCGTGTTCTTTACTTTTTCTTTTGCCTTAGAGTTTATGTTTTCTTAACTTAATTAGAAGCATGACTTAGAAGTAACACTCAGAAGCATTATTGAACGAATAATGCTTAGAAGCGAAAGTTATTCAGGAAAGGAAAACCCATTTCAAATCCCCATTTCTTGCGTTGTCTTCACACCTTCAATTGGTATCAGAGCCTGATTCTGTTATTAATGGATATAAAACACCTAACAATGTCAGAAAAATTTCTAGATGTTATGTGAAGAAATACTCTAAGGTGATAGTTATTCAATTTTCAACTACCGTCTAAAATCATAAAATTGGAGAACAAGCTAACAAGAAAAGATTCATCAGATAAGAATTTATATCTGTTAAAAGCTTTTTGATTATGTTCCTTGAGAGTATGAGATGTTTTCAAGAAACTGTTTAGTCCATCCTTGACTTTCACATAAGATCTCGTTAGGAATCTTTTCAAAAGAGGAAAGACTATTGTATTATGAAATATAAGAACTTCATAATAAAGCTATTCAGTCAAGGAGGCAGAAGATCTAAACATTGAATCTATCGAAGGAAGCTTTGCAAAAGACCAAACATTACTGAGGAAAGAATGCTCATTGATTCATCATAAGTACGATCAAAGACTAACTTTAAACAAGTTAGCTCAACATTGCAAGAACAAGATTGAAAGTCGAAATCATCAAAGTTTGATGATATTAGAACAAATTCTACAATTTGTTCAAGGAATAAAAAATTCCGAAGATGCTAGGAAATCACAATTAACTTTATCTCAAGCACATAGCTTCTCAGAAGTTTATGAAATTTTAACCTTTTTAAAATAATATTCGGTTTAAAGAAAGTTTAACAAACAGATGGAATCTCTCAAAAAAATAATTATAAAAAAAAGAAAAAAAAAAGATGGGTGATTCTAAACAGAAGAATGAAGAGACCATCTAAAGAGAAGACTGATCTTAGCTCTCAGATTAGAAATTAGAGTTCAGATGAAGATTATTTTTCTCAAATCAGAAAATTGAGAATACTTAAAGAAATAAGAGGAATCAATATGAAGATAATTCAGAATCTCTGAAAAACCACTCTGAAGAAAGCATAAGAAGAAAGAAGTTGTATCTAAAAGAAAGATAAAATTAAAGATAGATGGAAGATCTTCAAGAATAGGATATCATTATTTATCTCCTTCTATTTACTTATGCAAATTTCATTATAGGCTCAGTCATCAGAGGATGTTTTAGTCAGAAATATCTCTGATCAGATGGAACCCTTTGGTTATTCAGACCCTGAGTATATTGATCGTGTCATTTAGTTAGATGTAGTGATTAACGTATGTAATCCTTGGTTATTCTTAATCATCACACTCTACCTAAGGTAGATCATGAACAATGTGCAATTTCTTAGAATTTATTTTTTCATGATTGCCTTCATTTATTACCTCCCATACTGTGTCTTTAAAAATTGTTATTCTTTATTTGACATTTAAATGCTATAATCCAAAATTTCATTCTCTCTCTCTCTCTCTCTCTCTCTCTCTCTCTCTCTATATATATATATATATATATATATATATATATATATATATATATATATATATATATATATATATATATATATATATATATATATATATAACTCAATTTCTCACACTATCACACGCTTACTCTCCCAACCTCACAAATTATAAACCCTAAACCACTCTTCTCCTTCAATCTCTTTTCTGGGTTCTCCTTCAACAACCTTCAACATTCATTCATCTTCTTCTTCAAAATAAAATTCATGATGGCCAATTCTCGAAAAGAAACAGTTAATTTCGCAAAGGAATTTGATCAAGAATCAAAGCTACCTGTTACTTCCGGCTCTTCATCATCATCTACCTTCGCTCCATCATCTTCATCAATTCCTCTTGTAAAGACAATTGTTGCTAATGCTTCTTCTACAGAAAATAATGAGAATCATATCACTCAACAAACCTCTCAAGTTCATTGCATCCTTCCTCCACAAGAACTAAATGTTCTTCGAGAATTTTTGGTTGATTTCGATAATTTAGCTGATAATAGGGTTGACCTAAAAGAAGAATTAAAAGCTCAGGGATGGGAAAATTACTTTAGCAGGCTTTATTGTCCTGTTTATGGAGATTTAGTAAAAGACTTCTGGAAGAATGCTAATTGTTATGATCTGCATATTGTTTCCGATGTCATTGGATTAAGGGTTGTCATAATTGAAAAATACATTGTTGATTTTCTATGTTTAAAGTTTATGGAAGGAAAATGTACATATAAAATTGAGAAGAAGTTTAAGACTACAAAGAGTAAATTGAAGTTTGCAAATAAGTCACTCAATCAAGTACTGTTTAATAATTCCTCAGATGAGAAGACAAAATAGAAGAGCAAGGATCTTCATCCAAACCTTAGAGTTTGGAACAAGATCATTATAGGCTGTATAAATGCTAGACCTGCTTCAAACTCTTTTGATTACTTCAATTTTAGTCAGAAGTTCATGTTGTACTATTTCCTAACCAAGCAGAAGATCAATCTTCCCTATGTCTTATTCAATCATCTGAAAGATATTGTTAAGAAGACGAGAACCATTGCATATCCTAAGAATAATGTTCCTTCCTATGTCCCTTGTGGATGGTCTTCTGACTAACATTCTTGTGGAAAGTGGGTTAGTAAAATTTCGTGGAAGAAGCAAATTACATAGAAGATCTGTCTCCCAGCATTGGAGAATCTTTTACTGCACAAAACTTAAGGAACATGCAAATAATTGAAAAGATTAAAGTCAAACCTCTGGGTGAACCGTTTGAAGCATCTACTCAAAGAAGGATTACAATTAATGATTATCCTCTTTTTTTTCATAGATGGATAATATATTAAGTGTTTCTATATATGTTCGAATGATGGAAGAAGAAGGACATGATATGTCCAATTTTGATTACTCTAAACTTCATGCTGAAGAAGCTGATTGTGGTGTAAGACAAGGAAAGAAAAGATCAAACACTTTTGAACAAAAGAAGAAGAAGAAGAAGAAATCTATATTTCTTCAAGAAACAATTTTTGGAACTACAACGTCTGAGACATCTAGTAAGACTGATACTCCTACTTCTGATCCAATTATCACTGACACTTCAAAAGAGAAAAGAAAAGAATTATCAGAAGCTTTTGAGCCAAATAAAAAGGAAAAGAAGAAACAAAGAACTGAATCCTCTGAATCTCAGGGTCTACCTTTAGAATCTGGAAAGTCATGAAAGTATTCGGTTCTTCCTACTACTGTTTTTGATAATGCTCCTGAATATGTTAATGTGTCTTTAACAACTGCAATGACACATTTCTATGAATAAACCACATTCAATTCAAAATTGATTTTCAAACCATATGTCTCTTCCCCACTATTCTAATCCATTTCAACAACTACTACCAATTTGAATCAACCTACATTAGAATAATCAAATAAAATACCACCATTCCAAACACTGTTTCAATTTGTATTCACAAACCAAAACTCAAACATAAATGAATCTATCACTGGTCCATCTGATTCTCACCCTACACCCATACAAATCATTATATCTACTGCACCCTCTAATACTTTTTCACCTGACGCTTTTGTTATACCAGTTTCTGAATAATATACCTTTTCTGATCTTACCATAATGGAAACACCTATTCACTTCAATAGTGCACACATTACTCTTATGCCCAGATTTCCCACACTTAAAATAAACCACACCAGTAGGAGCATCTCCCCCACTAGTCTCTGTCTCTGAGCAACTTTTTGTTTACCTTTACCAGCTGGGGCACACATTACTCTTATGGAAACACGTCTTCACTTCAGTAGTGCACACATTACTCTTCTGCCCAGATTTCCCACACTTAAAGCAAACCACACCAGTAGGAGCATCTCCCCCACTAGTCCTCTGTCTCTGAGAAACTTTTTGTTTACCTTTACCAGCTGGGGCATCATAAGTCTTACCACGATTCTGTTGGTGCTTACCCCTCTTCTCACTGATAATCTTGTAATGAGCATTATTATCCTCTTCATAAATCCTGCAGTTATCAACCAAATCAGCAAAAACAGGAATTTTCTGGTATCCAACCGCCTTCTTAATCTCCGAGCGCAACCCATTCTCAAATTTAAAACACTTCAAAAATTCAGCATTTTCCTCAGCGTAACACGAATAAAACTTAGCCAACTCAGCAAACTTGGTAGCATACTCAACAACTGACATACTTCCTTGATTCAGCTCAAGAAACTCAATTTCCTTCTTACCACAAACATCTTCAGGAAAGTACTTTCTCATAATTTCCCTACGGAACACAGCCCAAGTGACATTCTCACCTGCAGCTTCCAACTTCTGACAAGTCTCTAGCCACCAGTCATCAGCCTCGACTGCTAGCATATGAGTACCATAACGAACCTTCTGCGCTGGAGTGCAGTCCATCACACGGAAGATTCACTCAATCTCTTTCAACCACTCAAATGCTCTGTCAGGATCATACTTTCCCTTGAACGTAGGTGGATTCTCTCTCTGGAAAGTCGCCAAACTACGAGATCCAGCATTCCTGTCAGCATTCGGCTGATTCTCCATCGCATGAGCCATTGCTTCTAAAGTAGCAGCAAATGCAACATCATTCCTTCCAGCCATCTCAACTTCTCACTTCAACATAAACAATGATTAGAACTCACATTAACAATACTCGATTGTTAGACAACTACGACTTGACGACAAGGTCGTACCAACCTATTGCTCTGGTACTAACTTTGTAACACCCCAATTCTACCCCAAGCAATTATATAAATAAATCTACTTATAAAAATCATTCATGCAAACGAATCGGGACGTCAAAAATTCTTCTATCAAAATTCATTGCATTCATCGTAGATATATAACACTTTCAAAACATAGGATGAACCATCATAACATCTTTAATTAAATAACTCAACATCTACGCAACGAAATTCTCAATAACAATTTTATCATCAACACAACAACTTCAAAACAACACAATTTAATAATAATCAACTTAAAGTTCCACAACTGAAAATCAACAATCAAAAACAGCAAGCGTTCATCCCCCTGAGTGTTACATATCAGAGCAATGCCACCGACTCGAACTATTGAAGGTATACAACCTTCACTCTCGATTACCTGCATGTTACCAACATAAGGGCAACATTTAAACAGAAGGGATGAGATATCTAACAATATAATAAAGCGCATGATAATTAATATATTAAATTAGATCAATAACATCACCATTTCTCTTCTCATAATCAACAATAATTACAACACGTATACACATTCATCAACATCAAAATACACTTCTTTATGCAATCATATAATGCGACTCAATAATATGTAAATGCATGTGGTACCATTGGAGCAGAACTCCCATCTCAAAAATTTGCCAATTAATAGAGGCATCAACAAGGCATAGCCTTCATCTCAAAATTCGCCAATACAGGCCATCTCAACGAGCATAAGCTTCATCTCAAAAAATACAATGTATGTGACACAACCATGAATGTAATAACGACACCCAAGTTAACAACATCTCAAATTAACAACATCTCAAAAGCATCTTAAATTAACAACATCTCAAAAGCATCTCAACATCTCTTCATCAACATCTCATATCATCACAATAATTCATCAAACATCATTTATTCACAAATTATCAAACACAACTTCATTAATAACATCTCACTTACAACTCAGTTGTACATTAATACCACAATAGTCCATACTATTATTCTGTAATCTTACATCGTTACTGTCACTAATCCTACTGTCATAATTCAAACAACAACCTCTAAGCATCTCATATCCATCATTTTGTTCAAAACCAGCGCAAGGATCAACACGGGAATTAATTATAAATCCTAAATTGGCTACTAGGATTACAATTCTTATTCTTAATTTTAATCCTCTAGAATAAAGTTCACCGCGTTATCTATTCAACGCTTCGAACGACCTCTCAAACGACATCCTAAAACTCAAGTTACAACACTTTAAAACTGAATCTGCCAAAAGTCAAACAATATGGGTCGATGCAAAACCCCTTGGATCGACACGTACTGCTCTAACAGCATAACATGAGTCGACGCATCCTCTCATGGATCGACTCATCCTGAGTCTTGCATACAGCATGTATCGACATATGCATCCCATAGATCGGCTCATCCTGAGTCTTTCAACCTTCATGTATCGATGCAAGCCTCTTCGTGCCGACTCATACTAAGTCTCCTAGTCCTCATGTATCGACGCATCAAGTTTGAGGTCGACACATCCTGATCATTCCTGCATAATTCTACGATTTCTTCACTGTATCTCACTACGGGATTCATGTTTTTAACCCTACAAACTTAATATATTCATGATAATTCATCACCTATAATTATCCTATAATACTAAATCGATTAAACAACATTGGGACATCATTATTCATCTAAAATTCCTCAAATCTTCATCATACATCATCATACATATCCAATTCAAGAACAAAACAACAATCACCTCTAACCCCACATATCAATCATCATGAACCCAATTATAGAGTCAGAACCCCACCCTTACCTTGGATTGAAGGTCGCTCTATAATTTTCCGGTTGAATTCTTGTTCTTCCGTTCTATCCTCTTTTTCCAGCAGCTTCACGTTCTCCTACTCAATCCTTATTCTTTTACTGTTTCTTCTTTCTATTCCTTCTAACAACAATAAAATAACCTATTATTCTTTATTCATTATTTGGCTTAAAACTAATACACCCCCTTATTACTTCTATTCCTTCAAAATAAGCCCACACCAAATAATATTATAATTCTAATATTATTTCTCCACCTAATAAAATACTTAAATCCAATTAATCATAAAACATCTTCTTAAATATTCCAAAAATAATTTAATTAAATAATTAGTTAAATTGCGGGCGTTACAACTTGTCCTGGTGGTATGCCATGCATATAGAATTCTTGAGAGTGTGGATTCAACACCAACCCCTACTCATTTGGTTATTTCTTTTTCTAATTCTATGTTTCTCACTCTTTTCTTCCTTTGTTCATATTCTTTCACAAAACCTTTTTCAAAACCCTTTTTTTAACAAAACCCTAATTTAATTTTAGGCTTTAAATTTGATTTTAGGTTTTTTTTTAAATTTAATCAATTGAATTTAGTTTTAGTTTTTTATCAATAAACCCTAATTTGATTTTTTTGGTTTTCTCAATTAATTTAAAATCAACTTAGATTTAGGATTTCGATTACCTAACTTTTTTATTAATTAAAAGCAATCTAGATTTTAGGGTTTCGATTAATTTAAATTACCTAAATTTGTTTGATTAATTAAAATAAATTATATTTTAGGATAATCATAAATTCTTTTCCTCAAAAAATTATAAAACAATTTTCTCTTTTCTTTTCATTTTTACCGCTTCGCATGTATTATTACTTTCGCATTAATTTTTCTCAATTATGTATCTACTACAGTATGTAATAGTTTAATTAAGGTTTACTATTTTTCCACCGAATTTATGGTTTGTACCCTCTTTCCCGAAATCCTGTAATAGTTTAGGTTTACTTTTCGTACCTTTACTTTCCGCAATTTACTGCTTTCCTTATTACTGTTTAGTAACTAGGCATGTATGAGAAGATCTAAAACCAATCGTTAGATAACCCTAAATACAAGATAAATAACTAAATTGAACCACTTTTCACACACTCACCTCTAGGGTAATCCCACTTGTTGCCTTCAAACAAAAGCAATCATGTCCCTCTAACGTGGGGACGCTTTAGCAAAGACCCTCGATTAAAAAGATCATAGTCCCTCGATTCCCTTACGATGCTTCCTTCGATAAACGATCTTAGTCCCTTACGATAAATTGCTAAAGCACCCATACGAGTTGCCTTTATGACTGTACGATGACCCACGCATGTCCCTTCACATCCAACGATAGGGCTTCCTAATAACTAATGGTAAGATAGTACTATCTAAGGAGGAGGAAAATACAACAAAAGACTTTTGAGTAGGTAGATAGCTCGTAATCGCTTGCTTAAAAAAATAAAACATCTTTTACACAGAACACTTTTCTCTGGTATTTTTTCAAAGACAAAGACTTTGTACGCATTCTTAACTTATACAAGAATCATTACAAAGTTTCCACACTTAGGCATTTTTTTCCAAAATATTTTCAAACAAACACATACACAAATCATTTTAAATAAAGTGAGCTAAGCGATTAAGAGCCCGTAGATAGCTATGGATGAAAAGGAAGCTAACATCTTCCCTTTTCATAACTCACCCCCCGAACTAAGAAAATTCTCGAAGGTCTTTCCTGTTCTTTTAACCCTTTTGTTATTGGATAAAAGAAAAGTCAGTGGTGACTCTTGCTATCCACACATTTGCGATAAAATCGCAAAAACAAGTCAATTATCCCACCATATTAAAGAACTAGAGACTTTATTGGGGAGAACTAAAAGTGGGGTTACCTTAGAGTTAGATCACTTTAAAATGCTTTCCTTGTTTTATTTGTCTGCTTTATTTTTAAAGGGTGTTTTTTCTTGCAAAGATCCTATACCTGGATCTAGGGAACATTTTAGGTAAGTAGAAATAGATCATGGAAACTATACCGTATATACCGATATGGTTGAAGTGATGGCTACTTTAGTGCGACACGTTGGTTTGTACTGGTATCCCTTGAGTCAGTCGGGGAGCATACTAGGCTGCCGCGTGGTGTCATAAGCACTAACTGGCCTTAGAACCTTAATTGACCAAACTTAGCCATTATAAGGTAGTGAGATAGACGGCTTTGGTGCAGACTGAAGTTGGTTGATACTCGATACTACACTCATTGAGATTCGACTCTCGAGTTTTGTTTGGTGGAAAGTCAGCTATCGTGCTAGACGAAACTTGTGGGAAAAATCTATGATATTGAGATCCCTAGAACTCAGTTACTTCTTTAGGAAAAGTTGAGCCAACTAAACTTCAAGAGGGTACTTACCTACAAACCTCATGGAAGCCTTAAACCTAAGGCATTTGCGTGCTTTGCTTGTTTTTTATTATCTATTTAAACATAACATCATAACATCATAACGTCATATCATGATTAACCATTTCAAGGATTTCAAGGGCCTGTGATGCAAGTTATCATGAAGTAGACGTCTAGCAAATGGCAAGAGGATTTATTTTCCTCTAAATTCCGTCAAAGTATCATGAACCAACATCTAGAAAGGGGCAAAGGGATTTATTTTCCTCTAGCCAATGCCGTCAAAGGCCAAAGTACGTTATCTTGAGTCAAAGTTTAGGATCCATTTGATACGGTGATCTTGAAGGACGTTCAATAAAACAAAGTTCTTCATTTGTGATCTTATGTTCAGAAGATCCAACCCCATACTGCTGATAGAATGTTATGGGTTCACTTCTTTCAGGAAAGTTTGTCTCTTACACAACTCAAGTGGTTTATTAGCTGGAGGGAACCAACATTCGCACTTTTGAAGACTTGGGTTCTGCTTTTTACAAGCAGTATTAATATAATGCTGACCTTGCACTAAAACTCGCGTGAAATTATAAAACATGGTTATGGGTTCGAATGAAGGTTTCAATGAATATTCCCAGAAGTGGAGAAACTTAGCTGGAAGGGTGCAACCTCCCTTGTCAGACCGAGAGCTATTTGATATGTTCATGGGCACTCTAACAGGTCCATTCTTTAATCATCTTATTGAGAGTTCTTCACCTGGTTTTACTGAGCTGATTCTAACTGGAGAACAAGTTGAAAGTGGTATCAAGAGAGGAAAAATTACAATGGTTGCATCTTCAAATGTTGTAAAGAAGATATTCAATGGTAATAAGGAGACCAGTGTTGTTTATGGCTAGAAGGGCCATGGTAAAAATGACCGCAATCAGTCAGTGGGAGCAGTATTGATTTCTAAACTTGCGCCTGTTAAACAACAACAGGCCAATAGGCATAGGTCAGACGCTCTGGGAAGGCAATTTACCAAAATTAATATGCCATTGTCTTAGACATCACAACATTTAATAAAAGTGGAGCTGATTACGCTAAGGGATCCTCCTCAGAACCCCAACACCCCCTCTCCTAAGTACAACCCGAATACGGAATGCGCCTACTATTCTAACATTCCTGGGCACGACACTAACAACTACTGGACCCTGAAAAACAAAATTCAAGACATGATTGAAAACAAGGAGATTGAGTTTGATCCTCTGGAGACCCCAAATGTAATTATTGCGCCTATGCCGAAGCACTACAAAGGCATAAGTGCAATTGAAGATGTTATTTATGTGGCAACTTTAAGTGAATTGGTTACTCCTCTACCAATAATCAAAAGAATTTGCTGCAGGCCAATTTATTTCTGGGATGTATTGAAAAATGTTACTACTGTGCAGCCTAACCCAATGGCTGCAAATTACTAAAGGAAGGAATTCAATGCATAATGGAAAATCATATAATTCTGATCGAGAAGTTTTCGCCTGCTGAGAATATGTGTCAAGACTTATCCTTATATTCTGGCCCTCCTGTCAGGATCACCTCCAAAGGTCCTGTAAGGATTACTGCCAATCCGAAAAGCTTATCCTCTGATCATCACTACACCTGGACCTACCCCATATTTTTCGGATAAGGATATTCCTTGGAACTATGGATTCGACGTCTACTACCATGGCATCAAACAAGAAATACCGACTATTCAAGATGAAGTTACTGAAGTTGCTGATCTCGATATTGACAATATTGTTGGAGCCAGCAAGGTTACTAGAAGCGGAAGGGTTTTTTCTCTAGAAATCTCTCTGAAGACTATCGTTAAACCTGTTAGAGTTATAAACACCGAGTAAATTGTTGAGGCTCGGGGTAGAGAGAAAATAATAGAGCCTGCCCAGATGGAGGTACCTCAGGAAGCTACAATTGAAGACACCTCTAGATAAGAGTTGGAAGAGGTATTGAAAATTACCCGCAAGAGTGATTATAAAATTGTTGAACAGCTGGGGCAAACCCCATCCAAGATCTCTATGTTATCCATGTTACTATGTTTTGAAGCTCATGCACAAGCTTTAGTAAAATTCTTGAAGACTGCTCACGTGCCACAAGAGATCTCTATCGATCAATTTGGAAGCTATGTTGCTAGATTAATGATAAACAATGGATTAGGTTTCTCTGATGTTGATTTGACTCCTGAAGATGGAAACCCCAATAAGGCCTTGTACGTCTCATTGAATGCAGGGGCACTACTCAGGCTTATGTTTTGGTTGATACTGGTTCCTTGGTAAATGTTCTACTGAAAGGATCTCTTGACAAACTAGATTACAAAGGGGTCATACTAAAAACCAGTGATATTGTAGTTCTAGCCGTTAATGGGTCGAAAAGGATGGTACACAGGGAAGTGGATCTTCCGATCAAAGTGGGTTCACATATCTTTGAATCTACCTTCTATGTAATGGACATTCAGCCAAATTATTTCTGCTTATTGGGATGCCCCTGGATCCATGAGGTATACGCTGTTACCTCTATTCTACATCAGAAATTAAAATATCCTGTGAACGGAAAGATTGTTACCGTCTGCGGTGAAGAAGAGTATATGGTTAGCCACTTGAACTTTTTCTGGTATGTAGAGATGGACGGAGAATTCATCAAGACTCCCGGTTAAACTTTTGAAGTCATTCCTCCTGCCCTAACTGAAGATATCTCTGCCTTTCCCAAAGTTACTAGGGTTTCGTCCAGGATGGCTTCATTGAAAGATATTAAAGCCACTATAGAAGAAAGTGGTTGTACTATTTGGGGTCAGCTTCCTGAAATCCCCTATAAATATGACAAGTTTGGTTTGGGTTTCACTATAAAGGATCAGAGAGTTTTTTGTTGCGCTCGAACAGGAGGGCCACCATTCAGCATCAGCAACAAGGGAGTCAACATAATAGAAGATGTTGATAGTGATTATCACCTTAAAAACTGGATCTTCCCTACCATTGGCAATGTGTCCAACAACTGCAAGGCCGAGAACATTATCTCTATATCCTTTAGTTATGAGTAATAGCTACATTTCTGTTTTCTTTATTGCTTTCAAGTTTTGGCTTTGTAATATTTAAACAATGAATTTAAGCCTTGTGCCTTACTCGCGACACAACGGTGCATTTGTTAAGGGTTGTGATTTCATAAACATTTTTTCATTTAATAAAGCATTGGATGTTTTGCATTCAAATTTTGTGTTTTCTTTCTTTTTACCTTTATCACTTTCAAATAGCTATGTGCTCTTACATGCACCCACACAATACATTGCATATCCACATCCATTATGGATCCCGTTGGTATCGACTATGCTATTGCCACTCATGACTTTGAAAATCCGATCTACCAAGCCGAGGACGAAGGTGAGAAAGATTGTGAAATACCTGGAGAACTTGCCAGACTGTTAATGCAAGAGAAAAAGGCCACACAACGGCATGAAGAGCCCATTAAAGTTGGAAATCTAGGTGTAGCGGTAAAAATGTTCAAAGACTAAGCCATTGGATTGACTAGACTTTATAGAAATCAAAATAAAAATCGCCACCGCGCTTTATTGTTTCCAAAGGAATGAGAAAAGAGAGGATAACCCAAAAAGAGGGGGAAAGATTCAAGGTAAGGGGGTTGGTTATGCAAAGGGAAGGTACTAGCACCCTAAACATCTACGGTACTTCGCAGGAGCCTCTTTGTAAAATTTGTATGTTTTGGCTATAAAAACTGTTATATATAAATGGATGGTGGAGGTGAGAAATGAAATATATTTTTTTATAATTTTTTTCACCCGTCGCAGTTGCGAACCTTTAGTGCTTACGTACCACCTTTCGTGCAATAGGGGATCAGGGTACATATAGTTCCTCTTTTAAAAATTTAAAACACAAATGCGTTGGTCATTTTATGAGATAAAACATCATCATCATTGTCCGTGTGGAAAACATACCTACTACCCACAATCATGAGAAAGGAGAATTTGCATCATCTCAAAGTGGAGGATATGGCTTGGATTTTAAAATCAACAATGCCTCACTCAAAACCCAAGTGGAAAATATCTCACTTCACTACATATTGTAGAAGTATAGTCGTTTGCATCACTACAAGGACTGACTAGAGTTTAATCTTTTAAGAAAAGTTTTAAAAGGTAAAAAAGCCAAAGTGGCAAAATGGTTTGAAATGAGATTGATTGACTTTTAGTCTTCTCATAAAAAAGATGTCAAGGTATTATTAAGTTGATTGGAGTTTATTTATGAAAATGTTTTGAAAATGCATGAACATAAGTCCAAGTTTATTATGAATGTGGTTCAAGTTTCAAAACAAGAAGAGTTTTCAAAAGGAGGGAGAAGATTTTGAAATTAAAGAAGATGGGAGGAGAATAAGAGGCTATCCTAAAGCCAAAGGTAAAATCTAGGGATAAGAACCATCTAACCAACAAGAAGCCAAAACTTGGCATTATGAGCCAAGATAGAATTCCCATTCCTTGGATTGAAACCAAGCAAGCAAATATACTAGACCTCTTGAGAGAACCAAAATTCAAGTGTATTAAGTCTTCACAAATATTGGGCAGAGTAACAGCTGTATACGGGTGAATTCCAGGTTACAAACAGAGAATGTAATCACAAAAACCTACACACAAAAAACAAACAAGAAACCCAATGTCTTGAGGTAAATCTCAAGAATTCAAGACAAAATAATCAGATAAGATCACAAGGTCTCTAAGATAGGCCAAGGTTTCTAATCCTAAGTCCAAGAAAAAGGTACCATGCTCCATAATGCCAAGGATAGTAACCAAATAGTCCAAGTACCATTAAAGATTTTTAGGGTTTATGTTGATTATTAAGTATCTTAGGAAAGGAAAAGAAAAGATTAAGTGAGCAAAGTAAAAATGGCAAGAAAATAAATCCTCAAATGAGTAAATATGAAAATGGCATGAAATGTAAATGTTAAAAGTAAATAGTACATAAAGCATAAAAAAACAATAAAAGCATAAGGTAAAACAAGTCAATAATTAGTGGTTAGTTGGATGACCATCTTGAAACTTGCATTTGGAACTCATTAGATGATTGGTAGAGTCAAAGCCTCCACACAACAAGTTTCATTTGCTTTTTGTCAAGTATATCATCCATTTGGAATTCTCATAAGTACCATTTAATGATCAACGATGTTTAAGTGATCCGCGTTGACCAAAGGTGTTGTAGATCCATTAGAGGATTGGTAGAACCAAAGCCTCCACACAATGAATCTCAAGGTTATTGGATCAAAGAGATCAAATTAACATACTTGGGCTTGCAATCATAAGTTTGGGCCACGAATGATCATTTATTCGAATCGAGACAAAATTTAGCGCTATGTTAAGCAATCGTAAGTGGACTTATATAGAAGTCGCACCTATTTTGAGGCCAGTCAATAGCAATCTATGCACCATTTGTTTTGAGACTTGATATAGAGATCATTCTCCAACAACATCTAGTGCAATAAGAAGGGATGAGATGAAGAGGGATGTGAAAAATATACAAATCACATTTGAATAAAATTTTAATCAAACTATTATTAAAATCATTCATCCATTTTTGTGGAGTTAAACTCAACACCATGGATCCAATGATGTTAATAAAGTTCATGATCCAAAATCTAACCCAAGATCAGCCAGAAAATAATCACAAAATAATATCACCTTTAACATACACAAAAAAGGATTTTAAAAAAAAGTTTTAAAAATAGAAAATAATGAGAAAAATATCAACTATGTTCAAATTAATCAAGAAATAAAAAGTAAGACCATAGAAAAATCAGAAAAAGGCTAAAATAATTTTACAAATTTTTTGGTAATTTTTTAAAGTCAGAAACTATTTTTTAAAATTAAAATAAATGGGTAAAATAAACAAAAAATGGTAAAAAAATAGTAAAGTCAAACAAAAATAAAACAAGGTCACCAATATTTGTCATAATATCATTGGATCATTCCATAATTTTTTCAGAATTTTAAAATGTATTAAAATATTTTTAAACATTTAAAACAAATGAAATAAGTTTAAAATTTATAAAAAAATACCAAAACATAAAATTAAATTGTGAAAAAATAAAAAATCAGAAAGAGAATAATCAAAAATATTTTTTATAATTTTTTCAGATTTTTTGTACTAAAAATGAATTTTCTATGATTTTTTTTTTAAAATTTAAAACAACTAAAATATAAAAATTAGATAAAGAAAATAAAAGTAAAATATGTGGACCATTGGATGAGAGTCAAAACGCGTTTGTAATCAAATCCAAGGGATCTGGCGTGGTGTGCATATCATGGTCATTAGTGAATAATGTAAAGAATCATTAATTAAATCATATTTAAAAAATACAGATGGCGCGCCTTCATTGGTTGGAAGATGACACATTGGTCATCTTCAACCTCCAGCCATCACGAATTGTAGGTCTCTCAAACTGTTAAATCAGAAGCTCAGACATGTGCCATTCGCTTCGTCTCTTCAAGACGAAGACAACCGCACCCTCGCGCCAAATTTATATAAACTGTAGCTTAAGCAATTTGGAAGGAATGTTTTGAAAAGGGATTTGAAATTTCATGGTCAAAACGTGTTTCCGGTAAAAGGTAAGTGTTGCGACTAGAACCAAGGCAATGAGAGCAACACAATGATATCAGAGTTTTGAAGAATTGACGAAGGAATCTACCTACTGAAGTTAAGTTGCAGAGCTCTGAAACTGGACTTCTATGGAGCAATATAGGGCACGATTCTTGAATGTAATTATGTGGTTAGCTTCAGGGAAGATCGAGGAAGGTGAATTGATGGAAAAATTGGATTGAAAAAGGCTCGAGAATGGATTTTGAAGCTACAAAAAATTGAGTTATGGAGCAAGTTTGGCAGGGTGATTCTGGCTATCTAAGCTTGGGAAATTGAATGTGATAGTTCATGTATTTATAGGATAAGCGAATGGGATCAAAAGGAAGAGTGAATGATGCGTTTTGGAGGGAATTCTTGCAAACCCGATGCACGAGTGAAGTGTGATCCAAACTTCATCAAAACTCATCCAATTCTTGCGTTTTGATGCACTAATCCACTTGGGAAAGTTGGCTAATCATGTTTGATGCACTAATTGGAGGTTTAGAGGTTGTAACATGAAATTCAAATTCTGACTTGCAAGAAAACTTCAATTCCAAGTTACCATTTTTAAAACTATGGCATTCTCAGCTCAAGGGGTCTCAAGGCATGATTCTTGATGCTTTGGAAAGATGAGGTTACAAGCTTTGAAATGGAAAAAGAATGGAATTAAATGGATGCTTGAGCTGAAAGTTGCATTGAGTCAAAGTTGAAGAAAAAGGATTTACTTTCCATACTTAGAAATATTTCAAATTCTTCTTCAAAAATGACCTATAATCTTTTGCATCCAAACATGGCCTTCCACTTGGAATTAGCTCTTGACCCAAAAAGATGGAATGAATTAGATCTCTTGAATTACATTTTGAAACTTGAACAACTCAAAATATCCAAAAATTGAGCAAGTTATGACTTGTTAAAGTTGGCCAAAAATCATGAAATGACCTATAATCTTTTGCATATTTAAGGCAACTTCCATCAATTTTCCCACTTTGGACATAAAAGAAGGAATAAATATCACATCTTCAAGATCATTATGGAAAAAGAATGAACTAAAGGTGATGAAAATTGACCAAGTTATGATCTTTTGAAGTTACTTATGTAAATTGTGGATTCATCTGGATGACTTATAATCTTTCTTCTTCACCAAGTTTCTTCCACATGAAAAAACTTTGGAAATTTTGAAGTGATTTTTTGATAACTCTTTAAAGAGAAGGATGTCTTTTGAATCACTCAAAAATACCAAAAGGTGAGCAAGATATGTTCCTTTGAAGTTCAAAACCCTAGCTTCTAGATCAAGAGAATGCCTTGTGGAACTTTGACAAGTTTGAACAAAATTCTTGTACCAATATTATTGTTTTTGTGAATATAAGTTGTTGAGGATGATTATGAAGACTCATAGCCACCAAAACCACTTCCATATCTTGAATTTTGAGAGAAATATACTCTTGTGACCAATAGGAACAAGGCCTTGTCCAAACATGACAACTTCTCCAATCAAACCCTTGTACTTCTGAGACAAATCTAATAACCTTGAAATGTGATGAACCAAAGCAACCTTGCCATGCCAATTCTCCCACAACCAACCCAATATTGAGGTTTAAACTTGTCAATCTATATTGACTAGGGCACGGAAATAAACTCATGAACCCATGGAGTAACTTGTTAAATTTCATTGCCCTTACCTACATGGATAACAAGCAAGACAAGCTAATATTGTATTTTACTAGTTAAACGAAGAAAACAAAACAATATTCATGATCACAAAATGAACATAAGTCAAGGTGCTTGGTAATCCCTCAAAAGGAGCAAAACACAAAGTAGGGAGGGGAACCAAGAATCCTAGTGTGATCTTGTTTTGAGTGAATCAACATGGTATGATAAAGGGATCATAAGGGCAAATATTGGGGTACAACACTAGGTACTAAGACAGACAAGAAAGTGGTCATGATAGGCGCTGACTTAGAGGATTGTGTCAAGAATAGGTTAACCTAAATGTTGCATGAATATGTTGAGATCTTTGCCCGGTCATACAAAGACATGCCAGGGATTGGTACCGATATTATGGTTCACCGTTTGCCGATGAAAGAGGGTTGTGCTCTGATAAAACAGAAGGTTCGTCACATGCGTCTCAAGATGTAAGAGAAGATCAAAGCCGAGGTTATGAAGCAATTCAATGTAGGTTTCTTAGTAGTGACATCATATCCTCAATGGTTTGCGAATGTGGTTCCGGTACCGAAGAAGAACGACAAGGTACACATGTGTGTAGACTACAGGTATTTGAATAGGGTGAGCCTTAAAGATGACTTCCCACTTACACATATTAATGTTTTTGTCGAAAACACCGCTCAGCATAAGGTGTTCTCCTTCATGGATGGTTTCTCAGGGTATAATCAGATCCAGATGGAACCTGAAGACATGGAAATGACTACTTTTGTTACACAATGGGGAACGTTCTACTACAAGGTTATTCCTTTTGGGTTGAAGAACGTCAGCGCAACATATCAGCGTGCTATGGTAGCTTTGTTCCATGACATGATTAATCACGAGATAGAGGTCTATGTCAACAATATGATAGCTAGATCATAGACTGAAGAAGAGCATCCAGACCATCTACATAAGTTGTTTGAGAGAATGAAGAAGTATAAACTGAGGCTGAATCCGAACAAGTGCACCTTTTGGGTGAGGTCTGGTAAACTCATGGGTTTTATTGTTAGTGATAATGGAATTGAGGTTGATCCCTCTAAAGTCAAAGCTATTCAAGAAATGCCTCCTCCCTGTACCGAGAAGGATGTCAGAGGTTTCTTGGGGCAACTGGATAATATTGCAAGATTTGTTTCTCATTTGACCGCTACTTGGGAACTGATCTTTAAGTTCTGAAGAAAGATCAGGCAGTGAAATGGAACGACGATTATCAGATAGCCTTTAACAAAATCAAGGAGTACCTAAAAGAACCTCCAATTATAATGCCACCATTTGAAGGAATACCTCTAATCATGTATTTAACAGTGTTAGAGAACTTAATGGGGTGTGTACTGGGGCAGCAATACGAGTCTGGTCGAAAAGAGCATGCAATATACTACATTAGCAAAAAAATTACCGACTATGAAACAAGATATTCACTGCTCGAGGAAAATTTTTGCGCTTTGGCATGGGCTGCTCGCCTACTAAGACAGTATATGTTGACTCATACTACCTTGATGATCTCTAAAATGGATCCCATCAAAGATATATTCAAGAAACCCGCTCTCTCCAGAAGAATAACCAGATGGAAAATGGTCTTAATTAAATACGACATTCAATACACCACTCAGAAAGCGATCAAAGGAAGTGTAATGGCAGACCATTTGGCTCAGCAAGCCGTAGACGGCTACCAATCTATGAACTTTGAATTCCCGGACAAGAACATTATGTTAGTTATTGATTATGAAGAACCCGAACCGTATGAAGGACCTGGGCCAGGATCCCAATGGACTATGGTTTTCAATGGAACTTCTAACGCACTTGGTAACAGAATTGGTGTTGTAATCATCTCTCCTCAGGGTTTCCATACGCCCTTCACCTCCATATTTTTCTTTGACTGTACCAATAACATGGCTCAATACGAAGCGTGCATCATGGGTATTAAAGATTCTATTAACCTAACAATGAAGTTGGAGTGTTTACTGAGACTTAGCCCTGGTAATCATTCAGATTAAGGGGGAATGGGATACTAAGCATCTGAATCTCATTCCTTATAGAGAACATGTGCTTACCTTAACCCCGTACTTTAAGGAACTTACTTTTGAGCACATCCCACAAGAAGAGAATCAGTTGGAAGATTCATTAGCAACCATGTCGTCTATGTTTAAAGTCAGATGGAACAACGAGGCTCCAAGAATTACCATTGAGACACTAGACAAATCGACACATTGCTATGAAATTGACTGACAGAGTAGAAGAAAAGCTTTGGTTTCATGAAGTGAAAATATACAACGAGTCTCAAGAGTACCCTGAGGGGACATCCATCAACGACAAGAAATTCTTACGGAGGTTCTCAGCTAAGTTCTTCCTGAGCAACAGAATTCTGTATAGGCGCAACCATGATTTGACTTTGCTTCATTGTATGGACAAGAAAGAGGCGGAGAATATTATGGAAGATATGAACAAAGGTAACTTTATTACTCATTCCAGTGGATATACTATGTCTAAGAAGATTCTGAGAGCGGATTACTATTGGTCGACTACAGAAACTAAATGCCATCACCACTCGAGAACTTGTCACAAGTGCCAGATCTATGCTGACAAAGTGCATGTGCCTCCAGTACCTCTGAATGTCTTGACTTCTCCTTGGTCATTTGCAATGTGGGGTATTTATATGATTAGATATATCAAACCTACTGCTTAAAACGAACATTGCTTCATCCTCGGCGCCATTGATTACTTTACAAAGTGGGTGGAAGAAGCCTCGTTTGCCTCTGTTACTAAGAACATTGTAATACGGTGGGAGAACTGACTTTTTGTTTTTTGTTTTATCGCAAATATTGCGGATAGCAAGAGTCTCCACCGACTATTATTTTATCCAATAAAGGAAAGGGTGAAAAGAACAGGAAAGACCTTTGGGAATTTTCTGATTTCGGGGGGTAGGTTATGAAAAGGGAAGGTGATAGCACCCTTTTCATCCTTAGTTATCTACGGGCTCTTAATCGCTAGCTCACTTTTTGGAAATGCTTTGTGCTTGTGTATGTTTGAAAATATTTTGAAAATGCCTAAGTACGACAATTTTGTAATGATTCTCGTATCATTGAGAGTGTATATAAAATGTTTATTTTGAAAATATTTGTTGAAAAAAGTGTCGTGTGTAGAAATATTTTGAAGGGGCCAATGTAGAAATATTGTATGAGTCTTCAAGAGTGTTTATACACTCGACACTTTTTTCAACAAATATTTTCAAAATAAACATTTTGTATACACTCTCAACGATATGAGAATCATTACAAAATTTCCATACTTAGGCATTTTCAAAATATTTTCAAACATACACAAGCACAAAGCATTTCCAAAAAGTGAGCTAGCGATTAAGAGCCCGTAGATAACTAAGGATGAAAATGGTGCTATCACCTTCCCTTTTCATAATCTACCCCCCGAACTCAAGAAAACGTCTCTAAAGGTATTTCCTGTTCTTTTCAGCCTTTCCTTTTTGGATAAAAGAAAAGTCGGTGGAGACTCTTGCTATCCGCATAATTGTGATCAATTACAACACAACCAAGTCAGTTCTCTCACCGCGTTACAGAACTGGAGACTCTGCTGGGGAAATACTTAAAAGTGGAGTTACCTTAGGGCTATATCACATTTACTTGTTTTCTTTGTTTGACTTACATTCTTTACATTATGGTTTCTTGTTTGGGTTTACTTTGATCCTATACCCGGATTTGGGGCACCTTTTTAGGTAAGTAGCAATAAATTGTGAGGGAACTGTGTGGGGTATACCGACACGGTTGAAACAGTAGATATGTTGATGCGATACTTTGGTGTGTACCGGTAGCTCTTGAGTAATCAAGGAGAATACGGGGCTGCTGCGTGGTATCTTAAAGCATCAACTGACCTTAGCACCTTAGTTGACCAACTTGGCTTTTAGGATGTAGTGAGATAGCCGTCGTTGGTGTAAACCCAAAGTCAGTTGATACTCGATACTACACTCATTGAGGTTTGACCCTTGAATTTTGTTTGATGGTATGGCAATTTTCTATCGGAACGAGATTTGGGGGAAAGACCGGTGATATTGAGATCCCTTAGAACCCGATTACTATATTTAGGACAGGTTGAACCAATCCAACTTCAAGGGGGTATTACCTTAAAACCCATGCAAGCCTTAAACCTAAGGTTTTTGTGTGACTTGTTTGTGCTTTCTATATCTGCTATATCTGAGCATAATCATGACATCATAACATAACATGTCATACTAACCATTTCAAGGATTCTTAGAGTTTATTTTTGTCTTGTTTTGTAGGACATGGCTCTCGCCCGCAGGTTCACTATCCAAATCATTCTGGTAAAAGTACCTCCTCAGCTTAAGGATTTGGCATCAAGGGTTCCCGAATGCTCTCCATTCACAGAAAGACATGGTAGGCTTCTCAGCTTGGTCACTTCAAGCCCTGATGAAGAAATGTTAAAAGTGCTCTTTCAGTTCTATGACCCTCTACATCACTGCTTCACTTTTCTGGATTACCAGTTAGTGCCTACTATGGAGGAGTTTTCTCTGCTGTTGGGGGTGCCTATCCTTAATGAGGTACCTTTCAATGGTAAGGAAAGAGACCCTAAACCTGAAGAGATTGCTAAAGCTTTGTCCTTACAATGGTCTGACGTAGTAGCCAATTGGGAAACCAGGATAGGCTTCAAGGGTTTTTTGGCTAAGTTCTTGTTTGAGAAAGCTCATCATTTCTGGGATACCTTGGACTTTCAAGATCTTAAAGAGGTGTTAGCTCTTCTCATCTATGGGTTGGTATTGTTTCCTAATCCGGACCAGCTCATAGATGTGAATGCGGTTAAGATTTTCCTGTCACGTAATCCAGTACCTACTCTGCTTGGAGATATCCTACATTCGTTGCATACTCGTACTATAAAGAGGAGAGGAACCCTTTTATGCTGCACACCTATTTTGGCTAGGTGGTTTATTTCGCACCTACCCCGATCCGTCTTGAAGAATGAATAAGTTTTGAGATGGTCTCAAAGGTTAATGACTCTTACACATTCAGGCATTCATTGGTGTTCTTGATCCTCAAAGAATGTTACCATCATTGATTGATGTGGAGAATTCCTTAATGTCGCTCTTTTAGGCATTAGGGGAGGAATCACTTACAATCCTTGTTTGTCACTACGACAGTTTGGATATGCAAGAAGGGATGGTCCTCATGATGCACTTATTTAAGGAATCCTCTTCGACTACAAGAATGATGCTCAGGATTACCGCAAAAGGTTCATGCGAGCTTGGGGCATGGTACATAGAGTTGATAGCAAGACACTGGAGCACAAGAATTCCATCCCTCTTGAGCCCTATCTCAAATGGGTACGAGCTCCTGCTCAAAATCTTATGATGCCTTATCCCTCTATTCTCCCAGTTATTATAGAACCTGTTGTGGAAGTAGATGTCCCGTACACTATCCTTCATCCTAACATGCCCACCTCTCTCGAAGACTTGCAAAGGGATTGGATACAACTTAAAGGGGAGTGATACACTTTTAAGGCCTAATTCTATGCCAACGAGAAGAAGGTTCTTGAACTCACCAAGCAGCTTCATGAGGAGCGGAGTCTGAATGCCTACATCGCACCAAAGAGGACGCGCTAAAATTTTTTGTCTTAGTTGTTTGTATTTTCATTTCTTTCATTGTAAGCCCAAAGAGGCATGTTGTACTCAAAATTTGATTTATTAATATAATGTGTGTTCTTTTTTGGTCTAAAGCAAATTTAAATCTCTAATTTCCTTGAAATCATTACATATGCATCTTTATTCATCATAACATAAGCATGTTTCTTACTACAGGTCTTCTTATCTTTCTACTATTTATTTCAGTAAGATAGATCTTGAGCAGACACTGAAAGACCTCTAGGCGCAGAACACCCAGTTTCAACAAATGTTCTTGAATTTGGCAAAAGGCAAGATGAGTTGAAAACCCTACTGATCAAAGAAAAGAAGAAGAAAGTGAAGAAATCAATCGGTGTTTTGAATATGGGAAGAAGGTTCAAGGGACAAGCCAGAATGACTCTAGACTTTGCAACATCGTCTGGTGAAAAATACAATCATGAAGGGAAAGGCAAGCAGGCGGCTGCCCAACCAGAATCGGAAGAGGAAAAATAAGAGGATTACTCTGAAGAACAGTATCCTCCGGCCGACGACAAATACAAACATTTGGAAGAACGTCTAAATGCAATGGAGATTCAGAAAGTGTCTGGGCTGGACTTTGAAAAGTTGGGTTTGGTGTCTTGGATTATTATTCCACCAAAATTCACGGCACCAATGTTTTCTAAGTACGACAGGATTTCGTGTCCCAAGATGCACCTCTCGTCTTATGTGAGGAGGATACAGCCTCACACTGCCGACAGAGATTTGTGGGTCTACTTCTTTTAGGATAGTATATCCAGGACTCAGCTAGATTGGTTCTATCAACTAGAAAGGGCCAATATCCATAATAGGGAAGACCTTGCCGCTTCTTTTTATAAACAGTATTAGTACAACACAGATCTTTCTCCCACCCGTACTCAACTCCAGAGTATGGCTATGGTTTCAAGCGAAGGTTTCAAAGACTACGCTCAGAAATAGAGGGACTTAGCAGGAAGAGTCCATCCTCCCCTGTCTGAAAGAGAGCTAGTAGACATGTTTCTGGGTACCCTGTCCGGTCCTTTCTTCAATAATCTAATTGGAAGCTCCTCAGCAGGCTTCACTGAATTAATCTTGACTGGAGAAAGAGTGGAAGTTGGGATTAAGAGCGAGAAGATCCAAAAAGACGCATCCTCCAGTGCCGTGAAAAAACCATTTATTAGGAAGAAAGAGGTTGGTGTTATGTACCCTCAAAGGAATCAGGACAGAACTGAACACTGTCTAATGGTAGGGGCCATCATGATCCATAAGTCTGCACCTACTCAACAAAGGAACAACTAGACTAGAATAGAAAGACCGGTAAGACAATTTAATCGGATAAATATGACGTTGTCTCAAGTCTTGACACATTTGTTTAGATCTAACCTGGTAACCTTGCGGGAAGCTTCGAAGAAACCCAATACTTCCTCTCCGCATTACAACCCAAACGCCCATTGTGCTTACCATTCAGACAGTCCAGGTCATGATACAAACGACTGTTGGGTTTTGAAAAACACGGTGCAAGACCTCCTCGAAGATAAAGAAATTAAATTTGACGCTCCCGAGATCCCAAATGTTATCATCGCTCCTATGCCCAAGCACGACTGTGGTGTTAACGCCGTTGAAGACGATGTGTTTATTGCTATCATTGATGAACTTGTTACTCCTCTTCTGACCGTCAATAGGAACCTATTGAAGGCCGATTTATTTTCAGGTTATGGTGAAGGCTGCCATCTCGGTTTATCTCAAACGACTTGTTGTTATTTATTGAATGCAAGTGTCCAGCGCCTGATGGATGATAAAGATATTTTGTTTGAGAAGACTCCCGTTCCAACAATTTTTTACAAGGATGTTTTAATAGTAACCATTTCCGCCAATCCTTCCAGGGTCTCCACTAAAAGACCCGTTAGGATTACATCAGTTCCTAAAGTGACTCCATTGATTATTACTATGCTAGGGCCGATCCCGTATTCATCAGATAAAATTGTCCCATGGAACTATGGGGGGGACGTCTATGATCAAAGCGTCAAACAAGATTGGCTGGCTGGTGACGACTTGATTTTTGAGAAGGTTGGCCCCGACATCGGCAACATTGCGGGAACCAGCAAGATAACCCGAAGTGGAAGAGTATTCTACCTAGAGATTGCTCCTCCGAAGACTATTATTGGTCATGTAATCATCCCTTCTTCTGTTCCTGTTGACACTACTACTACAATTCATATGGTTATCCCTACTGTCACCCCTACCACCGAGTCGACCAAGACTCGGAGCAAAGGCATTCTGGGTGAGCCTGTCTGGATGAAGCCGCAGTCAGTATCTATCCAGGAAGCTTCCCAAAAGGAGATGAAAGAAATTCTAAAAATTATGAAGAGAAGCGACTACAACATGGTTGAATAGCTATGGCAGACTCTATCAAAGATTTCCATGCTGGCTTTATTTTTGTGCTCCGAGGCTCATGCGAAGGCCTTGGTAAAATTTCTTAAAACTGCCCACATGCCACAAGAAACCTCTGCTGATCAGTTCCAAGACTCTGTGGCCAATTTGACTGCTGACAATGGTTTGGGCTTTTCTGATGCTGACTTGACACCTAGAGGGAGGAAGCACATCGAGGCATTGCATGTGTCGGTTGAATATCGAGGAAGAACTTTGGCCCTTGTCTTGGTTGATACCGGTTCGTCTTTGAATGTGCTGACTAATAAGGCTCTTGATAGACTCGACTACGAAGGTTTGGCCTTAAAACCCAGCAACATAGTGGTAAGGGCCTTTGATGGTTCAAAGAGAATGGTGTATGGGGAGGTGGAAATCACCATAAAAGTTGAAACACAAACCTTTGATTCAACTTTTTACGTGATGGAGATTCACCCTTCCTATTCTTGCTTATTGGGCCGAACATGGATTCGCAACGTTGGTGCCATCACCTCTACATTACATTAGATGCTGAAATACCCAACCAAAGGGAAAATCATTATTGTCCATTGGAGAAGAGGAATATATAGTCAGTCACTTGAACTCTTTCAGATACGTGGAAATGGATGGTGAATTCATCGAAACTCCGTTTCAACATTTCGAGGAAGTCCCACAAACCGTGGCAGTAACCAAGGTTGTTTCCCAAGTCCCGAAGATTACAAGACCTCCGCTAAAGATGTCTTCATTAAAAGATGCCAAGGAAGTGGTCGAAGAAGGTGGTTGTACTATTTGGGGCCAACTCCCGGATATCCCTTACAAATCTGACAGATTTGGTTTGGGTTTCACTGAAGGAGCCCAGAAAGTTGTTTGTCATGCTCGTGCCGAGGGACCACCTTTGAAGATTATCAACCACGGAGTCAACGCAGTGGAGGATGATGATGATGACAGTTGTGACTTAGAATATTGTATTTTCTCAACCATCAACGGAGGACTTAGCAAGTGGGAAGCTAAATATTTTGTCCCAATTACTTTCATCCAACAGTAATTGTCTTTAAATTTTTGTTGGACCTATAATAATGAAACAATTCAGACTTTTAAAACATTGTGTCTTACCCGAGGCACAATGGTCCATTTCTAAGGGTTTGTTACCTCATTTTCATATGTCATCAATGAATCATGGACATTTTTGCATACAAACTTTGTGCTCTTTGTCTTTATTTTTCTACATTTTTATTTCTTTCAAAGATAGCTATACTCTTACACACACTCATATTTAAAATGCAGATCTACGTCCATTCGGGATCCCATGGGTAACAATTCTGCTATGGCCTTTTATGACTCTGAAAATCTAATCTACCAAGCCGAAGACGAAGGTGTGGCAGATTGTGAGGTGCCAGGGGAACTAGCCAGGTTACTACAACAAGAAGAAAGGACCATACAGCCCCACGAAGAACCAGTGGATACAATTAACCTAGGTACTGAAGAGGACAAGAAAGAAGTCAAGGTGGGTGCCAATCTGGAACCCAGTGTCAAGAAGCGTCTAACTCAGTTGCTACATGATTATGTTGAAATTTTTGCCTGGTCGTACGAAGACATGCCAGGACTTGATGTTGATATCGTGGTCCATCGTCTACCGACAAAAGGAGACTGCCCTCCGATAAAACAAAAAGTCTTTCACATGCGGCCAGACATATCAGAGAAGATCAAGGCCGAAGTCATGAAACAATTCAATGCCAGATTCTTAGTTGTTACCTCCTATCAATAATGGGTCGCCAATGTTGTTCCAGTGCCTAAAAAGTACGGCAAAGTATGCATGTGTGTGGATTACCGAGATTTGAATAGGGCAAGCCCTAAGGATGATTTCCCACTTCCCCATATCGATATTTTAGTTGACAACACCGCACAACATAAAGTTTTCTCATTCATGGATGGTTTCTCAGGCTACAATAAAATAAAAATGGCACCTGAGGACATGGAAAAAACGACTTTCGTCACACAGTGGAGCATATTTTATTACAAGGTTATGCCATTCGGGTTGAAGAATGATGGGGAAACTTATCAACGTGCCATGGTAGCTCTATTTCATGACATGATCCATCACGAAATAGAGATCTATGTGGACGACATGATAGCCAGATCTCAAACTGAAGAGGAACATCTTGACCACTTGCAGAAACTGTTTCAGAGACTAAAGGAATACAAGGTGAGGTTGAACCCGAATAAATGCACATTTGGGGTAGGGTCCGGTAAACTCCTAGGCTCCGTCGTCAGTGGTAAAGGTATCAAAGTGGATCCTGCCAAGGTGAAAGCAATACAAGAAATTCATGCTCCTCGCACCGAGAAGGAAGTCAGGGGATTCTTGGGACGGTTAAACTACATTGCCAGATTCATTTCTCACTTGACCGCTACTTGTGAACCAATCTTCAAATTACAGAAGAAAGATCAGGTAGTCAAATGGAATGATGAGTGCCAAGCTTCCTTCTACAAGATCAAAGAGTACCTTCAAGAACCTCTTGTTTTGATGCCTCCAGTTGAGGGAAGACCTCTGATCATGTATCTAACTTTTTTGGAAAATTCAATTGGGTGTGTGCTGGGGAAGCATGACGAGTCTGGCCTAAAAGAGCATACTATTTATTACCTGAGAAAAAATTTTACCGACTGTGAAACAAGATATTCACTACTCGAGAAAACTTGCTGCGCTCTGGCATGGGTTGCTCGCCGGCTAAGACAGTATATGCTGACCCATACTACCTTATTGATATCCAAGATGGATCCAATAAAATACATATTCGACAAGCCTGACCTCTCTGGGAGAATAGAAAGATGGCATATGATCCTGACTGAATACGACATTCAACACACTACCCAAAAAGAAATAAAGGGGAGTGTGCTAGCCGATCATTTTTCTCATCAGGCTGTGGATGACTACCAGTCCATAAAACTTGAATTCCCAGATGAAGACATCATGATAGTAGACAACTGTGACGAACTCAGACCATATCACGGACCTGAACAAGGATCCTGATGGACCTTGGTTTTTGATGGAGCGTCTAACGCACTCGGCAATGGCATAGGTGCTGTAATAATATCCCCAGAAGGATTTTATACTCCCTTCTCCGCAAGACTTTGCTTTAACTGTACAAATAATATGGCAGAATACGAAGTGTGTATTTTTGGTCTCAAAGCTGCCATAGATTTGGGAATCAAGTCTTTAAGTGTATTTGGAGATTCAACCTTGGTCATCAGTTAGATCAAAGGAGAATAGGACACAAAGCACCCTAATTTTATCCCCTACAAAGAACATGTATTGACATTAATCCCACATTTTAAGGAGACTACCTTTGAACATTTCCCACGAGATGAAAATCAACTAGAGGACGCGCTAGCCACCATGTCATCCATGTTTAAAATCAATTGGGATAACAAGGCTCCCCAGATCACCATTGAACTGATGGACGAACCAGCTTATTGTCACTAGATCGATACTGAAGAAGTAGTGGACCATCCTTGGTTCCATGAAGTTAAGAGGTATCTCGAGGCTTAAGAGTATCCTGAAGGAGCTTCAGTCAATGATAAGAAGTTCTTAAGAAGATTCTCTGCTAAGTTCTTCCTCAGTAATGGCATTCTTTACAAACGAAACCACGACTTTGTTTTTCTTCGTTGCGTAGACAAGGTTGAGGCCGAAAAGATCATGGCTGATCTACATGAGGTCACCTTTGGCACTTATTCCAATGGGAATACGATGGCAAAGAAGATCCTACGGGCAGGGTATTACTGTTCTACCATTGAGGGGGATTGCTATCAACATTTGCGAACCTGGCACAAATGTCAGATCTATGCTGACAAAGTGCATGTACCTCCAGTTCCTTTGAATATCCTGACTGCTCCTTGGCCATTCGTAATGTGGGGCATCGATATGATTGGAGAAATCAAACTTACAACTTCTAATGGGCACCGCTTCATCTTGGTAGCCAATGACTACTTCACAATGTGGGTTAGGCAGCTTCTTTCCCTTTCGTTAACAAAATTGTTGTGGCCCGTTTCATCAAATAGAATCTCATCTATTGGTACGGTATCCTGGAGAGGATCATCACAGATAATGGTATGAATCTCAACAACACTATGATCACCGCATTATGCACGCAATTCAAAATCCAGCACCATAATTCATCTCCTTATTGGTCGAAGATGAATGGTGTTGTCGAAGCCGCAAATAAGAACATCAAAAAGATCATACAAAAAATGACAGTAACCTACAAGGACTGGCATGAGATGCTACCATACGCTCTCCACGGTTATCGTACCACGGCACGCACATCAACAGGGGAAACTCCCTTCTCCTTGGTATATGACATGAAAGTTGTTATACCAATCAAAGTAAAAATACCTTCTCTAAGAATCATAAAGGATGCAGGGCTGAGTGAAGACGATTGGATTCAAACACGACTTAATCAACTGAACTTGATTGATGAGAAAAAGCTTACTGCTGTCTGTCATGGTCAAATGCATCAAAAATGGATGATCAATGCTTTCAACAAAAAGGTCAGACGCCAAGTGTATCAAGGCGGGGATCTAGTGATCAAGCGTATCATACTACTGCAAGGTGATCCCAGGGGAAAATGGACTCCTACATACGAAGGACCATTTGTGATCAAAAGCATATTCTTTGGTGGAGCAATGATCCTAACCAATATGGATGGCGACGACCTACCACACCCTGTGAATGTAGACATAATCAAAAGATACTGCACATAAGAGACCCTCTAGGTTGACACACCTAGGCAAAACAAGGGCATCCCGGCGAACCACAAAGGTTCGGGCAAAAATTAGGGATAAAGTACCAAAACATTTGTACACCCGGCAAGCTGAAAACCCGAAAGGACGGCTTGGGCAAAAAAGGGTATCACGGTGGACTGAAAACCCGAAAGGGCGGTCTAGGAAAAAGTTATGGAATTAAAGTGTATGAATATGTCTCGATGGGTCACCTTATAGACAACCTTTACCATATACTGATAAGCTCGACGGTTTTGATCAATCCAATCAACTTCGGACGTGGCAGCAAGTGGACAAGACGCTCAGAGACACAGAGGGTATAGAAGAATGAGAATCCCATGCGATTATTTCACATAGCTATCTTTTCTTTGTATCAAGTTTTCATTTTTACGACGACATTCTCTTACTAGGATGTTCGTCTCATTGTACAAAATACTTGTTCAAGTTAATAGAAGATATTCCTTTGAAAGTGAAAAAATATCTGTTCTTTTTTATTTCTGTGATTTGTTTACAAAAACGTCCAATGATTTATTTTTGAACATATGCATTTAAACATAACTACTATTTACAAAAAAAAAAGAGGAACAAAAAGTAGAAAGACAATCACTAATGGCTTTAAGAAACAGGATAATATCTTTAGATTATTCCATGAAGTCCCTCAGATATACTTTCCCAGCAAGAGCGAAAAATGGGACATCCCACTACAGGATCACTAATGTAACTCACGTATGCAGTTTAATGATATCAAACTCTCTCACATCCCCGACAGAACAAAACTTCTGGTTACCGCTTCGAAGATTCCCCAGTGAAGGTCGCCCAGTTTCTCAGGATTCCCCAGCAATTTTTCACGAGTCCACAAGACATGCACGACGTTCCCATTCCAAAAACGAGTTTATTTCTCTCAGCAAATAGAAACTCGTCAACACTTCAAAACATGAAGACTTGCACTCCTTATTCTCAGCAGTACTCAGGGATTTATTTTCCCCAATTCCAGCAACACTGTGGCATAACAATTAATGTGTCCATACATCATATCCATACGTCATAGAATTGACAACACATATGCATACAATGCGATCTCATTTATTTTGAGAAACAACATTAATACCATGCATTTCATACATCATGGCATTGCATGCAACTAACCTTTCATCTTTTTAGGAAAGATCAATCCACAGAAAGTTACCGTCAAATTTTCAACAAGTTAATTACAGATCAATTCCCAAGAAAGGGTTGGTCAACCATCTATATAGAAGATGCTTTTTTCTGGTTTAGATAAATCTCTCAACGATTTGTTCTGATTCTTCTCCATATCCCTGTCGGTTTAGTTTAAATCTCTCAACGGTTTATTCTGATTCTTTTTCGCAAACGTCATTTCTGGTTCAGATAAATCACTCAATGATTTATTCTGATTCTTACCCAAGACCTCTACTGGTTCAGTTTAAATCTCTCAACGGTTTATCCTGATTCTTTCTAGGAGACGTTTCTTCTGGTTCAGATAAGTCGCTCCAAGATTTATCCTGATTCTCCCCAGTTAAAGAATATTCAAGACCTCTATTGGTTCAGTTTAAATCTTTCAACGGTTTATCATGATTCTTTCCATTAGGCATCTTCTCTGGTTCAGATAAATCGCTCAACGATTTATTCTGATTCTTCTCCGGGTCCCTTCCGGTTCAGTTTAAATATTTTAACGGTTTATTCTGATTCTTTCTTGCAGACACTTTCTCTGGTTCAGATAAATCATTCAAAGATCTATTATGATTCTCTCTAGATAAAGAATATTTAAGACCTCTTTTGGTTCAGTTTAAATCTCTCAACGGTTTATCCTTATACTTTCCAAAGGAACATTTCCGGTTCAGATAAATCGCTCCAAGATTTATTCTGACTCTTTCTAGTCAAACAACATGCAAGACTTCTGCTAGTTTGAGTTTAAATCGACCAAAGGTTTATTCTGATTCTTTTCCAGTTGAAGTCAAGTTCATACTTAGTCCAATTTCTGTCAATAATCACCTTTGGATGGCATCTATAAGCCCATCTCTGACAACTCTCTAGCATTTCTACAAATGGCATCTTTAAGCCCATTCCCTACACAATCATCCAACACGTCATCAAGTGCAAATTTCTGGGCACCCAAGTGTTCAATCATCTTCCAATTTCAAGCTAAGAACGACAAGCGTGTCGATCTCGCTTTTCAAGTTTAAAAAGATTGAACAGGGGAAGTTGTTGTATCCAAAAATTTGCACTCCCATTTCTCATTCAAGATACTATCCTAGGGTTTCTCGAATACTCAATTTGGCTCAAAAGTTGATCAAACAGATTCTCTTCCTAGGAAGTAAGTCAACAATTAGGGTTTGGTATTTCTCAAGAGAAATCGAGTTTTTCTAAGTTTCAAATTATCTTCACGGTTCTTCATGTATTCTCAAGGATGCTTGTGCCAAGTTTCATGCCTCTCGTTGCAAGTTTGCTCAGTCAATGGTGCAGATGACTAAAAATGACCCCATTGACCCAAAAGTCTACCTTTTGCAAGACCAAGTTCAAACAATCGTAACTTCTTCATTATTTGATATTTTGAGCGGTTAATTTTGCGTATAATTCTGCTTGATGTCATCTCCATTTTATCTTCACAAATCAAGAGCTGATTATGTGTAGAAGATCACCAAAATTTGAATATGTTAGAAGTTGCATCATAGACTTTGACCTAATTTTAAGTAATTGTCATCTGATTTCTAAGAATTGTGATTTCCTCAAATTACAAGATCTTGAGACGGTTATTTCTGTGTATGGTAATAACTGATGTCGCTCACGAGTTTATCTTCAAAGATCGAAAGAAAATTGTGTTTGGAAAACTTTGAAAGTTATCGAATCGTTGCAGGTCATTTTTTTGATTTCAAATGTTCTTAATCACAATTGTTTTTGAAATTTGTTAACTCTACAAGATTGGTGAATGTTCTTAAAGCATGTTTGTTTTGAAAATGAAGTTCCATTTTAATCGAGCATGGTGTGCAAGTTCATTTTGATTTCAAATTTGATTTGGACAAGATGCTAAGATTAAGACTTTCATTTCAATGACCATGGTTTTGGGTTCGAGTTAAACAATTGAAATTGAATTCTTAAACATTTACTTTGTTTAGGAATTTGATTGGAATACAAGGCGCATGGTTTATTTGAAATACATGTTATAAAATTCATTTGTGATTGCTTGAAGTTCAAGTTACCAAACCAAGATGTTTTATTAGAAATTCAAGATTCGTACAACAAATTTTATCATTCACAAATTTTCCCAAGGTTTTGTGTTCATTACATTACAATTGAAAATAAATTACAAATTTTTGTTTTGTTTACAAAGGATTACAAATCTATTGTTTATAAAGGAATAAATTTTGTTCTATTTTTTTCAAAGTCTTTGTTGCTTCATCTTCAAGTAATCAATCCAATCCTCGCTTGCCATCCATGCCTCATGTTCATGAACAAAGAAAAAAGAAAGTTAGCAAGCGATTCAAGCAAAATTGATGGTTAAAGCAAGTTTTAGTTCATCATTAGGGTTTGTATTTAGTAATCAGATTTTAAGGTTTGTTTTATCATAATCCCTCTTCTCCCATTTTTGCAAATCACAAGGTTGGGCCTTGGTTCACAAAAAGGAAAAGAAAATATGCAAACAAGCAAGCCCAAAGGAAAATAAAATATGCAAGCAAGCAAGCTTCCACACCCAACATGCCAAGAAAAGGCTAGCTACAGAAACAGCAGCAACATAACAGCAAACAGGCTGCAATGCAGCAAACCTATAACAAATAGGCAAACAAGCAAGCCCAAGGCAGTCCAAACAGCAGTAATATAACAAGCAAAGGCAGGATGCAATAAGTAGCAACAACATAGCAGCAAGCAAGCTGCCAAGCCGCCAAAACTGCAACAAATAGAACAGCAGGGCAAACCTGCCACAATATTGCAGCAGAGCAGCACAAAGAAGGCAGCAACAAATAAAACAAAACAGGACAAGGCAAAACAACAAGTTAGCTTGCTCAACACACTAAATTATATCATCATTTTCCAAAAGCTTTTACAAACCCTTCACAATTTCTTGTGAAATAGGAAAAATTGCTTTATTTCATTGAAAGATGAAAAAGAAAAGATGAAAGAGATATCACCTAGAAATATAGCCCATACAACAGTCCAAAAACCTGTAATGCTCTGCTCAAACTCATCCCAAATGTTGCACGAAATAGGCAACTTAAAACCTGTGCTCAAAATGCCAAAGTCAGCATACCACAAATTGACAAAAACCTCAAATTTCCCCCCACTTTTTCACCATGTTTTCAATATAATAACAAGACTGCTTCACAAAGAAGGAGATCACAACATATAAAAACACATCCAACAAAACCAAGAAAGGGTGAGATAACCGAGCCAGCAAAACCAAGAAAGAGTGATTTCATACAGCCAACAAACCAAAAGAGAATTTTCACACAGCCAGAAAATCAAAAAAAGGAAGAAAATACTGTCAAGATTAGAAACAACCCCCGTATCATCAAGAATCTGCAAATCTCCGTCGACCTGCAACACATCAACCTCTCATCAACTTGCCACTCACCTAACAAAAACAAAAAAACAAAATTTATCCATTTTTATTCTATCTTACTGCTTTGTATTCCCTCAATCCCAATTCCATAACCATACTCAAACATATTCAAAAAATAAGGAGACATAAGTCAAAGCGCGAATTTAACCTCCCTATTTTATTTGGAACTCTAATGAAGAGACTCCAATAGGTACCGTTTCTTCTCTCATCTTTGCATAGCCATGCTTATTCGCTTTTTTATTTGATTGTCATATATGATTTACTATTGTTGTTACTTCTCTTTAACCCCATGACCCTGTAAACTCAAACATGTTAGTCATATAAAAAAATGAATAAATGTTAAAAGAAGAAAATCAGAAAGAATATTTTTGTTCCTGTGAACTCAAACCATCCTTTATGACTGTAATCACCCTTTTTCTGTTTTCCCTCAACCCCACTATCGTCATGTAACCCCCTCCATTTTTCGCGATTACCATATTCCTCAAACCCTTTGTTTTAAATTAACTCTCAAACCTTTCATATTCATCCTCTTCAACACTCATCTTCAAAGCTGCATCACAAAATCTCTATTCATACACACTCGCCACAGACATACAACCCTCACAGAATCACTCATAGATCCAAATATGCTCACCCCAAACTACCTTACTAGCCCACTAAATCTGCTTGCACAACCATACAAAACAATGGACAACATGCACAGAAACAAAATCGAGATTCAAAAAGAAAAAATGTAAAAAAGACAAAGAGCCAAGTGAACAGAAGTGAGTAGAAACATACTAGATTTTGCTGTCGTTCCTTTTCCCATTTACCGTTTCTTAAAATCTCATGTAACTGTATGGCTTGAAACAAATAGTGAAAATTGGGTGGGATTATCTTGTTGGGGTTCAATTTTGGATGTTGTAGTTACCCTTTCTTATTCTTCGATAGCTTCCATGGCCATCTGGTAGGTGATCTGAACAAAGGGTTTCTTCTTTACATGATCTTTTGTTGGCCTGAGAATGATGAATCCTGAGAGAGAGAGAGAGAGAGAGAGAGAGAGAGAGAGAGATAGAGGGTGAAACTCAGAGAGACAAAGAGTTTAACAAGAGAAAGAGGGATTCATAGAGAGAGATAGCGAATTGAGAGGACGATAAAGCTGTAAAAAATGGAACAGAAAGGGAGATGAAGTGTGAGATTAGGGAGATAGAGATTTGCAATTTTTTTTAATTGACTATTTGAATTAGTAATAATAATCATTTAATTTGGATAAAACAAATTTCTCTTACCTAGACTACGGCCAGAGGCACGCCTTTTTCCTTATTAGGGTTTCACTAACTTTTCCTTGTCCTTCTTTTAACCGGGCCAGCCCATTGGGCTGCTGGCCTAATCCTCCTATCTGTTTTCCCTTTTGATTTAATAAAGACTTAATAATAACAAATAAACAAAACAATTCAATTGGCAAGGCATTGTTTACAGTGACTAAGGGGACCCGGGTTAAACCCCTGTTGGGGCTTTTTTATTTTTGTTTTCTATTTTGCTTCATTCTGTTTTTGTTAAACAAAAAGAACTTCTTGGGCTCTAACCTCTAAAGGCCATGCATTCAAAAAATTAGCATCACCCTTATATTCAGTTTAACACCACCTTTCTATCTTGTTTTGTTTTAATAATTAGTTTGACTTTATTTGTTTTACTAATTTAATAAATCATGTAGTTTTGTTAGATAATTTTCTTAATTAGCTTAGTTCTAATTTTAATTTAGGAAAAATTTGTAATTAATTTTTATTAATAAACTTTTTTTTTCTTTAGTCTTAATTTGTTTGATTAATTTCTTCATATTAAAAAACACCAAAAGAAAAAAAACATATACATTTGATTTAATTTCTTTAGCTTATTATTTTCTTTAATAGAATAGAATTTTTATTTTTTTTCCAAACATTCCAAACAAATATCAAGAATTTTATTTCCATACTTTTACTTAGTTAAATAATTTTGACTTCATAGATTTATTGTAGTTTCAATTATTTGCTCGATTCGATTTGGTTGTATTGATTGCCTATTTGGACTTTTAATCGCATTGATTCATCCCCGTTTGTAAATTTGTACCCCCATTCCCGAAAGCTCTCTAATAGTGTAGAATTTTAATTCCCACAATTTACTATTTTCCTTATACTGTATAGTAATTAGGCGTGTATGGCAAGATTTAAAATCAATCGCTAGATAACCCTAATCAAAAGAACAAAATTAACTTAAATCGAACACGCTTTTCGAACGCGCACCTCTAGGGTAACCTCACTCGTTGCCTCAGAAACGCAGTCATGTCCCTCAAATATGGGACGCTTTATAAAATACCCTTCGATAAAAGATCGTAGTCCCTCGCTGTTGCCTTCGATAAAACGATCTAGTACCTTACGAAAAATTGCTAAAGTGTCTCATAAGGTTCCTTCTATGACTGTACGATTGACCCGCGCCTGTCCCTTCACATCCAGCGATGGAGCTTCTTACCAAATCAATGGTAAGATAGCAACATCTAAAGGAGGAGGAAAAGAACATTTAAGACCTTTTGAGTAGTTAGGTTGCTCCTAGTTGCTCGCTTGCTCACGACAAAAACATTTTACACACCAACACTTTCATTTTGAAACATTTTCAAAAGACAAACACTTTGTATGCATTCTTATAGAAACGAGAACCATTACAAAGACACCTTTTCAAAAATCACTTTCAAAAACACACTCCACAAACACATCTTTGAACTATTTTTAGAACAAACACTTTGTACGCGTTCTTATAGAAACGAGAACCATTACAAAGACATTTTCAAAATATTTTCAAAAAATCACACTACAAGCACATTAAAAAAAAGCAAGTGATCTAGCAAGAAACTAAGATCCCATGGAAAAACATGGATGAAAAGGGTGTTAATACCTTCCCTTTTCATAATCTACCCCCCGAACTGAAGAAAACATCTCTAAAGGTCTTTCCTATTCTTTTCAGCTTTTCTTTTTTGGATAAAAGAAAAGTCGGTGGCGACTCTTACTATCCGCACAATTGCTATCAGTTCTCCCACCGTGTTACTGATAGGAATCAAAATTATTAAACAAAATAGTACAATACAAACAAATGTAAAAGAATATAGAGAATGGGCCTGAAATGCAATAATTCAGGGGGATGCTGCAAGTAAGGTGATTTTAAGCCCAATATGAGGCTTGCTTGATCCTGTGGGCATCGATCTAGGGCGTCAACCATGAGCTTGCTTTCTAGAGCGTCTGATCTGGGTTTGTCGGGATCTGACAGTGATGATTGAGAGTGAATAGTTGATGCAACGGGACACCTGTACGGAAAGAACAAGCAACCACATGGTGGTTACAAGTGTCACCACCAGATTAGTGTTTTAATCCACATTAATTAACAAAACTAAAACTAGAATTTTAAAAAAGAGAAAAATATATCTTTATCTTCATCTTTTACACTCTCTCGGTTCTCTTTGTGTTATCCAAGCATAAACAACAAACGCAGGTTAGAAGATGGCTTCTTGAGATCTGTCGCGGTGGTGTCGGTGAATGTCTGCGGTGGCGATGATGAACTTATATGGTGAAGGATGACGGAGATCCCGTGACTTTCTTCGATCTCATTTTTTCTTATATCTTTCACTTTGTCTTTATCTCCTATTCTCTAATTCAAATCTTGATTTTGCAGATGATCAACGATGGAGCATAGATCTGGAAAGGAGTTTCAGAAACCCTACTACTCAGATATGATTTCCCTTGAGATTTATATTGAGATATTTCTGAGATCCTTGTGTCTGTAGTTACAAAATACTTTTCCTCTTCTTCTGTGTGATTCAGATCTTGCAATTTATATATTTTTTGAAGGGGTTTTTTGTGTATGGGAAGATGATGAAAACTTTTTAGGTTTTTGTGTTTGCTTGTTACAGCTGTTGTTATATCTCTGAACCGTATTTGATTTTTGAAATGTTTTGTGGTTTAGAAAGATGATGATAGTATTAGGGTTAGGGTTGTCACGTAGCTTCTGTGTTTCTCTGTGAACAATATTCTCTCCCTCGATTTCTCTGCCATGAATGTTTATATATTGTGAACTTAGGGTTTTTTTTATCTATTGTTTGGATCCCTTGATTTGATAACAGGCCTTCCATTTTGATATTGGGCTTTACAAATTCTGAACACTGTTATTGTTGACTCTTTGAACTTTGCTGCAGTCATTCGTTTCCTGAGCTGAGACGTGAAACTCTTTTTATGTCTTTACTGTGAACCAAACTTGTCTTTTGTGATTTGTAGTAAAGAAATCAGACCCATGATTATTCGATTGGAATCTGATTTTGTTATTGTGAAACAAAACAATATAAGGCTTTTGTTGGGCTTGGCACATGATTGAAATGATCCCTATATTTGATTCCTTCAAACAACCCCTGATGATGATTTTGAGAAGAGATTTGCTTAGGCGCTCCTTGATTGTCTCTTACTCCAAGCTAATGATGATTATACTAACCATTTCCTTTTCTTTTGTTTCATGTAATGGTTATGAGAAAAAGATGAAGAAGCTATGGCAAGGCAAGAAGAAAGGGATTTGTGGCTTGGCATGAAGCTTGGAGAAGGAAGCTTTGAGAGGAAACTTTGAAGAAATGAAGAATGGAGATCATTAGAATTTTATAGATTTTTTTTAGAGATTAAGAATCTTTCGATTTGCCTTGTTATTTTGTTAAGAACTTTGGAGGCTTTAAAGAATGCATGAAAGTCTTGTATTTTCCAACATTTTTTGATCTTAAGTCTTGTAGTTAAACAAACTTAAAAACAATGAAGTGTTCTTTTGTAAACGTTGTGGGAAACCATGTAGAAATGAATGAAATTATTCTTGAATATTGGGTAGAAAACACCATGAAACTTTGTAGAAATTGCATTTGTCATGAATTTGGCAAAATTTTGGGATAGTTAGATTTTGAAATTAAACTTGAATGATGGATGGTAAATTCGAATGGAATTCAAATCAAGACTTTGAATGAATATTCTAGGAGAATCTTGTAATCTTGAAATATTGATCTGCTTTCCATGTTTGAGGCAAGATAATTACCTGAAGGCATTTTGAAGGGAACTTTGAATGAAAGAATATGCCTTGCAATTTGAATTAGAACCATGCTTTATAAATCTTATCATTTGTTTCCAAAGAGATGAACAAATCTTTCGATCTCATATGCCTAAAGATGAACCTTAATCTCACTTAAGTCCACAAATCCAATTTAAATTGCATTTGAGCAACCAATTCCACTTCGACAAACGTAATACTAATGACCTCAGTCCAATAGGAAGAATTCCTAGCTCACCAAGAATTTACAACTCAATACCTAGCTTTAGCAATTCATGCTTTGCGGTTAAATAAGACATCTCAAATTGAAAACTAATGATTTTAAAACAATTTCCTTGAGGATGACTTTAGAAGATGATAAGGCTTTGAAGCATGAAATCCACTGGACTCAAACAAAAAAAATCCAAAATTAATCTTCTTTTCTCGCAGAATACATGTCTTCAAATAATTAAAGAGAAAGCTCAAGCTCGTCTCCTAAGCCTTGGTACTTGTATTTCAATCCAACCCAACACCAATACCCTGGAGAGTCCCCGGGGAAGGAAATGATACTTGGAGCATAGAAGAACATCTCTAATAGACCTCAGTTGATGATCGAAGGTGTATTGAGATAAAATTCAAGATGATAATGTTTTTCGAGATTTTGTTAAGAAAAAAGTCACATATTCAATAATAGACAACCCTACCACAAGAGCCCATAGATGGGAGAGACACGATTCAAGATCAAAATATCTGCAGTTTTAGTTCTCTGATGAAACAAAGGATCAGTGCGATATCCTGAGGCATAGAAAGCATGGGTAGCCAAAGCGATCAAAAACCCTAGGAGCACGAGGGGATATTTTGGAATGAAATGAGAGGGAGAGTTTTAGGGTACAACAACTTCCCCTGTTAAATCTTCTTAAACTTGAAAAGTTAGATTGGCGCGTCCGCCATTCGTGACAAGAAGGTATAACATGATTGAACACTTAAGTTCCCAGAAATTTGCACTCGCCTGTGCAAGAAGTAACATTGTTGGTTGATTATACCGAGAATGGGCTTAATAATACCATTTGGAGGGTGACAGAATATTTTCGGAGATGGGCTTATAGATGCCATCCAGAGGCGATGGAGAGTCATCGAAGATAGGCTTATAGATGACATATAAAATAATTGTTGAAAAGAGAACCAGACTAAGTATACGCCCGACTTTGTCTTTAGAAGATGTATTTAGAACGAGTCTACGTATGACTTCGTCCAGAAGAGTTTCAGAAGAAATCTACGCTTGATTTCACCTGTACCAGAAGATGTCTATGCACGACTTCAACTAGAAGAGATGTAGGAAGGAGTCTACACCCGACTTTTTCCATAAGAATATCAGAATAAAATATATGCTTGACCTTATCTGAACCAGAAGAGGTCTACGCCCAACTTCAATCATAAGAGGTATTGGAATGAATCTACGCCGAATTTTCCAATAGAATTTCAGAAGGAACCTACGCTTGATTTTGTCTTAATGATGTACTAGAAGATGTCTATGCCCTAACTCAACTAGAAAAGACGCTGGAATAAGTCTACGGCTGACTTTTTCCATAGAATATCAAAATAAAATCTACGCTTGATCTTATTTGAACCAGAAGATGTCTACACCCGAATTCAACCGGAAGACGTATCAGAATAAATCTATGCTTGATTTAATGTGAGCCAGAAGATGTTCACGCCTCTCTTTAACTGGGAGAAGTATCAGAATAAATCTATGCTCGAATTAATCTGTTCCAGAAGATGTCTGCGTCCACCTTTAACTGGGAAAGTATCACAATAAATATACGCTCGATTTAATCTGAGATAGAAAATGTATACTGAAAGCACTATCAGAATAAATCTACCCTTGATTTAATCTTAGCAAGAAGATGTCAACTGGCAGAAGTTTCAGAATAAATCTACGCTTGTTTAATCTGAGCCAGGAGATGTCTATGCTCGTTTTCAACTGGAAGAAGTATCATAATAAATCTATGCTTGATTTAATCTGAGCCATAAGATATATGCGTCCGTCTACAACAAGAAGAAGTATCAGAATAAATTTGTGCTTGATTTAATCTGAGTCAGAAGATGTCTACTGGAAGAAGTATCATAATAAATCTACACTTGATTTAACTTGAGCCAGAAGATGTCTATTGGAAGAAGTATAAGAGTAAATCTACGCTTGATTAAATCTGAGTACGAAGATGTCTATGCTCGTTTTCAACTGGAAGAAGTATCAAAATAAATCTATGATCAATTTTATCATATCTAGAAAGTGTCTACGACCGTCTTCACTTAAAGAAGTATCAGAATAGATCTACACTCGATCTAATCTGAGCTAGAATAACTCTATGCTTGATTTAATCTAAGCCAGAAGATGTTTTTCACCCGTTTTCAACTGGAAGAAGTATCAGAACAAATATATGCTTGATTTAATCTGAGCCAGAAGATGTTTACGACCGTCTTCAACTCGAAGAAATATCAGAATAAATCTATGCTTGATTTAATATGAGCCAGAAGGTGTATGTGTTTGACTTTAACTGGAAGAAGTATTAGAATAAATTTATGCTCGATTTAATCTGAGCCAGAAAATGTCTACAACTGATTTCAACTGGAAGAAGTATCAGAATAAATCTATGCTTAATTTAAACTGATCCATAAGCAATCTACGACCTTCTTCAACTGGAAGAAGTATCAGAATTTATCTATGCTCAATTTAATTTGAGCCAGAAGAGGTCTATGCTCGTCTTTAATTGGAAGAAGTATTAGAATAAATCTACGGTCGATTTAATCTGAGCCAGAAGATGTTTGTGGTTGTCTTTAACTGGAAGAAGTATCAGAATAAATCTACGCTTAATTTAGTCTGAGCCAGAGGATGTTTATGCTCGACTTCAACTGGAAGAAGTATCAGAATAAATCTACGCTTGATTTAATCTGAGCCAAAAGATGTCTACGCTTGTCTTTAACTGGGATAAGTATCAGAATAAATCTACGCTCGATATAATCTGAGCCAGAAGATGTATGCGTTCGTCTTTAACTAGGAGAAGTATTAGAATAAATCTACGCTCGATTTAATTTGAGCCAGAAGAGGTCTCTTTGAGAATGACCCTCTGAGAAAATTTCTGAAATAGCCCTTTGTCAGATGTAGCCTTTGTGAAGACTTTCGGGTCATATAAGTAGTTGATGATGTTTGTCTGTTGATTTCTCTTTCAGTATATTTGTTTGGGAAAAATAAATCCTTGATTGTTGTTGGGGATGAAGAGTATGTGTATCTTCGATCTTGATGGGTATTCCTGTTTTCTGTTTGAGGATACTCCGCTGGAGAATGTTGATTCATTTTTTAAGGAGAAGAGTTCAAGAACATTGGTTGTTCACTGCTCTACTAGGGATCTAAGTTCATATATACCTTGACTGGGGATATAAGAGATGGATAAAATTTTAAGACGCTGTATGACAGAGCTTCCAATATGGATGCTGACTCGTCTGGAGAGAGTAAGTTTGAACGATATTTCATCCAGTTTCAGATTTAGTAGCAACACTTTGGGGATAGCAACCTAGACTAACCTTTGCTTGAAAAAGGGATTTTTCCTGTGATTTGCAGTAGTTAGAAGAATAGACTCATGCTGGGGAGACTGTAATTTTTGGGGAAATAAACCCGGTTGGGGAAATAAATTTGGTTGGGGAAATAAACCCTGTTAGGGAAATAAACCCTAAAACTGTTGGAGAAACACTTTGTTAAGGAATGCTCCTGCTGAGGAAATGAGCTCTATTGGAGAAGATAATTTTGCAGGGGATATCATAGTTTTGGAGAAATAACTTAATTGAGGAAGAGAATTTCTGTGAACCGTGTTGATGATATAATCTCCAACGAGGATTGGGATTCTGTAGGTTAGTGATATTGTCGGGGGAAATATCACACTCCTTTGTCTGCTGCTAGGGGGATCTGCTGGTGAGTATGATTAGGTTAAAACCTGAGAGATGCCCTAATTTCTGTCTTGAAGTCATATTAGACTTGCGGGGAATGTATCTCTGTTAAAGATGAGCTTGTGCAGATTACTATATGGGGATAATCCTATGGTGGAGGTGGATGACTTGAATATCATCTCATCTTCTAGAGTCCTTGATAATTGATGATCAGGGTGATAAGTCTTCTACTGATAGACAAGTGATGAGATAACGGGACATAGTCGTACACTTTAATCCCTAACTTTTTCCTAGACTGTCCTTTCAGATTTTCAGTCCACCGGGATAACCTTTTTTCCCAAGCCGCCTTTTCAGGTTTTTGACTTGCCGGGTGTACAATATTTATGTATATATATCCCTAATTTTTACCCGGACCCTTTTGATTCGGTGGGATGCCATTATATTTTCCTAGGCATGTCAACCTAGCGGGTCTCTTTTATGCATAATATCTTCCGACTATGTCCGTGTTCACAGGGTGAGGAGAATTGTCACCGTCCAAAGTAGTAATTGTTGTAGCACTGCTAAAAAATGTTTTCTTGATTATACGTGACCCTTTTCTAGGATTCATGTTCAATGCCTCAAGTGATTCAGATGGGGATTTTCCCCTGGCTATTCAACACTTTATTCAACACTTTTGAGAGATTCTTGGAATCTTGACTTGACTGCCACATATGAGATAGATAATAACATGCCATGCCCCTTGATTATGGAAGGTTTTTATTGGAAGTGTCTTTCTTTTTGGCCCATCCTTTGAAGTAATTTTGTCCAGTGTGAGGATTTATGTTCATTGAGTATTTTTCGTGTGAATTTCTCTACTGTCGAATAATTAGTTATATTCAAACATCGGTATTTAAAAATGCAAAGCTTATGCCTGTCTTGAAGTTTTTGAAAATGCATTTTTAATAAACAATGGAATTTCGTAAGAATGTGAATTGAACTCAGTGTTTATAGTAAGCCTTACAAGAGTCAGGATACCATTTGTAACAATATGCTTTCTAACCAACCTATACTTCAGTTAGGACTTTTAATGGTTGTAACGTGGCCTGGTTCATGGTTTAAGAAACAAAGGATAAAGGCTCAAACTTTATTTGTACCCGACCCAATCTTCGTGATGTTCTTCAACCTTATACTCAGTTAATTATGCGTTTGGATTCCAATTGAGTCTATAATTATATTTTGGTGATGTTTCGAATACTGGAAGTTTATTTGAGAAGGAAGTGATTTTTGTAACATTTTATTTTTGTTTAGGATTTGTAGAGACCTCTTTTTGACTTTATTATCCCTAATTTTTACCTGACTATTTTGTTTAAGATTACAGTCAGCGGGATGCCCCTATTTTTTTAAGTCTCCTTCATATGTTTTGACTTAGTGGACTCTTCTTTTGAAAGGTAATGACTGCCTATTTTATGGGGAACCATAACTGTCTTTTGATTTGGAAGGACGTCTTTGATACTATTTGTTATGTACAAAGTGAAAGCTTGCAACTGAATGTGCATTTTAATTAACTGAGAACTTACCCTGCCCCAAGTTATGATTAGGGTTTTAATTTGCGTGAAAAAGAAAACTCCTACTGCTTAGGCTGAAAGGGGTTGACTAGGGACTATCTTCCTTATAAATCGACTGTTTAGGATTTGAAACAACGCATGTTATCGTCAATAACGTCTGTTCAAAATCATACTGTACAACTTATGGTATCAATTTCGTCATCCTCCCTCTAAAAGCTTATAGCTTTTAGCAAGAGTTGAATCTCACGAAATGGAAGTAAAAAGCATAAGTTTAGTATAGCAAAATTGAATGGATTGATTCAAGACAAACATATGCAATGCATTAATGGGAAGAACCAAAGTTTGACATGACATTAACTGTTTGAACCAAGAGAAATTACAAATAAAAAATTCAAATGATCTTAAAGCTCCTTCGCCTAAAATTTTCTCTTCAGATGGTGTGCCTTGCAGTTTCGGTATTTGAAGGATGATAAAAAAAACTCAATCTGACCGTCTTTTGTGAATTCTAACATTCCTTCATAGATCAAGTCTTGTATCTTATATTTCAAAATTCAACAGCTATCGGTATCATGCCCCAGACTGTTGGAGTGATATGCACACCTTGCATCAGGATTGTAGCCATGAGCGGAAGTATTGGGATTCTGAGGAGGATCCTTCAATGTGACTGAATTAATCTTCGACATGTGTTGCAAATCTTGTGGCATAGGCATGTTGAGCTTGGTATATTGTCTTTTGGATGTATCCTGCTTATGCAGACTACCCTGTTGTTATTGGCGAGTCCGTTGTTGGGCTTACAATGTAGTAGCAATCTAGAAAGGCCTACTTTCAACCAAGCCAACTTCCTGTCTTATCAGAGGTTGATTTATGATATGATTCCCCATTCCAACCGTTCGTCCCATACGGTTGTATTCGTCCTGATGAAGTTTTCTAATGAGAATTCTCAACTCTTCTTGTTTCTGAGCTAAACTTTGGATAAGAGCCATATGACCCATCATCTAAATTCTCATATTTTCAATCTCAGTTACCAATTGTTCCAACTATTCCTCCTTGTTGTCTTTAGGATTCTTGGTGAGGAATGCTTTCAGTTCCTCCTGCCCCTTGGATAAGCTTAGGAACATCTCCTGGAAGTGTGCATTTTCGGCTTGGAGACCTCTAACGGTCTGTTTGAGAGCCATTACTCTGCTGAAATAAATGGCGAGACAATGAGAAACCTGTCTTGAGAACTACCTGTTATGTAATGACATGCATGATATGTAGATTCAATGTTTTCAAGGATCTCGTATCATAAATAAAAAGTGAATTGTTAGAAGTTGTTGCAGGTTTTATTGAAGAACTTCGCGTCATTAAATGTCCTTCTATAAGAATCAAGCTCACCATGTCGAGTGGGTCCTAGCCTTTGACTCAAGATAACGTACTTCGGTCTTTGACGGAATTGGTTAGAGAAAATAAATCCCCTTTCCCCCTCCAAGAAGTCAATTCATTATACTTTGACGACATTTGGTAGGAGGAAAATAAATCCTCCTGCCGCTTGCTAGACTTCTTGTTCATGATAACCTGCATCACAGGCCCTTGAGATCCTTGAAATGGTCAGCGAAAATGATATGGTATGATGTTATGATGTCTATGCTATGCACCAAGCAAAAGTATAAGGTGATGAAAACAAGTAAGTCTTGCAAGAAGTCCAAGTTATTGGATAATGAATACAAATAAGTCCTGCAAGGAATTCATGTCGTTTATATAATGAATGAAAACGAGCCCTGTAAGGAGTTCAAGTTGTTAGAAAATGAATGTAGACAAGTCACACAAGTAGCCTTAGATTTAAAGGCTTTCCTTGAGTTTGTAGGTAAGTACCCTCTTTAGTTTCAGTTGGCTTAACCTTTTCTAAGAATAGTAACCGGGTTCTAGGAGTCTCATATCACTGATCTTTCTCTCAGACATTGTTTCAGCACAACATCTGATTTGCGACCGAAATATTCCTAGAGTTTGATCTCAATGAGTGTAGTATCGAGTATCAACCAACTTTATTCTGCACCAAAGACGACCATCTCACTACTTTCTAATGGCTAAGTTGGTCAATTAAGGTTCTAAGGTCAGTTAGTGCTTTTGACACCACGTGGCAACCCAACATTCTCCTTGACTAACTCAAGGGACACCGATACCAACCAAGTTGTCGCACTAACATAGACATTGCTTCAACCATATCAATATACGCCGTACAGTTTCCACAATTTACTGCTGCTTACCTAAAATGCCCCCAGATCCGGGTATAGGATTTATATAAAAATAAACCCGAGTAAAACCAAAAATATAAAGCATACAAGGCAAACAAGTAAAGCAATAAAGGTGATCCATCTCTAAAGGTAACCCCACTTTTAGTTTTCCCCAACAGAGTCTCCAGTTTTGTAATACGGTGGGAACACTGACTTTTTGTTTTGTGTTTTATCGCAAATGTTGCAGATAGTAAGAGTTGCCACCGACTTTTCTTTTAACCAATAAAGGAAAGGGTGAAAAGAACAGGAAATACCTTTGAGAATTTTATGAGTTCGGGGGGTAGGTTATGAAAAGGGAAGATGTTAGCACCCTTTTCATCCGTAGTTATCTACGGGCTCTTAATCGCTAGCTCACTTTTTAGAAATGCTTTGTGCTTGCGTATGTTTGAAAATATTTTGAAAATGCCTAAGTGCGGAAATTTTGTAATGATTCTCGTATCATTGAGAGTGTATAGAAAATGTTTATTTTGAAACTATTTGTTGAAAAAAGTGTCGTATGTAGAAATGTTTTGAAGGTGCCAATGTAAGGCAATATACTTTATAATAACCCTTGTATCAGTCCTCAAGAGTGTTTATAAAGCGCTTTGAAAGTGGTTTTTTTAAAAGTGTGAGGTGTGAAAATTGTTTTAGTTTGTGAGCAAACATTATGAGCAAGCTACCTACTCAATGGTCTTTCATTTTTTACCTTCTCCTTTGGATAATGCTATCCTACCTTTAGTTAGTAGGAATCCCTATCGTTGGATGTGAGGGACAGACATGGGTCATCGTACAGTCATAAAGGCAACTTGTAGGATGCTTTATAAATTTTCATAAGGGACTAAGATCGTTTACCAAAAGTAGCATCAAAGGGTCATCGAGGGACTACGATCTTTTAACTGAGGGTCTTTGCTAAAGCGTCCCAGATTCAAGGGACATGATTGTTTTATCTGAAGGCAACAAGTGAGGTTACCCTAGAGGTGCGTGTGTGAAAAGTGTTTTGTTTTCAGTTAATTTGTCTTGATTTATGGTTATCTAGTTTTTTATTTTAGATCTTGCCATACACGCCTAATTACTATGCAATAAAAATGAAAAGCGATAAAATAAGGCAAATAGAGTTTTACGCTATTACAAGGCTTTGGGAATGGGGGTACATGTTTATGAATGAGGATGTATCGAATCGAAAGTTCGATAAAAAGTTTAAATAAACAATCAATACAACCCAATTGAATTAAAAATAAACGATTAATTAAACTAAAACAATCTATTTAATAAAATTAATTAGCAAAATAATTAATAATATAAAAATAATATTTTTTAGTTTAATTATTTAGTTAAAAAGTGTTGATATATATAGATAGAATGGGCCTGAAATGCAGTAATTCAGTGGGGTGTTGCAAGCAAGGCGAGTTCAAGCCTAGTATAAGGTTTGCTTGATCCCGTGGGCATCGATCCAGGGAGTCCACCATGAGCTTGCGTTCTAGAGCATCTGATTTGGGTTTGTGGGGATTTGACGGTGATTATTGAGAGTGCATAGATGATCCAACAAGACACATGCACAAAATCAACAAACAACCACAATGGTGGTGACAAGTGTCACAGCCAGATTAGTGTTTTAATCCATATTAATTAACAAAAATAAAACTAAAACTAGAATTTAACATAAGAGAAAAATATATCTCTCTCTTAATCTTTTACGCTCTTTCAGTTCTCTCTATGTTATCCTAGCATAAACAACTAATGGAAGTTAAAGGATGGCGGCTTGAGATCTACCACGATGGTGTTGATGAATGTCCTTGGTGGCAATGATGAGTTCCTTCCGCGGAGGATGGCGGCGATGCCATGACTTGCTCCGATCTCAATTTTTATTACATCTTTTGCTTCGTCTTTATCTCCTCTTCTCTAATCCGACGCTTGATTTTGTAGATGATCAACGATGGAGCATAGATCTGGAAGGGAGGTTTAGAAACCCTAGGACTCATATGAAATTTCCCTTGATATTTCTGGTGAGATCTTTCAGAGATCCTTGCATTGGTAGTTACAATATACTTTTCCTCTTCTTCTTCTTCTGTGTGATTAAGATCTTGCGATTTCTATATTTTCTGAAGGGGTTATTTGTGTATGGGAAGATGATGAAAACTTTTTAGGGTGTTGTGTTTGCTTGTTACGGCTGTTGTTATATTTGTGAACCGTATTTGATTTCTGAAAAGTTTTTGTGGTTCAGGAATATGATGATAGTATTAGGGTTAGGGTTATTGCGTAGCTTCTTTGTTTCTCTGTGAGCAGTATTCTCTCCCTCGATTTATTTTCCATGAATATTTATATACTGTGAACTTTGGGTTTTTGTTATCTATTATTTGGATCCCTTGATTTGATAACATGACTTCGATTTTTCTATTGGGCTTTACAAATTATGATTATTGTTATTGCAGTCATTCATTTGTTGAGCTGAGATGTGAAACTCTTTTTACTGACATTACTGTAAAACAAACTTGTCTTTTGTGATTTGTAGTAAAGAAATCAGGCACATGATTATTCACTTGAAATATGAATTTGTTATTGTGAAACAAAACAATATGAGGCTTTTGTTGGGCTTGGCACATGATTGAAATGATCCCTATATTTGATTCCTTCAAACAACCCTTAATGATGATTTTGAGAAGAAATTTGCTTAGACGATCCTTGATTGTCTCTTACTCCAGACTAATGATGATTATACTAACCATTACCTTTTCTTTTGTTTCATGTAATGGTTATGAGAAAAAGATGAAGAAGTTATGGAAAGGCAAGAAGAAATGGATTTGTGGCCCGGCATGAAGCTTGGTGAAGGAAGCTTTGAGAGGAAACTTTGAATAAATGAAGAATGAAGATCATTATAATTTTATATATTTTTTTAGAGCTTAAGAATCTTTCGGTTTTCCTTGTTATTTTGTTAAGAACTTTGGAGGCTTTATAGAATGCATGAAAGTCTTATATTTTCCAACATTTTTTGATCTTAAGTCTTGTATATAAACTAATTTAAAAACAATTAAATGTTCTTTTGTAAACCTTGTGGTAAATCATGTAGAAATGAATGAAATTATTCTTGAATGTTTGGTAGAAAACACCACGAAACTTTGTAGAATTTGCATTTGTCATGAATTTGGCAGAATTTTGGGATAGTTAGATTTTGAAATTAAACTTGAATGATGGATGGTTAATTCAATGGAATTCAACTCAAGACTTTGAATGAATATTCTAGATGAATCTTGCAATCTTGAAATATTGATCTTCTTGCCATGTTTGAGGAAAGATAATTACTTGAAGGCATTTTGAATGGAACTTTGAATGAAATAATATGCCTTGCAATTTGAATTATAACCATGCTTTGTAAATCTTGTCACTTATTTCCAAAGAGATGAACAATTCTTTCGATCTCGTATTCCTAAAAATGAACCTTAATCTCACTTAAGTCCATAAATCCGAATTAAATTGCAATCGAATAACCAAATCCACTTCGACAAACACAAGACTAATGACCTTAGTCCCATAGGTTGAATTCCTCGCTCACCAAGCATTTACAACTAAATACCATGCTTTCAAAATTCATGCTTTGCGGTTAAATAAGACATCTCTAACTGAAAACCAATGATTCTAAAACAACTGCCTTGAGGATGACTTTAAAAGATGATAAGGATTTGATGCATGAAATCCACTAGACTAAAACCAAAAATCCAAAATTAATCTTCTTTTCTCGCAGAAACCATGTCTTCAATCAAATCAAGAGAAACCTCAAGCTCGTCTCCTAATTCATGGTACTTGTATTTCAATCTAACCCAACACCAATGCCGTGGAGAGTCCTCGGGGATTGAAATGATACTTAGAGCATAGAAGAACATTTCTAATAGACCTGAATTGATGATCGAAGGTGTATTGAGATGAAATTCAGGATGATAATGTTTTTCAAGATTTTGTTAAGAAAGACATCATAGATTCAATAATCAAGAACCCTAGCACAAGAGCCAATAGATGGGAGAGACATGGTTCAAGATCAAAATACATGCAGTTCTAGGTCTCTGATGAAACAAAGAATCAGTGTGATATCTTGAGGCCTAGAAAGCCTGGGTAGCCTAAAGCAATCGAAAACCCTAGGAGCATGAGGAGATATTTTTGAATTAAATGAGAGGGAAAATTTTAGGGTACAACAGGTGCCCCTGTTTAATCTTCTTAAACCTGAAAAGTTAGATTGGCGCCTTCGCCATTCGTGACTTGAAGGTAGAAGATGATTGAACACTTAAGTGCCCAGAAATTTGCACTCGCCTATGCAAGAAGTAACTTTGTTGGTTGATTATACCGGGAACGGGCTTAAAGATGCCATTTGGAGAGTGATGGAATATTGTCAGAGATGGGCTTATAGATGCCATCTAGAGGTGATGCTGAGACGTCAGAGATGGGCTTATAGATGCCATCAAGGATAAGAATCGGACTAAGTCTACACCCGAATTTGTCTTTATAAGATGTATTTAGAATGAGTCTACGCTTGACTTCGTCCAGAAGAGTTTCAGAATAAATCTACGCTTGATTTCATTTGTACCAAAAGATGTCTACGCCCGGCTTCCACTATAAGAGATGTTGGAAGGAGTCTATGTCTGACTTTTTCAACAAGAATATTAGAATAAAATATACGCTTGACCTTTTAAAAACCAGAAGATGTCTACGCCCGACCTCAACCAGAATAGGTATTGGAATGAATCTATGCCCGATTTTCCAAAAAAAAATTCAGAAGGAATCTACGCTTGATTTTGTCTGAATGATGTACTAGAAGATGTCTACGCCCGACTTCAACTAGAAAAGATGCTGGCAAAAGCTTTATGGCCCGGTGCCTTGCCCGAGGCACCTTGGCTTTGCTTGTGAGGGCTTATTATTTGGCATTTCATATATCATTAGTAAAGCATTGGACGTTTCTTGCATTACAAATTTTGCGCTCTTTGTTTTTCTTTTCTGTTTCTCACTTTATCAAAACAACTATTTTCTTACACACACTCACGTATCATACTGCAGATCCATGTCCACTCTGGATCCCATTGATAACGACTCTGCTACTGCCAGTTATGACTTCGAAAATCCGATCGACCAAGCCGAGGACGAAGGTGAGGATGATTGTGAGGTTCTTGGAGAACTTGCTAGATTGTTACTGCGGGAAGAAATGGCCATACAGCCTCATGAAGAGCTAGTTGAATCACTAAATTTGGGAAAAGAGGAGGACATGAAAGAGGTTAAAATAGGGAAGAATCTAGAGCCTAGTGTCAAACAACGGTTAATACAGATGCTACACAACTATGTTGAGATCTTCGCCTGGTCCTATGAAGATATGCCTGGGTTGGACACTGATATTATGGTACATTACCTGCCGAGAAAAGAAGGCTTCCCTCTAATAAAGCAGAAGGTCCGTCGTATGTGCCCTAAAATGTCAGAGAAAATCAAAGCAGAGGTCATGAAACAGTTCGACGCAGGATTCTTGGTTGTCACTTCTTATCCGCAGTGGTTTGCCAACGTCGTCCCGGTACCTAAGAAGGATGGTAAGGTATGGATGTGTGTGGACTATAGAGATCTGAACAGGGCAAGACCCAAGGATGACTTCCCACTTCCTCACATTGATGTTCTAGTCGATAACACCGTGCAGCATAAGATCTTCTCCTTCATGGATGGTTTTTTTGGCTACAACCATATCAAGATGGCTCCTGAAGACATGGAGAAGACAACCTTCGTTATGCAGTGGGGAACCTTCTCTTATAAGGTAATGCCTTTTGGGTTGAAGAATGTCGGGGCAACTTATCAGCGCGCCATGGTCGCTTTGTTCCATGATATGATTCACCATGAGATCGAGGTTTATGTTGATGACATGATAGCTAGGTCCCAGACTGAGGAAGAGCACCTTGATCATCTCCAGAAACTATTTGATATAATCTGAGGTTGAATCCAAACAAGTGCACCTTCGGGGTAAGATCTGGTAAACTTCTGGGTTTCATCGTCAGTGGCAAAGGTATTCTAGTAGACCCTACAAAGGTAAAAGCCATACAAGAGATGCCAGTCCCTCACACAGAGAAGGAAGTTAGAGGTTTCTTGGGACGTCTAAATTACATCGCCAGGTTCATTTCACATCTGATTGCCACTTATGAGCCAATCTTCAAGCTGCTGAAGAAAGATCAAGTGGTAAAGTGGAATGATGAATGCCAGACCGCTTTCGAAAGAATTAAGGAATACCTTCAAGAACCACCAATTCTGATGCCTCCAGTTGAAGGAAGACCTTTGATATTATATCTGACAGTGCTAGACATTTCAATGGGGTGTGTGCTGGGGCAACATGACGAGTCTGGTCGAAAAGAGCATGCAATTTACCACCTTATCAAAAAGTTTACCGATTGTGAGACCCGATACTCATTGCTCGAGAAAACTTGCTGCACTTTAGCATGGGCTGCTCGCCAACTAAGACAGTATATGCTGACTCACACTACCTTGTTGATATCAAAGATGGATCCGATCAAGTATATTTTCGAGAAGCCCGCTCTCTCCGGAAGAATAGCAAGATGGCAGATGATCTTAACCGAGTACGAAATCCAATACACAACCCAAAAAGCAATCAAGGGGAGTGTATTGGCGGATCATTTGGCGCATCAGACCGTGGATGACTACCAGTCCATGAATTTCGAGTTCCCGGATGAAAATATCATGTTGGTAACCGACTGCGAAGAACCTGGGCCGGATGAAGGACCCGAGGAGGGATCCCGATGGTCTATGTATTTTGATGGAGCCTCGAACGCATTGAGTAATGGCATTGGCACCACACTTATATCTCCTGAGAGTTATCATACTCCATTCACCGCCCGATTGTGTTTTAACTACACCAACAACATGGCAGAGTATGAAGCGTGTACCATGGGTCTTCGAGCTGCTATTGACCTGAGGATTAAGTTCTTGAGTGTATTCGGGGATTCCGCTCTAGTGATAAGCCAGATCAAAGGCGAGTGGGATACGAAGCACCCGAATCTTATTCCTTACAAAGAGTATGTACTAACATTGCTCCCACACTTTGAGGGGATAACCTTTGAACATTTCCCAAGAGAGGAGAATCAGCTGGCGGACGCACTAGCTACTATGTCTTATATGTTCAAAATCAGGTGGGACAATGAAGCTCCCCAAATTACCATTGAGAGGTTGAAGAACCCGCACATTGCTGTGACATTGAGACTGAAAAGGCAGCAGATAAGCCTTGGTTTCACGAGGTAAAGAGGTATCTTAAGGCTCAAGAATACCCTGAGGGGGCATCTGTCAATGATAAGAAGTTTTTGAGAAGGTTCGTTGCAAAGTTCTTCATCAGTAATGGAATTCTCTATAAGCGTAACCACAATTCAACCTTAGTGCAGTGTGTAGACAAGAGCGGGGCAGAAAGAATCATGGCAAAATTACAGGAAGGTACCTTCGGAACTCATTCCAGTGGACATGCTATGGCGAAGAAAATCCTACGGGAAGGTTATTATTGGTCCACTATGGAAGCCGATTGGTATCACACTCTCGAATCTGTCATAAGTGTCGAGTCTATGCTGACAAGATGCATGTACCTCCGGTTCCCCTGAATGTTTTAACGGCTCCTTGGCCCTTTATGATGTGGGGCATCAACATGATTGGAGAGATCAGACCTACTGCATCTAACGGGCATCATTTCATTCTTGTAGCAATTTATTACTTTACAAAGTGGGTTGAGGCAGCTTCGTTTGCTACATTAACCAAGAATGTCGTAGTGTCATTCATCCGACACAATCTGATTTGTCGATATGGTGTACCAGAGAGGATTATTACTGACAATGGTACAAATCTCAATAACATAATGATTACCGAGCTCTACAAACAGTTCAAGATTCAGCATCACAACTCTTCTCCCTACCGGCCGAAGATGAATGGGGCCGTTGAAGCGGCTAACAAGAACATCAAGAAGATTGTGCAGAAGATGACGGTGACATACAAAGACTGGCACGAGATGTTACCATTCGCTCTTCATGGGTACCGTACCTCTGCACGGACATCGACAGGGGCAACACCCTATTCGTTGGTATATGGTATGGAGGCAGTACTACCCATCGAGGTCCAGATACCCTATCTTAGGATTATGAAGGATGCGGGTTTGAATGAAGACGACTGGATCCAAACCCGGCTTGATCATCTGAATCTAATTGATGAAAAGAGACTTACTGCTATTTGTCATGGTCAGACGTATCAAAAGTGAATGATCAAGGCTTTTAACAAGAAAGTCAGGCGCCAGGAATATCAAGTCGAGGATCTAGTGATCAAATGCATCATACTACCGCAAGGTGATCCCAGGGGAAAATGGACCCCTACTTACGAAGGGCCATTTGTGGTTAAGAACATTTTCTCGGGAGGAGCTATGATTTTAACCACCATGGATGGTGACGACCTTCCTCACCCTATCAATGCAGACATAGTGAAAAGATACTGCGCATAATCAAAGACCCACTAGGTTGACTGGCCTAGGAAAAAATAAGGGCTTCCCGGCGAACCAAAAGGGTTCGGGAAAAAGTAAGGGATGAAAATGAAAAAAAAAGGTACACCCGACAAGTCGAAAACCTGAAAAGGCGACTTGGGAAAAAAAGGGTATCCCGTTGGACTGAAAACCCGAAAGGGCGGTCCAGGCAAAAATGAGGGATTAAAGCGTAACACTATGTCTCATGGGATCATCTTGCAATCAGACGTCGGTATCGACTATCAAGCTCGGACAGTGCCAATCAATCTGATCCACCTTCGACCAAGCAGCAAAGTGATGAGACGCTTGAAGATATAAAGGCAATAACAGAGTTGGAACCCAATAGAATTATTTCACATAGATGTTTTTCTTTCTTTTACACAAATTGTATAATTTCTGTCTTTCGGTGGTGTTCTCTTACTAGGACGTCAGCCTCTTTGTACAAAACGCCTATTACAGGCCAACTTCAAAGTCAATACAATTCATTTTCACAAGAAATAATTTGTTTTCTTTTTCCTGTTTTGTTTTGCAAGAACGTCCAATGATTTATTTTTGATATATGCATTTGAAAATAATGGCTGCTCATAAGGATTTACATAAGAAACAAAAGACAATTACTCGTAATTCAAGAAACAGGGAAAACAAGAAGTGCCCAAACCTTACAGTTACTCTTCCCATCAGGTACCGAGATAGAGCCAACTTGAGAACAGGAGTAGTGGTAGATACACTCCCCACAGAGTAAAAAGTATCCAAAAATAGTAATGATAGCTTTCCCGAAAAGGATATAACTCTCCCTTACTGAAGTTCGCAATCGCAAGTGAGTTAGTAAGTTTTGCCCCAAGCAGAGTTTATTTCTCTCACAAGCAGAAATTCAATCTCCAACATAATTCATCATCACCAGTAACAGTAATTCATCCTCAGCTGAGTTATTTCTCCAAGTCAGCAGATCTCTCAACAGAGTATCTCCTCTCCAACAGAGTTATTCCTCGCAGAGTTATCCTCAGACAGAGTCTCGTCCGGCAGAATACTTACCAGACAAGGGGAAAATCCCCAGCATAGTCATCTTTGTTCACCATCCCCGACAGAGGTGGAGGAACTTTAGTTTTCATAGCAATTAGGGATTTATTTTCCCAGATTTAAATTATCACGTCAGCATTTCATGTCCATACATCATGACATGTGCATACATCACATATAACATAGTCTCATTTATTTTGAGAACGTCATTATACAATGCATCTCATGCATTGCATATAACTAACCATGTATTCCTTTCAGAAAAGACATTATTATCAACAATTTCCAGCAAATCCATGATCCACACACAAAGCTAAACAGAGTAATCATCGGCAACAAATACAACCCTACTATCCAGGTTCCTTCTCACAGCCCTACTATCCAGGCTTTCATATCGAAGTAACCCTACTATCCAGGTTCCTTCTCACAGCCCTACTATCCAGGATTTCATATCGAAGTGACCCTACTATCCAGGTTCCTTATCACAACCCTACTATCCAGGCTTTCATATCGAAGTAACCCTACTATTCAGGTTCCTTCTCACAACCCTACTATCCAGGCTTTCATATCGAAGTAACCCTACTATCCAGGTTCCTTCTCACAACCCTACTATCCAGGCTTTCATATCGAAGTAACCCTACTATCCAGGTTCCTTTCAACAACCCTACTATCCAGGCTTTCATACCGAAGTAACCCTACTATCCAGGTTCCTTCTCACAGCCCTACTATCCAGGCTTTCATACCGAAGTAACCCTACTATCCAGGTTCCTTCTCACATCCCTACTATCCAGGCTTTCATATCGAAGTAACCCTACTATCCAGGTTCCTTCTCACAGCCCTACTATCCATGCTTTCATATCGAAGTAACCCTACGATGCAGGTTCCTACTCATAACCTTACTATCCGGGTTCTTTCTATCTTATGCCCAGACCTCAGTCCACAACACTGTAAGACCGGGACCCAATCAAACACAATTGAGTTCGTATTTCCCCAGAAAGTCGCGGTGCATCATATACCCCGACCAAACACACAGTTTACCTCCACTTCCCAAACCAGAATTATTCCCCAGTAGAGCAGTGGACAACTGAAGCTTCTACAACTCTATTTCTCTCAAGACAGAGACCAGCGTTCCCCAGCGAAGTCTACCTTAACAATAGGTATACGGGTCCTCGCAAAGGAATCTCTTATGCGATCCACACTTATTCGGATGGCATCTTTAAACCCATCTCCGACAATTCACTATCAACTACCAAATGGCACCTATAAGCCCATTCACGATATCACAAATCAAGTATCACTTCATGCGAGTGCAAATTTCTGGGCACTCTAGTGTTCAATCATCTTCCACCTTCAGATCACGAAAGGCAGACCAGCCAATCTACATCTTCAAGTTTAAGAAGATTGAACAGGGGCAGTTGTTGTACCCCAAAATTTTCCCTCCTATATTTCTCAACAAATGTCATGTGAGGTCCTCAAATTGCTCAAAGGAATTCAAGAGCTGACCATACAAACTCTCTCCTAAGGAAGTCTACCTCAAATTAGGGTTTCATTTTTCATCAAGATATATGAACCACAAAGGACTCAAATGCTCACCATTGTCCTAATATTTTCTCAATATCATCCATGTCAAGTTCAAGCCTTGCAAAAGAAGTTTGCTCAGTCAATTGCTCAAAGGCCTAAAAATCGACTGTGCTAGGTCAAAAGTCAATTGTGGCTCACATACAGTCAAACATCAAGATTTTTGGTCAACATCATCATTTTTAAGTATAATTCATCATTTGATCAAGGGTTGATCATGATTCATAAAGGATTTCTCACAATTCATCAAAACACAAAAGTTGCTAAATTAGGGTTTTACAGGAAAAGTCAACTCAACTTTGACCAAGCATAACTTTCTCATACTTTATCAAAAATGACCCATCCTAATCTCATTTTGAAGAGGATGCAATTCCCTACAATTCATCTTCAGTTCCCAAGTTCAAAATATGCACTCATAAGAAGATATGAATTTGGACATTATAGGTCATTTTGAAAAGTCAACAAAAACACCTTTTGGGTCAAGGCTTCATACATGAACATGGAAGACTCAATTGAGATAATACTAAAAGGGTTGCTTAGAGGACATCCTAAACTTTCTAAAAAGTCCAAGAACACCTCTCTAGGGTCAAAATTAAGAGAGTTATGCATTGGCCAAGTTGACCTTTTTTGCAAAATTGCCAAAAGTCAAATATGCTTAAATTTGCATCTTTTACTAAATGGGCCCAACTTTTTATGCTTGCATCTCATTCCTAACATAGTCCACGACCTATGGGACCCTCCATGCTTTATTTATTCATTTATTTAGTTTACTTTTATTTTTATTCATTTAAAATTCAAATAAAATCAAATAAATCCTAATAAATCATATATTGTATTTTAGGGATGATTTTTGCACTAAAAGAAGATCTAATATGCTGTTAATTGAAGATCAACTCGTACAAGGTCAATTTGGTTTGAAAAAGATTGGATTTGAGCAAAATTGGAATGGAATCATATGCCATAAAAGATCAAATCAAATCTCTATGATGAGCAAGATTGAGGTCGTTTTTGTTGACCTAATAGTTTGTATTACATATACATAAGAAGACCAAGGCATAAGGGGGTTAGAAGCAGTGGTGCAGAGGTGAAACAAAACTCAAAAAATTGCAAGAAAAGTTGTGATTCAATTTCCACATTAGAGGCCAATTCATACCATTCTCACGACACCAAAAAGTTCTTGGACATCTCCAGAAGGAATTCCAACCATTTGCAAGCTCTCTCACACCTGGAATTGTGAGATATAGGTATCATGACTTGCTTCCAAATTCAAATTCGGTTTCATTGATTTACTCATCCATTGCATATTTTGATGATATATTCGTGTTTTTCATTGAGTTTGCAAACTATTGTTACCATTTAATTGCATTTCTAACGCCTGTACAGGAAGTTCCCATAGCTAGGGTTTTGTGTTCTTGATTAGGGCTTTGCAGGATAGGCAAATTTGAGTATTGATTCTTGTACCATGAGACTCATGAGGATGAAACGAGTAGAATGGTACCAGCCATGGCCATTTATCTTGAGCGCACACAATTTTGGAGATGGACAGGGATATACCTACAGCCAGTGTCTGTAGGTAAAAGTTTCTTTAACTAAAACGACGGTTGGGAGGTAGACGATGATTTGCGTCATCCCTTGGTTGGGCCATTTGAATTTAGTTCTCTTTTCATTGTTATCCATATATTATCTTTTGTTTTTATCATATATACAAATAACACATACAACGCAGATGGTAAGTGTGCCATGGAAAATGCCTAAGGACATGGGTTCGATTCCCAGGTCCCAACCTTCACTCCTAACATTTTTTAATAGGTAATCCAACGCTTTGCAAGTCAAGATGCCCATCGTGTACCATCAGGATTTGGCCCTCCAATTCATCAATGCCCCCAGATCAACATACCACCATGGGAGGACCACTATGCGTCTCAGTCAAGCGTGCACACTGGATTGGGGCAAAGTCAAACAGGCCTCTGGCCATTTGGGCCCAGGAATTTATATTCCAACCCCCCTCAATTGCTAATACAGGCTCATTTACTAACTTTTCTTTATTTCTTTTTCTCAATTTTTTTATTCTTTATTTTTCAGTATTTATTTAATTGGCAAATTAATTTATTTTTTTACAAAAAACATAAAATCAATAACTCACCAAATCAAGATTAGTTTTTTTTATTTATCAAAATTAATTTAATTTAGATTTTAACTTAGAGAAATTGTAATTTGTTTTTTTTCATAAATAAAATTAAAGTAGAAATTAGGTTAACTTTTAATTTTGTTTTTGCTCTTTTTCCCAAATAAATAAAATACAAAAAATAGGTTTAGAATAAATTAATTTATTTTTCTTATATCAAAATTAATTAGAATTAGGCTATTCTTTTTTTAATGATCTCTCTATTTTTCTTAAATTGCAAAACATGACCAAAACTTTTTACCAATTGCGATTAGATTTAGGCAAGGGTCAAAACCCTAGTTCTCTCGTATTCGATTCATCGCACGCGGGGTATTACTAATGTATCCTAATATTGCTTTAGTGATCGTATGTCCCTGTCGATTGACCCTTACAACTCCAACGATGGTGCTACCTATTTCTCAATAATAGGATAGTGTTGTCTGGAGGAAACAAGAATATTAACGATCTTTTTTCGAGTAGGTAGATGCTAGTAGGTACTTGCTCAAAACAAAACTCTTCACACTTACACATTTTCAAAACAAATTTCAAAAACAACTTCGTCACACCTTTGAGGACTGATACAAGGGTTATCACGAAGTAAAACTTTTCAAAACAAAGCCCATACACAAGAAATTTTAAAAAAAAGATGAACAAGTACCTAAGAGCCCATGGAAAACCATAGATAGAAAGGGCTCTAACACCTTCCCTTTCTATAATCTACCCCCCGTACTCAGAATATCTCAAAAAAGGATTTTTTTTCCTGTACTTTTTTCCTTTCCGATTGGACGAAATAAAAGTCGATGGCGACTCTTGCTTACCGCAACATTTTGCGAATATAAAACGCAAAATGCAAACCAACATTTCAAATAGTCGGTTCTGCCACCGTACCACAGAACTGGCGACTCTGCTGTGACATTGAGACATTATAGGTCATTTTTGAAAAGTCAACAAAAACACCTTTTGGGTCAAAACTGCATACATGAACATAGAAGACTCAATTGAGACGAGACCAAAAGGTTTGCTTATAGGACATCCTAAGATTTCTAAAAAGTCCAAGAACACCTCTCTAGGGTCAAAATTGAGAGAGTTATGCATTGGCTAAGTTGACCTTTTTTGCAAAATTTCCAAAAGTCAAATGTGTTCAAATTTGCATTTTTTGCTAAATGGGCCCAACTTTTTATGTTTGCACTTCACTTATAACCTGGTCCACGGCCCAAATGTGCACTCACATGTTATTTGCTTCATTATTTATTTTATTTTTATTTTTATTTATTAAAAATTGAATTAAATCAAATAATTGGTAAATAATAGCAAAGATTTGTTTTGATTGGATTTTTGGACAGAATCACAAGCTCATAATGCTAGCATATCATAATCAAATCACATCAATGGCAATTGGTACAAGAAAGGAACGATTGGCATGAAAATAGAAAGATATCCTATGCATTGAAAATCAAATCAAATCTTGGATAAATGCAAAGATTTAATCCAAGATTGTTAATCTAGTTCATGCTAGGTTATATAAGAAAGGTTTGCAGATCAAAGAAAGGGGTGGGAGACGTGAAACTGCCAGAAAATAAACTCAGAATTTTTGATTAAAAAGGTGAGATCCAAATTCTAGAATAGAAGGCTAATCAAGGAGTTTCAAAGCTAGAAATCAATTCCAGGACACTCGGGAACCATTCCCAATCGATCGCAGGCATCAGAACACCTAGAATCACCGCCTAGTATTCTCACAGTTTGTAAAATTATACACATTCAATTATTGTAATCCTTGCTTATTCAGTATGTATAAATTACATATTTATGTTCATCAGCATATTTGCAATGTTTCTGGATAGTTTAATTTGAGTTACAGTGCAGGAATAAGCTTTTGTCATTGTTAGGGTTCCGTGCTCCAATTTGGGGTTTTGGTTTTCAAGCGAAATTAGACAGAATAATGGGTACCATGATGATCAGAGTTTCAAATCTAGCTGATCCATGGTCCCCAATTGAATTCATATTGCATATACTTGATTTTTGAATGACACAGGTTTCAGCAACAGAACTGCGTCTGCAGGTAAAAGAATCAGAACTTAAAACGACGGTTCCAAGGAAGAAGACAACAAAGTGTTACAACCTGATTGGCTGATTCAAATTCTGGCGCGTTATTCTGGGCAGAAACCTGTTGTTTTGATATATTGTTTTTTTTATTGTATTAACAAATTAACATCCAGCGCATGGTCAGAAGAAGGAATTCAGAAGCTCATTATTCTGGGTTCGATCTCAGGCGTGAGCTTTTGGTATTTTCTCATTTGTTTTCATCAGATCCAGCATATGTATCTTCTGAAGCACACCACCTTCCAATCCATTAGCCAGGACTAGATCCAGCGCATCACCTTCTGATCCATTAGCCAGGACCAGATCCAATGCATCATCTTCTGGATCCATCAGCCAGAATCAGATCTAGCGCCTCATCTTCTGAAGAGCAGCATCTTTTGATCTACCATCCAGGATCAGATCCAACGCCCCCCATCTTCTGAGGGTCACCATCTTTTGGACCCATCAGCCAGAATCAGATCTGCTGACAGCAGGCCCACTCGGTTATTTCCATTATTTTTCTTTAATTTATTTTCTTTAATTATTCTTTTTTTATCAAACACCAAAATTATTTTATTCTTAATTAACCAATCAAAGATAACAAAAAAGATTTATCTTTCTTAATAAATTTTTTAATTGATTAGTGTAATTAATTTAGGGCAACTTTAATTAAAATTGAATTAGAAAATTAGGTTAATTTTTTATTTAATTTCTTCTTTCTTTCTCAAATAAAATAAAAATACAAAAAAATAGGTTTAGAATAAATTAATTTATTTTTCTTAAATTAAAATTAATTAGAATTAGGCTATTCTTTTTTTTTTAATATAATGATCTCTCTAATTTCTTAAATTGCAAAACATGACCAAAACTTTTTACCAATCGCGATTAGGTTTAGGCAAGGGTCAAAACCCTAGTTCTCTCGTATTCGATTCATCGCGCGCGCGTTATTATTTTTACGATATTGTTGTAACTATTCATGGTTTGTAATAGTTTAATCTAGGGCTTTTTATTTATCGCTTTTTCCCGGGTTTTTGCCTATGTAATTAATTCCCCTCCACGAAGCCTTGTAATAGCATAGATTTACTTTCTCGCATTTTAATTCCCACAAATATTTGATTTTTTAGATGTATGCTAATAGGAATGTATGATAAGAATGCATGAAAAATTAATACAGTTAGAAAAACCTAATGTGCAAAGATAAATAACTGAAAACAAATCACTCACACATATCACTCTTAGGGTATACTCACACTTCGGTTGCCTTCGGTAAACGGTCATTAAGTATAGGGTGTCTTAGTTATTACCCCCCTGTCTAACAAAGATCAAATGTCCCATTCGAATGTTGCCTCGGAAATGTTGCCTCAAATATGATCTTAAGACTCAAATTGACCCTTACAACTCCAACGACGGTGCTACCTATTTCTCAATAATAGGATAGCGCTGTCTAAAGGAAACAAGAATAGAAATGATCTTTTTTTAAGTAGGTAGATGCTAGTAGGTACTTGCTCAAAACAAAACTCTTCACACTTACACATTTTCAAAAAAAAATTCAAAAATAACTTCGTCACACCTTTGAGGACTGATACAAGGGTTATCACGAAGTAAAACTTTTCAAAACAAAGCCCATACACAAGCAATTTTAAAAGATGAGTAAGCACCTAAGAGCCCATGGAAAACCATAGATAGAAAGGGTGCTAACACCTTCCCTTTCTATAAGATGAAGGGGGGTTGAATTGAAAACTTGAAATTAAAAGCTCAATGACACAGTATTTTTATCCTGGTTTATTTGATCTCAAACTTCTCCAGTCCATCCGTCAAGGTGATTTTGCCTCTCTCCAACGAGTTCTTAATCCACTAATCTCAAAAGGATTATAATTACTACTTTAACAATTGTTAAAGTCTTCTTGATTACAACCACAATCCAGTTAATCTCAAGGGACACTATTTCAAAACTATTATACAAGATGTGTGTTGTAGTTTTTCTTACAAAAACTGTTTATCACAACTGTGATAATTTACAAAAGATTATAGCTTGGAAATGTAAATAATATTGCTTGCAGCTTTGAATATGCGTGAGTGGTTATGTAGCAAAATCGTCATTGATTTTGAATGCTGACTTTGATTATATAGGCAGTGGAATAACATTGATTATCAAGCATGTTTAATGTTATTAACACACTTTCCATTTGGAGAAGATCCTGTTTGAAAGAAGCAATTGGAATTGATGATGTCTTGAATGATCAGTAACGCTTCAGAATCTTATCTCCTTACTTGCTGATGACGCTTAAGAATATTGATGACTTGGATTAACATGTTCTTGTTCAGAATCAGAGTTTACTTTGCTTAAGTGCAGGTTCTGGTCATCAATCTTCAGCACATGTTCTGATTGCTTCTGCGTGTAGCTCTAATGGCTTATCTTTTGATGCTGCTTTGGTCAGAACTTCTGCATACATAAAACATAATTTTTAGGGTGCATATTTATTCTTTGTGTTTGTCATTAGTTCTTTGTATTTGTTATCATCAAAACTCTAACTAAGGGTTGTAGAATCAAACTATGTTCTAACAATCTCCCCTTTTTGATGATGACAAAAACTAGATTTTTCAATTAAAAATAAAGAACAAAAGGTTTAAGAAAAACTCCCCATGAGTTGATTACTTCCCTTAAGTTCCTTAAGCATCAGAGTTTAGATGCATCTTTCATCAGAATTTGTACCTGTTCAAACTTTTCAGAAGATAGAGGTTAAGTAATTCAGAATGTTTGAGACTTCTGTCTCGGTAAACAATTATTGAAAATATCTTACTTTCTCCCCCTTTTTGTCAGTTATCAAAAAGGCAATATAATCAGAGCCAAAATGGTTGAATTATATATTAAAAAACATGATGAAATGATAAGTTCCATAACAGAAGAGGTAAAAAATTAAGCGTTACAGATAAACAGATTTAAAACAAAAAATCTAAGAAGGAGGAGGAAGACATGTGAACAAAGCTTCCAGTAAGCTCTTAATCTGAGTATTAGACTCTTCTTGCTTGCCCAAAATGCTTTTAATCTCTTTGTTCGTGTCCTCCTGCTTATCCAACCTTGCATGGATTAGAGCATTTTCTTTCTTCAACTCTTCAAGAGTTTGCATGATTAAGGAAGGTGCTGGAGTTTCTTTAGGAGTTGGACGTTGCTCAGAGCATTCTGCAGCTTGTTCAAAGTGAACCATTTCTTCTGTTGGGATCACGTCTTCTAGAGCAGCAGTTAGCGAGAGACTTTCTGATTATGGTTGAACTTCATCTGAGGGATGATGCTCTGTCCAGGGAGCATTATCCAGAGAGAGGATATCTTTCTTGAGCAGTTGGCTCAGAACTTGGTCTTGAAAAGCCTTCAGCTTAGCACTAAAGTTCTGCTGAACCTGTTCATAACTCTGTTCCTTCAGCTTCAGCGTTTCAAAACTAAGCCAGTTTCTGAATTTTGTCCACACATAATCAGAAGCAGCAGGATTAGTCATCTCTTGACTAGAATGCTTCAAAGAATTTATCCATTCCTGTATTCCTGTTTCAAAAATCAACAAACTTGTACCAACATCTGATGTGGTTTCAGTTGGTTTAGGTTTTGGAATGGCAGTTTTGTGAGAGATAGAAGCTAGTCTTTCCATCATAATTGGATCAATGACAAGTCTTACGTTGTCAGCTGGACTGTTAGTGGGTGAAGGAGTGAGAGAGTCAGGTATGATGATTGGACTGGTAGGAGAGTTTGGTGGTGTGGATTCCAGAGATGAAGGAATTTCTGGAATGTCGTGGATGGTAAGAGGCATGCGAATAGCAAGTGGTTTTGTGATTCCAGGTATTGGGATTGTATCAGAATCTTAATGAGGTTCTTAAAATTGGTTTGTTGAAACATGGTGAGTTTCTGTTTCATGGATATCAAAAGATTGATTCTCAGAAGGTTGAGCTTCTGGTTGTTGTATTTCAGGTTGAGGTGATTGTGGTTGAGGAATTTCTTGTTGTGGAGAGTGAGATTGCGGAATTTCTGGTGTGGTATCAGAGTTTGGATTTTCAGGGAGTTGAGAATTTGGATTTTATGGTACGGGAGCTGAAAAGTGTTGGTCAAATGAATCAATATCAAACAGAACTTTGGCAAGTTCTGGTTGGGTTTGTTCGGGATTTGGATTATGAGAAAGGGAGTGAGTTTCATTCAGACCTAGAGTTTCTGATGGATCAAACCCTATGTCAAAGTCTTCAAATGTTTGTGGAGTTGGATGTTCTGGTTGAGTAGGCATGGCTTCAGATGTTGATACGTTTATTGATTCTATAATAGAGACAGAGGATAGATTACCTTTCTTTTTGGAAGCTTTTGGGGTCCTCTGAGATGGTCCTTCTGCTGCAGCTTTCCTCTTCTTGGTCTTATTTAAAGCAACTTCTGGAGCAGCCTTGTGTAAGTCCTGGATATTGATTTCTGGTGCAGTACCATCTTCCTTGCAAGCGTCCAGATATCTGACTATTTTTTCTGGCTTGGAGTCAATATAAAATAAAATAGAGGAAAATCATACAGAGGTATCCTTCTTGAAGTGATGGTTGCATGAGAAGTAATAGTAGGTTCCTTCTTGATATTCTCAATGATTTTCATCTTCTTCAGATTTTTAGCATTCAGGAGCTTCCCAACGGTTTCTTCCAAAGTGCTGATTTCCTGGGCTTCAGTCAAATGTTCTATCAGCCTATTTTCTGTCAGAATATTTGATATGAGTCTTCCTAAGGGTATCTAATACCTCTTGGTTCTATCATCTTCTCTTGTTTCCTTCACACTAGTTCTAAGATGATTAAACAACAAGTGTGGGAGGTTTACCTTAGTCCTCTCGGTAATGAAATAGATCAGAAACTGCTGATCAATGTTGATATAATCAGGAGAGCTAGTTGGCTTCCTGTGGTTGATACACCCCAGAATAATTCTTGCCCAAATTCTGTGGTGATCCTTCAGATCTGTGATTTTGCTGGAGGGTAGTCCATTAGAAAATATTTCCTTTGCAATAGAACTCACATCAGAGCATCACTCAGCCATGTCAATGCATCTGACACCTCCACCATTGTAACCAATAAGCTTTGAAATTAGGTCTTCTGTAATAACAATTTTCTTCCCCATGACATAAGAAGTAACCTGATGATTTGAAGAAGAAGCATGTATCTAGAATTCTTTGACAATAATGGGAAATGTTGGACCAACCAGACGGTCAAAGCACCTGTTCCATCCTTGAGCTGTAACGTCTTCATACAGATTGAAGCCATTTTCTTGAGGACTCCCAAAATCAACAATTAGTTCAGAGAGAACTTCCAGATTATTAATATGAGTGAGGAGCGTTTTGTTGGGTACTTCATACTCTTCCATTGAAGCAGATTCCTGAGAACTGACATTTGTGACACTTGAAGAAGCCATTGTTCACACTGGATTTTGAGGAAGATGAAAGGGGTTTTTGAAAACGAGAGCTTGAAACGATAGAAAATATTGAGAGAGTAAAAGTGAAAGAATGTAAAGAGTGAAATTTGAGTTTAAATAGTTTTTCTTGAAAGCGTAAACAATAAGAGAGAAATAATTAGTCATGATTATAAGCATTAATGGCAGCTGAAATTAGGGGATTCAGAAAGATACTGGAACGGTTACCCATGACATATGTCTTAATGCACCCAATCAGCGCTTTTGACCTTTCAGAAAAGTGAACGCGTGTTCAGCCTCAGAAAGTAGCTGATGAATGGATGACAACTGTTTGATTATGTGAATAACACACTTCTATCCTTGAAATGAAATGTTTAGATCTTCATGGATAGATTCTGATGCAATCTGTACTTCTAAACTCTGAAGACAGGTTGATCAGTAGTTCACAGAAAATAATAAAGTTCTGATGGTTAAGATATGTAAATAAAACAATTTATTCTGGGCATAGCTTCATGCTGAGATGTTTCAGAATGAAGTTAAACCTATCTTCAGAAAGAGGTTTTGTAAAGACATCATCCCATTGATGGTCTGTGTCAATAAATTTTAAGCTAAGAATCCCTTTCTGAATATAGTCCCTAATAAAATGATGTTTTATTTCTATATACTTAGCCCTAGAATGCAAAATTGTATTTTTACTGAGACAAATAGCAGAAGTATTGTCACAGAGGATAGGAATGTTACTCTCAAATATGTTGAAGTCTTCAAGTTGACTTCTCATCCAGAGTATTTGCATGCTACATCCAGCAGCTGCTATGTATTCAGCTTCTGCTGTTGATAGTGCTATTGTGGACTGTCTCTTGATGGTCCATGAGATCAGGTTTTCTCCCAGAAACTGGAAGCTTACAGAAGTGCTTTTACGTTCTACTCTGTCTCCAGCAAAGTCAGCGTCACAATATCCTACTAAGCTGTAATCATTTGACTTTCTATAAAACAAACCCAGATTAGTAGTACCTTTCAGATACTTGAAAATTCGCTTAACTGCTGTTAAGTGAGTTTCTCTAGGATCTGATTGGAATCTAGCATATAAGCAAACACTAAATAAAATGTCAGGCCTTGAAGCCATCAGATAGAGAAGAGAACCAATCATACCTCTGTAGACCTTCTGTTATACATTTTTACTTACCTCTTCCTTTTCCAGAATTCACGTGGGATGCATTGGAATCTTTGAGGGCTTACATTCTGAGAGATCAAATTTCTTCAGAAGTTCTCTAACATATTTGCTCTGATGAATGTAAGTTCCTTCTGGAGTTTGGTTTATCTGAATGCCCAGAAAGAATTTGAGTTCCCCCATCAAGCTCATCTCAAACACTGCATGCATACATTTAGCAAACTCTCTTCCCAGAGAGGGTTTAGTAGATCCAAAGATGATATCATCAACATAAATCTGACATAGTAACATGTCATTCTTAACTGTCTTACAAAATAAGGTTGTGTCCACTTTCCCTCTGGTGAATTCCTTTTCAACAGGAAGTTACTTAGTCTTTCATACCAAGCTCTGGGAGCTTGTTTCAGACCATAGAGTGACTTCTTTAGTTTGAAAACATTTTCTGGATTTTTGGAATTTTCAAACCCAGGGGGTTGGTGCACATATACCTCTTCATCTATATAGCCATTTAAGAATGCACTTTTGACATCCATCTGATGCAGAGTGATGGCTTTATTTACAACAAATGATATTAAAAGTCTGATAGATTCTAACCTGGTGACTGGAGAAAAGGTTTCTGTATAGTCTATCCCCTCTTGCTGACTATAACCTTGTGCTACCAGTCGTGCTTTGTTTTTGATGATTTCTCCTTGTTTGTTCAGTTTGTTTCTGAACACCCACTTTGTTCCAATGATGTTGAATCCTTTTGGTTTGGGAACCAGATCCCATACGTTAATTCTGGTGAATTGATTCAGCTCTTCTTGCATTGCCAAAATCCAGTCATTGTCCAGAAGTGCTTCATCAATAGTTGTTGGTTCAATCAGAGAGACCAGTCCCATGAGGGATTCTTCAGAGTCTATGAATGTTGATCTGGTTCTGATTGGATCATCTTTCTTTCCCATTATTATATCTTCTGGGTGATCAATGCTGCTTCTGGATAGCCTTTTCTGAAGTTGATCAATAGAATGTGGTGGATTGCTTGTAGTAACTTTTTCTGATGTTGAGGGAGCGTCTCTATTGAGACCTTCTGATGAGTTATCTTCAGTACCTATGAGTTCAACTTCCATACCTGCAAGGAATTCATTCTGCTTTGACTTTTGAGAGTCAAGCTTATTATCAAACCTAATACTGATTGACTCTTCAACAATCTGTATTTCTGTATTGTAAACTTTGTACCCTCTTGAGCGTTCAGAGTATCCTAACATAATACACTTTTGTGCTACTATTCCATAGCCAATGATCTTTCCTCTCTGATTACCTCCAAATCCCATGTAGCCTTCAGGCTTAAGTTTCAGGCTTTGGAACATATGCCTTCTTCCCGTTATGTGTCGAAAGCATCCAGAGTCCAGGTACCATGATTGGTGTCTTAGCCTTGCTGCTAAAGATATCTGCTACATGTATAATTTTATCCTTAGGTACCCATATTTTCTTGGGTCCTGATTTGTTAGTTTTACCAAAATTCTGATTGAATTTTGGTTTGACAGAATAATCACTACTTGTGTAATTTATGTCATGTGTGTTCCCATATATAAAATGTGAATTGAGTGGTGTGCATTTTATAACTAAGTCCATGGCATTTTTTGGTGTAGATACCTTACCTTGATATCCTATCCCTTTTCTGCCATTTCTGCTAACTCCATAGATCATTGAAGCCATCTTGCTTCTGTCTATGTTTTTAGCTAGAAACTTCTTAAAGTTGTGATCATACTCTTTGATGATCTCATCAGCATTACTGGGAGTTTCAGAGATTGTTTCCTTCGGAGAGTTTTGCAAATCATTTTCTAATTTCGAAATTTTTTCTTTTAACTCAGAATTATCTAATCTGAGACTCTCAGTCTTTTCAGAGTCAGAGGCAAGATTCCTTTTCAGGTTCCTAAATTTGACTCTGATTTGCTGATACCTTTCCAGAATTTCATTTAGGCTTTCTGCAAGTTCAGCCTTAGTAAAATTTATGGTAAAATTAGGAAATACCTCTTAAGTGTTTTATTCTGAGTCTGAACCAGAAGCTTCGTTGTCTTCTGATACGTTTGCCATGAGAGCTATGTTGGCTCTTTCATCATCTGATTCTGAGTCAGCTTCAGAAGTGTCAGAATCATCCCATGTAGCCATGAGGCTTTTCTTCTTTTCCTTGAAGAACTTCTTTTTGGACTTCTCCTTCTGAAGCCTTGGGCAGTCACTTTTGTAGTTCCCTTGCTCGTTACACTCATAGCAGATGATGTCCTTGTTATTTGGCTTTTTGTATCCTGAAGAACCTTCAGATCTTCTGTGTCCAGACGAAGACTCAGACTTTCTGTATCTGGAGGAGGATTCATTCTAATTCTCTGATCTTCTAGGAGTTTTGAATTTCCTTTGTCTCTGCTTCCACAGTTGGTTCACCCATCAGAAGTTTCTTCCATAGCATGCAAAACCTTAGAGTCAGATTTTCTGTTAGATTTTAAAGCTAGTGGCTTACCTTGCTTTTGAGGCTCATCTTCTTCTAACTCTATCTCGTGACTTCTGAGGGAGCTGACAAGTTCCTTCAGAGATATTTTGTTGAGATCTTTGGCTAGCTTAAATGTTGTGACCATTGGCCTCCATTGCTTGGGCAAGCTTCTGATGATCTTCTTAACGTGATCAGCAGTAGAATACCCTTTGTCAAGAACCTTCAGTCCAACAACAAGGATTTGGAATCTTGAAAACATAGTTTCTATTGATTCACTATCTTCCATCTTGAATGTCTCATACTTCTGAATGAGCGCAAGGGCCTTGGTTTCTTTGACTTGAATGTTGCCTTCATGCGTCATTCTCAGAGAGTCAAACATGTTCTTGGCAGTCTCTCTGTTTGATATTTTCTCATATTCTGAGTATGAGATGGCGCTGAGGAGTATTGTTCTAGCCTTGTGGTGGTTTCTGAATTCACGCTTTTGCTGATCAGACATCATTTTTCTGTCTATCCTATGACCATGTCCATCCACTGGGTTAGTGTATCCATCAGTCACCATGTCCCATAGATCAGCATCATGGGCCATAAAGAAACTCTCAATTTTGTCTTTCCATTAGTCAAAGTTTTCTCCATCAAAGACTGGAGGTTTGCCACTGAATATGTCCTTGTCTTCATGGTTGTCATTTCTGATGTTTTGGCTTGTTCCCACCATAGTGTTTTTCTGAAGCTTGGATCTTGTACTGACATGGTTAAGTGTTTAAATTCAGAACCAGGCGCTCTGATACCAATTGAATATGTGAAAAACACAATAGGGAGGGGGGGGGGGGTGGGTTGAATTGAAAACTTAAAATTACAAGCTCAATGGCACAATATTTTTATCCTCGTTCGTTTGATCTCAAACTACTGTAATTCACCCGTCAAGGTGATTTCACCTCTCTCTAACTAGGTCTTAATCCACTAATCTCAAAAGGATTACAATTACTACTTTAACAACTGTTAAAGTCTTCTTGAGTACAACCACAATCTGGGTAATCTTAAGGGACACTGTTTCAAAACTATTATACAAGATGAGTGTTGTTGTTTTTCTTACAAAAACTGTTTATCACAACTGTGATAATTTACAAAAGATTATAGCTTGGAAATGTAAAGAATATTTCTTGTAGCTTTGAATATGCGTGAGTGGTTATGTATCAAAATTGTCATTGATTTTGAATGTTGACTTTGTTTATATAGGCAGTGGAATAACATTGATCACCAAGCATGTTTAATGTCATTAACACACTTTCCATTTGGAGAAGATCCTGTCTGAAAGAAACCGTTGGAATTGATGATGTCTTGAATGATCAGTAACGCTTCAGAATCTTATCTACTTACTTGCGGATGACGCTTCAGAACATTGATAACTTGGATTAACATGTTCTTGTTTAGAATCAGAGTTTACTTTGCTTAAGCGCAGGTTCTGGTCATCAATCTTCAGCGCATGTTCTTATTGCTTCAGCGTGTAGCTCTTATGTCTTATCTTCTGATGCTTCTTTGGTTAGAACTTATGCATACAAAAAACATAATTTTTAGGGTGCATATTTGTTCTTTGTGTTTGTCATTAGTTATTTGTATTTGTTATCATTAAAACTCTAACTAAGGGTTGTAGAGTCAAACTATGTTCTAACAGAAGTGTCAGAATAAATCTATGCTTGATTTAATCTGAGCCAGAAGATATTTGCGTCCATCTGCAACTGGAAGAAGTATCAGAATAAATCTATGCTTGATTTAATCTGAGCGAGAAGATGTCTACTGGAAGAAGTATCAAAATAAATCGAGGCTTGATTTAATATAATCCAGAAGATGTCTATTAGAAGAAGTATCAGGATAAATCTACGCTTGATTTAATCTGAACCAGAAGATGTCTATGCTCGTTTTCAACCGGAAGAAGTATCAGAATAAATTTATGCTTGATTTTATCTAAGCCAGAAAGTGTCTACGACCGTCTTCAACTGGAAGAAGCATCATAATAGATCTACCCTTGATCTATCCTGAGTTAGAAGATATCCACGCTCGTCTTTATCTGGAAGAAGTATCATAATAAATCTATGCTTAATTTAATCTGAGCCAGAAGATGTTTTTCACCCATTTTCAACTGGAAGAAATATCAGAATAAATCTATGCTTGATTTAATATGAGCCAAAAGATGTCTACGACCGTCTTCAAATGGAAGAAGTATCAGAATAAATTTATGCTTTATTTAATCTGATCCAGAAGATGTATGTGTTTGACTTTAATTGGAAGAAGTATCAGAATAAATCTGTGCTCGATTTAATCTGAGCCAGAAAATGTCTGCAACTGATTTCAACTGGAAGAAATATCAAAATAAATCTATGCTTGATTTAATCTGATACAGAAGCTATCTATGATCGTCTTCAATTGGAAGAAGTATCAAAATAAATCTACGCTCTATTTAATATGAGCCAGAAGAGGTCTATGCTCGTCTTTAACAGAAAGAAGTATCAGAATAAATCTTCGCTCAACTAAATCTTATCCAGAAGATGTCTATGCTTGTCTTCATCTGGAAGAAGTATCAAAATAAATCTATGCTTGATTTAATCTAATCTAGAGGATATTTATTCCCGACTTTAACCAGAAGTAGTATCATAATAAATCTACGCTTGATTTAATTTGAGCCAGAAGATGTCTACGCCTGTCTTTAATTGGGAGAAGTATCAGAACAAATTTATGCTCGATTTAATCTGAGCCAAAAGATGTCTGCGTCGGTCTTTAACTGGGAGAAGTATTAGAATAAATCTATGCTCGATTTAATCTGAGCCAGAAGAGGTCTCTTTGAGAATGACCCTCTGAGGAAATTTCTTAAATAGCCGTTTCTCAGATGTATCCTTTGAGAAGACTGTCGAGTCATATAAGTAGTTGATGATATTTGTTTTTTGATTGATCTTTCTGTATCTTTGTCTAGGAAAATAAATCCCTGACTCTTGTTGGGGATGAAGAGTATGTGTATCGTCGATCTTGATGGGCATTCCTGTTTTCCGTTTGAGGATACTTCGTTGGAGGATGTTGATTCCTGTTTTGGGGAGAAGTGTCCAAGAACATTGGTTATTCACTGCTCTACTAGGGATCTAAGTTCTTATATACATTGAATGGGGTTAGAATAGATGGATATATTTTCAAGACGATGTCTGACCGAGTTTCCAATATGGATACCGACTCGTCTGGAGAGAATAAGTTTGAACGTTATTTGATCCAATTTCAGATTCAGTAGAAACTCTTTGGGGATAGCAACCTGGACTAACCTTTGTTAGAGAAAGGGATTTTGCCGGTGATTTGCTGTAGTCAAAAGAATAGACTCAAGCTGGGGAGACTGTAATTTGTTGGGGAAATAAACCCAGTTGGGGAAATAAACCCGGTTGGGGAAATAAACCTTAAACCTACTGGAGAAACACTTTGCTGTGGAATACTCTTGGTGAGGAAATGAGCTCTTTTAGAGAAGATAATTATGGAGGGGATTTCACAGTTTAGGAAAAATAGACTCATCTGGGGAAGAGAGTTCCTGTGAACCATGCTGATGATATAATCTCTGAAGAGGATTTGGATTCCGTAGGTTAGCGATATTTTCGGGGAAAAGATCACACTCCTATGTCCGCTGCTAGGGTGCTGCTGGTGAGTATGATTAGGTTAACAGCTGGGAGATGCCCTAATTTCTCTCTTGAAGTCATATTAGACTTGCGGGGAATGTAGTTCTATTGAAGACGATCTTGTGAAGATGACTCTTTGGGAATAATCCTATGGTGGAGATGGATGACTTGAACATTATCTTAGCTTCTAGAGCCCTCAATAAATGCTAATCAGGATGATAAGTCTTCTACTGATAGACAAGTGATGAGATAACGGGACATAGTTGTACGCTTTAATCCCTAACTTTTTCCTGGACCGTCTTTTCAGATTTCCAGTCCACTGGGATACCCTTTTTGCCCAATCCGCCTTTTCAAGTTTTTGACTTGCCGGGTGTACAATCTTTATGTATATATATCCCTAATTTTTTTCCCGAACCCTTTTGGTTCACCGGGATGCCCTTACTTTTTCCTAGGCATGTCAACCTAGCGAGGCTCTTTTATGTGTAGTATCTTCTGACTATGTCCACGTTCAAAGGGTGGGGAGAATTGTCACTTTCCATAGTAGTAAGTGTTGTAGCACTGCAAAAAATGTTTGCTTGATCATACATGACACTTTACTGGGATTAATATTCAATGCCCCAAGTGATTCAGATAGGGATCTGCCCCTGGCTATTCAGCACTTTATTCAGCACTTTTGAGAGATTCCTGGAATCTTGACTTGACTGCCATAGATGAGTTGGACAATAACATGTCCTGCCCCTTGATTATGGAAGGATTGTTATTAGAAGTGTTTTTTTGTTTTTGACCCATACTTTGAAGTAATTCTGTCCATTGAGAGGATTTATGTTCATTGAGTATTTGTCGTGTGAATTTCTCTGCTGCCGAACAATTAGTTATATGCAAACAGTGGTATTTAAAAAAGTAAAGCTTATGTTTGTCTTGAAGTTTTTTAAAATGCATTTTTAATAAACAATAAAGTTTTGTAAGAATATGAATTCAACTCAGGGTTTATAGTAAGCCTTACAGGAGTCAGGATACCTTTTGTAACAGTATGCTTTCGAACCAACCTATACTTCAGTTAGGACTTTTAAGGCTTGTAACATGGCCTAGTTCACGGTTTAAGAAACAAAGGATAAAGGCTCAAACTTTATTTGTACCCGACCCGTTCTTCGTGATGTTCTTCAACCATATACTCAATTAATTATGCATTTGGATTCCAATTGAGTCTAGAATAATATTTTTGTGATGTTTCGGATACTGGAAGTTTATTTGAGAAGGCAATCATTTTTGTAACATTTTCTTTTTGTTGAGGATTTGTAGCGACCTATTTTTGACTTTATTATCCCTAAGTTTTGCATGACTATTTTTCTTAAGTCTCCTTCATAGGTTTTGACTTAGTGGGCTCTTCTTTTGAAAGGTAATGACTTCCTATTTTACGGGGAACCATCACCATCTTTTGATTTGTAAGGAGATCTTCGATACTATTCGCTGTGTAAAAAGTGAAATGTTGCGACTGAATGTGCATTTGAATTAACTGAGAAACTATCATGCCCTAGGTTATGATTAAGGGTTTTAATTTACATGAAAAATAAAACTCCTACTTCTTAGGCTCAAAATGGTTGACTAAGGATTATATTCCTTATAACTCCACTATTTAGGATTTGAAACAACACTTGTACATCGTCAGTAAGGTTTGTTCAAAAGCATACTATAGAGGTTATGGTATCATTTTCATTATCCCCCATCTAAAGGCTTATAGCTTTTAACGAGAGTTGAATCTCACGAAAAGGAAGTAAAAAGCATAGTTTTAGTGTAGTGAAAACGAATGGATTAATTCAAGACAAACATATGCAATGCATTGATGGGAAGAACCAAAGTTTGACATCACAGTAATTGTTTGAACCAACAGAAAGTACAAATCAAAAATTCAAATGATCTTAAAGCTCCTTTGCCTGAAGTTTTCTCTTCAGATTGTGTTCCTTGCAGTTTCAGTATTTGAAGGATGATAGAAAAAACTCAATCTGATTGTCTTGTATGAATTCCAACACTCCTTCGTCGATCAAGTCTTGAATCTTATATTTCAAAATTCAACAAATATCAGTATCATGCCACAAACTATTGGAATGATATGCACACCTTGCATCAGCATTATAGCCAGGAGCGAAAGTATTGGGATTCTGAAGAGGGTCCTTCAACAGGACCAAATTCATCTTCAACATGTGTTGTAAAGCTTGTGACATCATCATGTTGAGTTTGCTATATTGTCTTTTGGATGTATCCTGCTTACGTTGACTACCCTGTTGTTGGCGAGGTCGTTATTGGGCTTGCAATGTAGTAGCAATCCGGAAAGGCCTACTTTCAACCAAGCCAACTTCCTGTCTCTTCGGTAGTTGATTGATGATTTCATTCCCCATTCTAACCATTCGTCCCATACGGTTGTATTCGTCCCGATGAAGTTTGCTGATGAGAATTCTCAACTCTTCCTGTCTCTGAGCTAGGTTTTGGATAAGAGTCATATGACCCATCATCAGGATTCTCATATTTACCATCTCAGCTACAAATGTTTCCAACTGATCCTCCTTGTTTTCTTCAGGATTCTTGGTGAGGAGTGCTTTCAGTTCCCCCTTCCCCTTAGCTAAGCTTAGGGACATCTCCTGGAATTATGAATTTTGAGCTTGGAGACCTCTGATGGTCTGTTCGAGAGCTATTTCTATGATGAAATAAATGGCGAGACAATGAGAAACCTGTCTTGAGAACTACCTATTATGTAATGACATGTATGATATGTAGATTCAATGTTTTCAAAGATCGCGTGGGATAAATAAAAAGTGAACTGTTAGAAGTTCATGCAGCGTTGACTGAAGAACTTCACGTTGTTGAATGTCCTTCTATAAGAATCAAGCTCACCATGTCGATTGGGTCCTAGCCTTTGAATCAAGATAACATACTTCGGTCTTTGACGAAATTGGTTAGAGGAAAATAAATTCCCTTGCCCCCTCCTAGACAAAAATTCATGATACTTTTACGGCATTTGGTTGGAGGAAAATAAATCCTCCTGCCCCTTGCTAGACCTCTAGTTCATGATAAATTGCATCATAGGCCCTTGAGATCCTTAAAATGGATAGTGAAAATGATATGGTATGATGTTATGATGTGTATGCTATGCACCAAGCAAAAGTGTAACGTGATGAAAACAAGTAAGTCTTGTAAGAAGTGCAGGTTATTGGATATTGAATGCAAACAAGTCCTGCAAGAAATTCATGTTGTTTAGATAATGAATACAATCGAGCCCTACAAGGAGTTCAAGTTGTGACATAATGAATGCAGATAAGTCACATAAGTAGCCTTAGGTTTAAAGGCTTTCCTGGAGTTTGTAGGTAAGTACCCTCTTGAGTTTCAGTTAGCTCGACCTGTCCTAAGAATAGTAATCGGGTTCTAACAGCATCTGATTTGCAACCAAATACCCCGAGAGTCTGATCTTAATGAGTGTAGCATAGAGTATCAACTAACTTCACTCTGCACAAAGGGCGACCATCTCACTACTTTCTAATGGCTAAGTTGGTCAATTAAGGTTCTAAGGTCAGTTAGTGCTTATGACACCACGTGGCATCCCAACATTCTCCTTGACTGACTCAAGGGACACCGACACCAACCAATGTTTCGCATTAACATAGCCATCACTTCAACCATATCTATATATGTCGTACAGTTTCCACAATCTATTGCTACTTACCTAAAATGCCCCATATCCGTGTATAGGATCTATATAAAAATAAACCCGAGCAATACCCGAAATATAAAGCATAGAAAACAAGTAAAGCAATAAAGGTTATCTATCTCTAAAGGTAACCCGACTTTTAGTTTTCTCCAGCAGAGTCGCCAGTTCTGTAATATGGTAGGAAAACTGACTTTTTGTTTTGTGTTTTATCGCAAATGTTGCGGATAGCAAGAGTTGCCACCGAATTTTCTTTTATCCATTAAAGGAAAGGGTGAAAAGAACAGGAAAGACATTTGAGAATTTTCTGAGTTTGGGGGGTAGATTATGAAAAGGGAAGGTGTTAGTAACCTTCTCATCCGCAGTTATCTACGGGCTCTTAATCGCTAGCTCACTTTTTGGAAATGCTTTGTGCTTGTGTATGTTTGAAAATATTGTGAAAATGCCTAAGTGAGACAATTTTGTAATGATTCTCGTGTCGTTAAGAGTGTATATAAAATGTTTATTTTGAAAATATTTGTTGAAAAAAGTGTCGTGTGTAGAAATGTTTTGAAGGTGCCAATGTAAGGCAGTTTACTTTATAATAACCCTTGTATCAGTCCTTAAGAGTGTTTATAAAGCGCTTTGAAAGAAGTTATTTTGAAAGTGTGAGGGGTGAAAATTGTTTTAGTTTGTGAGCAAGCGATTATGAGAGATCTACCTACTCAGTGGTCTTTCTTTCTTTCCCTTCTACTTTAAATAATGCCATGCTACCATTAGTTAGTAGGAAGCTCTATCGTTGGATGTGAGGGACAGGCGCGGGTCATCGTAAAGTCATAAAGGCAACTTGTAGGACGCTTTAGCAATTTCATAAGGGACTAAGATCGTTTACCGAAGGCAGTATCAAAGGGTCATCGAGGGACTACGATCTTTTAAACGAGGGTCTTTATTAAAGCGTCCCACGTCGAGGGACATGATTGTTTTATCCGAAGGCCACAAGTGAGGTTATCCTAGAGGTGCGTGTGTGAAAAGTGTTTTATTTTCAAATAATTTTTCTTGTTTTATGGTTATCTAGCATTTTGTTTTAGATCTTTCCATACACGCCTAATTACTATACAGTAATAAGTAAAAGCGGTAAAATGTGGCAAATAAAGTTCTAGGCTATTACAAGGCTTCAGGAATGGGGGTACAAGTTTATGAATGGGGATGTATCGAATTGAAAGTTCGATTAAAAGTCTAAATAAACAATCAATACAACCCGATCGAATTAAAAATAAATGATTAATTAAACTAAAACAATCTATTTATTAAAATTAATTAGAAAAATAATTAATAATATAAAAATAATGTTTTTTAGTTTAATTATTTAGTTAAAAAGTGTTTATATATATATATATATATATATATATATATATATATATATATATATATATATATATATATATATATATATATATATATATATTTAATTGAAAGGAATCAAAATAGTTAAACAAAATAATACAATACAAACAAATGTAAAAGAATATAGAGAATGGGCCTGGAATGCAGTAATTCAGGGGGGTGTTGCAAGCAAGGCGGGTTCAAGCCTAGTATGAGGCCTGCTTGATCCTGTGGGCATCAATCCAGGGAGTCCACCATGAGCTTGCTTTCTGGAGCGTCTGATCTAGGTTTTTGGGGATCTGACGGTGATGTTTGAGAGTGCATAGTTGATGCAATTGGACACCTGCACGAAATCAACAAACAACCACAATTGTGGTGACAAGTGTCACTTCCAGATTAGTGTTTTAATCTATATTAATTAACAAATCTAAAACAAAAACTAGAAATTAACAAAAGATAAAAATATATCTCTCTCTTAATCTTTTACACTCTCGCGATTCTCTCCATGTTATCCTAGCATAAACAACAAATGGAAGTTAGAGGATAGCGGCTTGAGATCTGTCGCGGTGGTGTTGATGAATGTTCGTGGTGGCGATGATGAACGCCTGCGGAGGAAGATGGCGGTGATGTTGTGACTTGCTTAGATATCAATTTTTCTTACATCTTTCGCTTCGTCTTTATATCCTCTTCTCTAATCCGACGATTGATTTTGCAGATGATCAACGACGAATTGTAAATCTAGAAGGGAGTTTTGAAAACCCTAGGACTTAGATGCGATTTCCCTTGAGATTTCTGGTGAGATATTTCTGAGATCCTTGCATTTTTAATAACGAAATACTTTTCCTCTTCGTCTTCTGTGTGATTCAGATCTTGCAGTTTCTATATTTTCTAAAGGGGTTTTTTGTGTATGGGAAGATGATGAAAACTTTTTAGGGTTTTGTGTTTTCTTGTTACGAATGTTGTTATATCTATGAACCATATTTTATTTCTGAAAGGTTTTTGATGTTCAGGAATATGATGATGGTATTAGGGTTAGGGTTGTTGTGCAGCTTCTGTGTTTCTCTATGAATAGTATTCTCTCCCTCGACTTTTGTGCCATGAATGTTTATAAATTGTGAACTTGGGGTTTTTGTTATCTGTTGTTTGGATCCCTTGATTTGATAACAGACCTTCGATTTTGCTATGGGCTTTACGAATTCTGATTATTGTTATTGTTGACTCTTTGAACCTTACTGCGGTCATTTGTTCGTTGAGCTGAGATGTGAAACTCTTTTTACTGTCTTTACTGTGAACCAAACTTGTCTTTTATGATTTTTAGTAAAGAAATCAGGCCCATGATTATTGACTTAAAATCTGACTTTGTTGTTGTGAAATAAAACAATATGAGGCTTTTGTTGGGCTTGGCACATGATTGAAATGATCCCTATATTTGATTCCTTGAAACAACCCTTGATGATGATTTTGAGAAGAAATTTGCTTAGACGATCCTTGATTGTCTCTTACTCCAAGCTAATGATGATTATACTAACCATTTCCTTTTCTTTTGTTTCATGTAATGGTTATGAGAAAAAGATTAAGAAGTTATGGCAAGGAAAGAAGAAAGGGATATGTGGCTTGGTATGAAGTTTGGAAAAGGAAACTTTGAAGAAATGAAGAATGGAGATCATTAGTATTTTATAGAATTTTTTTAGAGCTTAAGAATCTTTTGGTTTGCCTTGTTATTTTGTTAAGAACTTTGGAGGCTTTAAAAATGCATGAAAGTCTTGTATTTTCCAACACTTTTGTATCTTAAGTTTTATAGTTAAACAAACTTTAAAATAATGAAATGTTCTTTCGTAAACCTTGTGGGAAATCATGTAGAAATGAATGAAATTATTCTTGAATGTTTGGTAGAATGAAACTTTGTAGAATTTGCATTTGTCATGAATTTGGTGGAATTTTGGGAAAGTTAGATTTTGAAATTAAACTTGAATGATGGATGGTTAATTCGAATGAAATTCAAATCAAGACTTTGAATATATATTCTATATGAATCTTGCAATCTTGAAATATTGATTCGTTTTCCATGTTTGAGGCATGATAATTACTTGAAGGCATTTTGAAGGGAACTTTGAATGAAAGAATATGTCTTGCAATTTGAATTAGAACCATGATTTGTAAATCTTGTCACTTGTTTCTAAAGAGATGAACAATTCTTTCGATCTAGTATGCCTAAAAAGGAACCTTAATCTCACTTAAGTCCATAAATCCAAAATAAATTGCAATCGAGCAACCAATTCCACTTTGACAAATGTAAGACTAATGACCTCAGTCCCATAGGAAAAATTCCTCGCTCACCAAGCATTTATAACTCAATACCTTGCTTTCACAATTCATGTTTTGCAGTGAAATAAGACATCAAATTGAAAACCAGTGATTTTAAAACAACTTCCTTGAGGATGACTTTAGAAGATGATAAGGCTTTGAAGCATGAAATCCACTGGACTCAAACCAAAAATTCAAAATTAATCTTCTTTTCTCGCAGAAACCATGTCTTCAAACAAATCAAGAGAAACCTCAAGCTCGTCTCCTAAGCCATGGTACTTGTATTTCAATCCAACCCACCACCAATGTCCTGGAGAGTCCTCAGGGATGGAAATGATACTTGGAGCATAAAAGAACATCTCTAATGGACCTCAGTTGATGATCGAAGGTGTATTGAGATAAAATTCAAGATGATAATGTGTTTTTAGATTTTGTCAAGAAAGATGTCACATATTCAATAATCAACAACCCTAGCACAAGATCCAATAGATGGGAGAGACACGGTTCAAGATCAAAATACCTGCAGTTCTAGTTCTCTAATGAAACAAAGAATCGGTGCGATATCCTGAGGCCTAGAAAGCCTTGGTAGCCTAAAGCGATCGAAAACCCTAGGAGCATGAGGGGATATTTTTGAATGAAATGAGAGGAAAAATTTGGGGGTAGAATAAAGGTTGTCGCCCGGTTAATTAAGCATAACCTTATCTGTCAGTATGGCATCCCTGAAATAATTATCACAAAAAATAGTACCAATCTCGACAACCCTATGATCATGGAACTCTGCATGAAGTTCAAGATCAAACGTCAAATTCTTCTCCGTATCGATCGAAGATGAATTGCACAGTGGAAGCCGCCAATAAGAACATTAAGAAGAGTATACAAAAGATGACAATGACTTATAAATATTGGCACGAGATATTACCATTTGCTCTCCATGGCTATCACACTCCAGCTTGGACATCAACTGGGGAAAGCCCATTCTCTCTGGTCTATGGTATAGAGGTTGTCTTACCTGTCGAAGTTCAGATTCCTTCCTTGAGAATTATGAAAGATGTAGAATTGGACGAAGACAAATGGATTCGGACTAGGTTGGATCAGTTGAATGTGATTAACGAGAAAAGGCTTACGGCTGTTTGTCACGGTCAGATGTATCAGAAGCGTATGATTAAAGCTTTCAATAATAAAATCAAGCATCGGGTATACCAGAATAGTGACTTGGTAATAAAGCGCATCATCCTACCGCAGAGTGGTCCCAAAGGAAAATGGACTCCCATCTACGAAGGGCCATTTATGATCAAGAAGATATTTCTGGACAGTGCTATGATACTTACCACCAAGGAAGGGGAAGATCTTCCCCACCTTATGAACGCGGATATAGTTAAAAGATACTACGCATGAATACGACCTGTTAGGTTGACTAGCCTAGGCAAAAATAAGGGCATTCCGACGAACCAAAAGGGTTCGGGAAAAAATCAGGGATATATATATATATATATATATATATATATATATATATATATATATATATATATATATATATATATATATATATATATATATATATATATATATATATATATATATATATATATATATATATATATATATATACTGTACACCCGACAAGTCAAAAACCTGAAGAGCCGGCTTGGGCAAAAAAGGGTATCCAGGTGGATTGAAAACTTGAAAGGGCGGTCCAAGAAAAAGTTAGGGATTAAAGCATACTACTATGTCACGTTAGATCACTTACAACCAACTTTATTACCAACGTAAATTTCAAATTGTACAGATCGATTCAGTCAACTTCTTCCGACAACAAGGGATGAGATGCTCGAAGACATAGGGGCAATGGCAGAGTTGAAACCCGACGAGATCATTAACACATAGCTATATAATCTATTTTCACTTTGTTATCTCTTTATTTTTCATCATGATTTCCTCTTAGTAGGATTTATGTCCCTTTGTACAACAATCACCTGTATATAGGCAAACTATCAATATAAACACAATCTCAAAATTCAAATTTTGTTTTACTTTTTCTATTTTGTTTGCAAAAACGTCCAATCACTAAAATTGAATGAACATATGCATATGAATATGATTACTGCTGACAAATATGCATAAAAACATGAATAAGTAGTTACTCAAGACTCTAGGAGATGGGATAACGTTTAAGTCATCCACGAATCCCCACAGAGTAGTCCCCCCATAAGATTATCCTCTGCAGAGTCATCTTCACAAGCTCGCCATGCCCCACGAGTCTGAAATATCCTAATCATACTCACTGACAGATCCCTATAGTAGAGAAAGTAGTATGATCTTTCCCCGACAATGTCTCCAACTTACAGAGTCTGAATCCTCGTCAGAAAGTATGTCACTGGCATAACTCACAAAAATTCTTTTCCCCAGCTGAGTTTGTTTCTCCAACACTATAAAATCCCCTACGAAATTCTTTCCTCCAGGAGGTTATTTCCTCCGCAGAGTGTTTCTCCAGCAGGGTTTATTTCCCCAATAGGGTTTATTTCCCCCAACAGGGTTTATTTCCCCAACAGGGTTTATTTCCCCAGCAGGGTTTCTTTCCCAAACAAGATATAGTCTCCCTAGCTTGAGTGTATCACTTCGGCTATTACAAATCACCGGCAAAACTTCTCTCTCCAGTAAAGGGTAGTCCATACCACTATCCCAAGAAAGGTGCACAAAATCTGAAACCGGACCAAATATCATTTAATCTTATCCTCCCCAGATGAGTCGGCACCCACATCAAAAACTTGGTCAGACAACACCTCGAAAGATTATCCATCTCTTTTATCCCCAGTCAGTGTATACAATAATTAAACTCCTCAATAGAACAATGAACGACCAATGTTCCTAAACTATTATCCCCAAATAGAAATCAAATTCCCCAGCGGAGTTTCCTCAAGCAGCAAGCAGGAATTCCCCAACAGAGACATTCTAAACAAGATTGAAGAATTAGTGTTGCCATCTCCAACAGTAGTCTGAGATTTATTTTCCCGATAAAAATGTTATACAAAGCTACCGATACACTTTTACGACATCTCACATTTATACATCATTTATCATAGAATATGCATATGAAACACATATAACACACTCTCGTTTTCTTTAAGAACATCATTACACAATGCACTACATACATCATGACATTGCGTAAATACTAACACTATCTTTTCAGGTAAAGTTCATGAACAGACGAACATCATCAACAATTTTCTAACAAGTTACAGAGTAATTCCTGAAATAGGATGGGGAGACTATCTACATGACTAGACAATTTCCTTCAGAAACTGAATTCTGACAAGCATTTCCCTCAGAGACTAAATCTGACAAGTAGCTACTTAAGCACTTTTCCTAGAGAGTCATTCTGAAAAATATCTCTTCTAGATGAAGTCGGGCGTAGACATCTTCTAGTGCATCATTCAGATGAAGTCAGACATAGATTTCCTTCTGATACTCTTTTTGGAAAAATGTCATGCGTAAACTCCTTCCAATACCTCTTCTAGATGATGTCGGGCATAGACATCTTCTAGTACATCGTTTAAGCAAAGTTGGGCGTAGACTTATTCTAGTATATCATTCCGATAAAATCAAGTGTAGATTTATTCTGATATTCCTTTTGGACAAAGTCGGGCGTAGACTCATTCCAAACGTATCTTCTAGGAAAAGTCGAGCATAGACTCATTCTAGTGCATCATTCAGATAAAGTCAAGCGTAGATTCACTCTAATATTCTTTTGAACAAAATCGGACATAGACTCATTCCAAATACATCTTCTAAGAAAAAGTCATACGTAGACTCATTATCATATTTCTATCAATAGTTACTCTGGATTACATCTATAAACCCATCTCTGACGACATCCAGTCACATTGCAAATGGCATCTTTAAGACTGTTCCTGGTATAATCGACCAACATTGTTACTTCGTGCACAGGCGAGTGCAAATTTATGGGCACTTAAGTGTTCAATCATCTTCTACCTTCAAGTAACGAATGGCGGACATGCCAATCTAACCCTTCAGGTTTAAGAAGATTAAACAGGGGCAGATGTTGTACCCTAAAATTTGCCCTCCATTTTCATCCAAGATATTCTTCTAGGGTCCTCAAATGCTCAAGGTTGCTCAAGAATTGATTAGACAAATTCTTCTCCTAAGCAATGAACTCATGACTAGGGTTTTGTATTTATCTAGGAAGATTGGGTTTCCAATGATTAAAATGGTTTTCATGGCTCCTCATATGCTTTAAATAATTTTCATCCCTTGCATCACAAGTTTGCTCAACTAATGGCTCAAATGACTTAAAATCAACTGTATTGGATAAAAAGTCAACCATGGTCAACATATAGTCAAACTTCAAGATTTTGGTCAACATCAACACTTTGAAGTCACATTCATAATTTGATCAATGGTTGATCATGATTCCTCAAGAAAAGCCCTTAAATCATGAAAAGTCAAAAGTTGCCAAATTAGGGTTTCCTAAGTAGAAGTCAACTAAACTTTGACCAAGCATAACTTTCACATGCTTCATCATATTTTCCCCAACCAAATCTCATTTTGAAGGGAATTCAATTCTATACCACTTTGTCTCTCTAAGATCAAGTCTAAAAAATGCATCATTTGAGAGATATAAGCCAATATATTACAGGCCATTTCAAAAGTCAACAAAAAGACACTTTTTATCAAGGCAACTTACATCAAGATAAAGTCTTCAAAATAAAAAATGATCAACATAGAGATTTTATAATATATCTTAGGCTTTCCAAAAAGTCCAAGATCACCTACAAAATATGAAAATTGTGATAGTTATGTCCAGTGCAAGTTGATCCATTTTTGAGAAATGCATGAAATCTCAATTGAGCAAATTTGTGATTTTGGGCTATTGGGCCTAACTTCTTAGGTTCAAACATGTTCATGACATATCTAAGGACCTATAAATCCATTCATGCATTTTTGTGATTTTTATTTCTTTTTATTCTGATTTTTATTGATTTAAATTCAAAATAAAATCAATAAAATGCAAGGTTAATGAGTTAGGCGGGCAAGGCTTTTGTTTCAATCATATTGGAGGCCCAAGATTGCATATACAAGCTGGAAAATTTATGAAAGGAAGATTGGTGCAAGATTGATAAAAAATAGCAAGTTTTCACATAATCAAAAATCATATCTGTGATACGGTGGCAGAACCGACTGTTAATACTGGTTTGCATTTTTTGTTCACAAATGTCGCGGTAAGCAAGAGTCACCACCGAATTTTCTTTTATCCAACAAGGAAAGGGTGAAAAGAACAAAAAAAGACCTTTTTTCGAGATTTCTGAGTACGGGGGGTAGATTATGGAAAGGGAAGGTGTTAGCACCCTTTCCATCCATGGTTTTCCATGGGCTCTTAAGTACATGCTCATTTTTTAAATTGCTTTTGTGTTTGCGTGTTTTGAAAAGCTTTGAAAATGCCTTAGTACGAAGATTCACTTTATGGTAACTCTTGTATCAATCCTCAAGAGTGTGATAAAGCATTTTTGAAAACTTTTGTTGGAAAAGTATGTTTGAAAATGTGTAAATAGGATTATTTGAGCAAGTACCTAACAGTTATCTACCTACTCGAAAAAGACGTTATTTTCCTCATATCCTTTAGACTGTGTTATCCTACTATTAATGAGTAGGTAACCCTAGTCGTTGGATTTTTGAGGGACTATTGAAAGGGACGTCAATGGTCATTGAAGGCAACATGTAAGGATACCTTAGCATTTCGAAGGGACTATGATCATTATGACGACTTTTTAACCGAGGGTCTTTGCTAAGAGTATCCCTATGTTTCGAGGGACATAACCATTATTTCCGAAGGCAACCAAGTGAGGTATACCGAAGGGGTACAAGTGTGTAAAAGTGTGCTTTTTTCAGATATTTTATCTTGCGCAATTAGGGTTATCTAGGTTCAATTAATCATTATCTTTCATGCAACCCTATTAACCATTCGTCTAAACAGTTTATCAAGCGGGAAAATAAATGGCAAAAAGATAAAATTCCTAACTATTACAAGGCTTTGGTGCAATTACATAATTAATGATTGAAAGGTAAAAATGCGGAATTAAAACCCTAATTAAACTATTACAAACCGAGCGCAATTACATCAATAATGAAAAATAAATCGTATGGAAAAAATAATTAAGCGCGAGAATTAAAATTGAAAAGAAATGCGCAAAACCCTAAAAAACTAATTTGAAATATTTTTTGGATCTTTTTATAAAAAATGTTTTTAAATTAACCTAATTTTCTAATTAATTTTAATTAATGAAAATAAGTTATAATTGATTAAATTAATTGATTTGAAAAAATTAGTTCACTAAAAAAACTAAGTCCTATTTTTGTGATTTTTGTTTTTATAAAAAAATCATTTAAAAAAAAGAATTAAATTAATTGACAAAAATAAAATTAGTAAAAATAAAGAAAAAGTGAAGGAATGGGCCTGAGGGGTGTAAACCCAAATCTGGTGGGTGTATGTTGAATTTGCTAGGCCCAGCCAGAGTTAGCCCATTATCCGTGCGTGTGATCTAGTGATGCTCCATCTGGAAGGTCCATGGGGGGGCTGCAAGCTTGTAGCGTTGGATCTGGACCACTGGGATCTGATGGCACGAGCTTGAGGATCTACGGTGTACGTATGGGAATGTAATGCATTAGATCTGAAAGAAACTAGTTAGAAAACACAAAACATTGGACCTGGGACTCGAACCCAGGTCATCCCCCTTCCAGCGCGCTTCCTTTGCCATTTGTTCCAAGTGATCACTCATTGAATAACAGAAACACAAAACAATACATTCAAAATAAATGGTCAGAATTTTTTTAAACACAAAACGCACGCTTATTTCAAATGGGTCAACCAGGCTGCGCGACACCATCATCTTCTCCACCCATCTGTTGTATTAGCCTACGCATATTTTACATATGGACAGTGTCCGTCCCTAAAACACATGCAGTTTCCAAAATCTACAGCACGTAATATAAATTCAGTTTAAAGCCATGGATCAACTAGGTTTGATCCCCTGAACATGATGGTATTCCTTATTAGGCCCAATTTTTCCTGTATCTGAAAACCCTAAATCAAAGGTCAAAACCCTAACAATTGAATATGTCCATGCAAGCATCAAAACTCATAATTAATTATACAAACAACTTCTAAATGATGATATAAACATGAATGTATGTCTAGAAATCATTTATAACGCGTAGATATTCAAAATCAAATTCAATAATGAAGGACAAATCCTGATACCGTATGGAGTGTTCCTGGGTACTTTGATGCATGGTAATGGTCCAAACAACTTCCAAACGTGCCCAAGATTTGATTGCAAGCTTTAAGTTGCCTTAAATCTCCCTGCAAATGCCAAACCGAATGCCATTTTTTTGTCAAAAAATTGGAGTTTCTTGTTAGTGTTCTATGTGGCAAAAACCTCTTTTTCTTGATCAGGCAAGGTTATGAATATATACTTGAGTGCATTAGGTCAATAAAATTGGATGCAATCTTGAAGATTTAGAGGAAGGTTTGATTTGCAATTGATACTTTAAGTTTCTAAATTTGTCCAAAACATGCTCTATTCATCCCAATCATTCCTTGCACGAAAATCTTGATTTGCTAGCTGATTATAGACCTATAATGTGCTCATAAAATCCAATATTTGATTTTATTTTATTATTCCATTATTTAAATTGATTTATTTTGATTTAAATGAATAAAAAATCAAAACAAATAATAAAAATAATAAAATAACAAGTGGATAAGCTCATGGGTCGTGGGTCCTCTTAGGAACAAGTTTCAAACAAGAAAACATGGGCCCCTTTGGAGAAAAATCAATTTTGATGAATGTTGACTTTATGCATATTTATAAAATTTGGTCAACTTAAGTAATGCATATCTCTCTCATTTTTTACCCTAAGAGGGCGTTCTTGGACTTTTTAGAAATATTAGGATGTCCTATAAACAACCCTTTTTGGTTTCATCTCAATTGGCTCTTCCATGTTCATGTAAGGAGCTTTGACCCAAAAGGTGTTTTTGTTGACTTTTTGAAATGACCTATAATGCCTGAGCTTATATCCTTTGATTGAGGCATTTCTTGACCTTGAAGGCTGAAGAGAAATTGTAGGGAATTGGATTAACTTCAAAATGAGCCTTGGTTGGAAAATTTCTGCCAAAGTATGAGAAAGTTATGCCTGGTCAAAGTTTGGTTGACTTTTCCTATAGAAACCCTAATTTGCAATTTTTGACTTTTGATGAGTTAGGAGAATTTCTTGAGGAATCATGATAAACCCTTGATCAAATGATGGATATTACTTCAAAATATTGATGTTGACCAAAAATCTTGAATTTTGACTGTATTTGGGCCACAGTTGACTTTTGACCTAGTACAGTTGATTTTTAGGCATCTGAGTAGTTGACTGAGCACACTTGTTGTGCATGGCATGAAAATTGGCATGGATGATCTTGATGACATATTAGGACAAAGTAGGACATTTGGGACATTTGGGACCCTTGAGACTCAACCATTTTTCTTGAAATTGAAACCCTAATTTGAGGCTTATTGTCTTTAGAGGAGGATTTGTCTGGTCAATTCTTAGTCAACTTTGAGCAATTGAGGACCTCTAGGAGTATGTCTTGTGTGAAAATGGGAGGGTAAATTTTGGGGTACAACAGCTACCCCTGTTCAATCTTCTTGAACATGAGGATTTAGATTGGCTTGTCCGTCTTTCATGATCTGAAGGTTAAAGATGATTGAATACTAGAGTGCCCAGATATTTGCACTCGTCTGAAATGATACTGGTAGTTGATGATGTCAGGAATGGGATTACAGATGCCATTTGGAGAAGATGACGGAAGATCGCTGGAGACAGGCTTAAAGATGCCATCCAGAGAATGTGACGGCGAGTCTTCGGAGATGGGCTTAAAGATGCCATCCAGAAGAATGATGATTTCATGGGATATTCCTTCATGGGAATTTCTGTTCCTATTGTTAGGGAGGCCTTCGCTGAGGAATGTTGGTATCTGTCTTGGGGAATAGAGTCTAGGAGCTTCAGTTTTCCATGGCTCTATTAGGGGGTTATCTCTGGATTGGGGAGATGAAAGTTTGTTGTTTTCTTGTTGAAATCCAGGCTTGGTAGTAATTTGTTGGGGTGAATGCAATTAACTACTACCTGGAAACGTATGAGAAGAAACCTGTGTAGGGCTATTTCAGGATGAGTCTGGGTAAGACGTCATCTGGAAGTGTAAGCGAAGGAACCTGGGTAGGGTTACTTCCAGAGATATATGAGAGGGATCCTAGGTAGGGCAGCTTTAGGAGGAGTCCGGGTAAAACTACATCGGGAAATTATAAGAAGGAACCTAGGTAGGGTTTCTTCATGATGAGTTCGGGTAAAACCACATCTGAACCGAGAAGGAACCTGGGTAGGGTTACTTCAGGATCAGTCCGTGTAACACTTCAGAAGGAATCTGGGTAGGGTTACTTTGGGATAAGTCTGTGTGAAACTTCAGAAGGAACCTGGGTAGGGTTACTTCGGGATAAGTCCGTGTAAAACTTCAGAAGGAACCTGGGTAGGGTTACTTCGAGATAAGTCCGTGTAAAACTTCAAAAGGAACCTGGGTAGGTTTACTTCGGGATAAGTCTATGTAAAACTTCAGAAGGAACCTGGATATGGTTACTTCGGGATAAGTCTGTGTAAAACGGTTTTTGGAAGTAAGATGAGACCCCTGTAAGATTGCTTCATGATGAGCCCGTGTAAAGATGTATTTCTGAAGGAGAAGGAACCCGTATAAGATTACTTCGTGAAGAGCCCGTGTAAAGCTGTATTTGGTTGCACAGATGATTACTCTTATTTAGTTTTAGAAGATAATCTTGGACCGGTTGGAAATTTTTGATGATAAATATCTGTTGATTTATCTTTCTTGAAAAAGTAAGGCGTTAGCTGTATGCATTGTCATGATGTATGAAATGCATTGTGTAATGATGTTCTCAAAATAAATGAGATTGGGATGTATGCATTTGTACTGCAGATTCTATGACGTTTATAGAATGATGTATGAATGCAATATGTAAATGTATCAGTTGTTCCATTGCATCGCTGTTGAATTAGGGAAAATAAATCCCTGAATGCAACTGGCGATGAAGAATGTAGGTCTTCAGATTTTGCTGAAGCTGAACTATTGGGAGTTGATCTTCCGTTGTTAGAGAAATAAACTCTTTTGGGGAAGGAAAACTTTGTGCGTTGCTTGAGGATTTTGTGAAATCCTATTGGGGAAAACTGAGAAGTTTGACGACTTCACTGGGGAAAACCTGATGTCGGAGCAGTAGTTGGAAATTTCTGTTCTACCGAGGATACAAGAACACCTGACATCACTAGGCTGTAAACTGAGGATATAGCGCCGACCTTGTGTAAGATGCCCCTGCCTCTATACTTGCTGGAGAAAGTACCTGCAGAGACTTTATGGATGGTTGAGTGGCATCCCAATTCATGGGGTGCTTGGTAAATACTGATCAGGATAACAAACCTTCTATTGACTAAACAAGTGATGAGATGACGGGACATAGTCATACGCTTTAATCCCTAACTTTTGTCTGGACTGTCTTTTCAGGTTTTCAGTCCTCCGGGATACCCTTTTTTGGCCAAGCCGCCTTTTCATATTTTCGAATTGCCGGATGTACATATTTTTTTATCCCTAATTTTTTCCTAGGCCAGTCAACCTAGCGGGTCCTTGTTCATGCGTAGTATTTCCCCACTATGTCCATGTTCACCGGGTACGGAGAATCGTCACTGTCCGTAGTGGTAAGTGTTTCCACACTACCATAAGATGTTTGTACAGGATTCATTGCCGGAATTCATACCCAATGCCCCAAGTGATTCGGACGGAGATATGCCCCTGGCTACTTGGCATCTTTGAGAGATTCCTTGAATCTTGACTTGACCACCCCAAATGATGGACAATGACCATGTCGTGCCCCTTCGATTGGAAGTGTTTTTCCACTTGAGATGATCCTTTTCATTGAGAAAGTTTTTGTTCACTGGATATTCATTGTGTGAATTTCTATGCCATTTGAACAATTAAACATGTGCAAACAAATGTTATTTTAAGAATGCCAAAACTCATGTCTGTCTTGAAAATGTGTTTTGTGTAGTAAAAGAAAATTTTCAAGAATGTGACATCAACTCAGGATTCGTAGCAAGCCTTACAGGAGTCAGGATACCTTTTGTAATAGTAAGCTTTCGAACTAACCCATGCTTCAGCTAGGACTTTTAAGGGTTGTAACGTAGCCTGGTTCACGGTTTAAGAAACAAAGGATAAAGGCTCAAAATTTATTTGTACCCACCCGTTCTTCGTGATGTTCTTCAGTCCTATGCTCAGTTAATTATGCATTTTGAATCCCAATTGAGTTTGGCATCTTGTCCTTGATATTCTAGTGATAGTTCAGCAATTGAACGTTTGTTTGCAAAAGGCAGTCATTTTTGTAACCTATTCTTTTTTGTCGAGGATTTGTAGTAACCTCTTTTTTTATTTTACTATCCTTGTCTTTTTCCTGAACTGTTTCTTTTGTGATTATAGTCAGCGGGATGCCCTAAATGTTTTCTTAAGTATCCTTCATAGGTTTTGACTTAATGGGCTTTTATTTTGAGAGATAATTACTGCTTTCCTTGATGATTATGCAAAACCATCACCATCTTTTGGAGAGCATATTCTACACTATTTGTCGTGTATGAAGGGAAAGTTGGTGATTGAATGCACATCTGAATTAACTGAGAAAACTACCCTGCCTCAGGTTATGATTAAGGGTTTTAATTTGTGTGAAAATAAAAACTCCAACTTCTTAGGCTCAAAGGGGTTGACTAGGGATTATCTTCCTTATAACTCCACTGTTTAGGATTTGAAACGACACTTGTACATTGTTAGCATGGTCTGTTTAAAAGCATACTGTAGAGATTGTGGTATCATTCTCGTCATCCTCCCTCTAAAGGCTCAGAGCTTTTAATCAAGAGTTGAATATCACGAAAAGGAAGTATAAAGAAGTTTAAGAATAATTAAAACAAATTAAATCAAGACAAACATGTGTAATGCATTAATGAAATAACAAAGTTTTGACATGACAATAATTGTTTGAATAAACAAAGAAAATACAACTTGAGAACTCAAATGAACAAAAGTGCTTTCAATCCTAGCCATGATTTGGCATGGGAGCAGTGATCAAGTTGGGAGTCTTAGGAGGATCAAATTCGATCTCCTTGTCGTCAATCATATTCTGAATCTTGTATTTCAGTGCCCAATAATCGTTAGTATCGTGCCCCGGACTACCAGAATGATAAGCACACCTTGCATCAGGATTGTAGTTAGGAGAGGAAGTTTTGGGGTTTGGATGAGGGCCTATCACCGTAATCAGATTCATCTTTAACATGTGTTGCAATGCTTATGAAAATGGCATGTTGATTTGGGTAAACAGTCTCTTAAGCTCGTCTTGCGTTCGCTGATTACCCTGTTGTTCTGGTCGTTTCACGCGTGCCGAATTAGAGACCAGTACTGCCCCCACATATTGGTGGTAGTCTGCCTTATTATGACCCTTCTAGCCTTGCACGACATTGGCTTCCCTCTTACCACCAAATGGCTTCTTCTCAGCATTAGAAAATGCAGCCATCAGGATCTTTCTTCTCCTGGTGCAACTTTAGATCCTCTCTCCAATAAGAACCATCTCTATGAACCTGGATGAGGAACTCTCAATCAGCAAATTGAATAATGGGCATGTCAGAGTGCCCATGAACATGTCTACCATTTCCTGATCATTCAGAGGGGGTTGTACTCTGCCAGCTAGATCCCTCCATTTTTGTGCATATTCCTTGAACCCTTCTCTTGAGCCCATGGACATATTCTGCAGTTGCACTCAAGTCGGTGTCAGGTCAACATTGTATTGGTACTGCTTGTAGGAAGCAGTAGCCAAGTCTTCCCAAGTATGGATTTCAGTTCCTTCTAGCTGATAAAACTAATCCAGTTGAGTTTCAGCCAAACTTTATTGGAAGAAATGGACCCATAACCTTTGGTCAGCAGTGTGAGGCTGGATCTTCCTAACATAAGACCTTAAGTGAAACTTAGGGCAGGAGACATTGTCATACTTAGAAAATGTGGTAACCTTGAACTTTGGGGGGATGACCTCCCCTGGAACCAAACCTAACTCTTCAAAATCCAGACCGGGCACCCTTTGGATCTCCATGGCATTGAGCCGATCCTCCAGTTGTTTGTATTTTTTATCAGCAAGAGGGTATTTCTCCTTATCATAGTCAGGTTCATCTTCTTCAGACGTTGGATTTTTGTCTCCTTCATCTGATTCCTCATCTTCTTCCTCTTGATTACCTCCTCCATTTGATGGGGTTGCAAAATCTAGAGTTCGGTTAGCTGTCCTTCTTCTTCCCACATTCGAAACACGAACTGGTTTCTTTGCCCTCTTAGCCTTCTTTTTGATGATAAGAGCTTTCAGTCTTCTTGCCCCTAGGTCAAAGTCAGGAACATTTGTTGAAAATGTGCATTTTGAGCCTGAAGGTGTTTGATTGTTTGTTCAAGAGCCATTTCTTTTGCTGAAATAAACAGCGAAAAGATGAGAAACCTGTACTGGAAGACCTGTTATGCAATGATGTGTATGATATATGTATGCAATGTTTTCAAGGATCTCGCGGGGTAAACAAGAAAACGCCAGAAGTTGAAATTTGCAGCTTTGATTGAAGAACTTTGTATCATTGTGAGCCCTTCTACGAGAGTCAAGCTCACTATATCAAGTGGGTCATAGCCCCCGACTCAAGTTGTTGTGTTTTTGTTCCTTTTGACAACATTGGCTAGAGGAAAATAAATCCACTTGCCCCTTGCTAGATGTCTGGTTCACCATAACCTGCATCACAAACCCTTGAGATCCTTGCAATGGTTAAGGAAATGATGTGGCATGATGTTATGATGCGTATGCTATCCATTAAGAAAAGATGTAAAGTGACAAACACAACCCTGCAAAGAATTCAAGTTGTTAGACAATGAAGGAAAACAAGTCACACAATTAGCCTTAGGTTTAGGCTTGCATGGGGTTTGTAGGTAAGTACCCTCTTGAAGTTCAGTTGGCTCAACCTGTCCTATTAATAGTAACCAGGTTCTAAGGAGCCTCAATATCACTGACCTTCCCTTCAGAAATTGTTTCAGCTCCACACCAAAGGAACATTAGTACAATCTAAAGTATCACGCTAACGTAGCCACCACTTTGTCTGTATCGGTCTACGCCGTACAACTTCCATGGTTTATTGCTACTTACCTAATAAGGTGCCCCAGATCCGGGTGTAGGATCTTTACAAGAATACCCCAACAAAACCCTAAAAGATAAAAGCAATCAAAGCAAATAGAAGAAAGCAAATTTAAAATGATATAGACCCTAAGGTAAACCCCACTTTATATTTTCCCCAGCAGAGTCGCCAGTTCTATGAAACAGTGGCAGAACCGACTGTTAATGCTGGTTTTAATTTTTTGTTCGCAAATGTCTAGGTAAGCAAGTGTCGCCACCGACTTTTCTTTTATCCAACAAGGAAAGGGTGACAAGAACAGAAAAAGACCTTTTTTCGAGATTTCTGAGTACAGAAGTAGATTATGGAAAGGGAATGTGTTAGCAGCCTTTCCATCCATGGTTTTTCATGGGCTCTTAGGTACTTGCTCATTTTTTAAATTGCTTTCGTGTTTATGTGTTTTGAAAAGCTTTGAAAATTCCTTAGTGCGGCGATTCACTTTATGGTAACTCTTGTATCAGTCCTCAAGAGTGTGATAAAGCATTTTTGAAAACTTTTGTTGGAAAAGTATGTTTGAAAGTGTGTAAAAAGGATTATTTGAGCAAGTCCTAACATTATCTATCTACTCGAAAAAGGCGATCTTTTCCTCCTATCCTTTAGACCGTGTTATCCTACTATTAGTGAGTAGGTAACCCTAGTCGTTGGATTTTTGAGGGACTATCAAAAGGGACGTTGATGGTCATTGAAGGAAACATGTAAGGATACCTTAGCATTTCGAAGTGACTATCATCATAAGATCATTTACTCGCAGGCAACTCGAGGGACATTTTAGGTATTATGATCTTTATGATGACTTTTTAACCGAGGGTCTTTGCTAAGAGTATCCCTATGTTTCGAGGGACATGACCATTGTTTCCAAAGGCAACCAAGTGAGGTAATACCCTAGGGGTGCAAGTGTGTAAAAGTGTGCTTTTTTCAGATATTTTATCTTGCGCAATTAGGGTTATCTAGGTTTAATTAATCATTATCTTTCATGCAACCCTATTAACCAGTCATCTAAACAGTTTATCGTGCGGGAAAATAAATGGCGGAAAGATAAATTTCCTAACTATTACAAGGCTTTGGTGCAATTACATAATTAATGATTGAAAGGTAAAAGTGCGGAATTAAAACCCTAATTAAACTATTACAAACTGAGCGCAATTACATCAATAATGAAAAATAAATTGTATGGCAAAAATAATAAAGCGCGAGAATTAAAATTGAAAAGAAAAGTGCAAAACCCTAAAAAACTAATTTGAAATATTTTCTGGATCTTTTTATAAAAAATGATTTGAAATTGACCTAATTTTCTAATTAATTTTAATTAATGAAAATAAGTTAAAATTGATTAAATTAATTGATTTGCAAAAATTAATTTACTAAAAAAACTAAGTCCTATTTTTGTGATTTTTGATTTTATAAAAAAATGATTTTTAAAAAAGAATTAAATTAATTGACAAAAATAAATATAGTAAAAATAAAGAAAGAGTGAAGGAATGGTCCTGAGGGGTGTAAACCCAAATCTGGGGGGTGTGTGTTGAATTTGTTAGGCCCAGCCAGAGTTAGCCCATTATCCGTGCGTGTGATTTAGTGATGCTCCATCTGGAAGGTCCATGGGGGGGGGGGGCTGCAAGCTTGTAGCGTTGGATCTGGACCACTGGGATCTGATGGCACGAGCTTGAAGATCTACGGTGTACGCATGGGAAGGCAATGCATTGGATCTGATAGAAACTAGTTAATAAACACAAAATGTTGGACCTGGGACTCGAACCCATGTCCTCTCCCTTCCAGCGCGCTTCCTTTGCCATTCGTTCCAAGTGATCATTTATTGAATAACACAAACAAAAAATAATATATTCAAAATAAATGGTCAGAATTTAAAAAAAAAAGTGCGCTTATTTCAAACGGGCCAACCAGGCTGGGCCACACCATCATCTTCTCCACCCATCTGTTGTATTAGCCTACGCATCTTTTACATCTGGACAGTGTCCGTCCCTAAAACACCTGCAGTTTCCAAAATCTACAACACACAATATAAATTCAGTTTAAAGCCATGGATCAACTGGGTTTGATCCCCTGAGCATGATGGTATTCCTCATTAGGCCCAATTTTTCCTGTATCTGAAAACCCTAAATCAAAGGTGAAAACCCTAACAATGGCATATATCCATACAAGCATCAAAACTCATAATTAATTATACAAACAGCTTATAAAAGATGATACAAACATGAATGTATGTCTAGAAATCATGTATAACGCATAGATATTCAAAATCAAATTCAAGAATGAAGGACAAATCGTGATACCGTATGGAGCGTTCCTGGGTGCTTTGATGCGTGGTAATGGTCTAAACAGCTTCCAAACGTGCCTTGAATCTCCCTGCAAATGCCAAACTGAATGCAACTTTTTTGTCAAAAAATTAGAGTTTCTTGTCAGTGTTCTATGCAGCAAAAACCTCTTTTTCTTGATCAGGCAAGGTTATGAATATATACTAGAGTGCATTAGGTCAATAAAATTGGATGCAATCTTGAAGATTTGGAGGAAGAAGATTTGATTTGCAAATGATACTTTAAGTTTCTAACTTTGGCCAAAACATGCTCTATTCATCCCAATCATTCCTTGCACGAAAATCTTGATTTGCCAGCTGATTATAGACCTATAATGTGCTCATAAAATCCAATCTTTGATTTTATTTTATTATTCCATTTTTTAAATTTATTTATTTTGATTTAAATGAATAAAAAGCAAATAATAAAAGTAATAAAATAATAAGTGGGTAATCTCAGGGGTCGTGGGTCCTCTTAGGAACAAGTTTCAAACAAGAAAACATGGGCCCCTTTGGAAAAAAATCAATTTTGATCAATGTTGACTTTATGCACATTTCCAAAATTTGGTCAACTTTAGCAATGCATATCTCTCTCATTTTTTATCCTAAGAGGGTGTTCTTAGACTTTTTAGAAAGCTTAGGACGTCCTATAAACAACCCTTTTTATTTCATCTCAATTGGCGCTTCCATGTTCATGTAAGGAGCTTTGACCTAAAAGGTGTTTTTGTTGACTTTTTGAAATGACCTATAACGTATGAGCTTATATCTTTTGATTGAGGCATTTCTTGACCTTGAGGGTTAAAGAGAAGTTGTAGGAAATTGGATTATATTCAAAATGACGTTGGTTGTAAAATTTCTGATAAAGTATGAGAAAGTTATGTCTTGTCAAAGTTTGGTTGACTTTTCTTATAGAAACTCTAATTTGCCATTTTTGACTTTTGATGAGTTAGGAGCATTTCTTGAGGAATCATGATCAACCCTTGATCAAATGATGGATATTAATTCAAAATATTGATGTTGACCAAAAATCTTGAAGTTTGACTGCATTTGGGCCACAATTGACTTTTGACCTAGTATAGTTGATTTCCAGGCATCTGAGTAGTTGACTGAGCAAACTTGTTGTGCAATGAATGAAACTTGGCATGGATTATCTTGAGGACATATTAGGACAAAGGAGGACATTTGGGACCCTTGGGACTCAACCATTTTTCTTGAAATTGAAACCCTAATTTGAGGCTTATTGTCTTAAGAGGATGATTTGTCTGGTCAATCCATAGTCAACTTTGAGCAATTGAGGACCTCTAGGAGTATGTCTTGTGTGAAAATGGGAGGGAAAATTTTGGGGTACAACAATATCTTTTCATCATAAATCACAAAGATTTGTACCACAAATATTGACCTAATCTCTTCCTCTCTATATATACACAAGCAATACCATATGTACAAGGACACGCAGCCTGCCATAACAACCCCTAAAAGTTTTCTCAAAATTCTAAAAAAAGTGAAAATTTGTATCACACGATCCAACCACTCTCAAGCCAAACCAAACGTCCCATTATTATCCGGAAGGTCCCATGGACTATTTCCAAGCATTCATCAAGCGAAAGGTGTCTCAGAATCGTGCCACCAAGCATTACAGTGTTTGTAGTTTTCTCAAATTTCCAACTTATGATTCATGCGTTATTGATTGATTTAGTGCACTCATACATGTTTATATTGATATTTGGAATAATTTTGACGCATAGTATATGAGTTTCAATGCAGGAATAAGACCACGTCATTACTAGGGCATAAGAAGTTGTTTGCTTCGTATCTTTGAATACAAGCACATTCAGGCCAAATGGCCACCACCATGGGATTCAGAAGGCTTGATTTAGGGGGGAGGGGTAGAGTCCTCTTTATTCGCTAATGTTTGTTATTTTCGCAGGTGCAAGAATTGGCACGCCGGAGAAGATGACTTGAGCTAGGGCTCCAATGCTTCTCCGACCATTGTATTTATTTACATATTATATATTGATTAAATTATATGAACGAATGTATATCCACCCCAATGGTAGAAACATGTGCGCTAAGTCACTCCTCTCTCAGGTCACGGGTTTGATCCCCGATTTTGCTAATTTTTACATGTTTACATTATTTTTGCAGGTTTAGTATAAGATACACTGAACTTGTTACCTCGACACCAACCAGCACTTGGCCTAGTGTTATGCCATGTGTGGAAAATTCTTGAGGGAGTGGGTTCAATACCCACCGCTACTCATTTGGTTATTTCTTTTTCCAATTCTATGTTTTCTCATTATTTTCTTCCTCTGTTCCTATTCTTTCACAAAACCTTTTTCAAAACCCTTTTTTAACAAAACCCTAATTTAATTTTAGGTTTAAATTTAATTTTAGTTTTTTTTTAATTTAATCAAATGAATTTAGTTTTAGGTTTTTATCAATAAACCCTAATTTGATTTTTTAGGTTTTCTCAATTCATTTAAAATCAACTTAGATTTAGGGTTTCAATTACCTAACTTTTTTATTAATTAAAAGCAATTTAGATTTTAGGGTTTCGATTAATTTAAATTACCTAACTTTTTTGATTAATTAAAATAAATTATATTTTTGGAAACTCATCAATTATTTTTCATCAAACAATCATAAAACGATTTTCTCTTTTCTTTTCCTTTTTACTGCTTCGCATGTATTATTACTTTCGCATTAGTTTTTCTCAATTATGTATCTACTACAATATGTAATAGTTTAATTAGGGTTTACTAATTTCCCCCTGATTTTAGGGCTTGTACCCCCTTTTCTGAAGCCCTGTAATACTTTAGGTTTACTTTCCGCAATTTACTGCTTTCCTTAATACTGTATAGTAACTAGGCATGTATGGCAAGATCTAAAACCAATCGTTAGATAACCCTAAATACAAGGTAAATAACTGAATTGAATCAAAATATTTTCAAACAAACACATATTCAAAGCATTTTAAACAAAGTGAGCTAAGCGATTAAGAGCCGATAGATAACTACGGATGAAAAGGATGCTAACACCTTCCCTTTTCATAACCTACCCCCCGAACACAGAAAATTCTCGAAGGTCTTTCCTGTTCTTTTCACCCTTTCCTTATTGGATAAAAGAAAAGTCGATGGCAACTCTTGTTATTCGCACTGTGATACGGTGGCAGAACCAACTGTTTAATACTGGTTTGTGTTTTGCGTTTGCAAAATGTCGGGTAAGCAAGAGTCGCCATCGACTTTTATTTCATACAATCACGGAAAAGGAAAAATAATAGAAAAAACCTTTTTCGAGATATTTCTGAGTACGGGGGGTATATTATAGAAAGGGAAGGTGTTAGCACCCTTTCTATCCGTAGTTATCTACGGGCTCTTAGGTACTTGCTCATATTCTTAAAATTGCTTGTGTGTGTTTGTCTTGAAAATGTTTTTACTTTGCGATAACCCTTGTATCAGTCCTCAAGGGTGTGACGAAGTTGTTTTGAAAACTGTTTTTGAAAAGTGTTTGTGTGAAAAGTTTTATTTTGAGCAAGTACCTACTAGCATCTACCTACTAAAAAAAAGACCGTTTTTGTTCTATTTCCTTTAGACAGCGCTATCCGACTATTAGGGAGTAGGTAGAACCGTCATTGGAGTTTTTAAGGGACGTTCGAAAGGGACGAATACAATCACTAAAGCAATAGTTAGAAAACTTTAGTGGTAACCCTGGAGTCTTAAGATCTTTTCGAGGCAATGTTTCTGAGGCAACATTTCTGAGGCAACATTCGAATGGGACAATTTGATCTCTTTAGACTGGAAGGAAACCACTAAAATCTCCTATGCTTAATTATTGTTTACCGAAGGCAACCGAAGTGAGGTAAACCCTAGGATGAATATGTGCATATGATTTGTTTCAGTTATTTTAATCTTTGAACATTAGGGTTTTCTAACTGTGTTAATTTTTCATGCATTCTTGCCATACAATCCTATTAATCATACATCTAGACAGTTAATAATTTGCTGAATAGTAAAAGCGGAAATAAACCTAGATATTACATGGCTTTGACAGTTACACAATTTCCTTGACGTGCAATAAAAAAATGAGGAATTTAAAATCCTAATTAAACTATTACAACTTTGAAACAATTACAATAATTTGAATTAAAATAGATTCAAGGCGCACAAGACGAATTACGTACGAGAATAAAGTCTGAGTCCTAAAAAATCTAATCAATTAAAGAGGAAATATTTTTCGTATTTTATTGTTGCAAAAAATATTTGAAATTTTAACCTAATCTGTCTAATTAATTTTAATTATAAAAAAAGAATTTGAACTAATCTAATTAAGCTAATTAATTAATTGCAATTAAATATTTTTATGAAACAAAACTAAAATCAAATTTTTTAGTGATTTTCTGATTTTATGATTAAAAAATGATTTTTGTTGTGAAAATAATTAAAAATAACAAATAAAAAAGAATTAAAAAAAGAGAGAAAGATTTGGGCCTGGAGTGATGAAGCAAACTGGGGGTGTATGTTGAACTTCTGAAACCCAGAAGGATGGCCCAGAGTCTGGCGCCTGATCCAATGAGACCATCTTCATCGGACTCATGGCGACCTGCGTATGCTAGCATTGGATCTGGCTGGAGATGGATCCAGAGGATGAGATCAGAGCACGCGTGATGATCCTCAGAAGGTGAGGTATGCTAGATCTTGCTGGAGATGGATCCAGAGGATGAGATCAGAGGGCGCGTGATGATCCTCAGAAGGTGAGGTGTGCTGGATCTGGCTTAAGATGGATCCAGAGGATGACATCAGAGGGCACATGATGATCCCTAGAAGGTGAGGTATGCTGGATCTGGATGGAGATGGATCCAGAGGATGAGATCAGAGGGCGCGTGATGATCCTCAGAAGGTGAGGTGTGCTGGATCTGGCTGGAGATGGATCCAGAGGATGATATCAGAGGGAGCGTGATGATCCTCAGAAGGTGAGGTGTGCTGGATCTAGATGGAGATGGATCCAGAGGATGAGATCAGAGGGCGCGTGATGATCCTCAGAAGGTGAGGTGTGCTGGATCTGGCTTAAGATGGATCCAGAGGATGACATCAGAGGGCACATGATGATCCCTAGAAGGTGAGGTATGCTGGATCTGGATGGAGATGGATCCAGAGGATGAGATCAGAGGGCGCGTGATGATCCTCAGAAGGTGAGGTGTGCTGGATCTGGCTGGAGATGGATCCAGAGGATGATATCAGAGGGAGCGTGATGATCCTCAGAAGGTGAGGTGTGCTGGATCTGGATGGAGATGGATCCAGAGGATGGGATCAGAGGGCGCGTGATGATCCTCAGAAGGTGAGGTGTGCTGGATTTGGTGAAAATAATGGAGAAAATTCCAAAAGCTCACGCCTGGGATCGAACCCAGGACATGAGATTCAAACTTCCTTCCTCTGACCAACTGTGCTGCACTAGTTAATTGTTAACATAATAAAAACAATAAATCAAAAGCCAAATTAATTGCCATTCTCAGAACAAGCGCGAATTATCAAATGTCCCAATGGTTGCTTGACACGCCAACATCTTCTTCCTTGGTCCGTTGCTTTAGGTAAAATATTTTTACCTACGGACGTTTGTTTGTAACTATAACCCTGTTACATTCAAAAATTGCATACAAGCAAGATAAATGAAATTGGTGACCATGAATCAACTGGGCTTGAAGCCCTGATCATCATGATACCCAATATGAAAGCCAATTGTTCCTGCATTGAAAACCCCTAAAACAAACTCATAAACCCTAGCAATGGCATATTGTGATTCTTGCGCTGTAAATGCAATTAAATGATGCCAATAGCTTGCAAACAAGATAATGAACAAGAATTTATAATCAAAACATGTTAATGCTGTCAAAATTAAGGAAATCAGAATCGAGATTTTGGGCAAACCGTGGTCGATGGTGGGAAAGATTCCTGGTGTTTTGAAGCCTGAGGATAGGTGGAATAGCTTCCTGGGATGTCCTGGAAGAGATTGGAATCTTTAAATCTCTGTGAGGATGGCTCTAGAGTGGATTTTGATCTCACACTTTTCTTTGAAATTTTGCAGTTTTGTTCTGCCTCTTTTCACGACTCTAACCTCCTTTTCTTGCGTTGGATGTGTCCCTTATATATCATAGAGTGAATTAGGGTTGCAAAAACAAATCACATCCTTGAAAGTTTTGAAGATTTGATTTGATTTTCATGGCATATGTAAACTTGCTATATTGATCCAAATTATGCCTTTCTTGTATCAATTATGCTTTATTCGTTTTTGCCTTTATAATTCACCATATTTTGATTGCCAACTTGTCCAAAAACCAAATCAAATCATATATTTGCTATTATTCATCAATTATTTGATTCAATTCACTTTTTAATTAACAAAAAATCAAAATAAATTGAAAAATGTAGCAAATAATGTGTGGGTGATTGTTTTAGTCATGGACAACATAATAAGTGAGGTGCAATCATAAAATGTTAGGCCCATTTAGAAAACAAATGCATTTTTGAGAATATTTGACTTTTGGCAATTTTGCAAAAAAGGTCAATTTTTCCAAGGCATATCTCCTCCAATTTTAACCCTAGAGAGGTGTTCTTGGACTTTTTAGAAAGCTTAGGGTGTCACCTAAGCAAACCTTTTGGTCTCATCTCAATTTAGTCTTCCATGTTCATGTATGAAGCTTTGACCCAAAAGGTGTTTTTGTTGACTTTTCAAAAAGACCTATAATGTCAAAATTCATATCTTTTTATGAGTTCATATTTTGAACTTGTGAGATGAAGATGAGTTGTAGGGAATTGCATCCTATTAAAAATGATATTTGGATGGAAAATTTATGATAAAGCATGAAGAAGTTATGCTTGGTCAAATTTGGTTGACTTTTCCTACAAAACCCTAATTTAGCAACTTTTGGATTTTGATGAATTTGGAGTATTACTTGAGGAATCATTATCAATCCTTGATAAAATGATGGATAAAACTTCATAATGATTATGTTGACCAAAAATCTTGAAGTTTGACTGTATGTGGGCCACAATTGACTTTTGACCTAGTATAGTTGATTCTCAAGCATCTGAGTAGTTGGCTGTGCAAACTTATTGTGTAAGGCATGAAACTTGACATGTAGGGTCTTGAGAACATATTAAGACCATGGAGAGCATAGGAGACCTTTTTGGTCCTCTCATCTTGATGAAAAATGAAACCCTAATTTGAGGTATACTACCTTAGGAGAGAGTTGGTCTAGTCAACTCTTGGACTTCCTTGAGCAACTTGGGGACCTCAATTGACATGTATTGAATAAAATGAGAGGGAAAATTTTGGGGTACAACAGCTTCCCCTGTTCAATCTTCTTAAACCTGAGGATGTAGATTGGTTGTCTACCCTTCGTAATCTGAAGGTGGAAGATGATTGAACACTAGAGTGCCCAGAAATTTGCACTCGCATGAAGTAACACTTGATTTGTGATATCAGGAATGGGCTTATAGATACCATTTGGAGGTCAAGGATTGAAGATTGTCGGAGATGGGCTTAAATATGCCATCCTATATGCGACCGAGAATTACAGGAGATGGGCTTAAAAATGCCATCTAGGGGTGTTGATTTCTTGTCTTGGGAGAACTAAAGTTTTAGGAGCTTCAGTTGTCCGTTACTCTATTGGGGAATAACTCCGACTTGAGGAAGTGGAAGTGTACTGCGTATCAGGTCGAGGTATATGTTGCACCGAGATTTACTGGGGAAATGCGAAACCAATCATGTTTGATCGGGTCCCAGTCTTACAATGTTGTGGACCGCTGCTTGGGGATAAGCAAGGGGGAACCTGGATAGTAAGGTTATGAGAAGGAACCTGGATAGTAGGGTTGCTTCGATATGAAAGCCTGGATAATAGGGCTGTAAGAAGGAACCTGGATAGTAGGGTTATTTTGATATGAAAGCCTGGATAGTAGGGTTGTGAGAAGGAACCTGGATAGTGGGGTTACTTTGATATGAAAGCCTGGATAATATGGTTGTGAGAAGGAACCTGGATAGTAGAGTTACTTCGATATGAAAAACTGGATAATAGGGCTATGAGAAGGAACCTGGATAGTGGGGTTACTTTGATATGAAAGCCTGGATAATAGGGTTGTGAGAAGGAACCTGGATAGTAGGGTTACTTCGATATGAAAGCCTGGATAGTAGGGTTGTGAGAAGGAACCTGGATAGTAGGATTACTTCGATATGAAAGCCTGGATAGTAGGGTTGTGAGAAGGAACCTGGGTTGTAGGGTTACTTCGATATGAAAGCCTGGATAGTAGGGCTATGAGAAGGAACCTGGATAGTAGGGTTACTTCGCTATGAAACCCTGGATAGTAGGGATGTGAGGAGGAACCTGGGTAAGGTTGCCTTGTGAGGAATTTGGGTAAAACTGCAGGATGAACCGGGGTAAGGTTATAAGCGTAGATTAGTTGACCCGTTTGACTTCGGGAACTGGGTTTCCATTAGTCGTCTGTAAATATGATCTGTATAACTGCTGAGTTTGTTTAAGCTAATCCTCTTTTCCTGCAAGAAGATTTCAAAGTTAGTTGTATGTGATGCATGAAATGCAGGGTGAGATGATGTTCTCAAAATAAATGAGATTATGCTGTATATGTCATGTATGCGTATGTCATGATGTATGTTTATGAAATGCTATCGGGGTATGCTCGCGTTTGGGAAAATAAATCCCTGATTATTGATGGAGAGTTGTAAATATTTCGTCGGGAAGAAGATGCTTGAGAATAAACTCTGCGGGGACCAAACCTTGGGGGGAAGAGATTTTCTGTTGGTAGACCTGCCAATCTGCAGGAACAAACTTAGTTGGGGATGAAATTATGTTGTTGGAGGTGATGAGCTCTGTTGGAGAAGTAAACTCTGCTTGGGGGATGAGATTTATTGACTCGCCCGCGATTATGAACCTTGGTCGGGGATAGTTGCGTCCTGTTTTTGGAAAACCGTCATTAATGCATTTGGGTACTTTTACTCTGTGGGGAGTGTATGTACCAATAATCATGTTCCAAAGCGGACTTTATCCCGATACCTGTTGAGCAAAGGAACCGTCGGGTTCAGAACTTCTTTCCCTGTTTATGTAATTACGAGTAATTGTCTTTTGTTTCTTATGTAAATATTTATGAGCAACAATCATTTTCAAATGCATATATCAAAATAAATCATTGGACGTTCTTGCAAAACAAAACAGAAAAAGAAAAAACAAATTGAAGCTTTTTTGTGAAAATGACTTGTATTGATTTTTTGAATTTGGTCTGTAATAGGCGTTTTTGTACAGAGAGGCCGACGTCCTAGTAAGAGAACGCTACCGAAAGATAGAAATTACAATTTGTATAAAATAAAGAAAAATAGCTATGTGAAACGACCCCATTGGGTTCCAACTTTGCTATTTCCTTTATATCTTCAAGCGTCTCATCACTTTGCTGCTTGGTCGAAGGTGGATCAGATTGATTGGCGCCGTCTGAGCTTGATAGTCGATACCGAAGTCTGGTTGCAAGATGATCCAAAGAGACATAGTGTTACACCTTAATCCCTAACTTTTTCCTGGACCGCCCTTTCGGGTTTTCAGTCCACCGGGATACCCTTTTTTGCCCAAGCCTCCCTTTCGGGTTTTCGACTTGTCGGGTGTACATATATTTTCATTTTCATCCCTTACTTTTGCCCGAACCCTTTTGGTTCACCGGGAAGCCCTTATTTTTGCCTAGGCCAGTCGACCTAACGGGTCTTTGATTATGCGTAGTATCTTTTCACTATGTCTGCGTTAACAGGGTGAGGAAGGTCATCACCACCATGGTGGTTAGAATCATAGCTCCTCCCGAGAAAATGTTCTTGACCACAAATGGCCCTTCGTATGTGGGGGTCCATTTTCCCATGGAATCACCTTGCAGCAGTATGATGCGTTTGATCACTAGATCCCCGACTTGATATTCTTGATGCCTGACTTTCTTGTTAAAAGCCTTGATCATTCGCTTTTGATACGCCTGACCATGGCAGTTAGCAGTAAGCCTCTTTTCATCGATTAGATTTAGCTGATCAAGTCGGGTTTGGATCCAGTCGTCTTTGTTTAAACCCGCATCCTTCATGATTCTGAGAGAAGGTATCTGGAATTCTATGGGTAGGACTGCCTCCATGACATATACTAGAGAGTAGGGTGTTTCCCTTGTCGACGTCCGTGCTGAGGTACGGTACCCATGAAGAGCGAATGGTAACATCTCATGCCAGTCTTTATATGTCACTGTCATCTTCTGTACAATCTTCTTGATGTTCTTGTTAGTTGCTTCAACAACGCCATTCATCTTCGGCCGGTAGGGAGAAGAATTATAATGTTGTATCTTAAACTGTTTACAGAGCTCGGTGATCATTGTGTTGTTGAGATTCGTACCATTGTCATTAATAATCCTCTCTAGTACACCATATCAACAAACCAGGTTGTGTCGGATAAACCGTGCTACGACATTCTTTGTTACTATAGCAAAGGAAGCTGCCTCAACCCACTTTGTGAAGTAATCAATTTCTACCAGAATGAAGTGATGCCTGTTAGATGCAGCAGGTCTGATCTCGCCGATCATGTCGATACCCCACATTGCAAAGGGCCAAGGAGCAGTCAAGACCTTCAGAGGAACTAGAGGCACATGCACCTTATCAACATAGATTTGGCATTTATGACAGGTTCGAGAGTGTTGATAACAATCGGCTTCCATAGTGGACCAGTAATATCCTGCCCGTATGATATTTTTAGCCATTGTATGTCCACTTGAATGGGTTCCGAAAGTGCCTTTATGGAGATTTGTCATGATCCACTCTGCCCAACTCTTATCAACACACCGTAGTAGTGTGGATTCATGGTTGCGTTTATAGAGGATCTCATTACTGAGGAAGAACTTTGCAGCGAACCTTCTCAGAAACTTCTTATAGTTGACAGATGCCCCTTCGGGATATTCCTGAGCCTCGAGATACCTTTTGACTTCGTGAAACCATGGTTTGTCCACCACTTCTTCGGTATCGATCTCACAGCAGTGTGCTGGTTCATCCAACCTCTCAATGGTAATCTGGGGAGCTTCAATGTCCCACCTAACTTTGAACATAGAAGACATGGTAGCCAGTGCGTCCGCCAACTGGTTCTCTTCTCGCGGGAAATGTTCAAAGGTTACCTCCTCAAAGTGTGGGAGCAATGTCAGTACATACTCTCTGTAAGGAATGAGATTTGGGTGTTTTGTATCCCACTTGCCCCTGATCTGACTTATCACCAGAGCGGAATCCCCGAATACACATAAGAATTTAATCCTCAGGTCAATAGCAGCTCGAAGACCCATGATACATGCTTCATACTCCACCATGTTATTGGTGCAGTTGAAACATAATCGAGTAGTGAATGGAGTATGACATCCCTCGGGAGATATGATTACGGTGCCAATATCGTTACCCAACGCGTTCGAGGCTCCATCAAAATACATATACCATTGGGATCCTTCCTCAGGTCCTTCATCCGGTCCAGGTTCTTCGTAATCAGTCACCAACATGATATTCTCATCCACAAACTCAAAATTCATGGATTGGTAGTCATCCACAGCCTGGTGAGCCAAATGATCAGCCAATACACTCCCCTTGATTTCTTTTTGGGTTGTATATTTTATGTCGTATTCAGTTAAGATCATTTGCCACCTTTCTATCCTTCCGGAAAGAGCGGGCTTCTCGAAAATATACTTGATCGGATCCATCTTTGATATCAACAAGGTAGTATGAGTAAGCATATACTGTCTCAGTCGTCGAGCAGCCCGTGCAAAAGCGCAACAAGTTTTCTCGAGCAATGAGTATTGGGTCTCACAGTCGGTAAACTTTTTGCTAAGGTAGTAAATGGCGTTCTCTTTTTGGCCAGACTCGTCATGCTGCCCCAGCACACACCCCATTGAATTGTCTAGCACTGTCAAGTATAATATCAAAGGTCTTCCTTCAACTGGAGGCATCAGAATTGGCGGTTCTTGAAGGTATTCTTTGATTCTTTCGAAAGTGGTCTGGCATTCATCATTCCACTTTACCACTTGATCTTTCTTCAGAAGCTTGAAGATTGGCTCACAAGTAGAAGTCAGATGTGAAATGAACCTGGCGATGTAATTCAGACGACCTAGGAAGTTAAAATGAAATAAAAACTATTCTAATTTTTCCTAAATTCTAAATCTTCTATCCAATGCTTCTCCGTTGTTTCATTTAATTTTACCTGCGAAACAATTAAAAGAAAAAGTTAGAAATAAACAAATAATTAAAAGCAGAAATTATTTATTAGTGTTCATCATTAAAAGCAAACGGCTGGAATCTGTTTTTACCCTTTTTGCAAATCGCGGGATTTCTCCCGGTTCACAAAAAGGGATGGATTTTTATTTTCAAAAATGAATGCACAAATTTAAATATGCACAAATTCATTTCTTTTGTCAAAATTGCATTTTAATTGTAAACTGCATAATCTCAAATCATTTCATTTCAAAAGCATATGCATTTTCAAAAGCCATTGCATAAATCAACATAAAATGCATAAAACAAAACAGCATATGCATTTTAAGACAAATTGCAACGTAAACCATGCAACCATATAAGAAGAAGCCAAAATACAATAGGCTCCTACTGTTACATTGGGAGACAAAGAGGATATGCATTTTAAAACCAATTTGCAAGCAAAGCATATTTCCCATTTTTCATCATTTTCCAGCATGTTTACTTTTCCAGAACAGTTGAAGTACACAACATTTTAGTGTTTCATTGTACTAAGAGAGAGAAGAGAGATAGAAGTATGGTTTTTACAGGTTTTGGTTTAGGCAGAAGTGGATACAAAACAAAACTACAGCAATAACACAGTAAGAGGAAAGAAGCATGAAATAAGATATCAAACAAAACTGCTGTAACAGTAAGAGTGCAGAATTACCAAGGATATAGTAAAATAATTCAAAACCTGTGGCATAAAGAAACAGAGGCCAAACTATTATAACATAACAAGTAAACCCCCTTTCAAAGACAAGAGAGTTCAACCTGCCTAAAGCATTTCAAAAACTCAAAATACTACAACATAAACAAAGAGATATAGCCTACTGCAAAAACCAGTAGAACCAACATCAAACCATTCAAAACCAACAAACGCCATAACCATTTTCCAAACCATCATACCATATGGCCTAAAGACCATTAACCTGCATAAACCTGTACTGTCCAAAACCTTGGCCTAAAACCACAAAAATAGTTCAAATGCCAACCTGCATAAACCGTAGAAACCAAAACCTTATGGCCTAAACAAAACAACCTTGGCCTAAACCATAGAAACTGCTGTCAAACAAAAGCCCTTAACCATCAATAACCATCCATAACCATCAATAACCACCAATAACCCACTTCTAGCCTCAACCAAACAAAATGGCATGGTCAAGCATATGGCCTAAGAAACCTGTAATAGCCTTAACCTCAAACCAATGTCAAAACAATAACATGTCCAATACTGTCAAGACCTCAGATTGTATCATCATTGGCCAACCAAGAAAACATTGAAGCATACAGTAGCAAGTCCAGAAAGAGAAGAAGAGAAACTAGTCAAAAATATTTTTTTTCAACAGTAGCATTCAAACGTCCAAGGCAACTGAAAGCAACAGTAACAAGAGAAGAAGAGGAAAAAGCATGCAATCAAAGGCAACAAATTCTCAGAATCCAAAGGTTCATCCTTGAAACATATAGATAAGCATTCAAAAGCAACAGAAAATTTCATCACAAAAGGGACAAAAGGAACGAAGTACCGGTGGTCCGAAGCAAGCTCACGGCCTCCTAGCTTTCCCCACCCTCCTTCCTCCTTCTCCAGGTAGCAATTTCGCACTCTTTTTCACTCAAATTCCTCAAATAATAACATAATAAAACCAACTCAGAATCAATGAACATTGAAAATCACGAACATGCAATTGTAACAAAACCCTAGACGAGTAATAAAACGAACTTACCGTGAAAATCCGTCGCCCCCTAACGTTTTGCTGGAGGGAAGAGGAAAGTGAAGAGCTGGTGGCCGTGGCAAAGGACACAGTAGCGAAGCAAAGGCAAAGAAGACGATCGGAGAAGAAGACGATCGAAGAAGACGAACGCATGAAAAAGAGAGAACGGCGCTGTAACTTTGGTTTAACCCTAATTCAACTAATAATTTTGTTTAACCCTAAAACAGACTAAGAAGAATTGGACTAAACCTCAAACGCCTAAGCCCAGCGAAACCCTTGTGTACCCCCCGTTTTCAGTTCTGTTTGGGCCTCTTAAAAATCTGTAACCCATATATTTACTTGTCCCTTTTTTCCCTTTGATACACATTTCTATTTTTGTTTTCTTTAGTTTTTTGAAATTATTATTACATTAGTTAATTAGTAAGTGTAATAAAAAACAAGAGATGTATTTAATTAAAACATTTTAATAATTTGATCATTTTATTAAGTTAACTTTAGGACTAGTTTAATAATTTTTAGTATTTCTTTTAATTAGATTTAAGTTAATAACCTTTTAAGTTTTAATTTAGTAATTAATAAAATAATGCTTTAATAAAAACTATTAAAAAAAACATATAATAATGAACTTAAAAAAACATTTTTACCTCTTTTAATTAATTCACTCGTTTTAGTTAATACAAATATAAAAATATTAAAAAAATAGAATTTAAGAATTAAAGCACTTTATTTTTCTTTAATTAATTCTCTTGTTTTTATTAATATTAAACAAAAATCTAAAAAATACATATTTACACCATTTAGTCTTTTATTTAAATTGTTGTATATCATTATCCGCATAATTTTTCTGTTTAATCATTTCATATTCACATGATTATTCTGTTTACGTTTAAATCCAAGGGAAAAAACGATTAAATTTGTTGACTTCATGTCCTCAAGTCCGATCGCGCGAACATTCGCATTTCATTAAAACTTAGGATAATTTTTCCTCAAATATTCAATCTTTTCAACACTTATACCTTTTAAGCAAAAACTTCGACATTAGGTCGTCGTCTCTTCAAAAACCCGCCCGTACCCCTTTTTCGGCCAAAACGATTTATTTTCAATCAAACGAACAATTTTAATAAATAGATATTTCAAAAGGTTCCTATAGATTACTATAGATACTTTGGGTGCTAATACCTTCCCATTGTATAACCAACCCCCGAACCATAGATCTCTTTTCAAAAATGCCGTGTATTTTTATTACTTTTAAAAGTATTATTTTACATTGCATATTTAGAGTTTTATTTCGCTCTTTCCCCTTTTCCCTTGGAAACAATAAAGCGCGGTGGCGACTCTTGCTTTTGTGAGACGAATTAATCAATGATTCGATCTCCGATTTACCCCGCTACATTTTTTATCGCTACAGAAACCTCTAACTTCCTTCTCTGTACGGGGAACCAGCATCTCTTGTATGGCTTTTACCTTCCCAGGGTCTACCTGAATACCCTTATCACTGACGACAAAACCCAGAAGCTTACCAGACCTTACCTCGAAGGTACACTTGTTCGGATTCAACATCAGCTTATATGTCTTCAATTTGTCAAACAATTTCTGTAGATGATCAAGATGCTCTTCCTTAGTCTGAGACCTGCCTATCATGTCATCAACGTAAACTTCGATCTCGTGGTGAATCATGTCGTGGAACAAAGAAAACATAGCGTGCTGATATGTTTCCCAAGCATTCTTCAACCCAAAAGGCATCACCTTGTAGCAGAAGGTGCCCCACTGTGTGACGAAAGTTATCTTCTCCATGTCTTCAGGAGCCATCTTGATATGGTTGTAGCCCGAGAAACCATCCATGAAGGAGAAAATTTAATGTTGCACGGTGTTGTCGACTAGAACATCGATGTGAGGGAGTGGGAAGTCATCCTTGGGGCTTGCCCTGTTCAGATCTCTGTAATCTACGCACATCCGTACCTTACCGTCCTTCTTAGGTACCAGAACAATGTTCGCAACCCATTATGGATACGCAGTGACAGCTAAGAATCCTGCATCGAACTGTTTCATGACCTCTGCCTTTATTTTTTCTGACATTTCGGGACGCATACGATGGACCTTCTGTTTAACCGGAGGACAGTCTTCCTTAGTCGGCAGGCGATGTACCATAATATTAGTGTCTAAACCTGGCATGTCTTCATAGGACCAGGCGAAGATCTTAACATGATCGTGCAACATCTGTATCAACCTCTGTTTGACGCTAAGCTCCAGATTTGCAACTATTTTAACCTCTTTTATGTCTTCCTCAGTACCCAAGTTCACTGTCTTAACCGGCTCTTCATGAGGCTGTATGGCCCTCTCTTCCTGCTGTAATAGTCTAGCAAGTTCTCCAGGCACCTCACAATCATCCTCACCTTCGCCCTCGGCTTGGTTGATCGGATTTTTGAAGTCATAATTGGCAATAGCAGAGTTGTTATCAATGGGATCCAGAATGGATATGGATCTGCATTATGATACGTGAGTGTGTGTAAGAGAATAGCTATTTTAATAAAGTGAAAAGCAGAAAGGAAAAACAAAGAGCGCAAAATTTGTATGCAAAAAACGTCCAATGCTTTATTAATGATTATGAAATGACAAATAATATCCCTCACAAGCAAAGCCAACGTGCCTCGGGCAAGGCACCGGGCCATAAAGACATTGTTTATTACAAATCTTAAAACAAATAAGTCAATTACTGTGAAATAAAAGAAACAGGTATGAAGTCTCTAGCCGTCCAGTTGCTTAGTCCACCGTTGGTAGTCGGGTAGATCCAGATGTCAATGTCTGATTCCTCTTCACTGTCTTCAATGGTGTTAATACCATGATTGCTAATGCGTAGGGGAGGTCCTCCAGCCCGAGCGCGTCTAACAGCCCTTTGAGCCCCTGTAGTAAAGCCCAAACCAAATTTGTCAGTTTTATGAGGGAAATTAGAGAGTTGTCCCCAATTAGCACACCCACCTTCTTCAACCACAGCCCTGGCATCCTTGAGAGAAGCCATCTTCAGAGGAGGTTTATTTCTAGCAGTTTCAGTCGATGTCAAGATCTGAGGGACCTCTTCAAAATTATGGTAAGGAGTTTCTAGGAATTCCCCGTCCATCTCTACGTAGCGGAAGGAGTTGAGGTGACTCACCATATATTCTTCCTCGCCCCGCACTATGACAATCTTTCCTTTCACCAGATACTTCAACATTTGATGGAGTGTGGAGGTGACTGCCCCAGCCTCATGGATCCAAGGATGACCCAACAAACAAGAATATGATGGCTTGATATCCATCAAATAGAAGGTGGACCCAAAAGTCTGAGAACCTACTTTGACAGGGATGTCCACTTCCCTGTGCACCATTCTCTTCGATCCGTCAAAAGCCCTTACCACAATGTTACTAGGCTTTAGAGTTAGACCCTCGCAATCCAAACGGTCTAACGCTTTCTTCGGCAGAATATTCAGTGAAGACCCATTATCTACCAACACATGAGCCATAGTGGTGCCCCTGCATTCAATCGAGACATGCAGCGCATCATTATGCTTCCTTCCTTTCGGAGTCAAATTCGCATATGAAAAACCTAGCCCATTATCGGTATTCAGGCTGGCCACACGATCTTTGAATTGATCAGCTGAAGTTTCCTACCGCACATGCGCAGTCTTGAGAAATGCAATCAAAGCCTTTGCATGGGCTTCAGAACATAATAGCAGAGAAAACATGGATATCTTCGACAGGGTCTACCACAGTTGCTCGACCACATTGTAGTCGCTTTTCTTAATGATTTTCAGTATTTCCTCTATTTCTTGCTTAGAGGCTTTCACAACGATTTTCTTAGGCGCCTCTGTCCGGGAAGGCTCACCTACAACCTCTTTGTCACGGGTATTAGATGATTTTCCGACTAGAGTAAGAACAGGAACAATAGTTGATGTACTAGCAGGAACAACAAATGTAATGATAATAGGCTTGTTAACAGTCTTAGGGGAAATCTCGGGAGAGAAGACCCTTCCACTTCGGGTGATTTTACTGGTTCCAACAATGTTATTAATATCAGGATCAGCTTCTTCATCTTTCAGATCTTGTTTGATGCCATGATTGTACACATCAGCACCATAATGTCAGGGGACAGCTTTATCAGAGACATACGGGACAAGACCAGGAACATTGATTATTAGTGGAGCAATTCTTGGAGCAGGTGTAATCCTAATAGGTCTTCTCGAGGAAACCTTGGAAGGATTGGCGGAAAGGGTTATAATGTCAACGTCTTCAACTGGAATAACAGGAAATATAGTTTTCTCAAACAGAATTTCTTTGCTATCTATCAAGCATTGGACACCTAATTTCAGCAAATGGCAACCAGAAGGTAGAAGCGAACACATGTGGCAACCTTCACCATAACCCCGAAATAAACCGGCCAACAACAAATTCTTCTTGACAATCATGAGAGGACTAGAAACTTCGTCAATAGAGGTAACAAACAAATCAGTATCAACAACATTAACTCCATGGCCATGTTTAGGCATAGGAGCAGTTATGACATTTGGCTTCTCTGGAGCATCAAAATCTATCTCCTTGGCTTCAATCAAGTCTTGTATTTTGTTTCTCAGAGCCCAGCAGATGTTTGTATCGTGGTAAGGACTCTATGAATGATAGGCACACCGGGCATTTGGATTATATCGGGGAGATGTAGTATTTGGATTCTTGGGAGCCTCTCTTAAGGTTACCAAGTTGGATCTCAGTAGGTGAGGTAGAACTTCAGCCAATGTCATGTTGATGCAGGTAAACTGCCGTTGTGGTCTTTCCACCCTTTGTTGATTATTGCATTGTGGAGCAGCTGCAGGTCTAGGTATCATCACGAGACTTACTGTCTGACGTTGTTCAGCCCTTTTCTGGCCCCTCGGGCTATAGACGGCACTGGCCTCCTTCTTACCAGCAAAAGGCTTCTTTACTGAACTTGACGAGGCATCCTTCTGTATTTTTCTGCTTTGAATCCCAGCCTCTACTCTCTCTCTAGTTAAAATCAGCTCAGTGAAACAAGTTGACGAGCTGCCGGTCAAATGATTAAAAAATGGACAAGATAGCGTCCCCAGAAACATATCAACCAACCCCCTATCAAACAACGGGGGTTGAACTCTCCCATCCAAGTCTCTCCATTTTTGGGCATAATCTTTAAAACCTTGACTTTCACCCATGGACATACTCTAGAGTTGAGTGTGAGTGGGAGCAAGGTCGGCATTGTACTGATACTGCTTGTAGAAAGCAGCAGCCAGATCTTCCCAGTTGCGGGTATTGGTTCCCTCTAGTTGGTAGAACCATTTAAGTTGAGTACTTGACAGACTATCTTGAAAGAAGTGAACCCACATATTTCTATCAGCTGTGTGGGGCTGGAACTTCCTGACGTAAGAACGGAGATGGAGTTTTGGGCAAGACGTCCCATCATATTTGGAACAAAACTGGAGCTTTGAACTTCTGCGGGATGACTACTCCCGATAGCAATCCCAATTCTTCGAAATCTAGTCCAGGTATCCTCCGAACTTCCATGGCACTCAGACGATCTTCCAACTGTTTGTGTCTATCCTCAGCAGGAGGATATTGCTCATCGTTATAATCAGTATCATTGTCAAAGACTGCAGGACTGGGGTCTTTCTCTTCTTCTTGATTCTCCCCTTCCTTAGATGAAGAGGTCAGATCAGTTTGACACTTCAACCGCTCTTCGAACCTTCGGCCCATGTTCAGAATACCAGCAACCTTCTTCTTTTTCTTCCTCTCTTTCAGAATGAGGGCTTTCAGATCCTCCCGCCCCTTTGCCAAACTGATAAACATTTGTTGGAACTGGGCGTTCTGTGCCTGCAGGTCCTTAATTCTTTGTTCGGAAGACATTTCTACTGAAATAAACAGCGAAGGAGATGAGAAACCTGTAATGGTACCTGTAATGATGTGTATGATAATGTTATGCGCATGCAATGATTTTAAAGACCTCAGAAAATTTAAATTTGCGAACCAAAAATAAACAAAAACTTTATTAGCTGAAATTGAAGTTCAAATGCCTTTAAGGCGTTACAATTAAAAATAAATCTAAAACTAGAAAGAAAAATCAAAAGTCCCATGGATGCTTCCTCTTTGCGTCGAGATAATCATTCAGTCCTTTTTCCTCAAGCAACTGCTTTGTGAGCTCTAAGACTTTCCTCTTCTGTGCACGGAACTGATCCTTGTAAGTATCCCGCTCTTTCATCAACTGAATCCAAGACCTCTATAATTCCCTCAGATCAGTGGGCATGTAAGGATAGAGAATTGTGTAAGGAATACCCTCCTCCGTAGTGGGTTCCACAATCACAGGAAAAACAGCCACGTAGGGCATCATAAGCTGTTGAGCACGAGCTCGTACCCATTGTAGATAAGGTTCCATTGGAATGGAAGTATTTGGCCCAAAAGCCCTGATGCTTGATCTGTTTACCATGCCCCAAGCTCGTACGAACCTCCGGCGATACCCTTGAATATCCTCCTCATAGTTGAACACAATGCCTTTGATTAGTAACTCATGGGGACCATCCTTTCGAGCGTAACCAAATTGTCGCAGAGCTAAACAAGGATTGTAGGTTATACCCCCTCTGATACCAAGTAATGGGACATTAGGGTACTCCCCGCAGTGGTCAATGATAACAATGTTTTCCATATATTGAGAACACCAAAGAATATCCGTATGAGCGAGTGACATTATCCTTTGTGACCAAACTAGACCTTCTTCATTCTTCAGTATGGACTTAGGGAGGTGAGAAATAAACCACCTCGATAGTAATGGCATGCAGCACACGAGAATCCCTCTTCTCCCCATGGTACGAGTATGGAGAGTGTGCAAAATATCTCCGAGCAAAGTAGGCACCGGATTGCGAGAGAGAAAGATCCTGATAGCATTCACATCTATGAATGAGTCCGAATTAGGAAAGAGAACTAAACCATAGATAAGAAGAGCCAAAACCTCCTCAAAAGCCTGAAAATCCATATTATCCCAAAATATCTGGGCTTTGTCTATCAGAAACTTAACTAGAAAACCCTTGACTGCGTGTCTAGTTTCCCAATTGGATACCACGTCGGCCCGTTTCAGATGTAAAGCTGAGGCAATGACTTCTGGCTTAGGAACTTCTTCTAAACCTGTGAAGGGTACCTGTTCAAGAATAGGTATATCCAATAGCTGAGAAAATTCTTCTAAGGTAGGCACCAACTAATAGTCTGGAAAGGTGAAGCAGTGGTGCTTGGGATCAAAGAACTGAAAGAGTACACTCATCATCTTTTCATCAAAGTTTAAAGTAACCAGGTTGAGGAGTTGACCATGTCTATTAGTGAACATAGAAGTTTCAGAAACCCTTGATGCTAGATCTTTGAGTTGGGAAGGTATCTTCACAAAGCTGATTCAGATGGTATTTCTACGAACGGAAGCCATAATCTGCAAAACAGAACAAAGATAAATTCCCTTGGTCTTTGAAATGGTTAGTGCAATAAGCATGGATGCCATGTTATGATGCATGATATCATGATAAACCACAAGTATAGCAAACACATGTATAACAAACACAATAAAGTCACACCAAGTCCTTAGGTTTAAGGCTTGCATGAGGTTAAAGGCAGTACCCTCTTGATGTTTAGTTGGTTCAAATCTGTCCTAAAAAGTAACCGGGTTCTAGATATTCTCAATATCACTGACCATCCTTTATCGGGCATTGTTTCAGCTCTCAATCTTTTCTTGCGGCCAAAATATCCCGAAAGTCTGATCTCAATGAGTGTTGCATCGAGTATCAACCAGTTCTCAGCTCTACACCGAGGCCGGCTATGTCTCTACTTTCTAATAGCCAAGTTGTTCAACTAAGGTTCTAAGGTCCGTTGGTGCTTCACGACACCACACGGCGTCCCCGTATTCTCCTTGTTTCCCCATGAAGGATACTGGTACCAACCAAAGTGCCACACCAACACAGCCATCGCTTAAACCATATAAGTCTACACCGTACAGTCTCCACGATCTATTGCTATTTACCTAAAAAGTTCCCCCAGATCCGGGTGTAGGATCTATAGTAACCCCAGACAAAACCCTTAAAAGTAAAGCAATCAAGACAATCAAGAGAAGCAATTTAATGATCTATATCCTAAGGTAAGCCCCACTTTATTATTCCCCAGTAGAGTCTCCAGTTCTGTGATACGGTGGCAGATCCGACTGTTTAATACTAGTTGCATTTTGCGTTTGCAAAATGTCGCGGTAGGCAAGAGTCGCCACCGACTTTTATTTCATTCAATCATGGAAAAGGAAAAAGAACAGAAAAAACCTTTTTCGAGATATTTCTGAGTACGGGGGGTAGATTATAGAAAGGGAATATGTTAGCACCCTTTCTATCCGTAGTCATCTACGGGCTCTTAGGTACTTGCTCATATTCTTAAAATTGCTTGTGTGTGTTTGTCTTGAAAATGTTTTTACTTCGCAATAACCCTTGTATCAGTCCTCAAGGGTGTGACAAAGTTGTTTTGAAAACTATTTTTGAAAAGTGTTTGTGTGAAAAGTTTTATTTTAAGCAAGTACCTATTAGCATCTACCTACTCGAAAAAAGAGCGTTTCTGTCCTATTTCCTTTAGACAGCGCTATCCCACTATTAAGGAGTAGGTAGCACCGTGGTTGGAGTTTGTAAGGGACGTTCGAAAGGGACGAATACAATCACTAAGGAAATAGTTAGAAAACTTTAGTGGTAACCCTAGAGTCTTAAGATCTTTTCGAGGCAACATTTCCGAGGCAACATTTCTGAGGCAACATTCGAATGGGACAATTTGATCTATTTAGACTGGAGGGCAACCACTAAAATCTCATATACTTAATGATTGTTTACCGAAGGCAACCGAAGTGAGGTAAACCCTAGGAGTGAATATGTGCATATGATTTGTTTCAGTTATCTTAATCTTTGCACATTAGGGTTTTCTAACTGTGTTAATTTTTCATGCATTCTTGCCATACAATCCTATTAATCATACATCTAGACAGTTAATAATTTGCTGAATAGTAAAAGCGGAAATAAACCTAGCTATTACATGGATTTGACAGTTACACAATTGCCTCGACGTGCAATAAAAAAATGCGGAATTTAAAATCCTAATTAAACTATTACAACCTTGAAACAATTACAATAATTTAAATTAAAAGAGAGTCAAGGCGCGCGCGACGAATTACGTACGAGAATAAAGTCTGAGTCCTAAACAATCTAATCAATTAAGGAGGAAATATTTTTCGTATTTTATTGTTGCGAAAAATATTTGAAATTTTAACCTAATTTGTCTAATTAATTTTAATTATAAAAAAAGAATTCAAATTAATCTAATTATGCTAATTAATTAATTGCAATTAAATATTTTTATGAAACAAAACTAAAATCTAATTTTTTAGTGATTTTCTGATTTTCTGATTAAAAAAATGATTTTTTTTTAAAATAATTAAAAATAACCAATAACAAAGAATTTAAAAAAAGAGAAAGATTTGGGCCTGGAGTGATGAAGCAAACTGGGGGTGTATGTTGAACTTCTGAAACCCAGAAGGATGGCCCAGAGTCTGGTGCCTGATCCAATGAGACCATCTTCTGGGGACTCCTGGTGGACCTGCATATGCTAGCATTGGATCTGGCTGGAGATGGATCCAGAGGATGAGATCAGAGGGTGCGTGATGATCCTCATAAGGTGAGGTGTGCTGGATCTGGATGGAGATGGATTCAGAGGATGAGATTAGAGGGCGCGTGATGATCCTCAGAAGGTGAGGTGTGCTGGATCTGGATGGAGATGGATCTAGAGGATAAGATCATAGGGCGCGTGATGATCCTCAGAAGGTGAGATGTGCTGGATCTGGCTGGAGATGGATCCAGAGGATGAGATCAGAGGGTGCGTGATGATCCTCAGAAGGTGAGGTGTGCTGGATCTGGTGAAAATAATGGAGAAAATGCCAAAAGCTCGCCCCTGGGATCGAACCCAGGACATGAGCTTCATACTTCCTTCCTCTTACCAACTGCGTTGCACTAGTTAATTGTTAACACAATAAAAATAATAAATCAAAAGCCAAATTAATTGCCATGCTTAGAACACGCGTGAATTTTCAAATGTCCTAATGGTTGCTTGACACGCCAGCGTCTTCTTCCTTGGTCTGTTGCTTTAGGTAAAATACTTTTACCTACGGACGTTTGTTTGTAACTATAACCCTGTTTCATTCAAAAATTGCATACAAGCAAGATAAATGAAATTGGTGACCATGAATCAATTGGGCTTGAAGCCCTGATCATCATGATACCCAATATGAAAGCCAATTTTTCCTGCATTGAAAACCCCTAAAACAAACTCATAAACCCTAGCAATGGCATCTTGTGATTCCTGCGTTGTAAATGCAATTAATGATGCCAATAGCTTGCAAACAAGATAATGAACAAGAATGTATAATCACAACATGATAATGCTGTCAAAATCAAGGAAATCAGAATCGATTTTTTGGGCAAACCGTGGTCGATGGTGGGCACGATTCCTGGTGGTTTGAAGCCTGAGGATAGGTGGAATAGCTTCCTGGGATGTCCTGGTAGAGATTGGAATCTTTAAATCTCTGTGAGGATGGCTCTAGAGTGGATTTTGATCTCACACTTTTCTTTGAAATTTTGTAGTTTTGTTCTGCCTCTTTTCATTACTCTAACCTCCTTTTCTTGCCTTGGATGTGTTCCCTATATTTCATAGAGTGAATTAGTGTTGCAAAAAGAAATCACATCTTTGAAAGTTTTGAAGATTTGATTTGATTTTCATGTCATATGTAAACTTGCTATATTGATCCATATTATTCCTTTCTTGTATCAATTATGCTTGATTCGTTTTGGCCTTGATAATTCAGCATATTTTGATTGCCAACCTGTCCAAAAACCAAATCAAATCATATCTTTGCTATTATTCATCAATTATTTGATTCAATTCACTTTTTAATTAACAACAAATCAAAATAAATTGAAAAATGAAGCAAATATTGTGTGGGTGAATATTTGAGTCGTGGACCACATTATAAGTGAGGTGCAAGCATAAAACGTTAGGCCTATTTAGCAAAAAAAAATGCATTTTTGAGCTCATTTGACTTTTGGCAATTTTGTAATAAAAGGTCAACATTGCCAAGGCATGTCTCCTCCAATTTTAACCCTAGAGATGTGTTCTTGGACTTTTTAGAAATCTTAGGGTGTCCCCTAAGCAACCCTTTTTGTCTCATCTCAATTGAGTCTTCCATGTTCATGTACGAAGCTTTGACCCAAAAGGTGTTTTTGTTGACTTTTCAAAAGGACCTATAATGTCAAAATTCATATTTTTTTGAGTGCATATTTTGAACTTGTGAGGTGAATATGAATTATAGGGAATTGCATCCTCTTGAAAATGAGCTTTCGATGGAAAATTTCTGATAAAGCATGAAGAATTTATGTTTGGTCAAAGTTGAGTTGACTTTTCCTACAAAATCCTAATTTAGCAACTTTTGGGTTTTGATGAATTTGGAGTATTCCTTGAGAAATCATGATCAACCCTTGATCAAATGATGGATAACACTTCAAAATGATGATGTTGACCAAAAATCTTGAAGTTTGACTGTATGTGGGCCACAGTTGACTTTTGACCTAGTATAGTTGATTCTCAAGCATCTGAGCAGTTGGTTGGGCAAACTTCTTGTGTAAGGCATGAAACTTGACATGTAGGGTCTTGAGAACATATTAAGACCATGGAGGGAATAGGAGACCTTTTTGGTCCTCTCATCTTGATGAAAAATGAAACCCTAATTTGAGGTATACTGCCTTAGGAGAGAGTTGGTCTAGTCAACTCTTGGACTTCCTTGAGCAACTTGGGGACCTCAACTGACATGTATTGAGTAAAATGAGAGGGAAAATTTTGGGGTACAACATGCATATTTGCGATAAAAACACAAAATCAAGTCAGTTTTCCCACTGTATTACAACGTGTTCTTTACTTTTGCTTATGCTTTAAGGTTTATGTTTTCTTAACTTAATTAGAAGCATGACTTAGAAGTAACACTCAGAAGCATTGTTCAATGAATAATGCTTAGAAGATAAAGTTATTCAGTAAAAGAAAACCAATTCACCTCCCCCCTTTCTTGCGTTTTCTTCACACCTTCAATTGGTATCAGAGCCCAGTTATGCTATTAATGGATATCAAACACCTAACAGGTTCAGAAAAAGATCCAGATGATGTGTGAAGAAATACTTTAAGGTGATAGTTATTCAATTTTCAACTGTTGTCTAAAATCAGAAAATTGGAGAACAAGCTAACAAGAAAAGATTCATCAGATAAGAACTTATATTTGTTAAATGTTTTTTGATTAAGTTCCTTGAGAGTATGACATGTTTTCAAGAAATAGATTATTCCATCCTTGAATTTCTCATAAGATCTCATTAGGAATCTTTTCAAAAGAGGAAATACTATTATCTTATGATACATAAGAACTTCATAATAAAGTTGTTCATTCAAGTAGGCAAAAGATCTAAACATTGGCTTTATTGAAGGAAGCTTTGCAGAAGACCAGACATTACTGAGGAAAGAATGCTCATTGATTCATCAGAAGTATGATCAATTACTAACTTTAAGCAAGTTAGCTCAGTATTGCAAGAACAAGATTAAAAGTCGAAATCATCAAAGTTTGATGATATTAGAACATATTCTGCAATTTGGTCAAGGAATCAAAAATTCAGATGACGCTAGGAAATCACAGTTGACTTTCTCTCAAGCACATAGCTTCTCAGAAGTTCATGAAATATTGACCTTTTGAAAATAAACTTCAGTTCAAAGAAAGATTGACAAACAAATGGATGTTCTGATAAAAAAAGATCAGAATATCTTTGCTCCGAGGATTCTCTCGAATAAAAAAATACGGGTGATTCTAAACAAAAGAATGAAGAGACCATCTGAGGAGAAGTTTGATCCTAGCTCTCAGATTAGAAATTAGAGTTCAAAAGAAGGTTATTCTTCTCAAATCATAAAACTGAGAATACTTAAAGAAATAAGAGCAATCAATATGAAGATAATTCAGAACCTCTGAAAAACCACTCTGAAGAAAGCATAAGAAGAAAGAAGTTGTTCAGAAGATGTATCTAAAAGAAATCTAAAATTAAAGATAGATGGAAGATATTCAAGAATAGGACAATATCATTTCTCTCTTTCTCTTTACTTATGCTAATTTTATTATAGGCTCAGTCATCAGAGGATGTTTCGGTCAAAAATATCTCTGATCAGATGGAACCCTTTGGTTATTTAGACCCTGAGTATATTGATTGTGTCACTTAGTTATATGTAGTGATTAAAGTATGTAATCCTTTGTTATTCTTAATCATCACACTCTACCTAAGATAGATCATTAAAAGTGTGCGATTTCTTGGAATTGATTCTTTCATGATTTCCTTTATTTAGTACCTCTCACACTGTGTCTTTAAAAACTGTTATTCTTTATTTGACATTTAAATGCTATAACTCAAAATTTCATTATCTTTCTATATAACTCACTTTCTCACACTATCACACTCTCACTCTCACAACCTCACAAATTAGAAACCCTAAATCACTCTTTTCCTTCAATCACTTTTCTGGGTTATCCGTCAACAACCTTCAACATTCATTCATCTTCTTCTTTAAAATTAAATTCATGGTAACCAATTATCAAAAAGAATCAGTTATGTTAGAAAAGGAATTTGATCAAGCATCAAAACCACCAGTTACATCTGGCCCTTCATCATCATCTACCCTCGCTCCATCATCTTCATAAATTCCTCCTGTAAAGACAACTATTGCTACTGCTTCTTCTACAATAGTTAACGGGAATCACATCACTCAACAAACCTATCAAGTTCATTGCATCCTTCCTCCACAAGAACTAGATGTTCTTCAGAAATTTTTGGTTGATTTCGATAGTTTAGCTAATAATGGGGTTGACCTAATAGAAGAATTAGAAGCTCAGGAATGGGAAAATTACTTTAACAGGCTTCATGATCCTGTTTATGAAGATGTAGTAAAAGACTTCTGGAAGAATGCTAATTGTGATGATCTGTATATTGTCTCTGATGACATTGGATTAAGGGTTGTCATAACTGAAAAATACATTGTTGATCTTCTAGGTTTGAAGTTTATGGAAGGAAAATGTACAGATAAAATGGAGAAGAATTTTAAGAATACAAAGAGTAAATTAAAGTTTATAAATAAGTCACTCAATCAAGTACTGTTTAATAATTACACTGATGAGAAGACAAAATACAAGAGCAAGGATCTTCATCCAAACCTTAGAGTTTGGCACAACATCATTTTGGGCTATATAAACCCTAGACCTGCTTCAAACTCTTCTGATTACTTCAATTTTAGTCAGAAGTTCATGTTGTACTATTTGCTAACCAAGCAAAAGATCAATAATCCCTATGTCTTATTCAATTATATGAAGGATATTGTTAAGAAGACGAGAACCACTGCAAATCCTAAGAAGAATGTTCCTACCTATGTCCCTTGTGGACGTCTTTTGATTGACATTCTTGTGGAAAGTAGGTTAGTAAAATCTATGGAGGAAGAAGCAAATTACACAGAAGATCTGTCTCCCAGCATTTGAGAATAATTTACAAGATCTCATACTTTGTTCAACGGTGAAGATGAAGACAAGAAGACTACAAGATGATGCAGTTAACTTAGGTTATATTCATCTTTGTAAAAATATATTAAACACAAGAGTTGTTGCTCAGATTGTGTTATTTCTTAATATCTTCATGTAAATTATTTGTACACAAGAGTTGTTGCTCATATTGTGTTATTTCTTAAGATTTTCATGTAAATTGTTTGTACACAAGAGTTGTTGCTCAGAATTGTGTCAAATAATAGGTACTTAAATTAGGAGTAATCTGCTTGATAAGAAGCACTAATGTGATCTCCAGAAAAACAATTTTGTTTAGAAATGGTTGGTTCCTCAAGTGATCGAGTGAAGATCAGAAGACTTTGGCTATAGTCATCATATATGAAATCCTGGTAGTGGATTATATTGGGTCAATGGTAGTCATATCTCAAAGGGGACTGAGTGAAGGTCAGCCTTCTGAGATCACTAATAGATATCATTGGAAGGAAAACTTGATAGGAGATTATGGAGAATCAAATTCTGTTAGGTCAATTAATGTTATATCTAATTTGGATCCCTAAATGCGTCATTGGATGTTAGTCATTTGTGATTTCCCGTGCGATCGTAATCAGAATGGTTATAGTGGATTAAGTCCTTGAGTTCAAGGCGAAATCACCTTAGTAGGGTGGACTGGACTAGCTTGGGGGTTTCTAAAGTGAACCAGGATATATCGCGTGTTCTTTACTTTTTCTTATGCCTTAGAGTTTATGTTTTCTTAACTTAATTAGAAGCATGACTTAGAAGTAACACTCAGAAGCATTGTTTAACAAATACTGCTTAGAAGTGAAAGTTATTCAGGAAAGGAAAACCCAATTCAAACACCCCCTTTCTTGCATTTTCTTCACACCTTTACTGACTTGTACACTTCTTCATCTATTTCACTTCACCTAACTTCCTTATCCCATGGTAAGTTAGACACTTGACACATGAGGCTTCACTTGTTATTGTGCTTACTTGTATGACTTCTTTTGTGACTTTTAAGTCCATACGTCTTATGCATGACCATTAGGGATTTGTTTGATATGTCTTGTGGTTTTATTTTGATGTAATGTTTTTCCCCTTAGGTTTTTACTACTTGTTGAGGACTTAAGTACATTCTTGTAACTTGTTTGAGTTTCATCTCCCTTTACCATGCATACTTGTTTTGATTAAGTGATGTTTTACTAACATGTGACTTCTCGGTGATAATTTGTGATGTTATAAAGCATTCTTAGGCTTATGTGTATACCTCATATCTCTTATTTGGTTGCTTGCTTGGACATTGTTTGAAGTTGTGACTTCTAATTGATTATTTGCTTTTCTATTTGCCTATTTATGTGGTTTCATCTTATTATTGACTTATGTTACCTTATTTAGGGTAGAATTAGGATGATAACATGATAGGGGCAATGGTTTTGAGTTGTTTGATGTACTTTCATAACATGCCTTATTTAGTTGGTCAATCAATTGCTTGCTTGCCTTTCTTCTTTACTTGCTCAAGTACTTGTTTACTTGTCTTCTTTGTGCAATCCTTGTGTGATCTTTCTCCCATCTTTGAGACACATTCATATGAAAAATTTTAGGTATACTTGATGAATTGTATATGTCATTACCTTACTTGCTTCACTTCATCTTTTATTGCTAAGTTTTGATGCTTGTTTAACACTTAGAGCCCTGAGTTCTTGTGTGTTTGTTGATTGCTTGTATTTGTTTTGTAATTCCTTAGGGTAGAACCATTTGAGCATGACCCTTAGAGGACCCTAGTGTGTGTGTTAATTCTTTACTTAGACAAATTCTTACTTGGTGATTGATGACTTCAGGCATGTTAGAGTTCAAGTTCTTGTTGGTTTGTACTTGTTGAATTATGTTTGATTTTTACACTTAGGTGTTTGCTTGGCTCTTAAGCCATATCTTTTGAGGTTTATACTCATGTTTGTTTCTTTGTCATTTGCTTGTGATAACATGTTCCCTTAGGATCTTTGTTCCATCTTCTTTAATATTTGAACTGAATAGACCTTAAGTTCTAAACCAAGCATGACAACATTAGGTAGCTCCCTTTAACCTTAATCATAGGTCCATCTTTGCATGATAACTTAGGTAGATGTTCCCCCTTTTTATCTTAACTTTAGGACCACCATTGCATGATAACATTAGAACTCTAGTCTTCCTTAGACTTTTTTTATCCCTTTTGCATATTTAAAACTAAAACTTCTTTCTTAATCAAATCTCAAAATACTTAACATTAATGATGCGAACCACATGCCACGAGCCTTAAGTATTGGGAGAAGTATGAGGCGATACAGACCGAACCTTGTGCTTCCTTTCAATCATAGTCTTTAATACGGTTCAAATCTCAAACTCTTTTACAAATAATCAGAGAATTAGTGAGTGTCCATCCAATGGGATCCTTTTGCTATTATCCCAATACAAACACTCAACAAATTCAAACTTTTTTGCCTTCGGTCCTTTCTTATGAAAATCTTTTCATAAAAGGATGTGTTATTTCTATTCTGTGCAAAACGGCGCATATGTCCCCAAAGGTCGGGCAATAATATGTCAACTACTAGAGTGTGAATGTAACATTATCCGCCTAAAAATAACAAAACAACCCAAAACACCTATTTAGGTGAACTGCAAGTGCCCTGATCTCTCATTGCATGAAGATGGTACGTAGGCACAAAGGTTCGCAACCGCGGCGGGCGCAATAATGAAAACTTTTATTTTTGTATATATTTTTGCATTCATGCATTGCCCTTATCTTGTTAGCTTTAGACTTTGACACACCCATTTATTAGAATAACAAGAGTGGATCTCGTAACTGTTTTCTTGGTCGCGAGACCTTGATTTCTCCTTTCTTAGGTTTTCTTCAATGTTTTCCTTTCCCTTATGTGGTATAAATAATATTTGATGGTGACTTCGTTGTTTATTTTTCTTGGTTGCTTCACACCTCTCTAGAAGAAGTAGTGAGTTCTCTGAGAAGTCATGAGATTGAGCTAGAACAAGATGAACCTCGAAGGAGAGGGAAAGTTGTTGCGCTCAAGTCTGTCAGAGGATCTGAGAATTCTAAAGCTCTTCAAGCTGAAGAGATTGAGGATTCATAAGAAGATTATGATGAAGATTAAGATGGGTAGTCTCTTTTATGAAGAAAAGTTAATCATGTTTGGAAGAAAAATGAAGGTAATAAGTTTGGAAGTACTAGAAGGACAAGTGGAACTTTGAGTCTAATTCTGGTCAAAGGAAGTCTAATGGCAAGGAAGTCACTTGTTATGAGTGCAATGAGTCAGGACACTACAAGAATGATTGTACTGAACTTCAGATGGACAAGCCCAAGAAGAAATCTCTCAAGAGCAAGAAGAAAGGGCTAATAGAAACCTGGGATGATTCTGAAGACAACTCAGAACAAGAAAATGCTAATGTGACATTGATGGATCATATTAGAACTTCTGATGTGAAGTGTTCTCCAAAAGATGAAGCAAGATCAGATTCAGACACAAATGAGATATCCTTAGTAGCACAAGTGAAACATCAGTCATGGTATATGGACTTTGGCTACTCGCGACACATGACAGGAAGAAGAAATATGTTCCAAAGCCTGGAACTTAAACCTGGAGGAGTCGTGGGTTTTGGAGGTTGTAATACGGTGGGAGAAATGACTTGGTGTTTTTGTGTTTGAATGAAAAATGTTGCAGATAGCAAGAGTCGTCACTGACTTTTCTTTTATCCAATAAAGGAAATGGTGAAAAGAACAGGAAAGACCTTTTTAGAATTTTCTTGAGTTCTGGGGGGGGGGGGGGGGGGTAGGTTCTGAAAAGGGAAGGTGTTAGCACCATTTTCATCCGTAATTATCTACGAGCTCTTAATTGCTAGCTCACTTTGAAATGCTTTGTGTTTGTGTATGTTTGAAAATGTTTGAAGGTATTTTGAAAATGGTAATTTTGTAATGATTCTCGTATCGTTGAGAATGTATAAAAAATGTTTGTTTTGGAAATATTTTGAAAACACCTTAGTACGACAAACTTTGTAATAATTCTCATATTGTTGAGAACGCATACAAAGTGTTTGTTTTGAAAATATTTGTTTGAAAAGGGAGTGTTTGAAAAGATGTTTGTTTTTGAAAGTGTGAGGTGTGAAAAAATGGTTTTTAATTTATGAGCAAGCAATCGCGAGCAATGTACCTACTCAAAAAGTCTTTGTTCTTTTCCTCCTTCTTTAGATAGTTCTATGTTACCATTGGTTGGTAAGGAGCCATATCATTGGATGTGAGGGACTGGCGTGGGTCATCATACAGTCATAGAAGACAACTTGTAAGATGTCTTAGCAATTGACGTAAGGGACTAAGATCATTTACCGAATGCAACATTGAAGGATCATCGAGGGACTACAATCTTTTAATCGAGGGTCTTTCCTAAAGTATCTCACGTTTGAGGGACAAGACTGTTTATATCTGAGTCAACAAGTGAGGTTAACCCTAGAGGTGCATGTGTTTAAAGTGTTTTATTTTCATGTATTTTATCTTGAATTAAGGTTTTGCTATGGTTGGTTTTAATCGTGTCATACAAACCCTAATCACTAACAATAATAAGGAAAGCGATAAATTGCGTAATTTAAATGTCCTACATTATTACAATGCTTTGGGAATGGGGGGGGGGGGGTACAAGTTTGTGAATGAGGGGAGGAAAGCAATAAAGCCCTAATTATCTATTACAAACCATATATATAATAATGCGAAGTAATAAAAATGCACAAGAATGTAAGGTAGAGGAAAAAGGAAAAGGAATTGTTTTGATGATTTTTGATGGAAAAAATGTTTTATAATTAACCTAATCAAACTAATTAATTTTAATTACAAGAGAAGTTAATTAATTATTTACTTAACCTAATATCTAAGTTAATTGAATTTAAGAAAGCGAAACCTAAGTCTAATGATTTCTTTAGAAAAAAATAGTTTGAATGTTAATGTTAATTTGGAAAGAAAATGTTTTTTTATAATGTAAAAAAGGGTAATAAAATCTAATTAAATTAATTAAAAAATTAAATAAAGTGTTTAAATTAAAAAAAATTTAATTTAATTATTTAAGAAAATATATTTTTGTATTTTTGGTTAAATAAATAAGTGAGTAAATAAAAATAATAAAAATATAGAGAGTATGAAAAAAATGTTGGGTCTAGGTGCTAAAAAGAAAAATGGGGGTGAGAAATCATTTTTGTTAGGCCCAAACAAGTTTTTTTTTGTTGAATTAGAAAATAAAATAAAAGATGGGTCTGAGTATAACAAGTAAAATGGGGGTATATGAAAGAAATTTAGCCAAGGCCCAGGAACAAAAGTTTAACGCCTATATGTGATCCAGTGTGGCTGGATTTTAAGAGTACATCATAGGCTTACAGTGTTGAGTATTGGATGAGACCTTGTGATGATCATGTGGTGGTGGTGAGAGACGTAGAGTGCATTTCCTGGATTGGACTGCATATGATCTAAAAGAGGAAAATATGTGAAAATTAAAAGGGTATCGTTGGGGCTCAAACCCAGGTCCCTATAGACAAATTCCTTAGTGCGCACTTCTCTGCCACTGGAGTGATTGTTTCATCCGGTCATTATAAAGCTTGTACTAAATTTTAAATAAACTCATTTCTGAATGATTCTTCATCCCCTACCTCGCGCCAGAACAACAACACCATTGTTTTTTAATATTAAAACTTGCTCATTTCCCAACCATTTTCAGAAATGTAAACATGAAAGTTGCTCAAAATTTCATCACGAATTCAGCCATGTAAATAACTTAAACTATAAATCAAAGATGAACATGAATTTTGTTTGGTACCAAATTAAAACCTAATTTTTCAGAAAGTTAAAACTTAAAATTATCCATGTACATTTAACATAAATGAAAACTAAAGGCATGGTTAGCTTCAGGGTAATGATGTCTACATTTTATCTTCACAATGTATCCATTAATGATGCTTGTATAAGAACTTCAAATTTGAGAAAACATTCCTCAAAACTTGAAATCATGTTTGAAACTGGAGCACTTCTGGAGATGTGTTGATGATCTGGATTGCTTCATTGAACTCATAGGAAGCTATTGCAATGCTTACTTTGTGCTGAAAGTACCTGAATCTTTCTGGAGAAGTCAAGTTGCAGGTGGTTGTTTTTAGAAATGGAGGATCGTGCAAATGGTGTTACAATGATGGAACATGGTCTTGGATAGGTTATAAATGAGGTATGGAAGCTTTGTGATGGATTTAGAGTGAAAACACACAAGTAGATTGTGAGTTTGAAGTTCAAGGTCAGAATGTGCAACAATGGAGGTTTTGAATACCAATTCTGAATTCATAGTGTTTGAGGGGTTATGAGGCTTGTAAACTCGTGTGTTAGCTAGAAAATAATACCTCTATTTATAGAAAAGATGTTTTAGAGGCTCAAGTAACCAGAAATCAAAGATCACATGTTATCGTTTTGAAACTTGATTTTGAAGCAAGCTTGAAATACATTGTTCCAATGCATAGTACAAAGGCTCCTAGGGTGGTTAACAGGTTGTAGATGGTTGCTTCATGGATTTGACATTGTGTATGTTCAGAAGAAGCAATTGCAAGGCTCAAGGAGAGTGGACTTTATGATTAAAGTCACTTTTCCAAAAAGGAAGTGCGAACTTTGTTCCATTAATGGAATGATCACTTAGACAATGGCTCAAGCACTTGGATAATAGCTCAATAAGTTGTGTAAAAATCTGATTATGGATAGATTTGCAAGTTAGAAGCCTTCAAAGAAAGATGATGCAGCATAGGTTTGAGATTAGATCATGTGTTCCTCATGAAAATGACCTATAATTTGAGTTTATCATGCCAACTTCTTCTCTTTGGTTCTCCTAGCTCAAAAATGATCTCTTCAAGTTCTTTGACATTTCGGAAACCTTGGATCATTTTCTACAACCTTCATGTTTACCATTTTGGCTAAATCAACTGGGAGCTTGGTGAAAAAATGCCAAGAAGTTGGGACAAAAATCTAACCAAACTTGTTGAAAATTTTACTAAGTGTTTTGTTAAAAATGTCTTGAATTCATGGGCCTATATCTTCAAATCTAAGAAATTTTTGGACATCAACCCTCAATTACAAAGTTATAGAATTTATCAAGATCTAAAACTTTCATGTTGAAAGGTTTCCTTTGATCATCTTGCATCTTGGTGAAAAATTGTCATGAAGTAGTGAAATTATCAAGGTCAAAAACACTTAGAATTTTTCTAAGTATTGAAAATCTTGACCTTTGTTGACTTTTCTTGATTCTTGATGATCATGTTTGATATTTTTTAATGTATTTATGAATCTTGATCCTTTAAATTCAATGTTGACCAAAAAGTCTAAGTTTGACTTTTGTGTGTAAGTTGACTTTTCATCAGTTGATCCAAATTTCAACTGTCAATCACTTGATCTTTGAGGATGTTTTTAACCATGAAATTAGGTAAATATATTGTGTTTGAATCCTTAAGATCATTCTTCAAGGCATTAGATTATGTACTAGGTCAAAAGTCAATGATCAATCATTTTCAATCAAAACCCTAATTTGGACAATTTTGCCCCTTTGATGATTTGAATGATTTCCATGAGTAATTATGATCAACCCTTGATCAATTGATGAATATGACTTCAAAATGTTGATGTTGGCCAACAATCATAAAGTTTGACTGTATGTTGACAATAATTGACTTTTTACCCAATACAGTTGATTTTCAATCATCTAAGCATTTAACTGAGCAAATTTATGATGCCACACTTGAAAATTGGCATGAGCATTCTTGGAGGTATATTATGAACCATAAAAGTAATTTGAGGCATTAGAAGTCCAATTTTCCTTGTAAAAACCAAAACCCTAATTTGTGGTCTCAGTGTTTAGGAGGTGAGCTTTTCTGATCAACTCTTTGAGAATCATTGAGGATTTGATATCTTTTGTGAGAAATGTCTTAAAGAAAAGGGAGGTAAAATTTTGGGGTACAATAGAGGCAATCAGAAGGGGAAAATCATAGGCTCCAGAATTGTGGGTAATGGTTTTCTTCCCTAAAAAATTAATGTTTTACTTGTTGAAGGATTAATCTAAAATTTGTTATCCATAAGTCAATTAACTGATAATGGTGATGACATTATCTTTAATCAAGAGTGTTATAAAGTTGTTACTCATAAGGATGGCTCTATACTATTCAATGGTGTTAGTTCCATGGTTTTAGGATTGGCATAATTTTTCTAAAACAATGTCCTATACATATGTTGATCAAGATGGTGCAGCATTCTTATCAACTGTCATAATAATTTTGATGTTATGAGTTTTTCAACCAGATGTCGAAGCAGATGTCATGGCATCTTAGACTGATATAACATGCACTGTTATTTTAAATCTTGACAGATTTAATTTGATTATGTGAAATTCCTTTTCGGTATATCTCAGTAAGATGTCGTTACAAGCAAGGTTTTCTTACAAACTAGGTAACTTTCCTTGTATATAAAGGCCTTACTACCCCACCATCCTCATAAGTTGCTTTCAACATGAGCAAATCTTATAAAATTGCTTATGTAAAGAAGGTTCTTTTGCAGGAAACCAAGAAGTAAGTGAGTTCTGGAACATCTACTAGAATATCAAGAACATGGAAAACATTTGTGATATAGATGAAGTCCCTCTAGAAGATTCATGTTAAGCTACATGACTTAGATTCAGATACTGATGAAGATTGGGTCAATTTTGTTGGCTCAATAGGTTCTGTTGGATAGCTATTCTATGCTATCTATTATAAAAAAACAAAAAAGGTGTTTTTTTGTTTTCTATTTTTATTGAGTCAGTCTTGTTTTGAGTCTTTTTTAATAAAAAACCCCTTAGTTTGTGTCCCTTTTGGAGGAGTCCTAGTTTGTTCTTTCTTTCTGTTTCTTTTTTGTTGTTTCTTTTCAGTCAGTTTGGTGCTATTAGTCTTACATCAAGTTATTGAGTCAGTTTTTTTTGTATATTTTTTAATCAATTATTGCTTCTATTGATTTTGTTTGTGTCAGTTTCTTTTCACTCTGTTTTTGTCAATTTTTGGATAAAAAAGGGGAGAAAAGTGTCATTGAGTCTAGTCGAGTGTTGTTTGATTTTTGCAACACTTTAGGGGGAGGATGATTGTCTGTCATGTGTGTCTTGAGTCTATCCTTTTTATGTTTCTTTTTCTTCTTCTATTGTAGTTGTTGCAATATGTCTTATAGGATGTTCTAACATCATGTCTATCTGATGAGTTAATTGTGTCTTGTGCTCTAATTTATGTGTGTTTCTTCTGCTGCACGTGCTTCTCATGTGTTGTGTTCTTGAGGGGGAGATTTATCTCTTTGTGTCATGAATTGGTTCTGGAATTAGGGGGATTAAATTAGATGGTTCTAAAGATGCATTACATGTTTAGTATGTTGCTTGTGTTTGTGTAACTGTTGTATCCTTGATACACGTATTATGCAATTTGGTTTATGGTGTTATTCTTCTATGGTCTTATTCCTTTGTGGTGTTATTCCTCTCTCTGATTTAATTGGACTTTTGGTTGTTTTAGTCAAAATTTTCCAAAGGGGGAGATTTTTAGTTCCATGGTTTTAAGATTGGCATAATTTTGATAAAACATGGTTCTATACTAATGTTGATCAAGATGGTGCAGCATTCTTATCAATTTTCATAACAGTTTTGGTTTTATGAGTTTTTCAGCCAAATGTCGAAGCAGATGTCGCGACATATTGGTTTGGTACAGCAGGCGTTGTTGTTTTAAATCTTGACATATTTGATTTGATTATGCGATATTCCTTTTGGATATATCTCAGTAAATTTCACAGGTTTAGAAGATTTAATCAGGAACAAATTTTATATCTTCAGTTGTACATAAGTTACTAAATTGGGCCTTGAGACAATTTAGGAAACTTTGTATTGGTTGTTCTAAGATTTAAGGAGATTTTGTTGCACAATTAGTGCATCACTCAGCTTATGGATGAAGAAACTTATGAATGCAGAATTCGAATCCCATGGACTATAAAGGTGTATTTAAAGAAGAAAACCTAAACCTAATGTATCAATTCTTTCAATTAAGTTTTTCATAATTTCTAAATTAGGGAAACTTAGAGTCTTAGGTTTAGAGAGTCTTTTGTTTGGGTGTAAGTCACCCTTGTATCTTTTGATACTTGTGGTAGACCTAATATTCTCAAACAGAAGCCTTTAGGTAATGAGTTGAGTATTGTTATTGGTTGAAGCTTTTAAGCAAAACCAAGTATTGTTCTTAGTCAAGAGTCTTGACTAAGTATTTTTGTATTGGAAGTGTTAGATATCACTGAGGTGATTTAGGTAGTGAGGTGGTGATTTCTCATATCTAGGAGGTTCCTAGGTAGAAGTTGAACTGGGTAGGGATTAAGTGAGAAGTTATAAATTATGACTGTTTAGGCTTTGAATTAAAAATACTGATAGTGGATTTCCTTCCTGGCTTGGGTAGATACCAGAGTATGCAAATTTGCACCAAATTGGGTTAACAACTCTATGTGTTATTTATCATTCTGCAATTTAATTCCAGTATCACTTGCATCTTGATAAATTTGTTCATGATGTCAAAATGGATGTTGTAACATCTATTGTGACATTGTTTTAATGTTGGGATATGAGTATTAACATGTGTTGCATGTATCAGAAAATTTCAATTGGTATCAGAGTAGGCTTCCTGGTCTATTGGGTGAGCTTCATGGAGTATTATATGGTTCTCTTCGGAAGACTGGAACGAATAATCAACAAATCCTTTTGGCTATTCAACATAGACTTCTTAATTTAGATAATCATTTAAGAAGGCACTCTTGACATCCAGTTGGAACAACTTGAACTTTAAGAGACATGCCACTCCAAGTAGTAGTTTGATGATTTCAAGCGAGCTACATGAGCAAATGTTTCATCAAAGTCCACTCCTTCAATTTGAGTGTACCCTTAAGCAATAAGTTTGGCCTTGTTTATGGTGACATTACCTTGTTCATCTGACTTGTTCTTATACACCCATTTAGTACCAATAACATTTACCCCTTCACGTCTTGGTACCAAGTCCCAAACTTCATTTCTTATGAATTGACCAAGTTCATCTTGCATATCCTGAATCCAAAATTCATCAATCAAGGGCTCTTTGACATTCTCTGGTTCAGATTTTGAAACAAAGCAAGAGTTTGACACGACTTCCCTTGATATGGTTTTGACTCATTCATTCAGATTTCCTATAATGAGCTTCTTAGGATGATCTGTATGAATCCTAATAGAGGGACGTTTGTCATTTGTATAAGTTTCTTCAGGTTCATAATTGATACTTGAATCTGCAACATCTTCAGGAACAATGTTATTCATGGGAAAAATGCTCCAACATCTAGGACATCAACTTCTTTAGTTGAGTCATCAATCACCATATTTATAAACTCCATAATCACTTTAGTTCAGGAATTGAATACTCTATAGGCTCTACTATTTGTAGAGTATCCCATGAAAATTCCCTCATCATTCTTAGGATCCTTCTTCCTCCTCTCCTCACGGTCTACCAAAATATAGCACTTGTTTCCAAAGACATGGAAATATTTCACTGTTGGCTTTCTTCCTTTCCACAGCTCATATAGAGTAATAGATGTACCAGATCTGATAGTCACTTTATTATGAATATAACAGGCGGTGTTCACGGCTTCAGCCCAAAGTTGATAGAGAAGTTTCTTAGCATGAAGCATGAACCTTGCACATTCTTGAATAGTACTATTCTTGTGCTCCACTAACCCATTTTGTTGAGGAGTAATAGGTGAGGAGAACTCATGATTAATCCCTTCAGAGGTGCAGAATTCCTCAAACTTGTTATTTTCAAATTCTCTCCCATGGTCACTTCGAATTTTGACTATACCATAGTCCTTCTCTCTTTGGATCCATTGGAACAATTGTTTAAAGACTTCACACACTTCAAATTTCTCTTTGATGAATCTCACCCAAGTAAACATTGAGAAGTCATCAACAATAACATAGGAATATATTTTTCCTTCTAGACTTTCAACCTGCATAGGTCCCATCAAGTCTATAATATGGTGAGAGAACTGACTTGGTTTTGCATTTTATCGCAAATGTTGTGGATAGCAAGAGTCGCCACCGAATTTTCTTTTATCCAATAAGGAAACGGTGAAAATAACAGGAAAGACCTTCGAGGTAGGTTATGAAAAGGGAAGATGTTAGCACCCTTTTCATCTGTAGTTATCTACAGGCTCTTAATCTCTAGCTCACTTTGTTTGAAAATGCTTTGTGTGTATGTTTGAAAATATTTTGAAAATGCCTAAGTTCGGCAAGACTTTGTAATGATTCTCGTATCAGTTGAGAACGTATACAAAGTGTTTGTTTTGAAAATATTTCAGAGATAAAAGTGTTTGTGAAAATGTTTTGTTTTAGTGAGAAAGCGACTACGAGCTATCTACCTACTCAAAGATCTTTCGTGTTATTTTCCTCCTCCTTAGATAGTGCTACCATACCATTAATTAGTAGGAAGCCCTATCATTGTATGTTAAGGGACAGGCGCGGGTCATCGTACATTCATAAAGGCAACTGGTAAGGACGCTTTAGAAATTCATCATAATGGACTAAGACCGTTTACCGAAGGCAACATGGAAGGGTCATCGAGGGACTACAATCTTTTGTATCGAAGGGACTTTCCAAAAGCGTCCCCTCGTTCGAGGGACATGACTGTTTATTTGAAGGCAACAAGCGAGGTTACCCTAGAGGTGCGTGTGTGAAAAAGTGGTTAAATTCAGTTATTTAAATTTCGTATTTAGGGTTATCTAGCGTTTCTTTTTATGCCTTGTCATACATGCCCTAATTACTAGAAATTATAAGGAAAGTAGTAAAGTGAAAAATAAATGTCCTACGCTATTACAAAGCTTCGGGTAAGGGGGTATAAAACCACAAAAAATTTGAGAAAGAAAGAAAGCAAAAACTCCAATTTAAGCTATTACATTTCGTAGCAATTACATAATAAGAAAAAAAAGCTAATGGAAAATAATAAAGCGCACGAAACAGTAAAATGGAGAAATTGTTTGATGAAAAAATAATTGAGGATTTTACCTAACCCTAATTGAGTTTAATTGAAAAAACTGATGGAGTAATTAAATTAAACAAACCCTAAAGTCTTGGTTGATTTTAATTAATCAAAAAAAGTTAAGTAATTAAATTAATCAAACCTAATTATCCTAATTAATTTTAATAAATAAATAAAAACAAAATTTAATTTATGAGAAAGAAAACTAAACCTGATTTATTTTAATGTTGATTCCAAAAAATAATTAGGGTTTATGAAGAAATTAGGGTTAAGGTAAAAAAAGAGAAAATTGTGTTAATGAGGAAAAAGAATGTTGGGGGTGGGTGTTGAAGCCACGCCGCCTGCATCTCCAGGAAGCATGCTTGCCAACTGAGCCAGGCGCCCGCCTGTGCTAGGATATGCTCTCATCATGTTTTATCATCAACCTGTAAAACGTAAGAGAAATACAAAAAAAAAGTGTCAAAAGGTTGGATCGAACTTAGAACCTTTGAGACCAATGCCTTATCACGTGCGCTTCTGCCACTGGGGTAGCTGTTTAATCCGTTCATATAATTAAACAAAACAAATATAATATCAAACAAAATACATTGGTCGGAGAAGTGTCAGAGCCTTATCTCTGATCATCTTCTCCAGCGACCCTCTTTTTTAAAACATGGAAGAAACACAACGTTAATGATCCAATCATGTCCAACGCCCCTAAATCAGAGGCTGCGAAACCAATGGAGACATTTTTGAAGGATAATTCATCCTTGTTTGTGAGATATAGACAAAATAACATAAATCGGTTTGATCATGGAAATTCATGATTTAGATAGCATGGGACTCATGCTATGATTCAAACCTGCACATTAGCATCTCAAAAACACTTTAGTGGCATTAGTGTGCGTTAAAACATCATGAAAACAAAAATTATGAGATAATGGAAAACGATGATGCATGTATGCTGGTTCAGGCCCTTTGGATTATGGTAACCGATCCAGTCTTACCCTTCAATGTTCCTGGAAGTGAATGGAATGGAAGTTTTGTGGTGAGGAGGCTTGAAAATAGGGTTTTCAAAACTTACGGTTCTTGGAAAATTTTGGTGTTTTTTGACAACTTTGTGGTGCAAGGATTTCGTGTCTTATCTTGTCTTGAGGCCTAAATATATAGAGAATTTTTAGGTCAAAACTAATGGGCTTGGGCTCTTGTACAAAAAATATATTATTTTTATCTTGATGTAAGTTTCCTTGACCAAAAGTGTCTTTTTGTTGACTTTGGAAATGACCTATAATTTATTGGCTTATATCTCTCAAATGATGCATTTTATAGACTCGAGCATAGAGATACAAAGTTGTAGATAATTGAATTCCCTTCCAAATGAGCTTTGGTTGGGGAAAAGTTGATGAAGCATGTGAAAGTTATGCATGGTCAAAGTTTAGTTGACTTCTCCTAAGGAAACCCTAATTTGGCAACTTTTGACTTTTGATGATTTGAGTGTTTTTCTTGAGGAATCATGATCAACCCTTGATCAAATGATGAATATGACTTCCAAATTTTGATGTTGACCAAAAATCTTGAGGTTTGACTGTATGTTGACCATAATTGACTTTTTACCCAATGTAGTTGATTTTTAGTCATCTGAGCCATTAACTGAGAAAACTTGTGATGCAAAACTTGAAACTTGACACGAGAAATCTTGAATATCTATGGAGAACAATGAAAACCACTTGAGACCTTGGAAACCCAATCTTCCTTGAGAAACACCAAACCCTAGTTATGGACCCATTTCTTAGAAGGAGAATTTGTCTGAACAATTCTTCAGCCAACTTAAGCAAATGAGGATCTCATGAGAATATCTTGAAGGAGAATGGGGGAAATTTTAGGGTATAACAGCTTCCCCTGTTCAATCTTCTTAAATCTGAAGAGTTATATTGGCCCGTCCGCCATGCATGACTTAAAAGTAGAAGATGATTGAACACTTAGGTGCCTAGAAATTTGCACTCGCCTGTGCACGAAGTAACATTGTTGCTTGATTATACCAGGAATGGGCTTAAAGATTCAATTTGGAGAGGTGACAGAGAATCTTTAGAGATGGCATTATAGATGCCATCCAGAGTAACTGTTGATAGGAATATCAGAATAAGTCTACGCCCGACTTTGTCTTTAGAAGATGTATTTGGAATGAGTCTATGTCCGACTTTGTCCAAAAGAATTTCAGAAGGAATCTAAGCTTCATCTCATCCAAACTAAAAGTTGTCTACGCCTAACTTCATCTAGAAGGGGCACCGGAAAGAGTCTACGCCTGAATTTTTCCCAAAAGAGTATCAGAAATAAATCTACGCCTGATTTCATCTGAACCGGAAGATGTTTATGCTCGACTTCAACCAGAAGAGTTTCGGAAAGAGTCTACGCCCGACTGTTTCCAAAAAGAGTATAGAAAGAAATCTACCCCTAATTTCATCTGAACCAGAAGATATCTACGACCGACTTCAACCAGAAGAGGTACCGGAAAGAGTCTATGCCCGACCGTTTCCAAAAAGAGTATCAGAAAGAAATATATGCTTGACTTCCTAAGTGATGTACTAGAATATGTGTACATCCGACTTCATTTAGAAGAGATATCTTTCAAAATGACCTTCTGGAGAAAATGTTTAAGTAGCTACTTGTCATATTTAGTCTTTGAGGAAAATACTTGTCTGTTTGCGAACTTAACCAGAAAAGACAAAGTTAGTTTTATGCAACACCATGATGTATGTAATGCTTTGCATAGTGATGTTCTTGAAATAAATGATTAATGTGCTAACGTGTTTCGTATGCATATGCTATGATAAATGATTTATGAATATGAGATGTCGTTGAAGTGTATCGGTAGATTTATATAATACTTTTATAGGGAAAATAAATCCCTGATTGTTGATGGGGATGATGAATATGAATCTTTGATCAGTTGGGGATTCTTGTTTTCTGTTTGAGGAAACCTCGCTGGGCAATTAGATTTCTGCTTGGGGAGAAAAGTTCAAGAACATTGGTTGTTCATCGCTATGTTGGGGAGTTTAATTCTTATATACCCTGACTGGGGATAAAAGAGATGGATAACCTTCTAATATGTTGTCTGACCGAGTTCTCTGACATGGATGCTGACTCGCCTGGGGAGGATAAGATTAACTGATACTTAGTCCTGATTAAGATTTTGTAGCAACTCTCTAGGGATAGTGGTCTGGGATATCCTTTGTGGGAGAGAGAAGTTTTCTGATGATTTACAGTAGTTAGAGGGATAGACTCAAGCTGGGGAGATTGAATTCATCTGAGGAAATAAACCCTGTTGGAGAAATAAACCATGTTGGGGAAATAAACTTTACTAGAGAAACATGTTCTGCTGGGGACATGAGCCTTGGTAGAGAAGGGAAATTTGTAGGGGATTGACAGTGTTGGCGAAATAAACTCAGCTGGGGGAAGGAAATCAAGTGAACTGTGTTACTACCGCAATCTAGTAAAGACGAAAACTCCGTAGGTTAGTGACGTTGCCAGGGAAAAGATTATACTCCTTGGTCTACTAGGGGGATCTGCTGGTGAGTATGATTAGAGTATTTCAGGCTTGCGGGGAATATGTCTTGTTCAATAAGATCATTCCGCAGGGGATTATCTTACAGAAACTAATCTGTGGGACAACTTTACTGGAAATTACTATGTGGAGATTTATGGACGACTTGAACATTATCCCAGCCCCTAAAGTCTTGAGTAAATACTTATCCTTGTTTTTATGCATGTTTTGTTAACATTAATCATGTTCATATGCATATGTTCATTCAATTTAGTCATTGGATGTTTTAGTAAACAAAACAGAAAAAGTAAATCAAAATTTGAACTTCGAAATTGTGTTTATATTGATATTTTACCCATAAATAGGTAATTTTGTACAAAGAGACATAAATCCTAGTAAGAGGAAATTGTCGTGAAAAATGAAGAGAGTACAAAGTGAAAACACAATATATAACTATGTGTAAATGATCTCGTTTGGTTCAAACTCTAATATTACCCCTATGTCTTCGAGCATCCCATCCCTCGCTTGTCGGAAGAAGTTTATTGAATTGATCGGCACCATTCGAATTTGAAGTTGGTAATAAAGTTGGTTTTAAGTGATCGGACGGGACATATTCATACACTTTAATCCCTAATTTTTTCCTGGACCGCCCTTTTTGGTTTTCAGACCACTGGGATACCCTTTTTCGCCCAAGTCGCCTTTTTAGGTTTTCGACTTGCCTGGTGTACAGTCTTTTATATATATCCCTAATTTTTTCCTGAACCTTTTTGGTTCGCCGGAATTCCCTTATTTTTTCTAGACCAGTCAACCTATCGGGTCGTTTTCATGCGTAGTATTTTTTAACTATGTCTGCGTTCACAGGGTGTGGAAAATCTTCACCATCCATGGTGGTAAGTATCATGGCATCGCCCAAAAATATCTTCTTGATTACAAATGGCCCTTCGTAGTTGGGAGTCCATTTTCCCCTAGGATCACTTTGCGGTAGGATGATGCATTTTATTACAAAGTCACCAGCCTGATATACCCGATGCTTGATTTTCTTATTGAATGCTTTGATCATACGCTTCTGATACATTTGACCGTGATAGACAGCCGCCATGCTTTTCTCGTCAATCAAATTCAACTGATCCAACCTAGTATAAACCCATTCGTCTTCGTCTAAATTTGCATATTTCATAATTCTTATGGAAGGAATTTGAACTTTGACAGGTAAGACAACCTCTATTCCATAGACCAAAGAGAATGGGGTTGCTCTGGTTGATATCTGAGCTAAAGTGCGATAACCGTGAAGAGAAAATGTTAACATCTCGTGCTAGTCTTTTTAGGTCAGAACCATCTTCTGTATAATCTTCTTAATGTTCTTATTGGCGGCTTCCACTACGCCATTCATCTTTGGTCGATACAGAGAAGAATGGTGGTGCTTGATCTTGAACTTCATGCAAAGTTCCATGATCATAATGTTGTTCAAATTTGTACCATTATCTGTGATAATCCTTTCAGGGATGCCATACCAACAGATAAAGTTATGCTTAATGAATTGGGCAACCATATTCTTAGTAATAGAGGCAAATGAGGCTGCTTCAACCCACTTTATAAAATAATCGATAGCAACGTGGATGAAGCAAAGTCTGTTAGAAGCAGTAGGCTTTATTTATCCTATCATGTCAATGCCCCACATTACAAACGGTTAAGGATCAGTCAAGATATTCAGAGGTACTGGAGGCACATGTACTTTGTCAGCATAGACCTGGAACTTGTGACAAGTTCTTGAGTTGTGATGACAGTCACTTTCCATAGTCGACTAATAGTAACTTGCTGTTAGAATCTTCTTGGCCATAGTATGTCTACTGGAATGAGTACCAAGAATACCTTCGTGCATATCTTCCATAATCTTCTCCACCTCTTTCTTGTCCATACAATGAAGCAGAGTCGAATCATGGTTACTCCTGTACAAAATTTTGTTACTCAAGAAGAACTTAGCTAAGAACCTTTGTAGGAATTTCTTATCGTTGATAGATTCCCCTTCAGGATACTCTTGATCCTCAATATATCTTTTCACTTCATGAAACCAAGGCTTCTCTTCTACTCTATAAGTTTTAACTTCGTAACAGTGTGCGGGTTCTTCTAGCCTTTCGATGGTGATTATGGGAGCCTCATTATCCCATTTGACTTTAAACATAGACGACATTGTAGCTAACGCGTCTGCCAACTGATTGTCTTCTCTTAGGATGTGCTCAAAAGTAATATCCTAAAAGTACGGAATTAAAGTCAGCACATGCTCTCTATACGAAATGAGATTCAGATGCTTAGTATCCCATTCTCCCTTAATATGGCTGATTACCAGGGCTGAGTCTCTGTATACAGTCAAGAACTTGATTCTTAGATCAATAGAAGCTTTAATACCCATGATGCACGCTTCATATTCAACCATATTATTGGTACAGTCAAAACATAATCGGGCGGTGCATGGTGTATGGTAACCCTTCTGAGATATAATTACAACACCAATTCCATTGCCAAGTGCATTGGAAGCTTCGTCGAAAACCATAGTCCATCAGGATCCTGGCTCGGGTCCTTCATACGGTCCAAGTTCTTCATAATCTGTAACTAACATAACATTCTCATCTGAGAAGTTGAAGTTCATCGATTGATAGTCGTCTACAGCTTGATGTGCCAAATGATTTGCCAGTACACTTCATTTGATTGCCTTCTGAGTGGTGTACTGAATGTCGTATTCTGTTAAGAACATTTTTCGTCTGGCTATCCTTCCAGAGAGAGATGGCTTCTTGAATATGTACTTGATAGGATCCATTTTAGAAATCAACAAGGTGGTATGAGTCAACATATATTGTCTTAGTTGGCGAGCAGCCCATGCCAAAGCGTAACAAGTTTTCTCGAGAAGTGAATAACTTGTTTCACAGTCGATAAACTTTTTGCTAAAGTAGTATATTTCATGCTCCTTTTGACCAAACTCATCATGCTTCCCCAGTACACACCCCATTGAGTTCTCTAACACTGTTAAATACATTATTAGAGGTCTTCCTTCAACTAGTGGCATCAGGATTGGAGGTTCTTGTAAGTACTCCTTAATTTAGTCAAAGGCTATCTGACAATCTTCGTTCCATTTCACTACCTTATCTCTCTTCAGCAACTTAAAGATCGACTCACAAGTAGCGGTCAAGTGAGAAATAAATCTGGCAATATAATTCAGTTGTCCCAAGAAACCTCTGACTTCCTTCTCACTACGGGTAACGGGAATTTCTTGAATGGATTTGACCTTGGAGGGATCAACTTCAATACCTTTATCAATGACAACAAAACCTAGGAGCTTACCGAATCTCAGCCCGTAGGTGCACTTGTTCAGATTTAGCCTCAACTTATACCTCCTCAGTCTCTCAAACAACTTAAGTAGATGGTCCAGATGCTCTTCTTCAGTATGTGATTTGGCTATCATATCATCGACATAAACCTATATCTCATGATGAATCATATCATAGAACATTGCTACCATAGCACGTTGATATGTTGCGCTGACATTCTTCAACCCAAAAGGCATAACCTTGTAGCTGAAAGTGCCCCACTGTGTAACAAAAGTAGTCTTTTCCATATCTTCAGGTTCCATCTTGATCTTATTATATCCCGAGAAACCATCCATGAAGGAGAATACCTTGTATTGAGCAGTGTTGTCAACCAAAACATCAATATATGGAAGCGAGAATTCATCCTTGGGGCTTTCCCTGTTCAGATCCCTATAGTCTACACACACACGTACCTTTCCGTCTTTCTTTGGTACCGGAACAACCTTTGCAGCCCATTGAGGATATGATGTCACTGCTAAGAACCATGCGTTGAATTGTTTCATAACCTCAGCCTTGATCTTCTCTGATATTTTGGGACTCATATGATGAACCTTATGTTTTACCGGAGCACAACCCTCTTTCATCAGCAGATGGTGAACCACAATATCAGTATCTAGCCCTGGCATGTATTTGCATGACCAAGCAAAGATGTCAACATATTCATGAAACATCTGTATCAACCTATTCTTGACATTGTCCTCTAAATTGACACCTATCTTGACCTCTTTTCTGTCTGTTTCAGAATCCAAGTTTACCACTTCGACTGGATCTTCATATGGTTTAATAGCTTTCTCTTCTTGCACTAACTGTCTGGCAAGTTCTCTTAATATCTCACAATCTTCCACACCTTCATCCTCAGATTGGTAGATCTGATATTTGAAGTCATAAGTGACAATAGCAAAATCATTACCAACGAGATCCAGAGTGGATTTGGATCTACAATGTATTGTGTGGGTGTGTAAGAACACGCAGCTATTTTGAAAGTGATAAAAGTGAAAAGAAAGAAAGAGAGCACAAAATTTGAATGCAAAACGTCCAATGCTTTTATTAAATGAACATATGATTATGAAATGACAACCCTTAACAAGCAAACCATTATTCCCCGAGTAAGGCATAAGGCTTAAAGTCATTGTTTAAATATTACATAGCCAAAAATTGAAAGTAATAAAAATATAAATGTAGTTATTACTCCTGACTAAAGGAGATAGAGATAATGTCTTCCGCCTTCCAGTTGCAAAACCCTTTGCCAATGGTAGGAAAGATCCAGCTACCAAGGTGATAATCACCGTCAGCATCTTCTATCATGTTGACTCTGTTGTTGTTGATGCGGAAGGGTGGCCTCCATCCGAGCGCGACGAACAACCCTCTAACCTTCTGCAGTGAAACCCAAACCAAACTTGTCATATTTATAGGGAATGTCAGGAAGTTAACCCCAAATAGTACAACCACTTTATTCTACAGTAGCTTTAGCATATTTTAATGAAGCTATCCTTGGCGGAACCCTCGTAACTTTAGAAATGGAAGAGACATCTTTAGTAGAGGTGTGAGGGATAACTTCGAAAGTCTGACAAAGAGTCTCAATGAATTCATCGTCCATCTCTACATACCAGAAAGATTTCAAGTGGCTGACCATATACTATTCTTCTCTGCAGACATTAACAATCTTTCCATTCATAGGATACTTTAACTTCTGATGTAGGGTTAAGGTGACAACACCTGCCCCATGGATCCAAAGGCATACCAGTAAGCAAGAATAGGATGGCCGAATGTCCATTACATAGAAGGTAGATTTAAAGATCTGCGAACCCACCTCGATCGGAAGATCCACTTCCCCGTGTACCATCCTTTTTGATCTGTCAAAGGCTCAAACTATAATATCATCGAGTTTCCGTATGACCCCTTCGCAAGCAAGTTTGTAAAGAGCTCGAGTAATACGGTGGGAGAACTAACTTGGGTGTTTTGCGTTTTATCGCAATTGTTGCAGATAGCAAGAGTCGACACCTACTTTTCTTTATCCAATAAAGGATAGGGTGAAAAGAACAGAAAAGACATTTTGAGAATTTTCTTGAGTTCGGGGGGTAGGTTATGAAAAGGGAAGGTGTTAACACCATTTTCAGCCATAGTTATCTACGGGCTCTTAGTTACTAGCTCACTTTGAAATGCTTTGTTTGAAATGAGTTTTGTGATGGTTTGAAAGTATTTTTGAAAGTGCCTTAGTTTAGGCTAACTTTGTAATGATTCTCGTCTCTATAAGAATGCATACAAAGTGTTGACTTTTGAAAATATTTCATTTGAAAGTGTTTAGTGTGTTTGAAAGATGTTTGAAAATGGTTGTGAGAAAGCAACTATGAACGTTCTACCTACTCAAAAAGTCTTAGTTCTTTTTCTCCTCCTTTAGATATTGCTATCTTACCATTGATTGGTAAGAAGCCCTATCATTGGATGTGAAGGGACAACCGAGGGTCATCGTATAGTCATAGAAAGCAACATTGTAAGACACCTTAGAAATTTTTATAAGGGTCTAAGATCATTTATGAATGCAACATTTGAAGGGTCATCGAGGGACTATGATCTTGTTTTTTATTGTTTTTGATAAAGTATCCCACCTTTGCGTAACATGACTAATTATTCTCAAGGCAATAAGTGAGGTTAACTCTAGAGATGCAAGTGTGCAAAGTGTTTTTATTTCATGCATTTTGTCTTTGGATTAGGGTTTCCTACTTGATTGATCTTAGTCTTTCCATACAAACCCTAATTACTAGCATTTATATTGAAAATGATAAATTGCGAAAAATGTAAAACTATACGCTATTACATCATTAGGGATGGGGGTACAAATTTATAAATGGGGAGATGAAAGAAAATAAACCCTAATTTACTATTACAACCATATTGAATATGGACAAATAATATACAAGAATGTAAAGGCAATATGAAAGGAAAATGAAATTGTTTTTGTTTGAATTTTTTGTATAAGAGGGTTTTAAATTAATTAAATTAAAAGGAAAAATAACTAATTAGTCTAAGTTAATTTAAGAAAACTAAACCTAAGTTATTTTGAGAAAAGAAATTGAATTAATCAAGAAAGCAATTTTTAAGATTTTTATGAAATGGTTTTATCTTAATTAAACTAGTATAAAAAAAGTTAATTAATTAAAAATCCTAAATTAGTTTTAATTAAAAAGAAAATTAAAAAAATAAAATAAAATAAATCTAAATATAATATTATTTTAATTAAAAAAGAAATTTGTAAAAGACATTATTGTTGGTCTTTTTGCTTTAAAAGAAATAAAATACTAATACTAAATATTCTAAATAAAAATATAAAACATTTTTTGGATTTTTTATTTAATAAAAATAATTTAAAAAATAATAATGATAATAATTATAATAATAATAATAATAATAATAATAATAATAATAATAATATTAATAATGAAAGAAAATAAAATAAAATAAAATATAAAAATTAAATTGAGTCGGGAGGGTGTAAAAATGAAATAGGGTGTAAGTGAGTAAAATAGTTTTTGATTAGGGTTAGGCCCATTGTTTTTTTTCGTAATAAGAAAAAAAAAATAAAACAAACTAGGCTGCGTGTTTTAAGTGAATGAGGGGAGTTGCTGGGTAAAATGGAGAAAAGCCCAATGGATGAAGCCCAACGCGCTTGTTTCAAACAAAAAAGAGAATGAGGGGTGAAGCCCAACTCGCTGGGGCTCGAACCCAGAACCTTTCATAATAATGTCTTTACGCGCGCGCTCTCTATCACTGGGGTGACTATACATCTGTTTATTAACATGAAACCAATATCTTATATTACAAAACCAATCATATGCCTGTATCTTCTTCTTCCTCGTGCCATACCTTCTTCACCATTTTAGAATCCTGTAACTTTCTCATTTCTCAACAAAAATTAAAACTGTAAACATGAAAGTTGCTCCATTTTTCATCACGGTTCCGGAAATGTAAATAACTAAAACTTTAAATCAAAGATGGGCACGAATTTTGAATGGTTACAAATCTAACCTAATTTTTTCAGAAAGTTCAAACTTAAAATTCTCACTACTCAAGCAATATAAATGAATTCTGAGGATATGGTCAGCTTCAGGGCAATGATGTCTACATTTTATCTTTGAAAATGGAAAGCTAACAACGCATATATGAAGAGATTGAAAATCATAAAACTTACCTCAAAATTGAGTTTAGTGTTTTGAGTTAGAGCTCTCTCCAAGGTGCTACAATGATTTGGTTAGCTTCCTTGAACCTCTAGGAAGCTATTCCAATAGTTACTTTGAGCTGAGAGTGCTTGAAATGTCCAAGAGAAGTCCAAGTTCAAACCTCTATTTTTGAAAATGGAAGATGGTGATGGAGGTGTTACAGAAGTGTAACATGTATTAGGATGGTTTCTATATGAAGTGAGGAAGATTTGTAGATGATTTGGCCAAGAAACGCACGGGTGGAATGGAAGTTTGATGTACAAAGTCAGAAATTACACAATATTGGTGTTTTGAGGCAATTTTTGGCTTGAGAGAGTTTGAGGGAGTTTTCAGGCTTATCAATCCGTGTCCTAAGTTGCATAAGAGTATCTTGATATATAGGAAAAGATTTGGAGACTTGAGGTGGTCAGAATCACAAGATCACATATTATAGGATTTTGACTTGTTTTTGAAGCAAGCTTGACAAGTATTGTTTCAAGGCAATGTACAAGGTTATCTAGAGTTATTACCAACTTTAAACATACTTATCTAAATTTGTAGAGAAAACTTGTGCAGAAGGAACAAGTGCAAAGCTCAATACAAGTTGACTTTGCATAAAGCTTGCTTTATGAGAATAGAATGGTACCTTTCTTCTAAATATGGAAAATTGCTCTGGATAATGGCTAAATCACTTGGTTCATACCTCAATCAATTGTGTAAGCAATTAATTATGGAGTAATTTACAAGTTAGAAGCCTGCATGAACAAGATTGTGCAGCATAGGCTTGAGATTTTAATTCTTGTTCATCACAAAAATGACCTATAATTCAAGTTTGAAAACCTAATTTCATCTCTTCGATTATCTTATCTCAAAAATTATCTCATTGAGTTCTTGGACATTTTGAAAAGCTTGGAACATTATATACAACTTTCATGTTTTTTACTTTTGAAGAATCCAATTGGAACTATATGAAAAGTTGTCATGAAGTTAGGTCAAAAAATCTGCCTAAACTAGTCAAATTTTCACGAAGTGTTTTTATCAAAAGTTCATGAATTTGTGAATTTAGAACTCAAAATCCAAGCATTTATAAAACTTGATCAGTTAAGAAAAGTTGTAGATCTCATCAATATCTACAACTTTCATGTTTAAAATTTCCTTTGAATCATGTTGCGTCTTGGTGAAATATTGGCATGAAGTCATGAAAAAATAAGACTTAAAAACACTTAGAAAAATTCTAAGTCTTGAAAAGTTTGACTTTTAAAGATGAATTTTGACTTTCTTAATGATAAAGTTTCATATTTTTGAATGTCTTGATGAAATATTATCTTTGAAACTCAAATTTGATCAAAAAGTCAAAGTTTGACTTTTGGTGTATTAGTTGACTGAATTTCTACTATCAATCAATTAATCTTGAGAAATATTTTGAGCCATGAAATTAGGGCAACATATTGTATTTTAATCCTTGAGATTATGCTCCAAGCCATTAGATCATGTATTAAGTCAATAACTCTTGATCAGTCAAATACAATCAAAACCCTAATTTTGACCATTTTTCCCTTTTGGTGATTTGAACAATATTCTCGGGGAATTATGATCCAAACTTGATAATTGATGCACATGACTTCAAAATGTTGATATTGGTCAAAAATCTTGAAGTTTTACTATAGGTTGACCATAATTTACTTTTTACCCAATATAGTTGATTTTAGGTCATATGATCAATTGACTGAGCAATTTTGGGATTCAAGACATGAAACTTGACATGAGCTATATTCAGGATCCATAATGACCCATGAAAGTCATTTTAAGTATTTGGAGTCCAATTGTCCTTGTGCAAACTCAAACCCTAATTTGAGGTATCAGTGTGGAGGAGATGGCTTAACCTAGTCAATACTTGTGCAAGCTTGAACTTTTGAAGATCTTTGTGAGAAGTATCTTGAGAAAAGAGAGGGAAAACTTTGGGGTAAAATAGCACCCTTCGGTAGAACATTCAACTATGAACCAGTATCAATCAATACATGAGCCAAAGTAGTGCCCCTGCATTCTATGGAGACATACAGGGCCTTATTGTGGTTTCTTCCCTCAGGAGTCAGATCAGCATCAGAGAAACCTAATCCATTGTTAGTCGTCAAGGTCGCAACATAGATTCTAAATTGAGCGGCAGAAATCTCTTGTGGCACATGAGCAGTCTTCAAGAATTTTACTAAATCTTGTGCATGGGCTTCAGAACATAATAGCATGGATAACATAGAGATCTTGGATGGGGTATGCCTCAACTGTTCGACAATCTTGTAGTCACTCTTGTGTATAATCTTCAATACCTCTTCCAGCTCTTGTCTAGAGGTGTCTTCAGTTCTAGCTTCCTTAGGCGCTTCCGTCTAGGCAGGCTCTATTACTTGCTCTTTGCCCCGAGCCTCAACAATTGATTTAGTAGCAGTAACTTTAATAGGTGTAGCAACAGTATTTTGAAAGATTTCCGGGGATAAAACCCTTCCGCTTCTAGTAACCTTACTGGTTCCAGCAATATTGTCAATGCCGGGATCAGCAACTTCAGTAACTTCGTCTTCAACAGTCGGTAGTTCTTGTTTGACGCCATGGTAGTAGACGTCGGATCCATAGTTCCAAGAGATAGATTTTCCCGAAGAATACAGGATAGGTCCAGGTGTAGTGATGATCAGAGGAGCAGCTTTCAGGTTGGCAGTAATCCTTACAGGACCTTTGGAGGTGATCCTAACAAGAGGGCCAGAAATTACGGATAAGTCTTGACACAGATTTTCAGCAGACGAAATCTTCTCGATCCGAATTATATGATTTCCCATCAGGCATTGAATTCCTTCCTTCAGTAATCTGCAGCCATTGGGTTGAGCTGCGCAGAAGTAACATTTTTCAATACAACCCGGAAATAAATCGGCCTACAGTAGATTCATTTTGATAATTGGTAGAGGAGTCACCGATTCACTTACAACAACAACATAAATAACATCATAAATTGCACTTATGCCTTTGTCATGCTTCGGCATAGGAGCAGTAATCACATTCGTGGTTTCTGGAGGATTAAACTAAATCTCTTTGTTGTCAATAATGTCCCAAATTTTGTTTTTAAGGCTCCATCAATTGCTAATGTCGTTCCCAGGGATGATAAAATGATAGGCACATCTCGCATTCGGATTGTACTTAGGAGAGGGGGTCTTAGGATTCTGAGGAGGATCCCTTAGTGTAATTAGTTTCGCTTTTATCAAATGTTGTAACGCCTGAGACAATGGCATATTAATCTTGGTAAACTGCCTTCTTGAAGCATCTGACCTACGCCTATTGACATGTTTTTTTTTTTGAATAGGTGCAGGATTAGAAATTAGTACTGCTCTTACAAACTGATTGCAGTCATTTTTTTACCATGACCCTTCTGACCATAAATAGCATTGGTTTCCTTTTTATTATTGAACGTCTTCCTTACAGTACTCGAAGACATAACCACTTGAATTTTTTCGCTCTTAATACCACTTTCAACTCGTTCCCCAGTTAGAATCAGTTCAGTAAAACCAGATGAAGAACTCCCGAACAGATGATTACATAATGGACTTGTCAGAGTGCCCATGAACATATCAACTAGCTCCCGGTCAAACAATGGAGGTTGCACCCTTCCATCTAACTCTCTCTACTTCTGGGCATATTCCTTGAATCCTTTCTTCGAACCTATAGTCATGTTTTGTAACTGCACACGAGTCGGTGCAAGGTCAACATTATATTTATACTGCTTGTAAAAAGCAACAACCAAGTCTTCCTAAGTGTGGATGTTGGTTCCCTCCAGCTGATAGAATCACTCGAGTTGTGTACCAGACAAACTTTCCTGAAAGAAGTGAACCCATAACTTCCTGTCAGCAGTATGGTGTTGGATCTTCCGAATATAAGATCGCAGATGAAGTTTCAGACAAGACACACCATCATATTTAGCAAAAATAGGGACTTTGAACTTGTAAGGGATAACCACCCCGGGAACATGACCTAGCTCTCTGAAATCCAATCCAGGCACTTTCTGGATTTCCATAGCCTTAAGACGGTCTTCTAGATGCTTGTATCTATCATCAATAGGAGGATACTTCTCATCAGAATAGTCTTCGTCTTCAGGAATCTTACCAGAACCAAGGTTGTTTCCACCTTCAGCCCTGACACTTCTACCATCTTCCTCTTGGTTGTCATCTTCATCAGAGGTGATATCAGCAGTTTGAACTTGTTTAACATGACTTTTTCTTCTTCCCATGTTGAATATACCAATTGGCTTCCGAGTCTTCTTCTTTTTGGCGATGAGCACCATTATATATTTTTGTCCTTGAGTGAGATTCAGGAGAGTTTCCTGGAATTGGGCATTTTGAGCTTGGAGTTCCTTAACAGTCTATTCAAGAGCCATCTTTTACTAAAATAAATAGCAAGAAGATAAGAATACCTGTATGGGAAAACATATTATGTAATGATGCATGATATGCAAATGCGATGTTTTCAAGGATTGTCGCGAGATTTAAATTTGTTTAAACAAAAGGAAACAAAAGAAATTTTAGTAATAAACTCAAGTTACAATTGTTTTTAATAAAAAGTTACAAAATAGCAAAAATATAAATTCAAGTCTCCCATGGATGCTTCTGCTTTATTTTAACATAGGCGTTAAGGCTTTGTTCTTCATGGATTCATTTTTTTATCTCCAGTACTTTCTTCTCACTAGCATAGAACTTATCTTCGAAGGAATCTCTTTCTTCCTTAAGCTGAATCTAGGATTTCTATAGTTCTCCGAAGTAAGTAGGCATATCGGGATGAAGAACGGTATGAGAAACATCTCCTTCAATAATAGGCTATACAACCACTGGTAGGATATTGTAGTGGTAGAAATGTTGAGACTTAAGTCATTGGATTGACTCGACTCGCACAAATCAAAATAAACATCGTCACTGTGTTTTATTATTTCCAAAGAAATTGGAATAGAGCAAATAACCCAAAAAGAGGGGGAGAGAATCTAAGTTCGGTGGTTGGTTATGTAAAGGGAAGGTATTAGCACCCTAAACATCTACGGTACTCCACAGGAACCTCTTTGAAAATCTGTGCATTTTGCATATAAACATTGTATAAAAACAATAGATTATAGGGATGAGAAAAGAAGTATATTTTTATGGTTTTTGCACCCACCGCGGTTGCGAACCTTTAGTGCCTACGTACCACCTTCCGTGTAATAGGGGATCAGGGTTACACGTAGTTCACCTTTTAAAAATATTAAAACACGGGCGTGTTGGTTTAATTTTAAAAGATAAGACATCACTGTCTCATCCAAATGGAAAACATACTTACTACCCACAATTATGAGAAAGGAGAATTTGCGTCATCTCAAAGTGGAGGATATGGCTTGGATTTTAAAAATCAATAAAGCTTCACTCAACACCCAAGTGGAAAATATCTCACTTTACTACATATCATAGAAGTATAGAAGCTCGCATCACTACAAGGATTTGACAAAAGTCTAATCTTTTGAGAAAAGGTTTTAAGGCAAAAATCCATAGTGGCAAAATGATTTGAAAGAGATTGATTGAATTTTAGTCTTCTCACAAAAATGTGAAGGTATTATTAAGTTGATTAAAGTTTGATTAAGAAAATATCTTGAAAATACAAGGACATAAGTCCAAGTTTATTATGAAAGAGGTTCAAGTTTAAAAGCAAGAAGAGTTTTCAAAAGGAGGGAGAAGATTTTGAAATTAAAGAAGATGGGAGGAGATGAAGGGACTATCCTAAGGCATAAAGTAAAAGCTAGGGGAAAAGAACCGTCTAACCAATAAGAAGTCAACACTTGACATAATGATTCAATGTAAAATTCAAATCCTTTGGATTGAACCCAATAAAGCAAAGATAATAAACCTCTTAATAAACCAAACATCAATTGCATTAAGTCTTCTCAAAAGTTGGGCAGAGTAACAATTGTATACAGATGAATTCTAAATCATAGACAAAGCATGTAATCACAATAATTTGCACACAAAAAAAACAAACAACCCAATGTCTTGGGGTAAACCTCAAGAACTCTAGACAAAATAACAGTTGATGTCACAAGGTATCAAGGTAGGTTAAAGTCTCTACTCCTAAGTCCAAGAAGTCCACAATCGCCAAAATGCCAAGGATAGTAACCAAGTAGTCCAAGTAACATTAAAGTTTTTTAGGGTTCAAGTTAATTATTATGTATCTTCAAAAAAGAAATGAAAAGCTCAAATGAGCAAAATAAAAATGACATAAAAGAAAAATGCTCAAATGAGCAAAGATGAAAATAGCATGAAATGTAAAGGCTAAAATAAATGTGCTTAAAGTAAAAGCATAAAATGAAAACACAAAATAAAGTCAATTGTTAGAAATTAGAGGTTAGTTGAATGACCATTTTGAAACTTATATTTGAAACTCATTAGAAGATTGATAAAATAAAAGCCTCTCAATAACAAGTTTCATTTTCTTTTTGTCAAGTATATCATCCATTTAAAATTCTCAAGGCAACAACAAATGATCAATGATGTTTAAGGGATTCACGTTGACATAAGTTTACGAAGATTCATTAGCGAATTGATAAGACCAAAGCCTTATAAAAATGAATCTCAAAGTTATTGGATCAAAGGATTCAAATCAACATACTTGGGCTTACAAACATGGGTTTCAACCACGAAAGATCAATTCTCGAATTGGGACAAAATTTAGCGCCATGATAAGCAATTGTAAGTGGACTTATATAGAAGTCGCGTCTATTTTGAGGCCAATCAATAGAAATTTATGTGTCCTATGCTTGGAGAGATGATATGTACATCATCCTCTAACAACATATGACACAATAAGAAAGGGATAAGATGGAGAGGGTTGGGAGAAGAATTAAACCACATTTGAACCCAAAAAAATTAATCAAACTATTACTAAAATCATTCATCCATTTTTTATGGAGTTAGACTCAACACCATGAATCCAATGATGTTAATAAAGCTCATGATAAAAATTTCATAGTCCAAGATCAGCCAGAATATATACAAAAAATAAAGAAAAAGGTTTTTCAAAAATGATTTTAAAATGAAAATAAGAGGGGAAAATGGTAATTATATTCAAATCAACCAAGAAAAATTAAATGAGGCCGTAGAAAAATCAGAAATATACTCGAATGTTTATATACAATTTTTGGTAATTTTTTAAAATTAAAAACTATTTTTAAACAAATTAAAATTGCTCAAATAAATGGAAAAAATATCAAAAAAAGTAGAAGTCAAAATAAAATTCTAAAAAAAATTCAAGAGGTCAGAAATAATGGAAATGACGTTGATAATTTTTTTTAGAATTTAAAAAAGTTCAAAAGTATTTTTTAAGTAATTAAAAACTAACCAAAACAAAGAAAAAATATAAAAAAATATCAAATCTAAAAATAAAATTATGAAGAAAAAAAATTCAGAAAGAGAATATTTGAAAATATTTTTGTGAATTTTTTCATTATTTTTGAATCAGAAATGAATTTTCTATGATTTTTTGAAGTTTAAAACAATTTAAATATAAAAATCAGAAATAAAAAATAAAGTCAAAAAATGTGGACCAATGGATGAGAGTCAAAACGTGTTAGTAAGCTAATCCAATGGATCAGACGCATTGTGCATTTCATGGTCTTTAGTGGAATAAACACAGGATCATTAATTAAATCAGATTTTTTAAAAATAAGGCTGGCACGCTTTTATTGGTTGATAGATGACACGTTGGTCATCTTCAACCACCAGCCAACGAAATTTGCAGGTTTCAGAAACTGTAAAATTAAAAGACAAGACCAGTATCATTCGCTTCGTCTCTTCAAGACGATTCCAATGGTACCTTCGCGAAAAATTTATATAAGTTGTAGCTCAGTCGTTTTGGAAGTGATGTTTTGAAAAGGGATTTGAAATTTCATGGTCAAAACGTACTTCATAATAGTATCAAAGTTTGAGAGAATTTGTGAAGGAATCTACCTATTGAAGTTAAGTTGCAGAGCTCTGAAACTTGACTTGGCTAGCACAATTCAGGGAGTTTTGGAGCTTAATTCTTCTCCTGTCAGCTTCAGTGAGGTTCAAGGAAGATGAATTGACAAAGAAAATTGATTGAGAAAGACTGTAAGAGAAAATTCAAAGTTGCAGAAAATTTGGTCCAAGAGGGAGTTTGGCAGGGTGATTCTGGCTCTCTAAGCTTGAGAAAATGAATTAGGTATGACCCTCTATTTATAGGGAAGCTGATTGAATGTTCAAGCGTGTGAAATGATGAAGTTTGGAGGGAAATCGTGTGAACCTGATACACGAGTAAGGTGTGATCTATTTTGCATCAAAACTCATCTAATCCTTGTGTTTTAAGGCTCTAATACACTTTGGAAAGTTGGTTAAACATGTTTAGACCAAAAACACGTGTTAATTTGATGTTTAGAAGCCAAAACATGAATTTCAAATTCTGACTTATGAAGAAACTTTAGTTTCAAGTTACCAAATTCAAATCAATGGCATTCTCAGCTCAAGGAGTCTTAGGACATGATTCTTGAAACTTTAGAAAGATGATATCACAAGCTTTATAATGTGCAAAGAATGACATCAAATGGATGCTTGAGCTGAAAATTGTAATGAGTCAAAGTTGAGAAAAAGAGTTTGACTTTCTATACTTAGAAAATTTCTTTTTTTCATCAAAAATGACTTATAATTTCTTGCATCCAAACATGGCCTTCCACTTGAAATTTGCTCTTGACCAAAAACGATGGCATGAAGTAGATCTCTTGAATGGAATTTTGAGACTTGAACCATTTAAAAACTCCATAAATTGAGTTATGACTTGTTAAAGTTGAAAAAAAATCATGAAATGACCTATAATCTTTTGCATCCTTAGGGCATCTTCCATCCATTTTCACACTTTTCACTTAAAAGAAGGGTTGGAGTCCATATCTTTAAGAACATTTTGGAAAAATAATGGGCTAAAGGAGATAAAAATTGACCAAGTTATGATCTTTTAAAGTCACATAAATGGAATTTGATGATTCATCTAGAAGACTTGTAATCTTTCTTCATAATTAGTCACCTTTCACACAAAATTTCCTTGAAACTTTTGAAGTGATTTGTAGATAACCCTTTTAATAGAAGGATGTCTTTGGAATCACTCAAAAATACCAAAATGTGAGCAAGATATACCCATTTGAAGTTCAAAACCCTAGCTCATATAGCAACAAGATACCTTAGAAATCCTTTTAAAATTTTGATCAACTTTCTTGCATAAATACTTTTTTCATATAAATAGAAGTTGTTCAGGATGATAATAAGGAACCATAGCAACTACAACCACTTCCAAATATTGATAATTATGGGAAATATGCACTTGTGATCAATGAATCAAGAACTTGTCCGATTAGGTCAAACTTCTTCAATCAACCCTTGTACCTTTGAACTATTTTTGACAACTTGAGATATGATGAATCATAATAGATTTTGTCATGATATTACTTCAAAATGTCTTCAATAGTGACGCTTGAATCTCTATGAAGCTTTGTGGAAGAAGGCATGGAAATAAACTCATGAACCTATGGATCAACTTGCTAGAATGTGTTGTGCTTTCACCAATGATATCAATAATTAGGGCAAACATACATTGTATTTAAAAGTTAATCAAAACATAGATGACAACAAGATAAAAATCAAGGTGCTTTGTGATTCCCCATGGGAAAAGGTAAATATAAGGAGAAGAACCAAACCCTAGTGTGTAATATTGTTGTGATTGAGTTGATATGATATGATAGAGGAATCTTAGGGGCAAAAATTGGGGTACAACAGCTGCCCTTATTTAAGTGTCTTCTATCCGGAGATGCAAAGGTTAAAAATCTTCTTGTCGACGCGATTAAAGATACTTAAATATAAAACAAACCCTATTTTTGGCCCTAAGATGCCATGTAATGCTTATGATTATGAATGCAAATGAATAAATCTAAAAAGGATGCAAGACCCCACTAGGGATGTAGCAAATAAAACATGATCAAAAGGAAGACCTGACCAGGAAAATAAATCACTGGTGAACCAGAGACCCGACCCTATTGGGGTAAAGCCCAAAGAGGAGATGAAGCATCATCAACTCAAAGATTGAGGAGAGAAATTAAAGTATAAAAGTGATCGACAGATGACTACGAAATATCCGCTCACTGAGGCTATAGAAAAAAGGTAACGTCAACACACCAGGAAAAAAGTGGTAAGATAATACCAATAAATATCAATATCAGGGTGGTAATGATAATCATCACCATTACTCACGACCGGGAACAAATGAACTTCTTCAGAGAAATAGAATCTCAATGACGAACTACCTTCCATAATGACAAGGCTACCATTCATCGGAAAAAGATCTCAATAACGAACTACCTTCAATAATGACAAGGCTGCCATTCATTGGAGTAATGAATCTCAGCAACAAACTACCTTCCATAATGACAAGGGTACCATTCATTGGAGTAAAAAATCTTGACAACAAACTAACTTCCATAATGACAAGGCTACCATTGGTTGGAGTAATGAATCTTGAAAATGATCTACCTTCCATAATGACAAAGCTACCATTCATTGGAGTAATAAATCTCAATAACAAACTACCTTCCATAATGACAAGGCTACCATTCATTAGAGTGACAAATCTCAACAACAAACTACCTTCCATAATGACAAGGCTACCATTCACTAAAGTAACAAATCTGAATCTTCTCTAGGAACTGTCAGACTTATTGGGGAAGTACAGGTTGCTCAAATAAAGAGACTTGGAACTTGATGTTATGAGGAGGAATTCCAAATAATGATTTCTTAGGGAGATGCCAATGTATTCCTGTTGAGGAGATAGAATCTTCACATGCAAAATAAAATGCACATTCTCGAACCAGGGTTTGAAAGTTGCAAAAATAAAAATAATAACACTGCTGGGGACCACCCATCCAAACTAGAAATAAAGCGGAGTGAAACAGTCAACCAGGATAACATCCCATGAGAAATAAACTCAAGAGGCAACCACGTTCTTTCCAGACAATGAGCTGAAAGGAAGGATAAAGAAAAATTCTTCCACTAGGGATGGCTCAGTGGGGAAATTGAAACGATACACTTTCTGCTTAAGGCTGACACTCTATTAGAGAGAGGATAACACAACTCTGTAAAACAAGGTAATATGCCAACAAAATATAAATAGATGCACATGAATAATGATTTGCTAAAAATTAACTATGCATGATGTATGTATGAATGTATGAATGCCATCATGTATATGCTGACAAATCAAACGTATAACACTGGGGACAACCAGACAAAACCAACTTGGGTACAGCCAATACTCGGCTAAATCACATCCAAGATGAAAATTTCATGAGAAAGTAAGCACCAATTGAGGAAACAAATTCCTATTTCGCGGCTTAACTCTATTGGGAAAGAACAAAATCATAAAAGTAAACCAATATAAATATAGGGATCAGTGACTTTGGTTGAAGATCGGTGAGGATCTAAGAAGATTGTTGCTTCAACGATCAAGTCTTGTATGATGCAGTTACTTGCCAGGAAATCCCCATGTTTTTCCTAGATTGCCCTTGCAGGTTTTCAACCTACCGGGAACATTTATTCTGTTTATGTCTCTAATTTTTTCCTAGACCGCCCTTTCGGGTTTTCGGCCTACCGAGACACTCCTTTTTGCCTAAGCCACCCTTTCAGGTTTTCAACTTAGCGAGTTGTTCTTTTATTTCTCTAGGAGAAGTATTTCTTGACTGCATCAACGTTCAGAGGAGGTGGGAACTCCTCACCATCCATAGTTTCAAGAATTAATGAACCGTCAGAGAAGGCTTTCTTGGCAACATATGGGCCTTCAAAATTGGGAGTCCACTTGCCCCTAGAATCAGCGTTAAAAGACATGATCTTCCTGAGAACGAGGTCGCCTTCTCTGAATACATGAGGCTTGACCTTCTTATCAAAAGCTTTCTTCATTTTTTTCTAGTATAACTGACCATGACACGAGGTCGTCATTCTTTTCTCTTCAATCAAATTCAACTGGTCAAACATGCTCTGGACCCATTCAGCCTCTAACAACTTGGTTTATATTATCACATGTAAGGAGGGAATCTCAACCTCAACGGGGAGCACTACTTCCATGCCATATACAAGAGAGAATGGGGTTGCCCTTGTTGAAGTGCAGACATATGTTTGATACCTGTGCAGAGCAAAAGGGAGTATCTCATGCCAATCTTTGTAAGTAACAACCATTTTCTGGATTATCTTCTTGATGTTCTTATTAGCGGCTTCAACAACCACATTCATCTTTGGCCTGTAAGGAGATGAATTATGGTGGACAATCTTGAAATCTTCATAAAGTTCAATCATCATCTTGTTATTCAGATTTGAGCCGTTTTCGGTGATAATCCTGCTTGGCACACCATACCGACATATCAGATTATTCTTGATAAAATGCACTACCACCTGTTTAGTGACATTAGCATATGAGTTTGCTTCCACCCACTTGGTGAAGTAGTCAATTGCCACCAAGATAAAGTGATGCCCATTCGACGCCTTTGGTTCAATCATTTCAATCATGTCAATACCCCATATAGAGAAATTCCATGGGGATGAAATAACATTGAGAAGCGTTGGAGGCACATGAATTTTGTTAGCATAAATCTGGAATTTATGGCACTTCTTTGCAAATTTGTAACAGTCAGATTCCATTGTCAGCCAATAATAACCTGTCCTAAGCATCTTATTTGCCATCGAATGTCCATTGGCATGGGTACCAAAAGAAAATTTATGGATTTCATACATCAACATGTCTGCTTCATGTCTATCCATGCATCTGAGCAAGACCATGTCATAATTTCTTTTATACAACACATTTTCATTGAGAAAAAAGCTACATGCCAACCTTCTCAATGTCTTTCTAACTTTATTTGACGCACTAGCCGAGTATTCTTGAGAAAATGCTTGATATCATAATACCAAGGCTTGTCATCTGACACTTCTTCTACTGCGAACACATGAGCCGGTCTATCCAAACGTCGCACTGTAATACGAGGCACATCATTCCAAGTATTCACTTGATACATAGAAGCCAGAGTTTCCAATGCATCCACCGTTTGATTTTCGTCTCTGGGAATATGATGAAATTCAAATTTGTTAAAGAAGGGTAGTAATCTTCTAGAATAATATTTGTAAGGGATCAAGCCCGGGTGACGAGTATCCCATTCTCCTTTAATCTGATTAACTACCAAAGCTGAATCACCGTACACATCTAGAACTTTGATTCTGAGATCAATGGCTTCCTCGAGACCCATGATACAAGCTTCATACTCCACCATATTATTGGTACAATCAAATGTCAACCTTGGGGTAAAAGGAATGTGTGATCCATGAGGAGTGATAATTACAGCGCCAATTCCTTTCCCATAAGCATTCACAGCTCCATCAAATACTATACCCCATCGGGTGTCACATAATTCAGCATCTCCTGTTCTTCTTCATCCTCTATAATAGCATTAACTCCAGAAACTGTTGGGTAAAGGTATCCTCTATTATGGAAAATATCTTGATAGCTGCTCACAGTAGACTTTGGCTTCAAGTTTTCTCCTTTACCATTCTTTATATAAAATCCCAAACCAACCCTATTCTTGTTCACCGACAGGTCAACAATCTTCCTCCACACTTTATTAGGGCCATTGCACACTGTTAGAACATAGTTTGATTCTACAACCCTCAGTTAGAGTTTTGATGATAACAAAATAAAAGATTAAATGAATTATGAGATTTATATAAGACATATATGCTACTCAAAATTATGCGTTGTATTTACAGAAACTCTGATGGAATCAGCATCAGAATATCAGAATCAACATCAGCATCAAAAGATATGTCAGCATCAGAAGATTATACAAGTGCTACGCTGAAGCCTGATGAATAGAATCTGCACTTAACATACTCTGACTCTGATCAAGATCCTAACCATGTCATCAGCACTCAGAAGCGCCAGAATAAGCTAAAGCCAAGAACACTCTGATTAGCATTAGCAGAACACTCTGAAGTGTCAACGTTACTATGCATTCAAGACAGATTAATTACCAACGGCTTTATTCCAAGACAAAGATCTTCTCAAAAAGGAAAGAACATTATGAGCATTGAAATTAAGTTATGGACAGCAACGTATCTATTCCAAGGCTATATAAACAAATCTGTGAGAAAAGAAATGGCTAATTCTCTAATACGCACATACGCATAAGCCAATCATCTTCACATTCTCACTCATCCAGTTTGCTAAAGTTCTCAAGCGCTTACTCTATAGCTCTAGTAATCTAGTAGTATCCAAGCTTAATATTGTGTATTATCACAGTTGTGATATATAGTTTTTCCTAAAAAACATCAAACACATTTGTTCATTTATCTGTAAGAGAATTACCTTGAGATAAACTGGTCTGTGGTTAGACTCAAGAAGGCTTTGACAGTTGTTAAAGCAGTTGTGTATTCAGTTGAATATAGTGGATTAAGACCTCGTTGGAGAGAGGCGAAATCACCTTGATGGGTGGACTGGAGTAGTTTGAAATCAAACGAACCAGGATAAAAATAACGTGTTGTCTGCATTTGATTTCAAGTTTTACAATTCAACCCCCCTTCTTGTGTTTTTCACTTCTTCAATTGGTATCAGAGCGCTTGGTTCTGAGCTTATAACACTTAATCGTGTCAGTACAAGATCCAGCGTTAGAAAAACACTATGGCAGGACCACATCAAAACATCAGCAATGACAACAATGAAGAAAGAGACAGATTCAGTGGAAAACCTACAGTCTTTGATGGAGAGAACTTTGATTACTGGAAAGACAGAATTGAAAGCTTCTTTCTAGCCCATGATGCTAATCTGTGGGACATGGTGACAGATGGATACATGCACCCAGTAGATGCAAGTGGTCAGAAGATTGACAGGAAAGCAATGTCTGATCAGCAAAAGCGTGATTTCAAATATCATCACAAGGCCAGAACAATTCTTCTCAGTGCTATCTCTTACTCTGAATATGAAAAGATATCAAACAGAGACACTGCAAAGAATATGTTTGACTCTCTGAGAATGACGCATGAAGGCAACATTCAAGTTAAAGAAACTAAAGCTCTTGCGCTCATTCAGAAGTATGAGGCATTCAAGATGGAAGAAAGTGAATCAATTGAAACAATGTTCTCAAGATTTCAAATTCTGGTTGTTGGTCTCAAAGTTCTGGACAAAGGGTATTCTACTACTGATCATGTTAAGAAGATCATCAGAAGCTTGCCAAAACAGTGGAGGCCAATGGTCACAACGCTGAAGCTAGCTAAGGATCTCAACAAAATCTCTTTGGAGGAACTTGTCAGCTCCCTCAGAAGTCACGAGATAAAGCTAGAAGCTGATGAACCTCAAAAGAAAGGTAAGCCATTAGCTTTAAAATCTAACAGAAAATCTGACTCCAAAGTTTTGCAGGCTGTAGAAGAAACCTCTGATGGGTCCTCATCAGAAGAAGATGAACTATCTCTCCTCTCCAGAAGGGTGAACCAACTGTGGAAGCAGAGGCAGAGAAAGTTCAGGAATCCAAGAAGATCAGAGAATCAGAATGAATCCTCCTCCAAATACAGAAGGTCAGAACCCTCCTCTGGATACAGAAGATCTGAAGACTCTTCAGGAAGCAGAAAGCCAAACAACAATGACATCATCTACTATGAATGTAACGAGCAAGGACACTACAAGAGTGACTGACCAAAGCTTCAGAGGGAAAAGCCCAGAAAGAAGTTTGGCAAGGAAAAGAAGAAAAGTATCATGGCTACATGGGATGACTGTGACACTTCTGAAGCTGACTCAGAATCAGATGATGAGAGAGCCAACATAGCTCTCATGGAAAACATAACAAAAGACAGTGAAGCTTCTGAATCAGACTCTAAATCAGACACAGAAGAGGTATTTCCTGACTTTGCTATTAATTTTACTAAGGCTGAACTAGATGAAAGCCTTAATGAGATTCTGGAAAGATATCAGCAGATCAGAGTCAAATTCAGAAACCTGAAAAGGAATCTTGCTTCTGACTTTGATAAAACTGAGAGTCTCAAATTGGAGAATTCTGAGTTGAAAAATAAAATTTCAAAATTATAAAATCAATTACAAAACTCTCAGAAGGAAACAATTCTTGAAACTCCCAGTAGTGCTGATGAGATCATCAAGGAGTATGATTACAGCTTTCAGAAGTTTCTAGCTAAAAGCATAGATAGAAGCAAAATGGCTTCAATGATCTATGGAGTTAGCAGAAATGGAAGAAAAGGAATAGGATACCAAGGTAAGGTACCTACACTAAAGAATGCCATGGATCTAGTGATAAAACACACTTATCTTGATTCTCACTTTGTATATGGACACACACACGACATCAAATACACTAGTAGTAATTATTCTGTCAAACCAAAATTCAACCAGAGTTTTGGTAAAACTAATAAATCAGGACCCAAGAAAATATGGGTACCTAAGGATAAAATAATACATGTTACAAATATCTTTAGCAGCAAAGCAGAAACACCAGTCATGGTACCTGGAATCTGGCTGCTCACGACACATGACGGGAAGAAGGCATATGTTCCAAAGCCTGGAACTTAAGCCTGGAGGCCACGTAGGTTTTGGAGGCAATCAGAGGGGAAAGATCATTGGCTCTGGAACTGTAGGTAATGGAAATCTTCCCTCTATAAGTAATATTTTATTAGTAGATGGATTAATGCATAACCTGTTATCCATAAGTCAATTAAGTGATAACGGTTATGATATAATCTTTAATCAAAATTCATGCAAAGCTATTAGTCAGAAAGATGGGACTATCTTGTTTAATGGAAAGAGGAGAAACAACATTTATAAAATAAAACTTTCTGAACTGAAAAGTCAGAATGTAAAGTGTCTTATGTCTGTTAACAACGAGCAATGGATCTGGCACAGAAGATTGGGGCATGTTAGTATGAGAAGAATATCTCAGATTAACAAACTCAATCTGGTCAGAGGACTTCCTAACCTGAAGTTCAATTCAGATGCTCTGTGTCAAGCAGGTCAGAAAGGAAAGTTTGCAAAACCAGCTTTCAAATCTAAAAACGTTGTTTCTACCTCTAAGCCATTAGAACTTCTGCACATTGACTTATTTGGACTATTTAAAACTGCCTCAGTCAGTGGTAAGAAGTATGGGTTAGTAATCGTAGATGACTATAGCAGATGGACATGGGTAAAGTTCTTAAGACACAAGGACGAGTCACACTCTGTGTTTGTCACCTTCTGCAGCCAAGTTCAGAATGAAAAGGATCTTAGAATCGTTAAAGTCAAAAGTGATCATGGTGGAGAATTTGAAAACAAAGATTTTGAATCATTTTTTAATGACAAAGGCATTCTGCATGATTTCTCTTGTCCTAGAACTCCCCAGCAAAATGGAGTTGTAGAATGAAAGAACAGAACATTGCAAGAAATAGCCAGAACCATGATCAACGAGACTAACGTTGCTAAGATCTTCTGGGTAGAGGCAATAAACACAGCGTGCTACATTCAGAATAGAATCTCTATAAGACCTATTCTGGAAAAGACTCCATATGAATTGTGGAAGAACAGAAAGCCCAACATTTCTTATTTTCATCCATTTGGATGTACTTGTTTTATTTTGAATACTAAAAATTATTTGAACAAGTTTGACTCTAAAGCACAGAAGTGTATTATGTTAGGATACTCTGAACGCTCAAGAGGGTACAGCGTATACAATACAGAAACACAGATTGTGGAAGAATCAATCAGTGTTCGTTTTGATGATAAGTTTGACTCTCCAAAGTCAAAGCAGAATGAATTACTTGCAGGTATGGAAGTTGAATTCACGGGTACTGACGACAAGTCATCAGAAGCTCTCAACAAAGACACTCCCTTAACATCAGAAAGAGGCACTGCAAGCAATCCAGCACCTTCTGTTGATCAACTTCAGAAAAGACCATCCAGAAGCAGCATGGATCACCCTGAAGAAACAATCTTAGGAAGAAAGGAAGATCCAATCAGAACAAGAGCCAGCTTCAGAAACTCTGAAGAATCCCTCATGGGACTTGTCTCTCTGATTGAACCATCTTCAGTTGATGAAGCACTTCTGAACAATGATTGGATTCTAGCAATGCAAGAAGAGCTGAATCAATTCACAAGGAATGACGTATGGGATCTAGTTCCCAAACCAAAAGGATTCAACGTCATTGGAAAAAAATGGGTGTTCAGAAACAAACTGAATGAACAAGGTGAAGTCATAAGAAACAAGGCACGATTGATAGCACAAGGTTATAGTCAGCAAGAGGGGATAAAGTATACAGAAACCTTTTCTCCAGTCGCCAGGTTAGAATCTATCAGACTTTTAATTTCATTTGTTGTTAATAAAGGTATCACTCTGTATCAGATGGATGTTAAGAGTGCATTCTTAAATGGCTACATAGAAGAAGAGGTATATGTGCACCAACCCCCTGGTTTTGAAAGTTCAAAAAATCCAGAATATGTTTTCAAACTAAAGAAGTCACTGTATGGTCTGAAACAAGCTCCCAGAGCTTGGTATGAAAGACTAAGTAACTTCCTGTTAGAAAAGGAATTCACCAGAGGGAAGGTGGACACAACCTTATTCTGTAAGACAGTTAAGAATGACATTTTAGTCTGCCAGATTTATGTTGATGATATAATATTTGGATCTACTAAATCTCCACTGGGAAGAAAGTTTGCTAAGTGTATGCAGGCAGAATTTGAGATGAGCCTAATGGGGGAACTGAAATTCTTTCTGGGCATTCAGATCAATCAAACCCCAGAAGGAACTTACATTCATCAGAGCAAATATGTCAGAGAACTTTTGAAGAAATTTGATCTCTCAGAATGTAAGCCATAAAAGATTCCAATGCGTCCCACGTGCATTCTGGAAAGAGAAGAGGTAAGCAAAAAGGTAGAACAGAAGGTCTACAGAGGTATGATTGGTTCTCTTCTTTATCTGACAGCTTCAAGGCCTGATATTTTATTCAGTGTATGCATTTGTGCAAGATTCTAATAAGATCCTAGAGAATCTCACTTAACAGCTGTTAAGAGAATTTTCAAGTATCTGAAAGGTACTACTAATCTGGGTCTGTTTTATAGAAACTCTAGTGATTACAGCTTAGTAGGATACTGTGATGCTGACTTTGCTGGAGACAGAGTAGAACGTAAAAGCACTTCTGGAAGCTGCCAGTTTCTGGGAGAAAATCTGATCTCATGGTCCAGCAAAAGACAATCCACAATTGCTCTATCAACAACAGAAGCTGAATACATAGCAGCAGCTGGATGCAGCACACAAATGCTCTGGATGAAAAGTCAACTTGAGGACTTCCAGATTTTTGAGAGTAACATTCCTATCCTCTGTGACAACACTTCTGCTATTTGCTTAAGTAAAAATCCAATTTTGCATTCTAGGGCTAAGCATATAGAAATAAAACATCATTTTATTAGGGACTATATTCAGAAAGGGATTTTAAATTTAAAAGTTATTGACACAGACCATCAATGGGCTGATATTTTCACAAAACCACTTTCTGAAGATAGGTTCAACTTCATTCTGAAACATCTCAGCATGAAGCTCTGTCCAGAATAAAACTGTTTTAATTTTATATATTAACCTTCAGCATTGTGTTTATTTCTTTGTGAACTTCTGATCAATCCTCTTTCAGAATTTTAGAAATGCAGATTGTATCAGAATCTATCCATGAAGATCTGAGCGCTTCAGTTCAAGGATAGATGTGTTGTTCACTCAAGCAAACAAGTGTCATCCAGTCATCAGCTGTTTCCTGAGGCTGAACACGCGTTCACGCTTCTGAAAAGGAAAAGCGCTGATTGGATGCATTGAGACACATGTCATGGGTAATCGTTTAAGTATCTTTCTGAATCCCCTAAAATCAGCTATCATTAAATGCTAATAATCATGATTTATTTCTCTCTCTTAACCGTTTATGTTTTCAAAAACTTTTTAGAAATCTATTTAAACACTTCACTCCATTCACACACTTTTACCGTCACTATTGTCTTCAATAAATATTTCTGATTTCTGATTTCTGTGTTCTTCTTTCTCAAGAAAACCTTTCAATCTCTTTCAAAAAAAAAAAAAAACTCGTGTGAACATGGCTTCTTCTAGCAATCCTTCTTCAGGTTCCCAGAAAGATGCATCATCTGAACAATATGAAGTTCCTCTCAGAACGCTTCTCACTCCAATCAAGAACCTTGAAGTTCTGTCTGAAATAGTAGTGGATTTCAACAGTCTCAAGGAAAATGGTTTTGATTTATCAGAAGAGATTCAAGCTCAAGGATGGGAAAAATACTTTGACAGACTGGTGGGTCCAACATTTCCTATTCTGGTAAAGGAATTTTGGATTCACGCTTCTTCCTCAAACCATCAGGTCACCTCCTACTTCATGGGAAAGAAGATTGTGATTACTGAAGACTTGATTGCAAGACTGATAGGCTACAATGGTGGTGGTATTCGCTGCATAGATATGGCAGAAAGGTGTCAAGATGTTGCCCTAATTGAAAGGGAAATTTTCACGTTGGGGCTTCCCTCCAGCAAGATAAGGGATTTAAAGGACAAGCACAAAATTTGGGCAAAGATTATTCCGGGTTGTTTCAACCACTGGAAGCCTACCAGCTCTCCTGATTACATAAACATAGATCAGTAGTTTCTGATCTATTTTATCTCCCAGAAAGTCAAGATTAATCTAGCTCATCTTCTGTTCAACCACCTCAGAAAAAGTGTCAAGGAAACAAGAGAAAATGAACGTACTAAAAGGGATTGGATACCCTTGGGAAGACTGATATCAGATATTCTAACAGAGAATAGGTTGATTGAACATTTGACAGAGGCACAAGAAATCAGCACCCTGGAACCTTCTGTTGGCAAGCAGCTGAATGCCAAAAATCTGAAGATGAAGCTGATAGAGAACATTAAGAAGGAGCCCAGCGTCACTCCTTTTGCTGAAATCTCCAGCAGAAGAGTCCCTCTGGATGACTTCCCTATGTTCTCAGAAATTGACTCTAAGCCTCAAATCATTCTGAGATATTTGGATGCTTGTAAAGCTGATGGTATAGCACCTAATCTAAATATTCAAGATCTTCAGCAGAAGGCACCAGAGGTTGTTCTGAAGAAGACAAAGAAGAGAAAAGTTGCTCCAGAAGGATCATCTCAACAGACTCCAAAGAAAAGAGGTAATCTTGTTTCTGTAACTGTTTTAGATTCAACTGTTGTTTCCACATCTATCCCTATTCCAACTCCATCTGATATCCCAACACCTCAAACCTTTGATGATTTTGACGTTTACTTTGACCCTTCTGAGTCATTAACCCTCAGAAGATCCCGCTCCAAGCCACAAAATCCAAATACTGCAACCATACCATTACCAGAACTTGCACAAGTTCTTTCTGATATAGACCAACACTCTTTCGCTCCCCAAACAGAAAATCGAAATCCACAACCAGAAATTCCCACCTCACCACAACCTGCAACTCCCCTCTCACCAATACCAGAAACTCCATTCTCTCCAATACCAGAACCAGAAATCCCACAACCTTCCTCTCCTCAACCAGATATTAATCCACCCGCTCCTCAACATGCACAATCTCCACAACCTGAGACTCAAAACTCCGAGGCTCAAACCTCTGAATCACCTGAACCACAACCTTTGGCCATTCAATTTCCCTGTGGTACCACTGTGAATATGTCTCAACTTCCCTCTTCACCAGAAACAACTCCACCAAATACCCCACCTAGTCCAATCGTAATTTCTGACTCTCCCTCACCTAAGAAAAATTCAGATGACCACAACAAGACTGTCATTGATCTAACAGTCTTTGAACGCCTTGCTGCAATAAACCAGAAAACAGCCATCCCTAAACAAAAACAACCAGATGTTGGTTCCAGCATTTTGAACTTTGAAACAGATATGCAGAAGTGGATCACTTCTTTGAAACAAGCAAGTCTGGAAGTGGTTGATCCTGCTGTATCAAACCTCCTCTGGACACAATTCAGAAGATGGGTTTGCGCTGAAACCTTCAAGTTGCAAGACCAGAGCTATGGACAGGCTCAACAGAACTTCAGCAATCTGCTGAAGGAAATGGAAGGTCCAGTTCTGAGCAAGCTGCTGAAGGAAGAAGTTCTCCATCTAGACATTGCGCCTTGGTCTGAAAAGTGTCCAGCATCTAAAGTTCAACCTGCAGAAGAACAGATAATTCAAGCTGAAGACTTGGGTCAAGTAGAAGAAACTACAGAAAGCTCTGAGAAGCAGCCTGTATCTGAAGAACCTCAAACTTCATCTCTTGACAGGCAGGCTCTAGAGGATTTGAAGAGATCAGATATGCTGATGAATGAAAGGATGGACAAGCAGGATATCAAGATTGATTCTATAGCAAACATGGTATCTAAGCAACAAGAAACCAACGAGCAAATCAAGAGCATGTTGGAAGCTCTGTTCACACGACTTCCTCCTTCTTCTTAGAATTTTCCTGTGTTTTCCTTGTTTTCTTTACATGTTTGTCTGTAATATTTTTACTTGTTCTAAACTATCATTGCTTCTGTTTTAATACAAACGTCTTTTGCTCTGATCATTTACTCTGATTATTCGTGCTTTTTGATAACTGACAAAAAGGGGGAGAAAGAATGATATTTTTCAATAACGGATTACTGAGACAAAAGTCTCAAACATTCTAACATTCTTATATATTTGAATTTCTTTGTTCTGAAAAGCTTATAGGTACAAGAATCTGATGAACTCTGATAAAGTAAAACTCTGATACTCAAAGAAAGTTCAATAAAGTTCTGATGCCCAAGGTCTCAAGGAATTAAAGGGAAGTAATCAACTCAGGGGGAGTTTTTCTCTTCATTACTCTGATACTTTTTATTCCTTATATTATGAACTCTGATACCTTTTATTCGTTATTTGATTATCTATGATACCGTTTCCTATCTATCCTTAAACTCTGATACCTTTCATCATTTTATTTTAATTGAAAAAATCTGGTTTTTGTCATCATCAAAAAGGGGGAGATTGTTAGAACATAGTTTGATTCTACAACCCTCAGTTAGAGTTTTGATGATAACAAAATACAAGATTAAATGAATTATGAGATTTATATAAGACATATATGCTACTCAAAATTATGCTTTGTATTTACAGAAACTCTGATGGAATCAGCATCAGAATATCAGAATCAACATCAGCATCAGAAGATATGTCAGCATCAGAAGATCATACAAGTGCTACGCTGAAGTCTGATGAACAGAATCTGCGCTTAACATACTCTGACTCTGATCAAGATCCTAGCCATGTCATCAGCACTCAGAAGCGCCAGAATAAGCTAAAGCCAAGAACACTCTGATTAGCATTAGCAGAACACTCTGAAGTGTCAACATTACTATGCATTCAAGACAGATTAATTACCAACGGCTTTATTCCAAGACAAAGATCTTCTCAAAAAGGAAAGAACGTTATGAGCATTGAAATGAAGTTATGGACAATACTGTATCTATTCCAAGGCTATATAAACAAATCTGTGAGAAAAGAAATGGCTAATTCTCTAATACGCACATACGCATAAGCCAATCATCTTCACGTTCTCACACATCCAGTTTGCTAAAGTTCTCAAGCGCTTACTCTATAGCTCTAGCAATCTAGTATTATCCAAGCTTAATATTGTGTATTATCATAGTTGTGATATATAGTTTTTCCTAGAAAACATCAAACACATTTGTTCATTTATCTGTAAGAGAATTATCTTGAGATAAACTGGTCTGTGGTTAGACTCAAGAAGGCTTTGACAGTTGTTAAAGCAGTTGTGTATTCAGTTGAATATAATGGATTAAGACCTCGTTGGAGAGAGGCGAAATCACCTTGACGGGTGTACTGGAGTAGTTTGAGATCAAACGAACCAGGATAAAAATAACGTGTTGTCTGCATTTGATTTCAAGTTTTACAATTCAATCCCCCCTTCTTGTGTTTTTCACTTCTTCACACACAACCTGCTGAGAATCTTTGAATGAAGCCATAAAACTCTCATTCTCTCTTATGTTATCAACGGATAAAGCTTGGAAATGCATTCCAACAGAAGCTTCATATGCTTCTACAACACTTAAAGATGATAGATGAGACATCAGCAATTCTTGCTCTCCATTTATAATGACCACGTTTCCTTCACGCACAAACTTCAGCTTTAGGGTGTAGAGTCAAAGTGACAACCCCTACCTCATGTATCCACGGCCGTCCCAGTAAACAACTATATTTGGGCATAATATCCATGACTTGGAAAGTAATATGAAACAAGTGTGGGCCTATGTGAGTAGGAAGATCCACTTCTCCAATAACAGACTTCCTTGATCCATCAAAAGCTTTTACGATTATTCCGCTTGGGCGCATGGGAGCTCCTTGATATTTCAGCTTTATCTGTGTGCTCCTCAGTATAACATTTAAGGCGGACCCATTATCAATCAACATATTTGACAATGAATCAGTTTTAAAGTTCATGGATATATGGAGACCCAAATTGTGATTCCTCCCTTCTTTGGACAATTCATCATCGCAAAAGCTTAGGTTATTACAGGATGTAATATTACCTACCACACTACTGAATTGATCTTATGACATATCACACTCCACGAAGGCTTGGTCCAACACCCGCATTAAAGATTCTATATAGGCAGCAGAATTTATCAACAGATCTAGGATAGATATCTTTGAAGGAGTCTGCAATAGCTGATCTACAATTCTATAAGTCGCTCATTTTGATAATCTTCAAAATATCATCCATATCTTTCTCCAGGGTAGCACAACTAGACTGCCCTACAACTTTCTTATTCTCAACACTTTCCACAACTTTCTTACCAGTATTATCATTTTCTTGAAAAATCGATGCAAAGAAACGACCATTGTGGGTCATTCTACTAGTCTTAACAATATTCTCGATATTATATAAAGGCTGGATGGGAACTTCCACACCATCCTCTAAAATAGTAGCATTGTGTTTGTACGGTGCAGCTTTGTCTGATTTGTAAGGAACAGGACCTGGCAAGCAAATCACCACTGGGGAAACAACTGGCTTGCTACAATATTCATTCTCAACAGGGGTAAAATCATTAAAACAAGGCACAATCACGTTTGCACCTTCTTCAGAAAATTTGGGTACCAAAGAATCATCGTCGGAGAACATATCCTCATCTAAGGAAAATAATTCATTCGCAAAAGCATATTCATCATCCGATTCATCCTCAACCAGGAAAACTTCAATCTTATTAACCTCATGGTGATCATCAATTTGTCTTGAAACCTTTATAGTTCCATTATCCAATAACAACTGAATACCTCTTCTTACAATGGAACATCCTTTGGAATCCCTGCAGCAAACCTGGCAAGATCCATAGTGGTGCTCTACCTGACCAGCCATGTGGCAGAAAGTAGTGTACAATTTCACGAGATCATCATTCATACGGTCCATATCAAATATCCAGAACTCTCTGGGACATCAAAAGACCATGTTCACTTCTTCCTCATATTCTGCCCTAGGCCTGATTATATGGATGAGACCCTTATCCATCATCTCCTGCAAATCAGCCTTTATCTTATCGCAACTTTGTATATCAGTATTACAGATACCACAACCAGCATGGTCATAAGTATATTTACTAAACTCACAAAGGTCTGCATGCATCTTTACCAAGTCTCCTCTGACCAATTCGATATCATAAATGCGGAAGTCCCATGGACAACCAGCAACCATGTTGATAGTATTAGATCCTCCATGCTTTGGAAGAGGATTATCTTTGATATTCGGGTTGACATCTTTGAAGGAAAAAAGTCCAGATCTCACCATTTTCTGTACCTCCAATTTCAGGGGATAACATTTTTCCACATTGTTCCCTGGGGCACCCTGATGAAAAGCATATGCCTGATCTGCCTTATAGTACCAAGGCAAAGGTGAGGGAATAGCAGGGGGTGGTCTAGTCTAGACCAACTTTTTTTGGATCAATGTTGGGAGTAACTCTACATACTCATGGGGATAAAGTCAAAAGCCTCTCTCCTCTGACTTTGACCTTAATTTCCTTGAGGGGATGTTCTTTGATAAGCGACTATAGTCGGAGCTATATTAACAACTGGAGTTACTGAGGCAACCTGTTGATGGCGCTGATGATTTATCCTAGGAGGATTAACCCTTCTCTCTTGAATAACAGAATTTGTATCTCCTTATTTCTTTTTAGCAAATCCATATAATGGTTTCTTCACACTGCCAAAATTTTCTATTCTTGTCAGACGACCTTCTCTTACAGCTTCTTCCAAACGGACGCCCATTCCCGCCATCTCGGTAAAATCACTGGGTGCACTCGCCACCATTATTTCATAATAGAATGCACCTAGGGTCTTAAGAAAAATCTTTGTCATCTCTTTTTCTTCCATTGGAGGAATCACTTGGGCGGCTACTTCACGCCATCTCTGTGCATATTCCTTAAATGACTCCTTGTCCTTCTGGACCATTGCCCTGAGTTGGTCACAACTAGGCACCATGTCCATATTATATTTGTACTATCACATAAATGCTTCACCCAAGTCATTGAAAGAATGAATATTGGCACTGTCCAGACTCATCTACCATTTCAATGTTGCACAAGTCAAACTGTCTTGAAAGAAATGAATCAACAAGCATTGATCATTGTTATGAGTAGACATTACCCTCACATACATCACTAAGTGAGCACGAGGTCAAGTGTTTCCCTTGTACTTTTCGAACTCTGGTACTTTGAACTTTGCAAGTATTTTCACATTTGGAACCAAACACATATCATTCACATTATGCCCAAAAAGTTCTTTTCCTCTGAGGGCCTTCAACTCTTTCCGCATCTTATCAAACTGATCCTGAAAATCGTCCATCCGATCATAGAAACCCAATATTTCACTTGGTGAAGGAATAGGGCGATACATTTCATCATTAGCAAATGGTACATCATTCACCGAGGTAGGTGCATCATAGTGAATCTCATTTCTAGCATTAGAGGTAATATGCACCACAAGAGGTGAAGTAGCCTGAAAAAGTGAAGCAAATTAAGCATCCTGATTAAAACCTTATGGCATAAAGTTCTATGGCATTCCCCAGGGATAACGTTGAGGCAAAAGATTCTGAACAAAAACAGCTGGAGTAGCAGAAATAAGAATATCGGAGCTTTAGTAATAACTATTTTCTGTTGAGGCTGAGCAAGTGGTGGCTGATTCTGAGCAGCCCCCAAAGATTCCATCAGAGTAGTCATATTGTCTATACCAGCCTTCAGAGCAGAAACTTCTTCGCGCAGCTCACAATTCTCTTGTTCTAGATTATCCATCTTCCTTCTAAAATTGGCCCGAGTATTGTATTGATGAGATATCTTACTATATGAAGTAAAGAAGCTCAGTAAGACACCTGGATATGCACACAAAATGCAAGAAGTATGTACAATATGATGCATTATATGCAATGCACATGATTTATTTTATTATTAATGTTTCAAGGAACTCAAAGATTTATAGACAATTTTGTAAATATCAAAGTACTTACACATTTGAAATACTGAATATATCATTATAATAATTTTAAAACGAATCACAATTTTTTAGTAAAAGTTTCAAAAATCCCAAGTACAAATGAAGATAAAGCCTAAAAACCCTATAAAAGAAAAGTTGATGGAGATCACTCTTCACGCTGACGATTTTCTGTGAGTATTGCAATCTAAGCCTTCAACCTCTGGTTCTCTTCCGCATTTTTATTGGTGAACTTTTCTAATCATTAGAGTCGGGAGGTGAGCAACTAAGGCCCGAATTAGGCTTAGAGGAAAATAATTCCTCTTGCCTTTCCATCGCCTCTACACAACGTCTCTCAAGAATCTCGATCAGATCATCTTTCTCCTTCAGGTCTGCTCGGTAAGACACCTCAAAAGTTAGACACTTATTCTTCCAAGCTTTCTTTTCTTGTTGCATCCTAACTAAAGCAAGCTGGAACTCTTCCACATCATAAAATAGGGGAGGAGTGGTCTTCACAAACATATCAGCCATGGGTGCTTCTCGGGAATATGTCATCTTCAACTGGATGGCTCTTGCTTGTACCCACTGAAGATAAGGTTCCAAAGAAACAGTCGCTCTAGGTCCCAAGTTCTTCCTACTCTTCTTGTGAATATGACGCCAAGCATTTGCAATCTTCTCCATATCTTCCTTATGAACTTCTCCCTCTTTCAGGAAGAAACCACTCAAATGAATACTATTTGGCTTATCCCTCATCGGATATCCAAGTTGTCGTTGTGCAAGAACAGGTTGGTAGTTAATTCCTCCCTTTGTAGTAAGAAGAGGTACATTGGGGAAACTACAACTATTGACAATCTCTACATCATGGTATGCCTGATAATACCAAACAATATATGAATGAGTAAGGGCCATAATCTTCGGATCCCAATGAGGTTCCTTCCTGACATCCCAGAAAGCATCAGATCAAGGTAAATGAGAAATAAACCACTGATACAACAAAGGGGTGCAGCATATGATCATCCCTCCATGATAAGAATCCAAAAGATGAATAGATTAATAAGCATCACCCAATAATGTAGGGACTGGGTTCCCAATCATGAAGATTCTGATGGCATTGATATCCACAAATTTGTCGACATTGGGAAATAAGAACAATGCATAAGCACGTAGAGCAAAGATGGCCTCAAAAGCAATCATACTCTTCATTCTGGAAAAATAGAGAGCTTTCTCCAATAAGAACTGGCTGATAATCCTGTAATCCCTCCTTTGGTAGTCATATGGGATTCAACCTCAGACTTCCCCAAATGGATCAAAGCATCAATCTCATGGGATTTTGGCTCCCCCTCTAAACTAGTAAAAGGAACATGATCGATAATAGGTAAACCCAGCAGATAAGAATACTCCTATAATGTAGGCATCAACTAATAATCAGGGAAAGTAAAGCATCGATACATCGGATCATAGAACTAGACCAAAGTCGAGAGAATACACTCCTTTATCATGAGCTTCATAAGGGAAATTATGGACCCATACTTCCTCCAAAAATTTGTAGAACTCTCGATCTCGGGTATCAGACTCATCAGCTCATCTATCTTGGGATCTTTGAAACTGTATTTCCCAGTCTTTCTTTTTCCAGAATCCATAATCAAAAAGTACCTGAGATATTTACAAAGAATCAACTTTTAAGTCCCTTGAAATAGAATGTCTTTGGAAGATGCTCATCGGTGCATGAATGCATGATGAAAGAATCACATACAAGATTACAAACATAGGGTTTATAGGTTCAAAGTTAAGAGCATGAGGTTGAAGGTACTACCCATAAGGTATGGTCTAATAGTTTATCACCTTCCAAAAGCAGTACCTAAAAGGCGAAGATGAGTTAAAGGTTCTGCGGTCCTCAGTTTTAGAAGGCTCCCAGGTCGAAAGCAGCATGTCTTCCTAATTACTCGATAAACGACACTACAGTCAAATGGGACTCCACTGAATTGGGGATCGCATGCCTCCTTTTTCGGGATTACTCCATCAAAGTTAACATGACTATACTGCCCGTCCTATCTTAAGTTTGCCCAAGTTCGGGTATAGGACTTATGAGAAATCACCAAGCACCCTGAAAACCAGGAAAATCCAGACAAACATATATACAACACATAATATACAAATAAATAATAGCACATACACAAATAAACAAAGATAGGCTCAACCCACTTAGGGATGGACCAGCAAGAGGTCAATCTATCCTCAGCAGAGATGCCATTTTTCTGTAGCGGTAGAAATGTTGAGACTTAAGCCATTGGATTGACTCGACTCGCACAGATCAAAAACAAATCGCCACCACACTTTATTATTTCCAAAGGAATGGGAAAAGAGTGAATAACCTAAAAAGAGGGGGAAAGAATTTAAGTTTGGGGGTTGGTTATGCAAAGGGAAGGTATTAGCACCCTAAAAATCTACGATACTCCGTAGGAACCTCTTTGAAAATCTGTGTATTTTGGCTATAAACATTGTATAAAAAAATAGATTGTGGGGATGATAAAAGAAGTATATTTTTATAATTTTTTCACCCGCCGCAGTTGCGAACCTTTAGTGCCTACGTACCACCTTCCGTGCAATAGGGTATCAGGGTACACATAGTTCACCTTTTAAAAATTTTAAAACACGAGCGTGTTGGTTTAATTTTAAGAGACAAGACATCATCATCTCATCCGAGTGGAAAACATACTTACTACCCACAATTATGAGAAAGGAGAATTTGTGTCATCTCAAAGTGGAGGATATGGCTTTGATTTTAAAAATCAGCAAAGCTTTGCTCAACCCCCAAGTGGAAAATATCTCACTTCACTATATATCATAGAAGTATAGTAGCTCGTATCACTACAAGGATTTGACAAGAGTCTAATCTTTTGAGAAAAAGTTTTAAGGCAAAAAGCCAAAGTGGAAAAATGGTTCGAATGAGATTTATTGACTTTTAGTCTTCTCACAAAAATGTCAAGGTATTATTAAGTTGATTAAATTTTGATTAAGAAAATATTTTGAAAATACATGCACATAAGTCCAAGATTATTATGAAAGCAGTTCAAGTTTAAAAACAAGAAGAGTTTTCAAAAGGAGGGAGAAGATTTTGAAATTAAAGAAGATGGGAGGAGATGAAGGGAGTATCTTAAGGCATAAAGTAAGAGCTAGGGGAAAATAACCGTCTAACCAACAAGAAGCCAACACTTGACATAATGAGTCAATGTAGAATTCCCATCCTTTGGGTTGAAACCAAGCAAGCAAATACACTAAACCTCTTAAGCAACCAAGCTTCAATTGCATTAAGTCTTCTCAAAACTTGGGCAGAGTAACATCTGTACATAGATGAATTCCAGATCACAAACAAAGCATGTAATCACAATAACCTGCACACAAAAATAAACAAACAACCCAATGTCTTGGGTTAAACCCCAAGAACTCCAGAAAAAATAACAGTTGAGGTCACAAGGTCTCAAGGTAGGTTAAGGTCTTTACTCCTAAGTCCAAGAAGTCCACAATCCCTATAATGCCAAGGATAGTACCCAAGTAGTCCAAGTAACATTAAAGTTTTTTAGGGTTCAAGTTGATTATTAAGTATCTCCAAAAAATAAATGAAAAGCTTCAAATGAGAAAAATAAAAATGATATAAAAGAAAAATGCTCAAATGAGCAAAGATGAAAATAGCATGAAATGTAAAGGCTAAAATAAATGTGCTTAAAGTAAAAGCATAAAATAAAAGAACAAAACAGAGTCAATTGTTAGAAATTAGAGGTTAGTTGAATGACCATCTTGAAAATTGCATTTGAAACTCATTAGAAGATTGATAAAATTAAAGCCTCTCAACAACAAGTTTCATTTGCTTTTTGCCAAGTATATCATTCATTCAAAATTCTCAAGGCAACAACAAATGATCAATGATGTTTAAGTGATTCACTTTGACCAAAGTTTATGAAGATTCATTAGGGATTGATAAGACCAAAGCCTCCTAACAGTGAATCTCAAAGTTATTGGATCAAAGTATTCAAATCAACATACTTGGGCTTGCAAACATGGGTTTGGGCCACGAATGATCATTTCTCGAATCGAGACAAAATTTAGCGCTATGTTAAGCAATCGTAAGTGGACTTATATAGAAGTCACACCTATTTTGAGGTCGGTCAATAGAAATTTATGTGTCCTATGCTTGGAGAGATGATATGTACATCATTTTATAACAACATATGACACAATAACAAGGGGAAAAGATGAAGAGGGATGGTAGATAAATTAAACCACATTTGAACCAAAAAAATTAATCAAACTATTACTAAAATCATTCATCCATTTTTATGGAGTTAGACTCAACATCATGGATCCAGTGATATTAATAAAGCTCATGATCAAAATTTTATAGTCAAAGATCAGCAAGAATATATACAAAAAACAAAATTGTATTTAAAATAAAGAAAAAGGTTTTTCAAAAATGATTTTTAAATTAAAATAAGAGGTGGAAATGGTAATTATACTCAAATCGACCAAGAAAAATCAAATGAGGCCATAGAAAAATCAGAAATATACTTAAAAGTTTATATAAAATTTTTGGTAAAAAGACAGAAACTATTTTTAAACTAATTAAAATTGCTCAAATAAATGGGAAAAAGATTAAAAATAGTAGAAGTTAAAATAAAATTCTAAAAGAAATTCAAAAGGTCAGAAGTAATGAAAATGACGTTGATGAATGTTTTTAAAATTTAAAAATGTTCAAAAGTATTTTTTAAGTAATTAAAAACAAACCAAAACAAAGAAAAATTATAAAAATATAACAAATATAAAAATAAAATTATGAAAAAATAAAATAATGAAAAAATAAAATTCAGATAGAGAATATTTGAAAATATTTTTGTGAATTTTTTCATAATTTTTGAATCGGAAATGAATTTTCTATTAGTTTTTGAAGTTTAAAACAATTTAAATATAAATATCAGAAGAAAAAAAATAAAGTCAAAAAAATATGGACCAATGGATGAGAGTCAAAACGCGTTAGTAAGTTAATCCAATGGATTAGACATGTTGTGCATATCATGGTCTTTAGTGGAATAAACACATGATCATTAATTAAATCAAATTTTTGAAAAATAAGCGTGGCACGCTTTCATTGGTTGATAGATGACACATTGGTCATCTTCAACCTCCAGCCAACGAAGTCTCTAGATTTCAGAAACTGTAAAATGAAAAGACGAGACCGGTATGGTTCGCTTCGTCTCTTCAACACAATTCCAATGGTACCTTCGCGAAAAATTTATATAAGATGTAGCTCAGTCGTTTTGGAAGAGAATTTTTGAAAATGGATTTGAAATTTCATGGTCAAAACGTACTTCCAGTTGAAAAAAATTATTGCGACTAGAATCAAGATGATGAGAGCTTCATAATAGTATCAAAGTTTGAGAGAGTTTGTGAAGGAATATACCTATTGAATTTAAGTTGCAGAGCTCTGAAACTTGACTTGGCTAGCACGATACAGGGAGTTTTAGAGCTTAATTCTTCTTCTGTTATCTTCAGTGAGGTTCAGGGATAATGAATTGACAAAGAAAAATGATTGAGAAAGGTTGTAAGAGTAAATTCGAAGTTGCAGAAAATTTGGTTCAAGAGGGAGTTTGGCTGGGTGATTCTGGCTCTCTAAGCTTGAGAAAATGCATGAGGTATGACCCTCTATTTATAGGGAAGCTGATTGAATGTTCAAGTGTGTGAAATGATAAAGTTTGGAGGGAAATCGCGTGAACTTGATACACGAGTAAGGTGTGATCTGTTTTACATAAAAACTCATCCAATCCATGTGCTTTAAGGATCTAATCCACTTCGACAAGTTGGTTAAACATGTTTAGACCAAAAATGCGTGCTAATTTTATGTTTAGAAGCCAAAACATGAATTTGAAATTCTGACTTATGAAGAAACTTCAGTTTCAAGTTACCAAATTCAAATCAATGGCATTCTCACTTCAAGGAGTCTTAGGACGTGATTCTTAATGTTTAGAAAATGAGATCACAAGCTTTACAATGTTCAAATAGTGGCATAAAATGGATGCTTGAGATGAAAATTGTAATGAGTCAAAGTTGAGAAAAAGAGGTTGACTTTCTATACTTAGAAAATTTCTAAGTTTTTTCATCAAAAATGACTTATAATGTCTTGCATCTAAACATGGTCTTCCACTTGAAATTTTCTCTTGATAAAATAATATGGCATGAAGTAGATCTCTTGAATGGAATTTTGAGAATTGAACCATTTAAAAACTCCAAAAATTGAGAGAGTTATGACTTGTTGAAGTTGGCAAAAATTCATGAAATGACCTATAATCTTTTGCATCCTTAGGGCATCTTCCATCCATTTTCACACTTTGCACTTAAAAGAATGGTTAAAGTCCATATATTTAAGATCATTTTGGAAAAGAATAGGATCAAAGAGATAAAAATTAACCAAGTTATGATCTTTTGAAGTCACATAAAGGGAATTTGATGATTCATCTAGAAGATATGTAATCTTTCTTCATCATTAGGTTCCTTTCACACAAAATTTCTTTGAAACTTTTGAAGTGATTTGTTGTTAAACCTTTGAGAAGGATGTCTTTGTAATCACTCAAAAATACCAAAATATGAGCAAGATATACCCCTTTGAAGTTCAAAACCCTAGCTCCTAGAGCAACAAGATAACTTGGAAATGCTTTTACAATTTTGATCAACTTTCCTGCACAAATACTTTTGTCATATAAATAGAAGTTATTGAGGAGGATAATGAGGAACCATAGCAACCATAACCACTTCCAAATATTGAGAATTGAGGGACATATGCACTTGTGATCAATGAATCAAGAACTTGTCCAATTAGGTCAAACTTGTTTAATCAACCCTTGTACCTTTGAACTATTTTTGACAACTTGAGGCATGATGAATCCTAATAGACTTTGTCATGATATTACTTCAAAATATCTTCAATAATGAAGCTTGAATCTCAATGAAGCTTTGTTGAAGAATGCATGGAAATAAACTCATGAACCTATGGTTCAACTTGCTAGAATGTGTTGTGCTTTCACCTATGATATCAGTAATTAGGGCCAACATACATTGTATTTAAAAGTTAATCAAAACATTGATGACAACAAGATACAAATCAACGTGCTTAGTGATTCCACATGGGCAAAGCTAATGATAAGGAAAAGAGCCAAACCCTAGTGTGTGATCTTGTTGTGATTGAGTTGATATGATATGATAGAGGATTCTTAGGGGGGGAAATTGGGGTACAACAGATAGCAGGATACAGAATTATGAGATTCTGAGCATGAGAATGCACCCATCTGAGGTAAGGCTCTAGAGGAATGGAATTCTTGTGTCCCAAAGCCTTGCTATCAATCTTGTTGACCGCGTCCCAAGCATGTATAAACCTTTGATGGTAGTTTTGAGGATCGTTTTCATAGTGGAACATAATACCCTGGATGAGCATATCATGAGGACCGTCTCTTCGAGCATAACCGAACTAATGTAGATCTAGAGAAGGGTTGTAAGTTATGCCCCCTCTTATACCAAGTAGTGGTACGTTAGGAAATTCCCCACAGCGATCAATAATAGTGATATATGCCTGAGATTGAGAACACCAATGGATATCTGCATGAGTGAGAGACATCAACCTTTGAGACCACCTCAAGCCTTATTCATTCTTTATCACTGATCAAGAAAGGTGCGAAATAAACCACATGTACAGTACAGGTATGCAACACATAAGAGTTCCTCGTTTCTTCATAGTACGAGTATGAAGGGAATGCAGGACATCTCCGAGCAAATTAGGTATCGGGTTATGAGTGAGAAATATCTTGACGGCACTCATATCTATGAATTGGTCTGGATTAGGGAATAGTACCAAACCATAAATCAGCAAGGTCAAAATATCCTCAAAAGCACGAATATTCATGGCATCTAGAAATCCATGAGCCTTCTCTATTAGAAATTTAGGAGAGAAACCCTTGACTTTGTTCCTTGTTTCCCAATTGGATACAATGCCCGATCGTTTTAGATGTAAGGCTACTGCAATGCCTTCAGGTTTCATAACTTGCTCTAGACCGGTGAAAGGTATCTGATCAAGAATAGGCACTTCGAGCAACTTAGAAAATTCTTCCATTGTGGAAACCAACTGATAGTCTGGGAAGGTAAAACAGTGATGCTTTGGATCAAAAAACTGGAAAAAACACTCATCATGTCTTCCTGAAAACCAGTAGTAACTAGACTGAGTAGATGACCATGTCTCTTGGTGAACTAAGAATTAATGGGAACCTTTGAGACTAACTCCTTAAGTTGAGGAGGTACCCTTACAAAGTTGATCCGGATAGTATTCCTACGACTTGAAGCCATGACCCTGCAACATAGAACAAAGATAAATCCCCTAGATCCTAGAAATGGTTAGTCATGATATGATGATGTTATGATGTCATGATAACATGTTCAAATAGATAAATCAAACACAAGAAAAGCACACTAGGCCTTAGGTTCAGGCTTGCATGGGGTTTGTAGGTAAGTACCCTCTTGAAGTTTAGTTGGCCCAACCTGTCCTAGAGAAGTAAATAGGTTCTAGGGATCTCAATATCACTAATCTTTCCCATAAGCTTCGTCTTGCCTGACAATTGACTTGCCACAAAACAAAACTCAGGAGTCGAATCTTAATGAGTGTAGTATCGAGTATCAACCAACTTAGGACTACACCAAAGCCGGCTATCTCACTACCTTCTAATGGCTAAGTTGGGTCAATTAAGGTTCTAAGGTCAGTTAGTTCTTATAACACCACTGATAACCTAGTATGCTCTCTGAATGACTCAAGGGATACCAGTGCAAACCAATGTGTCGCACTAACGTAGCCATCATCTCAACTATAATGGTATATGCCGTATAGTTTCCATAATCTATTGTTACTTACCTAAAATGTTCCCCAGATATGGGTATAGGATCCTTGCAAGAAATAACCCAAACACCCTTAATGATAAATCAGACAAATCAAACAAGGAAAGCATTTAAAAGTGATCTAACTCTAAGATAACCCCACTTTTATAGCGTCCCTAGAAGAGTCGCCAGTTCTGTAATACGGTGGGAGAACTACCTTTGGTTTGCGTTTTATCGCAAATGTTGCTGATAACAAGAGTCGCCACCGACTTTTCTTTTATCCAATAAGGAAAGGGTGAAAAGAATAGGAAATACCTTCGATAATTTTCTGAGTTCAGGGGGTAAGTTATGAAAAGGGAAGGTGTTAGACTCCTTTTTATTCGTAGTTATCTACGGGCTCTTAATTGCTATCTCACTTTGTTTGAAAATGCTTTGTGTGTATGTTTGAAAATATTTTGAAAATTCCTATGTTTGGCAAGACTTTATAATGATTCTCATATCAGTTAAGATTGCATACAAAGTGTTTGTTTTGAAAATATTTCATAGAAAAAAGTGTTTATGAAAATGTTTTGTTTTAGTTAGCAAGCGACTACGAGCTATCTACCTACTCAAAGATCTTTCGTGTTATTTTCCTCCTTCTTAGATAGTGCTACCCTACCATTAATTAGTAGGAAGCCCTATCATTAGATGTTAAAGGACAGGCGCGGGTCATCATACAATCATAAAGGCAACTGGTAAGGACGCTTTAGCATTTCATCATAAGGGACTAAGATTGTTTGCCGAAGGCAACATCAAAAGGTCATCGAGGGACTACGACCTATTGTATCGAAGGGAATTTTCTAAAGCGTCCCCATGTTCAAGGGACATGATTGTTTATTCAAAGGCAACAAGTGAGGTTACCTAGAGGTATGTTTGAGAAATTAGTTCAATTCAGTTATTTAATGTCATATTTAGGATTATCTAGCATTTCATTTTATGTCTTGTCATACATGCCCTATTTACTAGCAATTATAAGGAAAGCGGTAAAGCAGCAAATAAATGTCCTACGCTATTACAAAGCTTCGGGGAAGGGGGTACTATAATACGGTGGGAGAACTGACTTGGTTGTTTTGCGTTTTATCGCAATTCTTGCTGATAGCAAGAGTCACCACCGACTTTTCTTTTATCCAATAAGGGAAAGGGTGAAAAGAACAGGAAAGCCCTTTTGAGAATTTTCTTGAATTCGGGGGGTAGGTTATGAAAAGGGAAGGTATTAGCACCCTTTTCATTCGTAGTTATCTACGGGCTCTTAGTTTCTAGCTCACTTTCAAATTCTTTGTTTGAAATGTGTTGTTGATTGGTTTTGAAAGTATTTTTGAAAAGTGAATTCGTTTAGGAGAGCTTTGTAATGATTCTCGTCTCTATAAGAATGCATACAAAGTGTTGATTTTTGAAAATATTTCATTTGAAAGTGTTAGTGTGTTTGAAAGGTGTTTTGAAAATGGTTGTGAGCAAGCAACTATGAGCGTTCTACCTACTCAAAAAGTCTTAGTTATTTTACTCCTCCCTTAGATATGGCTATCTTATCATTGATTGATAGGAAGCCCTATCATTGGATGTGAAGGGACAGGCGTGGGTCATTGTACAGTGATAGAAGGAAACATTATAGGATACCTTAGCAATTTGTCGTAAGGGTCTAAGGTCGTTTACCGAAGGCAATTGTGATATGGTGGTAGAAATGACTGTTATATACTGGTTTGTGTTTTGTATTCGCAAATATACAGTAAGCAAGAGTCGACACCGACTTTTCTTTTATCCAACAAAGGAAAGGGTGAAAAGAACAAAAAAATACCTTTTCGAGAGTTTTTTGAGTAAGGGGGGTAGATTATGGAAAGGGAAGGTGTTAGCACCCTTTCCATCCGTGGATTTCCACGGGCTCTTAGAGGTTTGCTCATTTTTGAAATACTTTTGTGCTTTGTGCATTTGAAAATGTTTTAAAAACGCCTTAGTGCGACGATTTACTTTGCGTTTAACTCTTGTATCAGTCCTCAAGAGTGTTAACAAAGCAAATGCTTTTGAAACTTGTTTTTTTGAAAAGTAGTATTTGTCTAAGTGCAAAAAAGTGTTTTTGAGCAAACTTCTAACAGCTATCTACTTTTATACTCGAAAAGGGTCATTCTTTTTCTCCTATCCTTTAGACAGCGCTATCCTACTATTAGTGAGTAGGTAGCCCTATCGTTGGATGTTGAGGGACATTCGAAGGGACGTTTAACAGTCATAAAGGCAACATATGGAGACGCTTTAGCAACTTTTGTTTAAGGGACGAGATCATTTACTGAAAGGCAACACTGTAAAGGTCATCGAGGGACTATGATCTTTTAATTTTACGGGTCTTTGCTAAAGCATCCCCGTTATCGGGGGACATGACTACTTTATTTTCCGAAAGGCAACCGAAGCGGGGATATCCTAGAGGTGCATATGTGCATATGTGTTCAATTCAGTTATTTTTTGTCTTTTTATTAGGTTAGCTAACGTTTTAATTTACAGTCTTTCCATGCAATCCTAATTACTAACAGTAAATTGTACAGGAAATGTAAAGTATGGAAAATAAAAAGTAGAAACATAAACCCTAAACTATTACAACACTTTGGGACAGTTACATAAAAAAATGCAAGAAACTAAGAGAGCGAAATTTTAAATCTAAAGCCATTACAACTGTGAGCAATTACAATAAAATAAAATGCGCGCGCGAAATAAAGATGCATCTAGAAAACCTAAAATATAAAATCTTTTTGTAGTTTTATTTTATTTTGGGAAAATGATCTAAATCTTCTTAATTTTAATTTTGAGAAAATGTTAAGATAATTAAATGATTAATTAACCCAATTAATTTAATAGAAAAAACTAGCCTAATATTTTTGTGGCTTTTTTTATTGATTTTATGTTGATTAAAAAAGGAAATGAAATAGCCAAAACAAAGATGAAATTGAAGAAACAGGTAGTAAATCAAGAAAAGTGTGATTCTTGAGGCCTGGATCGAAAGAGGCTCGGGCTGTCTTTCGATCCAGTGAAGAGGCTTGACGGAAGGTGCATGAAGGGCTGCACTTTGGGTGTGTTTGATCTGGATATGTCATCCTTCGATTTGGGAACCTTGGATCCAGTTCGAAGCTGAGCTGCTTCGAAGCTCTGAACAAGATTTTGAGAAGATGTTTCCTGCAAAACAAAACAAAACAAATGTTAGAGATCCAGGGGGGACTTTACCCCCCTGATTCAAATCTCCTGCCAATTCGAATCCTTCCTCAATTTGAATCTGCTGAGTCTGGGTCTGGGTCTAGCTTTGTTTTATCCTGAGATTCGAAGGAAAAACATAGATCATGTGTCAGCAATGGCACGACCTCATCTCTGCGCTTTAGCTTACATACAACATAATCAGCAATAACAAGAATATATGTGCAATGTGTATTTAAATGTCATGTAGGTGCAATTTCGATTTTGCAAACCCTTACCAATCTAAGATGTATGATATGTGGCTCTGAGTGTGGAGATGTTTGCTTAGGTGTTTCGATTGGGAGGATTTTGGGATTTTTGAGTAACGCGTGTGTGTAGTCTCTTCGTGTGCAATATGTATGTGTGGGCCTTCATCTTGCAGATATACTGGATATTTATAGGAGATGAGGAGGGAATCTTAGCATGGAAAGAAACAGTCTTAATCGTGTCCTTAAAGGCCAGCCATAGTCTTCAAGACAAAAATCAGACCAATTTAAAGATTTCCTTTTTTAAAATATCCATGCCTCTTTTTAAAATATTCCTTTGTGGGAATCCCTATTCGTGTTGTTGAGGAGAACTATGTTGAGGAATGTCTATCCTTGTCTTTGGAAATAGAGTTTATGAGCTTCAGTTGTCCATTACTATACTGGGGAGTCATCTCTTGACTGAAGAGACGGAAGTGGACTGCTATCTGGTCAGGATCTAGACTTCACAGTGACTTACTGGGGAAATGAGATTAAATTGTTAAGAAACCAGCAATGAATCCATGGTCGATTCGAAGTGAACCAGCAGAGGTCTTGAATTAACTTTGACTGGATAAGAATCAGAAAAATATTAGGATCAACTTAACTGAACCAATAAAGGTCTACCAGAAAATAATTAGTAACAAATCAATGGTCGACTCAAATTGAACCAGCAGTGGTCTTGGTTTATCTTTGACTGGATAAGAATCAGAAAAATCTTAGGATTGATTTAACTTAACCAGTAAAGGTCTACTGGAAAAGAATCAGTAACAAATCAATGGTCGACTCAAACTGAACCAACAGAGGTCTTGGTTTATCTTTGACTGGATAAGAATCAAAAAAATATTAGGATCGATTTAATTGAACCAACCAAAAGTCTTTGAGTATCTTCAATTGAAATAAGAATCAGAGAGATCTTAGTGTTGATCTGACTGAACCAAAGAAGGTCATGGACTAACTTTGACTGGATAAGAATCAGAAAAATCCATAGGATCGATTTAGATGAACCAGACAAAAGTCTTAGAATATCTTCAACTGGAATAAGAATCAGAGAGATCTTAGTGTTGATCTGACTGAACCAGAGAAGGTCTTGGATTAACTTTGACTGGATAAGAATCAGAATCTTTGGATCGATTTAACTGAACCAAACAAAAGTCTTGGAATATCTTCAACTGGAATAAGAATCAGAGAGATCTTAGTGTCGATCTGACTGAACCAGAGAAGGTCTTGGATTAACTTTGACTGGATAAGAATAAAAAAAATCTTAGGATCGGTTTAACTGAACTAGACAAAAGTCTTTGAGTATCTTCAATTGGAATAAGAATCAGGGAGATCTTAGTGTCGATCTAACTGAATCATAGAAAGTCTTCTGAGAACATCGTTCCGAGGAAGATGATGAAATATCCTTTCATCAGGCGTAGCTTTTGAGAAGAATATTAGGTTACGTAAATAGCCAATAGAGTTTTTTGATTTTTCTTTCCCTTAAAAGGTAAAGAGTTAGTCATATGCAATGCCATGATGTATGAAATGCATTGCGTAATAATGTTCTCAAGATAAATGAGATTGTGTTGTATGCGAGGAGTATGTGCATGCCGTGATATATGATTATGGGATGTTATCGCAATATTCTAGTCTGGGAAAATAAATCTCAGACTGCTGCTGGGGAGCACCAGGAAGCTGAATCCTTCACTTCCGCTGAGGATGATGAACGAATATGATCTGCCGGGGATTTCCCCTTTCTGTTTGAGGATATTCTGCTGGGGATTGATTTTGCTTGAGAATTGATTCTACTCGAGGATAACTCTGTGGAGAGAGATGCTTGTTGGAAGATTCTGCCGATGTAGAGAAATAAACTCTATTGGTAAATGATCTTCTGAAGTTTGAGAAATAAACTCTACCTAGGAGGAGGTTTAATAACTGTTTTAAATTATAAAGCTCGGCTGGGGAACATAGATTTCAGCTCTCTGTTGGAGGAAGTTTGTTGGAGGATATAATTCCTGCTTGGGGATGAAGAAGTCAAAACTTTGGTTGTTTCTACTCTGTGGGGAAGATAGGTGTCACGGGGTCATATGTGGCGGTGACTTATTCTCAAAAATATCCCTGCCATGTACCTGTTGGAAGGAGTAACTGTCGGAATTGCAAATTGTTTTTTTAGACTTTGCCCCGTTTTTTAAAGTCGTCAGCAACTATTTTTCTATTTTTTATGCAAATATTTATGAACAACAATCATATTCAAATGCATATGTCAAGAATAAGTCATTGGACATCTTTGCAAAATCAAACAGAAAAATAAAAACAAACAGTTTTGTACTTTCAAAGAAATGATTTGTATTGATTTCTGAAGTTTGCCTATAACAGGCGTTTTGTACAAAGAGGATGACGTTCTAGTAGGAGAACACCGCCGTAAGAAGTGAAAGCTACACAAAATAGTGTACAGAGAGAAAAATAGCTATGTGTAATAATCCCATTGAGTTTCATTTCTGCTATTGTCCTTATGTCCTTGAGCGTCTCATCATTTTGCTACTTATCTGAAGCTGATTGGATTGATCGGTACCATTTCAGTTTGATAGTTGATACTGAAGTCTGTTTGCAAGGTGATCCAATGGGACATAGTGATATGCTTCAAATCCCTAACTTTTTCCTGGACTTCCCTTTCGGGTTTTCAGTCCACCAGGATACCCTTTTTGCCCAAACCGCCTTTTCAGGTTTTCGACTTGCCGAGTGTACAGATATTTTTTTGTTTTCATCCCTAATTTTTGCCCGAACCCTTTTGGTTCGCCGGGATGCCCTTATTTTTTCCTAGGCCAGTTAACCTAGAGGGTCTTTATTCATGTGTAGTATCTTTTCACTATGTCCACATTAATAGGGTGAGGAAGGTCGTCACCATCCATGGTGGTCAAAATCATGGTTCCACCTGAAAATATGCTTTTGATCATAAATGGTCCTTCGTACGTGGGAGTCCATTTTCCCCTGGGATCACCTTGCGGCAGTATGATGCGCTTGATTACCAGATCACCCACTTGATACACTTGACGTCTGACCTTTTTATTGAAAGCCTTGATCATCTGTTTTTGATACATTTGACCATTACAGACAGCAGTAAGCCTTTTCTCATCAATTAGATTTAGTTGATCAAATCAAGTCTGGATCCAATCGTCTTCATTCAAGCCTGCATCCTTCATGATCCTCAGAGAAGGGATCTGGACCTCAATAGGCAGGACAACCTCCATACCATATATCAGAGAATAAAGTGTTTCCCCTGTCGACGTGCATGCTGAGGTGCGGTAGCCATGAAGAGCAAATGGTAACATCTCATGCCAGTCTTTGTAGGTCACCGTCATCTTCTGTTCAATTTTCTTGATATTCTTGTTAGCAGCCTCCACAATGCCATTCATCTTCGGCCGGTAAGGGGAAGAATTATGATACTGGATCTTGAATTGCTTATAGAGTTCGGTGATTATTGTATTGTTGAGATTTGTACCATTGTCTGTGATGATTCTCTATGTCACACCATACCGACAAATCAGGTTATGCTTGATAAACCGCGCCATAACATTCTTGGTAACAGTAGAAAAAGAGGCAGCCTCAACCCACTTCATGAAGTAATCAATAGCCACTAGGATGAAGAGATGCCCATTGGAAGTGGTAGGCCTAATCTCTTCGGTCATGTCAATACCCCACATTGAAAAGATCCATGGAGTCGTCAAGACATTCAACGGAACCGGAGGTACATGTACTTTATCAGCATAGATCTGGCATTTGTGACAAGTTCGAGAATGCTGATAACAGTCTGCTTCCATAGTGGACCAATAGTATCCCGCCCGTAGGATCTTTTTAGCCATGGTGTATCCACTAGAGTGGGTGCCAAAGGTACCTTTGTGTAAGTCTGTCATAACCCTCTCTGCTTCGCTCTTGTCTACACACCAAGTAAAGTAGAGTCATGGTTGTGATTGTAGAGAATTCCATTACTGAGGAAGAACTTCGTGGAGAACCTTCTCAGAAAATTATTATCATTGACAGACGCCCCTTCAGGATATTCTTGAGCCTCGAGATACCTTTTCACTTCATGAAACCAAGGATTGTCTGCTACTTCTTCAGTGTCAACCTCATAGCAGTATGTCGACTCATACAACCTCTCAATGGTGATCTGAGGAGCTGCATTGTCCCACTTGACCTTGAACATAGATGACATACTAGCTAGCGCGTCCGCTAACTGATTCTCTTCTCCTGGAAAATGTTCAAAGGTGACCTCTTCAAAGTGTGGGAGCAGTGTCAGCACATGTTATTTGTAAGGGACGAGATTTGGGTGCTTCGTATCCCACTCGCCTTTGATTTGACTTATTAGCAAGGCTGAATCTCTGAAAACACTCAAGAACTTGATCCTCAGGTCAATAGCAACTTTGAGACCCATGATACATGCTTCATACTCTGCCATATTGTTGATACAGTTGAAGCATAATATGGTGGTGAAGGGAGTATGACAGCCCTCGGGAGATATAATTACAACACCAATGCCATTGCCGAGTGCGTTAGAGGCTCCATCAAAAACCATAGTCCATCGGGATCCTTCCTCAGGTCCTTCATCCGGTCGAGGTTCTTCACAGTCAGTCACTAACATAATATTCTCATCAGAGAACTCAAAATTCATGGACTGGTAGTCATCCACAGCCTGATGAGCGAAATTATCAGCTAGTACACTTCCCTTGATTTCCTTATGGGTCGTGTATTGGATATCATATTCGATCAAGATCATTTTCCATCTTGCTATTCTTCCGGAGAGTGCGGGCTTCTCAAAGATGTACTTGATCGAATCCATCTTAGATATCAGCAAAGTAGTGTGTGTCAACATATACTGTCTCAGTCGGCGAACAGCCCATGCCAAAGCGCAGCAAGTTTTCTCAAGCAGTGAGTATCTTGTTTCACAGTCGGTAAACTTTTTGCTAAGGTAGTATATTGCATTCTCTTTTCGACCAGACTCATCATGCTGCCCCAGCACACACCCCATTGAATTATCTAACACTGTTAAATACATTATCAAAGGTCTTCCTTCAATCGGAGGCATCAGAATTGGAGGATCTTGAAGGTATTCCTTGATTCTCTCGAAGGCGGTCTGGAATCCGTCATTCCACTTTACCAGTTGATCTTTCTTTGGGAGTTTGTAGATTGGATCACAAGTAGCAGTTAAATGAGAAATGAACCTGGCAATGTAATTTAGGCGTCCTAAGAAGCCTCTGACCTCCTTCTCAGTGCGAGGAGCCAGCATCCCTTGTATAGCCTTTACTTTTGCTGGGTCTACCTGAATACCTTTGTCACTGACAATGAAACCTAGTAGTTTACCATACCTTACCCCGGAGGTGCACTTATTCAGATTCAACCTCAGCTTATACGTCTTCAACCTATCAAACAAATTTTGTAAATGATTGAGGTGCTCTTCCACAGTTTGAGACTTGGCTATCATGTCATCAATATAAACCTCTATCTCATGGTGAATCGTGTCATGAAACAGGGCTACCATGGCTCGCTGATAGGTTTCCCCAGCGTTCTTCAACCCAAACGACATCACTTTGTAACAAAAAGTGCCCCATTGTGTGACGAAGGTTGTTTTCTCCATGTCTTCAATTTCCATCTTGATCTTGTAACCAGAGAAACCATCTATGAAGGAAAAGACCTTGTGTTGCACGGTGTTATCAACCAGAACGTCAATGCGGGGAAGCGGAAAGTCATCCTTGGGGCTTTCCCTGTTCAAATCTCGGTAGTCCACACACATTCGTACCTTTCCGTCCTTTTTAGGTACAGGGACTATGTTAGCAACCCATTAGGGATAAGAAGTGATAGCTAGGAACCCGGCATTAAACTATGTCATAACCTCTGCTTTGATCTTATCTGACATTTTAGGGCGCATGCGACGAACCTTTTGCTTTACCGGAGGGTAATCTTCTTTATTTGGCAGGCGATGTACCACAATATCGGTGTCTAGTCCGGGCATGTCTTCTTATTACCAGGAAAAGATCTCGACATAATCATACAACATTTGTATCAACTGCTGTTTGAAACTAATCTCCAATTTTGTACCTATCTTGACCTCTTTTCTGTCCTCTTCTATGCCCAAGTTCATTGTCTCAACTGGCTCTTCATGAGGCTGTATGGCCCTTTCTTTCTGTTGTAACAGTCTAGCAAGTTCCCCGGGTACCTCACAATCTTCCTCACCTTCATCCTCGGTTTGGTTGATCATATTTTCAAAGTCATAACCGGCAATAGCAGAACTGTTATAAATGGGATCCAGAGGGGATATGGATCTGTAGTTTGATATGTGAGTGTGTGTAAGAGCATAGCTGTATAGACAAAGTAAAAAGAAAAGAAAAACAGAGAGCGCAAAATTTGTATGCATAAACATCCAATGCTTTATTAATGCCATATGAAATTGAAATATGATAGCCCTCACAAATAAACCATTGTGCCCCGAGTAAGACACATGGCCGTAAAGTTTATATTGTTTATTACATATCCAAAAAACAAAAAGACAATTACTTCTGAACAAAAGTAATCGGTACAAAGTCTCTTTATGTCCAGTTACTGAGTCCACCGTTGGTAGTAGGGAAGATCCAGTTGTCCATGTCATCGTCATTGTCAGCATCTTTCGTGGCAGAGACAACTTCAACAACATTGATTCTCGAGTCGTGCTTAGGCATGGGTGCAGTTATGACGTTGGGAGTCTCAGGGGGGTCGGATTCAATCTCCTTTGCCTCAATTAGATCTTGAATTTTGTTTTTAAAAGCCTAGCATTTGTTGGTATCATGGTCTGGACTTTCTGAATGGTAAGCATAATGAGCCTTGGGGTTGTAGTAAGGGGAGGCGGTGTTGGGATTCTTCGGAGCTTCCTTCAAAGTTACCAGATTAGACTTTAGTAAATGTGGAAAGACTTAGGATAGAGTCATGTTTATCTGGGAAAACTGTCTTACCAGCCTTTCTGTTCTCGATTGAATATTCCTTTGTTGGGTAGGTGCAGGTTTAGAGATCAAAACAGCCCCTACAGTTGTATGGCGTTCAGTTCTGTCCTGATTTTTTGATGGTACGCATCACTAACCTCTTTCTTCCCAACAAATGGCTTCCTTACGACATTGGAGGATGCTTCCTTTTGGATCTTACCACTCCTAATTCTAGCTTCCACCCTTTCTCCTGTCAGGATTAATTCAGTGAAGTCGGCTGAAGAGCTTCCAATTAGGTGATTAAAGAATGGACCAGACAGGGTACCGAGAAACATATCCATTAGCTCGCTATCAAACAGGGGAGGTTGGACTCTTCCTTCTAAGTCCCTCCATTTCTTACCCATAGACATGCTTTGGAGTTGAGTACGGGTGGGAGCAAGGTCCGCATTATACTAATACGGCTTGTAGAAAGCAGCAGCCAAGTCCTCCCAATTATAAATGTTGGCCCTTTTCAGCTGGTAGAAGCATTCTAGTTGAGTTTCGGACAGACTATCCTGAAATAAGTGGACCCACAAGTCCTTGTCAATAGTGTGAGGCTGGATCTTCCTCACATAAGATCGGAGGTTCATTTTGGGACATGAAACCCCATCATATTTGACAAACACTGGCACCTTGAACTTTTGTGGGATGACAACCCCAGAGACCAAACCCAGCTCTTTAAAGTCCAGACCCGGTACCTTCCGGACCTCCATTGCATTCAAACGATCCTCCAGATGTTTGTATTTTTCATCAGCAGGAGGATAATGCTCCTCATCATAGTTAGATTCATCATCGGATTCCTTTGGACTGGAGTCTTCCTCTCTTGTTTCCTCTTCTTGATTGTTTCTTCCTTTGATGAAGTTACCAGTTTAGAGGCTCGCTGCACTGGTCCTCTGATCCTTCTTCCCAGATTCACTAACCCAGTTGGCTTCTTTGGCTTCTTCCTTTTATCCTTCAGTATGAGGGCTTTCAGATCTTCCTTCCCTTTAGCTAGAGCCACAATCATTTGCTAGAACTGGGCGTTTTGAGCCTGGAGATCCTTGATGTTTTGTTCAAGAGCCATTTTTTTACTTGGTGAAATAAACAGCGAAGAAGATGAGAAACCTGCTATGAAACCTATTTATGCAATGATATGTATGACATGTGTATTCAATGATTTTAAGGATTTTTGGAAATTTAAATTTGCAAACCAAAATGAAACAAAGATTTTATTAGTAGAATTCAAAATACAATTGTCTTTTAGGCATTTCAATTAAAAGTTCACAAAACTAAAAAAAATAAGGTTCCCCATGGGCGCTTCCTTTTTGCACCGAGATAGACATTAAGGCCTCTTTCCTCATGAAGTTGCTTCGTGAGCTCTAAAACTTTCTTCTCATGGGCATAAAAATGGTCTCTATAGGTATCCCGCTCTTTCTTCTGCTGAATTCAGGACCTCTGTAATTCTTCAAGATCGGTGGGCATATCAGGATGAAGAACCGTATAGGGAATATCCCCTTCAGTAATGGGCTCCACAATCACTGGTAAGATGGTTGCATATGGCATCATAAGATTCTGAGCACGAACTCGTACCCATTGGAGATAAGGCTCCATAGGAATGGAAGTTCTCGGCCCCAAAGCCTTGATGTCAAATCTTTTTACCATGCCTCAAGCTCGTGTGAACCTCTGGCGATACCCTAGAACATCATCCTCATAGTTAAACACAATGCCCTGGATAAGTATCTCGTGAGGACCATCCCTTCGAGCGTAACCAAATTGTCGCAGGGACAAAGAAGGATTATAGGTTATGCCTCCCCTGATGCCAAGTAGTGGGACATTAGGGAATTCTCCACAGCGGTCAATAATAGAAATATCTCGCATAGATCGGGAATACCAGAGAATATCCGCGTGAGAAAGTGACATCATCCTTTGCGACCATCCCAAACCTTCTTAATTCTTCAGTATTGTCTTATGGAGGTGAGAAATAAACCACCTTGAGAGAAATGGCACACAGCACATAAGAATCCATCTTTTCTTTGTGGTACGCGTGTGGAAGGTATGCAAGATATCTCTGAGTAAAGTGGGCACAGGGTTGCGAGAAAGGAAGACATTGATGGTGTTCACATCTATGAGTAAGTCTAGATTAGAGAATAATACTAACCCATAGATGAGAAGGGCCAAGACCTCCTCAAAAGCCTGAAAGTATAAATCATCCCAAAACAGCTGAGCCTTCTCTATTAGGAACTTGGCTAGAAAACCCTTAACTCCGCTTCTTATTTCCCAGTTGGATACAACGTCGGACCGTTTCAGGTGTAAAGATGTTATGATGATCTCTGGTTTTGGAGCTTCTTCCAAACCGGTGAAAGGCAACTGAATCAAAATAGGTATACCCAATATCTGAGAGAACTCTTCCATGGTGGGTACCAACTGATAGTCTGGAAAGGTGAAGCAATGATGCTTAGGGTCAAAGAACTGAAAGAGCACACTCATCATCTTCTCATCAAAACCTGAGGTAACCATATTGAGGAGTCGACCATAGTTCTTGGTTAATGAGGAAGTCTCAGAAACCTTGGATACTAGCTCTTTGAGTTGAAGCGGTATTCTCACAAAGCTGATTTGGATGGTATTTATACGAGAGGAAGCCATGATCTGCAAAACAGAACAAAGATAAATTCCCCTAATACTTGAAATGGTTAGTGTTGCACCCCAAAATTTGCCCTCTCATTTTATCAAGATTTCCCCTCACAAGACTCTTTGGACTCCATACCAGATTAGGGTTTGCTCAGCTCAAGACATCTCCTTGCACTGATGACCTGAAATTAGGATTTGAGTTTGCACATGGATTTTTGTACTTCCAATGCCTAATGTGACTTTCATACTTCATATTGGACCTCTAAGATTTCTCATACCAAGTTTCAAGCCTTGAATCAAAATTTTGCCCAATCAATTGGACAGATGACCTAAAAATCAACTGTATTGGGAAAAAGTCAACTGTGGCCAATTTATAGTCAAACCTCATAATTTTTGATCCACATCAACATTATGGACTCATATGAACCATTTTATCAAGTTTTAACCACAACTCCTCAAGAAATTTGATCAGATCATCAAAAGGGCAAAATGGTCATTTTTAGGGTTTTGACTGTAGAAGGGCAATTTCTGATTTTTCACCTAGCCAATGGCAAATTGGGCTCAAACATGGTTTCAAGGACTCAATGGAATCATCTTGACCTAATTACAAGGTTCAAAACATCTCAAGTTGATTGAATTGACAGATGAATTTTGCAGTCAACTGATCAAAAGTCAACTGTATACTGAAAAGTTAAACTTTGACTTTTTGGTCAAAATCAAGTGCCAAGGGTCATTTTTCATCAAGATGTGTCAAAACATGAAACTTGTTCACCAAGAAACCTAATTTTGAAAATTAGGGTTTAAGTTTGAAAATTTTCATAACTTAGAAATTTTCTAAGTTATGAAAATTTCTTATTTTTTCCCAACTTTCCCCAACTTTTTCACCATGATGCAATTGGATTCAAAGAAAACTTACAACATGAAAGTTGTAGTACTCCACAAAATATACAACTTTTATTCACAAAGTTTTCCCAAAAGATGCTTGGATCTTAAGTTATGATTTTGTGAATAAGGGTCCATGAAACTTTTAACTTAGTGAAATTTTGCCCTAGTTTAGGCAGATTTTTAACCTAACTTCATGGCAACTTTTCACCTAGTTCCAAGAGGAATCTCAAAATTAATTTCAAATATGGATTGTATAGCATGTTACAAGCTTTCCAAAATTTCCAAGAACTCTCCAAAATCATTTATGGTTAGGGAGAATCGAAGAAAAGAAAATCGCCATTTCTCACTTTTGTCCATGGCATTTTTCACATTGATACAAGTTGCAAATCATTTTGGGTCATGCTTGTACTTGGTTTACAGGTTCTAATCCTTTCTACACTCATAAATTAAATGCAAATACATTGGTTAATGGCATTGTTTTGATCTTTTAAGCTCTGTACAATGGTTTAATCCAAAAATGGCAAAAAGGTTAAATTGCTACTTTGATAAAACACACTTTATGCAATTTTGTTTATATTGAACACTGAACCTAATCTCTTTGTGCAAACAAGATCCATAAACATCAGAAAAGGTTTACCAAATCTCCTCAGGCCTTGAGCTAGCCTGTACAGGCTTTGGCATTGTCACTTCCCACCTTTTCTTCAAAATAAGCTGTTAGAACAATGTTTGAATCTAGTACCCTATATTTAAGTTTTGATGATAACAAAGTGAAAAGATATAGTAGTTAAATATTTCATGATTGAATTATATGCTGCCTAAAATTACTATTCTCTGATTTGCAGATATGCTGATTAAAATAAGCAAGATCACGTTCTCAGCATCAGAATATGTTTTCATACACCAGCATCAGAAGTTGCTGAATCAGAACGTCAAGATCAGATGATCAACGCTTGCACATGCTGAAGCTTGATGAACAGAACTGCGCGTAAAACACTCTGATACAGAATCAAATAGTTCATCAGCAGCGAAGCAGAATCAGAATGAGCCAAGCCAGATCGTGCATTGAAGAAGCAACGGTACTGTGCATTGAACGCTAATCAATTCCAACGGCCTCATTCCAGACAAGATCTGCTCAAAAAGGAAAGCTTGTTATTAGCATTGAATCAAAAATATTTGCTTCAACGTTCATCTTCTCAAATGCTATATAAACCAAGCTTCGAAGATTATCACGGTTAATGCTTCAAAACTCTCTACACGCACAAAGCTGAACAATAATCTTCATCTACCAGTTTTGCTAAACCAACAAACTCTGATACTCCATTAGTGTTTAGCATTCTAAGTTTCTAAGCTTCATTTGTGTAAACATCACAGTTGTGATATAGTTTTGTAGAAAACATTCACACACATTATTTTACACCTTTGTAAGAAAGTGTTGCCTTGACAAACCGGATTGTGGTTTGAATCAAGAAGGCTTTAGCAGTTGTTAAAGCAGATTTGTATTCAGTTGAATATAGTGAATTAAGACCTCGTTGGAGAGAGGCAAAATCACCTTGACGGGTGGACTGGAGTAGTTTGAGATCAAACGAACCAGGATAAAAATACCTTGTCATTTGCTTTAAGATTCCAGTTTTACAATTCAACCCCCCCTTCTTGTGTTTTTCACCCCTTCAATTGGCATCAGAGCGCCTGGTTCTGAGCTAAAACACTTAACCGTGTCAGTACAAGATCCAGCGTCAGAAAAACACAATGGCAGGAAACAACTCTCATTTCAGCAATGACACCAATGAGGACAGAGACAGATTCAGCGGCAAACCTCCAGTCTTTGATGGAGAAAACTTTGATTACTGGAAAGACAGAATTGAAAGCTTCTTTCTAGCACATGATGCTGATCTGTGGGATATGGTGACAGATGGATACACGCACCCTGTGAATGCAACTGGTCAGAAGATTGAAAGAAAATCAATGACTGATCAACAAAAGCGTGATTTCAAGAATCACCATAAGGCCAGAACCATCCTCCTCAGTGCTATCTCCTATACTGAGTATGAGAAGATCTCCAACAGAGACACAGCTAAGAACATCTTTGATTCTCTCAGAATGACGCACGAGGGCAACGTTCAAGTCAAAGAAACAAAAGCTCTGGCGCTCATTCAGAAGTATGAGGCGTTTAAAATGGAAGAATCTGAATCCATTGAAACTATGTTCTCTAGATTCCAGATTCTGGTAGCCGGTCTCAAAGTTCTGGACAAGGGATACTCTACTGCTGACCATGTCAAGAAGATAATCAGAAGTTTACCCAAGCAGTGGAGGCCTATGGTTACTGCTCTGAAGCTGGCGAAAGATCTCAACAAAATCACTCTGGAGGAACTTATAAGCTCCCTCAGAAGTCATGAGATAGAGCTGGAAGCTGACGAGCCTCAGAAGCAAGGTAAGCCTATAGCTTTAAAATCTAACAGAAAATCTGAATCTAAAGTTTTGCAGGCAGTTGAAGAAACATCTGATGGATCCTCATCAGAAGAAGACGAGCTTTCCCTTCTCTCCAGAAGAGTAAATCAACTGTGGAAGCAAAGACAAAGGAAGTTCAGGAATCCCAGAAGATCTGATCAGAACGAGTCTTCTTCCAGATACAGAAGGACAGATTCTTCCTCTGGATACAGCAGATCTGAAGGCTCCTCCGGTAGCAAGAAGCCAAATACAAAAGACATCATCTACTACGAGTGCAATGAGCAAGGACACTACAAGAGTGACTGTCCAAAGCTTCAGAGGGAAAAGCCCAAAAAGAAGTTTGGAAGAGAGAAGAAGAAAAGTCTCATGGCCACATGGGATGACTCTGACTCGTCTGAAGCTGACTCAGAATCAGATGATGAAAGGGCGAACATAGCGCTCATGGCTAACATTCCAGATGACAGTGAAGCTTCTGACTCAGACTCAGAATCAGACACAGAAGAGGTATTCCCTAACTTCGCTGTTAATTTTACAAAGGCTGAACTTGCTGAAAGCCTCAATGAAATTATGGAACGTTATCAGCAGATTAGAGCTAAATTCAGAGACCTGAAAAGGACTCTTGAATCTGACTCTAATAAGTCTGAGAGTCTCAAATTGGAAAACTCTGAGCTGAGAGATAAAATTTTAAAATTAGAAAACTCTTTACAAAACTCTCAGAAGGAACCAATTGCTGAAACTCCCAGCAACGCTGATGAGATCATCAAGGAGTATGATCATAGTTTCCAGAAGTTCCTTGCTAAAAGCATAGATAGAAGCAGAATGGCTTCAATGATCTATGGAGTTAGCAGAAACGGCAGGAAAGGAATAGGATACCTAGGTAAGGTTCCTACACCTAAAAATGTCATGGATTTAACCATTAAACACACTCCTCTAAATTCACACTTTGTGTATGGTCACACACATGACATCAAATATACTAGTAGTAATCACTTTGTGAAACCAAAATTCAACCAGAGTTTTGGTAAAACTAACAAATCAGGACCCAAGAAGATCTGGGTACCTAAGGATAAAATAATACATGTTGCAGATATCTTTAGCAGCAAGTCAGAAACACCAGTCATGGTACCTGGACTCTGGCTGCTCACGACACATGACGGGAAGAAGGCATATGTTCCAAAGCCTGGAACTTAAGCCTGGAGGCCACGTTGGCTTTGGAGGCAATCAGAGGGGAAAGATAATTGGCTCTGGAACTGTAGGTAACGGAAATCTTCCCTCTATTAATAATGTTCTGCTTGTTGATGGATTGATGCATAACCTGTTATCCATAAGTCAATTAAGTGATAACGGTTATGATATAATCTTTAATCAAAAATCATGTAAAGCTGTTAGTCAGAAAGATGGGACTATCCTATTTAATGGTAAGAGGAAAAACAACATTTACAAAATCAAACTTTCTGAACTAAAGAGTCAGAACGTAAAATATCTTCTGTCTGTTAACAACGAGCAGTGGATCTGGCACAGAAGATTGGGGCATGTTAGTATGAGAAGAATATCTCAGATTAACAAACTCAATCTGGTCAGAGGACTTCCAAATTTGAAGTTCAATTCAGATGCTCTGTGTGAAGCATGTCAGAAAGGCAAATTTGCAAAACCCTCTTTTAAATCCAAAAATGTTGTTTCTACCTCTAAGCCATTAGAACTTCTGCACATTGACTTATTTGGACCAGTTAAGACTGCTTCTGTCAGTGGCAAGAAGTATGGGTTAGTAATCGTAGATGACTATAGCAGATGGACATGGGTAAAGTTCTTAAGACACAAGGACGAGTCACACTCTGTGTTTGTTACCTTCTGTAACCAAGTTCAGAATGAAAAAGATCTTAGAATCGTTAAAGTCAGAAGTGATCATGGTGGAGAATTTGAAAATAAAGATTTTGAGTCATTCTTTAATGACAAAGGCATTCTGCATGATTTCTCTTGTCCTAGAACTCCCCAACAAAATGGAGTTGTAGAACGAAAGAACAGAACATTGCAAGAAATGGCCAGAACCATGATCAACGAGACAAACGTTGCTAAGACTTTCTGGGCAGAGGCAATAAACACAGCGTGCTACATTCAGAATAGAATCTCAATAAGACCTATTCTGGAAAAGACTCCATATGAATTATGGAAGAACAGAAAGCCCAACATTTCGTATTTTCATCCATTTGGATGTACTTGCTATATGTTAAATACTAAGAATTATTTGAACAAGTTTGATTCTAAGGCACAGAAGTGTATTATGTTAGGATACTCTGAACGCTCAAGAGGGTACAGAGTATACAATACAGAAACACAGATTGTGGAAGAATCAATCAGTGTTCGTTTTGATGACAAGCTTGACTCTGAAAAGTCAAAGCAGAATGAAAATCGTGCAGGTATAGAAATTGAATTTGCAGGTTCTGAAGACAAGTCATCAGAAGCTCTCAACACAGACATTCCTTCAACGTCTGAAAGAAGCAATGCTAGAAATCCTACAACTGCTGCTGATCAACCTCAGAAGAGATTACCCAGAAGCAGTTTGGATCACCCAGAAGAGACTATCCTAGGAAGAAAGGATGATCCAATCAGAACAAGAGCAAGCTTCAGAAACTCTGAAGAAACTCTGATGGGACTTGTGTCTCTGATTGAACCCTCTTCTATTGATGAAGCACTTCTGGACAATGACTGGATTCTGGCAATGCAAGAAGAGCTGAATCAATTCACCAGAAACGACGTATGGGATCTCGTTCCAAGACCAAAAGGATTCAACGTCATTGGAACAAGATGGGTGTTCAGAAACAAGCTTAATGAACAAGGTGAAGTCGTCAGAAACAAGGCACGACTGGTTGCACAAGTTTATAGTCAGCAAGAGGGGATAGACTATACAGAAACCTTTGCCCCAGTCGCCAGGTTAGAATCTATCAGACTTTTAATCTCATTTGCTGTTAATAGAGGCATCACTCTGTATCAGATGGATGTCAAAAGTGCATTCTTAAATGGTTATATAGAAGAAGAAGTTTATGTTCACCAACCCCCAGGTTTTGAAAATACAAAACATCCAGAACATGTTTTCAAACTGAAAAAGTCACTGTATGGTCTGAAACAAGCTCCCAGAGCTTGGTATGAAAGGCTAAGTAACTTTCTGCTTGAAAATGAATTCACCAGAGGGAAAGTGGACACTACTCTATTCTGTAAAACAGTTAAGAGTGACATTTTAGTCTGTCAAATTTATGTTGATGATATAATCTTTGGTTCTACTAATCCTTCTCTTGGAAGAAAATTTGCTAAGTGTATGCAGGCAGAATTTGAGATGAGCCTCATGGGGGAACTGAAATTCTTTCTAGGAATTCAGATTAATCAAACTCCAGAGGGAACTTACATTCATCAGAGCAAATACATCAGAGATCTTCTGAAGAAATTTGACCTCTCAGAATGTAAGCCATCAAAGATTCCAATGCATCCCACGTGCATTCTGGAAAGAGAAGAGGTAAGCAAAAGCGTAGAACAGAAAGTCTACAGAGGTATGATTGGTTCTCTCCTTTATCTGACTGCTTCAAGACCTGATATTTTATTCAGCGTATGTATTTGTGCTAGATTCCAATCAGATCCTAGAGAATCTCACTTAACAGCTGTTAAGCGAATTTTCAAGTATCTGAAAGGTACTACTAATCTGGGTTTGTTTTATAGAAAATCTAGTGATTACAGCTTAGTAGGCTACTGTGATGCTGATTTTGCTGGAGACAGAGTGGAACGTAAAAGTACTTCTGGAAGCTGTCAGTTTCTGGGAGAAAATCTGATCTCGTGGTCCAGCAAGAGGCAATCAACAATTGCTCTGTCAACAGCAGAAGCTGAGTACATAGCAGTAGCTGGATGTAGCACACAGATGCTCTGGATGAAAAGTCAGCTTGAAGACTTCCAGATTTTTGAGAGTAACATTCCTATTCTTTGTGATAATACTTCTGCTATTTGCTTAAGTAAGAATCCTATTTTACATTCTAGAGCTAAGCATATAGAAATAAAACATCATTTCATTAGGGACTATATTCAGAAAGGAATTTTAAACTTGAAATTTATAGATACAGACCATCAATGGGCTGATATCTTTACTAAACCCCTTTCAGAAGATAGGTTTAATTTCATCCTGAAACATCTCAGCATGAAAGTATGCCCAGAATGAAAATGTTTTAATTCCATGTATTTATCTTCAGAATGTAATTATATTACTGTGAACTTCTGATCAATCTTCTTTCAGAAAGTTAGAACATGCAGATTGTATCAGAGGCAAGTCTAAAGATCTGAGAGTCTAATCTCAAAGACAGACGTGCTGATCACTACATCAAACAAGTGTCATCCAATCATCAGCAAATCCCTGAAGCAGAACGCGTGCACGCTTCTGAGAAAGGAAAGCGCTGATTGGGTGCATTGAGACACATGTCTGGTAACCGTTTTTAAGTATCTTTCTCAAATTCCCCAAAATCAGCAAGCATTTAATGCAAAAGTAATCACGCTTGTTAATGGCAATCATTATTTTTTTTCTCTCTCTTAAAAACGTTTAATTTTTCAAAATAATTTTTGAAATCTTTATTTAAGCACATTATTCTTCAATCTTATTCTGAACTATTTTAATATAACTTGTTTTTCTGATATAAATTGTTTTAGCACATCACTAACACTTTTTGATTGCTGACAAAAAGGGGGAGAACAAGAATGATATTTAAAATCAATAACGGCTAACTAGACAGAAATTCTCAAACATTCTAACTCTATTACTTGAAATGTTTTTCTGTTTTGTTGTTAAGTCTACAGGCACAAGGAAGCTCCGAACACTATGAAGACTAAGAACTAGAAGCTCTGATCAAAATGTAAAAGCTCATGTTGCTCTGATCAAATATGAAGTTCTGATATATGAAGCTCTGATCGTCCTAACACTCTGATCCGAAGCAAAGCTCTGACAGGAAAAGCTCTGAAGCTCTGCTTTCTGATAAGTCAAAGACCTATAATCTGATGCTCAAAGATAGAAAAAGATCTGATTCTGAAGAACTCGCATATCAAAGGGAAGTAACAAACTCAGGGGGAGTATCTCTTAAACTCTGACTTCTCCGTACTTCTTATTCTGATACATAGCTCTGATAACTTTTCACGTTATTTTTCCATTTAAAATATCTAGTTTTTGTCATCATCAAAAAGGGGGAGATTGTTAGAACAATGTTTGAATCTAGTACCCTATATTTAAGTTTTGATGATAACAAAGTGAAAAGATATAGTAGTTAAATATTTCATGATTGAATTATATGCTGCCTAAAATTACTATGCTCTGATTTGCAGATATGCTGATTAAAATAAGCAAGATCACGTTCTCAGCATCAGAATATGTTTTCATACACCAGCATCAGAAGTTGCTGAATCAGAACGTCAAGATCAAATGATCAACGCTTGCACATGCTGAAGCTTGATGAACAGAACTGCGCGTAAAACACTCTGATACAGAATCAAATAGTTCATCAGCAGCGAAGCAGAATCAGAATGAGCCAAGCCAGATCGTGCATTGAAGAAGCAACGGTACTGTGCATTGAACGCTAATCAATTCCAACGGCCTCATTCCAGACAAGATCTGCTCAAAAAGGAAAGCTTGTTATTAGCATTGAATCAAGAATATTTGCTTCAACGTTCATCTTCTCAAATGCTATATAAACCAAGCTTCGAAGATTATCACGGTTAATGCTTCAAAACTCTCTACACGCACAAAGCTGAACAATAATCTTCATCTACCAGTTTTGCTAAACCAACAAACTCTGATACTCCATTAGTGTTTAGCATTCTAAGTTTCTAAGCTTCATTTGTGTAAACATCACAGTTGTGATATAGTTTTGTAGAAAACATTCACACACATTATTTTACACCTTTGTAAGAAAGTGTTGCCTTGACAAACCGGATTGTGGTTTGAATCAAGAAGGCTTTAGCAGTTGTTAAAGCAGATTTGTATTCAGTTGAATATAGTGAATTAAGACCTCGTTGGAGAGAGGCGAAATCACCTTGACGGGTGGACTGGAGTAGTTTGAGATCAAACGAACCAGGATAAAAATACCTTGTCATTTGCTTTAAGATTCCAGTTTTACAATTCAACCCCCCCTTCTTGTGTTTTTCACCCCTTCATAAGCAATTGTGCAAAAGTCAATACAACTCTTGTATCTGATAAAACCAAGCCTAGACATCATTTGAAAAATGTTCAGCATATTGAAACAAGCCTAAGACACGATTGCCAAACCTCTCAAACACCCAAATACACCAAAAACTCCATTTCTGCCCAAAACAAGGCAAGCTCTGCAAAACTCAAGCCAAAACCAAATTGCCTCGTGCGCTTTGTCTTGAACCACTTCAGACACATTCCATACATCCCATCTGAACTATCTTAGCCCTTCTCAATCAACTGTAACCCCTGTTTCGTGCTTCACCATTTTCAATTTCTGAGTTTGCAGGTTGACTTCTACAAGGAGATTCAAGCCATTTCAAAGCAAGTTGAGCATTGGGAAAGGTCAAGGGAACTTCAAGAAAGCTCAAAAGTGCTTCAGGCCTCACTCAAAGTTGCTACATTTCCATATTCAACTTCAGTTGAACAAGGTAATTTCCAACTTTCTATCTCCTTATTTAGACATCATTAGGCTTAGGTTTGTGAAGCAAAAATGTAGTCCTTAAGTTGCTTGAACTGTACATATGCATAGTTCTTGTTTATATTAAATGAGCTAGGAGAATTTGGATGATGAAAATGCTGAAAATTTTAGGTCAGAAATTAGGGGTGATAAAATTCTCTCTGGTCTTTGAGATTTAGATCAAGTTTTTTATATCATCAGAATCGTGGTTTAAAGCTCTATAAGTTTCATGTTGTGAGTTTTTGATTTCATGCAAAGAATAGAGAGAACAGATTTGAAGTACAGGGACGCGCGCGTTTTGGCCAGAGGACAGGGATGAAGTGTGTTCTGGGCCAGGGCCTTGGGCTTGTTTCTTTTGACACCCCCCTTTTACTTTCTGCACCCCCATTTGCATTTCTTTATATTTTTTTCATATTTTCTTGCATATTTCACATTTCTGACTTTTATTTATTTTTCCTAAACAAATAAAAATATCAAAAATATTTTCTTTATTTTTTTGCATTTTCTCATATTTCTTTATTTATTTTTTAGCATAAAAATAGGTATTTAGGTTAATATACTTTTATTTTCTTAAATAAATTTGTAAATAATATGAAAATATTATATATTTTTATTTTTATTATTTATACACTTAAATTAATATTTTCATACAATATTTAATTTTTTAACATTTTTGTATATATTTTATTTATTTTCTTGTACATAAAAATGAATAAATAAATAATATAGAATATATCTTTTTTTAAACAAAAATTAGGGTTTCTTCACCCTTTCAAAAATAATCATTTTTATTTTCTTATATTTTTGGCCATAAATAAACTTATTTTTGCTACATACATAAAATGAATACAAAAACATTTATGCATATTTACATTTTATTGCATATTTAAATACTTGTTTAATTATTTGTAAATTAAATTCAATTGGGTTGTAATAGTAAATTAGGGTTTTATTTTGTGGACATACCCCATATTCAAACTTGTACCCCCCTTCCCATAATATTGTTGTAATAGTTAGATTTACTTTACGCAATTTACCGTATTATATGCATGATAGTAAATTAGGGTTTTGTATGCAAAAGACCAAAAATCAAAACAAATAGCATGACTAAATACAAGACAAAAATTCATGAAAAATGACAACACAATGCACACAAGCACCCCTAGGGTTTCATCCACTTTGTTTCCTTAAAATGACCATGGTATGCATGCTAGGTATCTTGGCAAAATCAATGAAAAAACAAAATATCATAGTCCCTCGATGACGCTATCTTGGTTTCCTATACAAAGATGATCTTAGTCCCTCAAAAACTTGCTAAGATACTTGGCAATATTGTTATCATGGTCATACGATGACCCACGCCTGTCCCGTTTAACATCCAAAGATAGGGTTGTTTACCAAATACAATGGTAAAACAACAATGTCAAAGGGTTAAAAATGTATAAGAAATACTTTTGATTAGGGTAGAAAACTCCTAGTTACTTGATCATTTTGCAAACCATCCTTGCTAATTTCAAAAACACACACACAATTTCAAAACAATTTCCCAACAAACTTTCAAACATTGAAACATTTTTTCAAAAGACAAATATCTTTGTATACATTCTTCAAACAAGAATCATTACAAAGATTTCCAAAACGATGGCCTATTTTAAAAATACTTTCAAAACCACACAAAGCACCATTTCAAAAAATTAAAAAAGCAAAGCAAGTGATCTAAACAAGTAGCTAAGAGCCCATGGAAAACCATGGATGAAAAGGGTTCTAGCACCTTCCCTTTTCATAATCTACCCCCTGAAACCAAGAAAACCTATCAAAGGTCTTTCTTGTGCTTTTTGACCTTTCCTTTGGGATAAAATAAAAAGTCGGTGGCGACTCTTGCTAAACCGAAACATTTGCGAACACAAACGCAAAACCTCAAGTCAGTTCTCCCACCGTATCACAGTTAGCGTAATGAAGAATGAATGTTTATGATGCATGATGTCATGTTTAAGCAAATTAATCATACACAAGCAAAGCACACAAGACCTTAGGTTTAGGCTTGCATGGGGTTTATAGGTAAATACCCTCTTGAAGTTTAGTTAGTTTCAAACTTGTCCTAGAAATAGTAATCGGGTCCTAAGGAGTCTCAATATCACTGATCTTTCTCTATCGAGTTATTTCAGCTTAACAATCTTTTCTTGCGGCCGAAACATCTCAAAAGTCCGATCTCAATGAGTGTAGCATCGAGTATCAACCAATCCCTAGCTTTACACTGAGGCTGGCTATCTCACTACTTTCTAATGGCCAAGTTTGTTCAACTAAGGTTCTAAAGTTCGTTAGTGCTTCACGACACCACGCGGCGGCCCCGTATTCTCCTCGATTCAACACAAGGGATACCGGTGCCAACCAAAGAGTCACACCAACACAGCTATCACTTCAACCATATTGGTCTACGTCGTACAGTCTCCATGATCTATTGTTGTTTACCTAAAAAGATGCCCCCAGATCCGGGTGTAGGATCCATAGTAACAACCTAAACAACCCTCAAAAGTAAAGCAAACAAGCACAAAAAGTAATTTAACAATGAACTAACTCTAAGGTAAACCCCACTTTTTTTATTCACCATCCCCAGCAGAGTCGCCAATTCTGTGATATGGTGGCAGAACCGACTGTTATATATTGGTTTGTATTTTGTATTCAGAAATGTGCGGTAAGCAAGAGTCTCCACCGACTTTTCTTTTATCCAACAAAGGAAAGGGTGAAAAGAACAGAAAAAGACCTTTTCGAGAGTTTTCTAAGTAAGGGGGTAGATTATGGAAAGGGAAGGTGTTAGCACCCTTTCCATCTGTGGTTTTCCATGGGCTCTTAGAGGTTTGCTCATTTTTGAAATACTTTTATGCTTTGTGCGTTTGAAAATGTTTTGAGAATGCCTTAGTGCGGCGATTTACTTTGCGTTTAACTCTTATATCATTCCTCAAGAGTATTAACAAAGCAAATTCTTTTTAAACTTTTTTTTTTGAAAAGTAGTATTTGTGTAAGTGCAAGAAAGTGTTTTTGAGCAAACTTCTAACAGATATCTACTTTTATACTCGAAAAGGGTCGTTCTTTTCCTCCTATCCTTTATACAACGCTATCCTACTATTAATGAGTAGGTAGCCCTGTCGTTGGATGTTGAGGACATTCAAAGGGACGTTTAACAGTCATAAAGGCAACATATCGAGTCGCTTTAGCAACTTTTGTTTAAGGGACGAGATCATTTACCAAAAGGCAGCACTGTAAGGGTCATCGAGGAACTATGATCTTTTGATTTTACGGGTATTTTATAAATCGTCCCCATTCTCGAGGGACATGACTGCTTTATTTTCCGAAAGGCAACCGAAGCGGAGATACCTTATAGGTGCATATGTACATATGTGTTCAATTCAGTTATTTTTTATCTTTTTATTAGGTTTGCTAATGTTTTAATTTATAGTCTTTCCATGCAATCCTAATTACTAACAGTAATATTATACAGGAAATGTAAAGTACGGAAAATAAAAAGCAGAAACATAAACCCTAAATTATTACAACGATATGGGACAGTTACATAAAAAAATGCAAGAAACTAAGAGTGCATAATTTTAAATCTAAATCTATTACAACTGTGAGCATTTACAATAAAATAAAATGCGCGCGCGAAATAAAGATGCGTCTAGGAAACCTAAAATATAAAATCCTTTTGTCGTTTTATTTTATTTTGGGAAAATGATCTAAATCTTCTTAATTTTAGTTTTGAGAAAATGTTAAGATGATTAAATGATTAATTAACCAAATTAACTTAATAGAAAAACCTAGCCTAATGTTTTTGTGGCTTTTATTTTATTTATTTTATGTTGATTAAAAAAAGGAAATAAAATAGCCAAAACAAAGATGAAATCGAAGGAACAGGCGGTAAATCAAGAAAAGTGTGATTCTGGAGGCCTGGATCGAAAGAGGCTTGGGTTGTCTTTCGATCCAGTGAAGATGCTTGATCGAAGGTGCATGAAGGGATGCACTTTGGGGGTGTTCGATCTGGATATGTCAACCTTCGATCCAGTTCGAAGCTGAGCTGCTTCGAAGCTCTGAACAAGTTCTGAGAAGATGTTTCCTGCAAAATGAAACAAATGTTAGAGATCCAGGGGGACTTTACCCCCTGATTCGAATCTCCTCCCAATTCGAATCCTTCCTCAATTTGAATCTGTTGAGTCTGGGTCTGGGTCTGGGTTTGTTTTATCCTGATATTCGAAGGAAAAACTTAGATCGTGCCTCAACAATGGAACGATCTGATCTATGCACTTTAGCTTACATACAACATAATCAGCAATAACAAGAATATATGTGCAATGTGTATTTAAATGTCATGAAGGTGCAATTTTGGTTTTGCAAACCCTTACCAATCGAAGATGTATGATCTGTGGCTCTAGGTGTGGAGATGTTTTCTTAGGAGTTGGGGTGGACTCCTGGATGAGGGAACCTGTAAAAGGTGTTTCTATTAGGAGGCTTTTGGGATTTTTGAGCAACGTGTGTGTGTAGTCTCTTCGTGTGCAGTATGTATGTGTGAGCCTTCCTCTTGCAGATGTGCCTTGCTCAGACGCCAATCGAAGTACCTTGTTGACCGATCGAAAACTTTGTTCTGCTCTCTTTGATTTCCTTCAGTTTGGACCAATCGAAGTGACATTAAAATGCCAATCGAAGACGCCTTTGTTCAGATGACAATCGAAAGACATTGTTAAGATGCCAATCAAAAGACACTGTGTTCAGATTCCAAATGAAAGACATTTTGTTGACATGCCTTCGAAGTACACCCCATCGAAGGACGCTTTGACCAACTTCAAAATTTGTTATTTTTCTTCAAGCAAGTGTTTGTAACCACCCATGTAAGAGAAGATATTGTAAAAATGAGAGGGCAAATTTGGGTACAACAGCAACATTGAAGGGTCATCGAGGGACTACGATCTTGTATTCGAGGGTCATTGCTAAAGTATCCCACGTTCGAGGGACATGACTATTTACTTCTCAAGGCAACAAGTGAGGTTAACCCTAGAGGTGCAAGTGTGCAAAGTGTTTGTTTTTTTATGCATTTTGTCTTTGAATTAGGGTTTTCTATTTGTTGATTTAGTCTTGACATAAAAACCCTAATTACTATCATTTTATATTAAAAGCGATAAATTGCAGAAATATAAAATTCTACGCTATTACATCATTTGAGGATGGGGGTACAAATTTACAAATGGGGGGATGACAAGTAATTTAAAACCTAATTACTATTAAAATCATATTGAATGAATAATGTACAAAAATGTAAAATAATATACATGGAAAGAAGAAATTGTTTTTGTTTAAGTTTTCATTATGAAAAGGTTTTTTTAACCTAAATAAACTAAAAGGATAATTAATTAATTCAAGAAAACTAAACCTAATTTAATTAAGAAAAGAAATTAGATTTGATGAAGAAAACAAGTTTTTTAGGGTTTTATGAAAATGTTTTAATTTAATTAAACTAGTATGAGAAATTAATTAATAAAAAGTCCTAAATTCTAAATTAATTTTAAAGTACAAAAGGTAAGTAAATCTAAGTCTAATATTAACTTATTTAAGAAAAAGAATTTGTTAAAGAAGTATTTTTGGTCTTTTTTAAGGGGAAATAAAATAAAAGTAAGCTTTAATATCTAAATATAAATATATTTTTGGCATTTTTTAATAATGAAATAAAATAATAATAATAATAAAAATAATAGAGAAAATAAAAATAAAAATAAAGTAAAAATATAAAATTAAATTCAAGATGGTGTAATAATGAATTGGGGTGTAAGTGTGTAAAAAACAGTTTTTGTTGTTATGCCCAATGTTAATTTTTGTAGTCAGAAAATAAAACAAAAAATAAATAAATAAAAAGGTTAGTTGGGCCTGCGTGGTTTAGTAAACAGGGGGTATAAAGAAGAAAGAAAAATCAGGCCCAAAGCTGAGGGAGCCCAACACGCGTTTGAAAGGAAAAAACAAGGAAAATATGAAAAATGGGACGCATTGGGGCTCGAACCCAGGTCCTCACACAATAATTCCTTTAGTGCGCTTCTCCTGTCACTGGGGTGGTTGTTTCATCCGTGTATAATACAGGTTGCACTAAATTTAAAATAAACTTAGTTCTGAAAATAACTTCATCTTCAACCTAGAGCCAAAATCTCTGCAACTCATTCATTTCTCATCCATTCACAAAAGTGTAAACATCAAACTTGTTAGAAATTTCACCACGATTCCAGAAATGTAAATAACTTAAGCTAACAATCAAAGATGAACACGAATTTCTAATGGTACCAAATTCTGGCCTAACTTTTTCAAAGATTTCAAACTTAAAATTCTCACTACTCAGGCAATATAAATGAACTCTAAGGACTTGGTCATCTTCAGGGCTATGATGTCTACATTTTATCTTTGAAAATGGAAGTCTAACAATGCCTATATGAAGAGATTGAAAGTCAGAAATTTTACCTCAAAACTGGAAACCGTGTTCTGCAAATGAGCTTGTTTCAAGTTACTGTAATGATCAGGTTAGCTTCCTTGAGTCCCTAGGAAGCTATTCCAATGGTTACCTTGAGTTGAGAGTGCTTAAACTGGCCTGGAGAAGTCAAGATGCAGACCTCTGTTTTTGAAAATGGAGGATGGTATAAATGGTAGTACAGTTTGAAAATAGGTGTTGGGATGGTTTATATTTGAGGTAAAGAAGCTTTAGAAATGATTTGGCCAAGAAACGTACGAGGGAATTGTGATTTGGGTGTTCAAAGTCAGAAATGACACAAGAATTGAGGTTTCCTGCAATTTGCTTGAGGGAGTTTGAGGGTGTTTGAGGGCTTGTAATCTCGTCACTTAGCTCATAAATAGTGTCTCTATTTATAAGCAAAAGGTTTGGAGTTCTCAAGTTTATCTGGATTCAAAATCCATATTTAAGCTAAACATGTGATTTTCTTGACAAAACAAGTTTTCGTGCCTTGTACCTTTGTTCATAGAGTTGTTGTGGTACGGTGGCAGAACTGACTGTTTGACGCTGGTTTGCGTTTTGCGTTTTTTGTTTGCAAAATGTCGCGGTAAGCAAGAGTCGCCACCGACTTTTATTTCATCCAATAGGAAAGGAAAAAAGTACAGAAAAAATCCTTTTTCGAGATATTCTAAGTACGAGGGGTAGATTATAGAAAGGAAAGGTGTTAGCACCCTTTCTATCCATGGTTTTCCATGGGCTCTTAAGTACTTGCTCATATTTTTTAAATTGCTTGTGTGTGTGCTTTGTTTTGAAAAGTTTGACTTCATGATAACCCTTGTATCAGTCCTCAAAGGTGTGACGAAGTTGTTTTGAAAATTGTTTTAAATGTGTAAGTGTGAAAAAAATTTATTTGAGAAAGTACCTATTATCATCTACCTACTCAAAAAAAGATCGTTTCTATTCTTGTTTCCTTTAGACAGTGCTATTCTACTATTGAGAAATAGGTAGCACCGTCGTTAGAGTTTTAAGGGTCAATTTGAAAGGGATGTACGATCACTAAAGCAATGTTAGGACACCTTAGTAATAACCCTAGAGTCTTAAGATCATATTCGAGGCAACATTTCCGAGGCAACATTTGAACGGGACACTTGATCTTTTTAGACAAGAGGGCAACCACTAAGACACCCAATACTTAATGATCGTTTACCGAAGGCAACTGAAGTGTGAGTATACCCTAAGAGTGATATGTGCGAGTGATCTATTTTCAGTTATTTAATCTTTTCACATTAGGGTTTTCTAACTGTATTAATTTGTCATGCATTCTTGTCATACAATTCTATTAGCATACATCTAAACAGTTAAATATTTGCGGGAATTAAAAATGAGAGAAAGTAAATCTACGTTATTACAAGGCTTCGGGTGGGGGATTAATAACATAGACAAAAACCCGGGGAAAAAGCGATAAGTAAAAAAAACCTAAATTAAACTATTACAAACCATGAACAGTTACAACAATATTGGCAAAAATAATTAACACGCGCGCGCGATGGATCAAATACGAGACAACTAGGGTTTTGACCCTTGACTAAACCTATTGACGATTGATTAAAAATGTTTTTGTTTTGTAAGAAAATAAAGAAACAATTAAACTAAAAAGAAAATCCTAGCTCTAATTAATTTTAAATTAAGAAAGATAAATTGATTTTAATCTAAAAAACCTATTTTTTCATTTTTATTTATTTGAGAAAAAAGAGAAAATAAAATTAAATCAAGAGATAACCTAATTTTCTAATTTAATTTTTATTGTGAAAATAAATTAAAATTTCCCTAAATTAGACTAAATTAAATTAATTTGGATAATAATAAAAAAAAACTAATCCTAATTTTTTATGATGTCTTGATTTTATGATTTTATAAAAATATTAATTTGTGAATTAATAGTAAATGAAATAAATATTAAAAGAATTAAATAAAATAAAATAAATAATTAAAGAATGATGGGCCTGTGCTTAGCAATTAGGGGGTATATTGCCGAAATTCTGAGCCCAAATGATCCAAGCCCATTTGACTTTGCTGGATCTGGTGTCCATGTTGACCTGGGGCGTATGGTGGACCTTCAAGGGAGAAGCCTTGGATATGGGCTAGAGACGTGATTGATGGCCAGATGTTAAGGGCTTATGGTGAACCTTCTTATAAGCAGTGCACCTGATCACATGGAACAAAATAATGCAAAGAAAGGTTGGGACCTGGGGATCGAACCCAGGTCCTTATGCGTATTTGCAATGCATAATTTCCAACTGAGCTGCTTGACTTGTTTGTACATATAATGAAAACAAAATAGAATATATGAAAAACAATGGTTAATGGAAAAACGCGCTAAAATTCAAACCACCCAACCAGGGAGTGCCACGCATCGTCTTCTTCACCAAACTGTCGTTTTAGGTAAACAAGCTTTTACCTACAGACATTTCGTTGTAGGTACAGACCTGTGCATCTCAAAAATTATCCACAAGCAAGATAAATGACCATGGCTGGTACCAATCAACTCGTCTCATCCTCACGAGTATCATGGTACCAGAATCAACGTCCAATTTAACCTATACTACAAAGCCATAAATAAGAACACAAAACCCTAGCCATGGCAGTTTCGCATATAGTCATCAAAAATGCAATTGAATAGAATGATTAGCTTGAAAACATGATGATAAACATGAGTATGGCAGTCAAAAGCACTAAAGATACGTGGATTAATGAAATCAAAATCAAATTTTTGGACAAGCCGTGGGAGGCGTAGAACACGATTCTTGAGGTTTTAGGTCGTGTGAATGCTTGCTACAGGTTCAGTGCGTGCCTGGGAATGTGAATTGATCCTTGGAAAAGTTTGAAACGGCCTATAGAGGGAGATCCAATCTGCACTTTTCTTTGAAAATTTGGAACTTTGTTTGACACTTTGAGGCAAGCTGCACGTCTGAAAACTTATGTTCTAGGTCTTTAGGATCCTGGCATAAGTAGTGAATATATCTAGGGTAATAGAATTGTAAATAATCCAAAGAATAGTGGTATGGTTTTAAGATAAAATCAAATCTTGAAGAATTGCCCAAATATGGATATTTTGTGTCTATTCTTGGCTTGCACGATTTGCTTCTCATTTGAAAGCACATAAGATCTTCCTTCAATGAATAAAAATCAAAATAAAATAAATAAACAAATAAATTAAAGAATGTAGGGTCCTATAGGTCGTGGACTATGCTAGGAATTAGATTCAATCTTGAAAAGATGGGCCCATGTGGAAAAAATGCAATTTTGAGCATTGTTGACTTTGTGCAAATTTCCAAAAATGGCCAACTTTGACAAGGCATATCTCCTCCAATTTTGACCATAGGAGGGTGTTCTTGGACTTTTTAGAAATATTAGGATGTACCCTAAGCAACCCTTTTGGTCTCATCTCATTTGAGTCTTCCATGTTCATGTATGAAGCTTTGACCCAAAAGGTGTTTTTGTTGACTTTTCAAAATGTCCTATAATGTCAAAATTCATATCTTTTTGTGAGTGCATATTCTGAACTTGGGAGATCAAGGTTAATTGTAGGGAATTGCATCCTATTCAAAATGATATTTGGTTGGGTAATTTATGATAAGGTATGAGAAAGTTATGCTTGGTCAAAGTTGAGTTGACTTTTCCTACAAAACCCTAATTTAGCAACTTTTGGGTTTTGATGAATTGTGAGCAATCCTTGATGAATAATGATCAAACCTTGATCAAATGATGAATAATACTTAAAAATGAGGATGTTGACCAAAAATCTTGAAGTTTGACTGTATGTGGGCCACAATTGACTTTTGACCTAGCATAGTCGATTTTTAGGCCTTTGAGCAATTGACTTTGCAAACTTCTTCTGTAAAGCTTGAAACTTGACATGGATGATCTTGAGAACATATTAGGACAATGATGAGAATTTGAGTCCTTTGTGGTTCATATATCCTGATGAAAAATGAAACCCTAATTTGAGGTAGACTGCCTTAGGAGAGAGTTTGTCTGGTCAACTCTTGAATTTCCTTGAGCAATTTGGGGACCTCACTTGACATGTGTTGAGAAATATGGGAGGGAAAAGTTTGGGGTAAAACAGCTGCCCCTGTTCAATCTTCTTAAACCTGCAGATGTAGATTGGCTCGTCTGCCCTTCGCGATCTGAAGGTGGAAGATGATTGAACACTAGAGTGCCTCGAAATTTGCACTCGCATGAAGTGATACTTAATTTTTGATATCGGGAATGGGCTTATAGATGCCATATGGTAGCTGCTAGAGAATTGTCGGAGATGGGCTTAAAGATGCCATCCAATGAGATGTCGATCGCATAAGAGATTCCTTTGCGAGAACCCGTATACCTGTTGTTGAGGAGGACTTCGCTGGGGAATGCTGGTCTCTGTCTTGGGAGAAATAGAGTTTTAGGAGCTTCAATTTTCCGTTATTCTACTGAGGAATAACTCCGATTTGGGAAGTGGAAGCGAACTGCGTGTTTGGTCGGGGTATATGCTGCACCGCGACCTTCTGGGGAAATGTGAAATCAATTGTGTTTGATCGGGTCCCAGTCTTACAGTGTTGTGGACTGCTGTATGGGGATAAGAGAGGAAGAACTCAGATAGTAAGGTTATGAGAAGGAACCTGGATAGTAGGGTTACTTCGATATGAAAGCCTAGATAGTAGGGCTATGAGAAGGAACCAGGATAGTATGGTTACTTCGAAATGAAAGCCCGGGTAGTAGGGCCGTGAGAAGGAACCTAGATAGTAGGGTTACTTCGATATGAAAGCCGGGGTAGTAGGGTTGTGAGAAGGAACCTAGATAGTAGGGTTACTTCGATATGAAAGCCGGGGTAGTAGGGCTGTGAGAAGGAACCTGGATAGTGGGGTTACTTCGATATGAAAGTCGGGGTAGTAGGGTTGTGAGAAGGAACCTGGATTGTAGGGTTACTTCGATATGAAAGCTGGGGTAGTGGGGTTGTGAGAAGGAACCTGGATAGTAGGGTTACTTCGATATGAAATTCGGGGTAGTAGGGTTGTGAGAATGAACCTGGATAGTAGGGTTACTTCGTTATTAATGTCGAGGTAGTAGGGCTACGATAAGGAACCTGGATAATAGGGTTATTTCGAAATGAAAGTCGGGATAGCAGGGCTGTGAGAAGGAACCTGGATAGTATGGTTACTTTGAAATGAAAGTCGAGATAGCAGGGCTGTAAGAAGGAACCTGGATAGTAGGGTTACTTTGATATGAGTTTGGGTAAAACTGTAGAGGGAACCTGGGTAAGGTTGCTTTTGTCGTGCCGATGATTACTCTGTTTAGCTTCGAGTGTTGATCATGGACCTGCTGGAAATTGTTGATAATGATTGTCTTTCCTGAAATAAATACAGGGTTAGTTATGTGCGATGCCTGAGATGCATTGTGATGAGGTTCTCAAAATAACTGAGATTATGTTATATGTAATGTATGCACATGTCATGATGTATGAACATGAAATGCTGACGTAACAATCTGAGTCTGGGAAAGTAAATCCCTGACTGATGTTTGGAGAGTATTAGAAATGGTATTCTTGATTGTTGTAACAAACCATAGTTCCTCTGCTTCTGTTGGGGATGGTGAACAAAGATGACTACGCCAGAGATTTGCCCCTTGGCTGGTAAATATTCTGCCGGAAGAGACCCTATATGAAGATAACTATGCGGGGAATAACTCTGTTGGAGAGGAGACACTCTGTTGATAGATTCGTTGTCCTGGAGAGATAACTCAGCTGGGGATGAATTTCCGCTGCTGGTGATAACGAATTCTGTCGGAGATTGGATTTTTGCTTGTGAGAGAGATTAACTCTACTTGGGGAAAAATTTTCTGACTCACTCGCGATTGTGAACCTCAGCTGGGAAGAGTTATGTCCTGTTTGGGGAAGCTAACATCACTTTCTTTGGAGACCTTTTACTCTGTGGGGAGTGTATGTACCACTACTCATGTTCTCAAGCTGGCTCTACCCCGGTACTTGATGGTCAGAGTAGCTGTAGAGTTTGGGCACTTCTTGTTTTCCCTGCTCCTGGAATTATGAGTAATCGTCTTTTGTTTTTCATGTAAATATTTATGAGCAGCAATTATTTTCAAATGCATATATCAAAAATGAACCATTGGACGTTCTAGCAAAACAAAACAGGAAAAAGAAAATAAATCAAAGCTTTGTGAAAATGACTTGTATTGATTTTGAAGTTGGCCTGTAATAGACGTTTTTTGTACAAGGATGCTGACGCTCTAGTAAGAGAACGCCGCCGAAAGACAGAAATTATATAATTTATGTAAAAGAAAGAAAAACAGCTATGTGAAACAACCCCACTGGGTTCCAACTCTACTATTGCCTTTATATCTTCAAGCGTCTCATCACTTTGCTACTTGGCCGAAGGTGGATCAGATTGATTGACGCCGTCTGAGCTTGATAGTCGATACTGAAGTCTGGTTGCAAGATGATCCAATGAGACATAGTGTTACGCTTTAATCCCTAACTTTTGCCTGGACCACCCTTTCGGGTTTTCAGTCCACCGTGATACCCTTTTTTGCCCAAGCCGCCTTTTCAGGTTTTCGACTTGTCGGATGTACAGTTTTTTTATTTTCATCCCTTACTTTTGCCCGAACCCTTTTGGTTCGCCGGGAAGCCCTTATTTTTGCCTAGGCCAGTCAACCTAGCGGGTCTTTGATTAGGCGTAGTATTTTTTCACTATGTCTGCATTGACGGGGTAAGGAAGGTCGTCACCATCCATGGTGGTTAGAATCATAGCTCCTTCTGAGAAAGTGTTCTTAACCACAAATGGCCTTTCGTACGTAGGGGTCTATTTTCCCCTGGGATCACCTTCAGGTAGGATGATGTGTTTGATCACCAGATCCCCGACTTGATACTCTTGACGTCTGACTTTCTTGTTAAATGCCTTGATCATCCTCTTTTGATACGTCTAACCATGACAGATAGCAGTAAGTCTCTTTTCATCGATTAGATTCAGCTGATCAAGTCGGGTTTGGATCCAGTCATCTTTGTTCAAACCCGCATCCTTCATAATCCTGAGAGAGGATATCTGGACTTTAATGGGTAGGACTACCTCCATGCTATACACCAAAGAGTAGGGTGTTTCCCCTGTTGACGTCCGTGCTGAGGTACGGTACCCATGAAGAGAGAAAGGTAACATCTTGTGCCAGTCTTTGTATGTCACCGTCATCTTCTGCACAATCTTCTTGATGTTCTTGTTAGCCACTTCAACAACCCCATTCATCTTCAGCCGGTAAGGAGAAGAGTTATGATGCTGAATCTTGAACTGTCTACAGATCTCGGTGATCATTGTGTTATTGAGATTTTTACCATTGTCAGTAATAATTCTCTCTAGTACACCATATCGACAGATCATATTGTGTCGAATAAACCGCGCCACAACGTTCTTGGTTACTGTAGCAAAGGAAGTTGCCTCAACCCACTTCGTGAAATAATCAATAGCCACCAGAATGAAACGATGCCCATTAGACGCAGTAGGTCTGATCTCGCCAATCATGTCAATTCCCCACATTGCAAAGGGCCAAGGAGCTGTCAAAACATTCAGGGGAACTGGAGGCACATGCACCTTATCAGCATAGACTTGACACTTATGACAGGTTCGAGAGTGCTGATAATAATCGGCCTCCATAGTGGACCAGTAGTATCCTGCTCGTAGGATTTTCTTCGCCATGGTATGTCAACTGGAATGAGTTCCGAAGGTGCCTTCATGTAACTCTGCCATGATCATTTCTGCCTCGCTCTTGTCTACACACCGCAATAAGGTTGAATCATGGTTACACTTATAGAGGATCTCATTGCTAAGAAAGAACTTCTCCGCGAACCTTCTCAGAAACTTCTTATCATTAACAGATGCCCCCTCGGGGTATTCTTGAGCCTCAAGATACCTCTTTACCTCGTGAAACCAGGGTTTATCTGCTACCTTTTCAGTCTCAATGTTGCAACAATGTGCGGGTTCATCCAACCTCTCAATAGTAATCTAGGGAGCTTCATTGTCCCACCTGACCTTGAACATAGAAGACATGGTAGCCAACGCGTCCGCCAACTGGTTCTCTTCTCGTGGTAAATGTTCAAAGGTTATCTCCTCAAAGTGTGGGAGCAATGTCAGTACATATTCTTTGTAAGGAATAAGATTCGGGTGCTTCGTATCCCACTCGCCTTTCATCTGACTTATTACCAGAGCGGAATCTCCGAATACACTTAAGAACTTAATCCTCAGGTCAATAGCAGCTCGAAGACCCATGATACACGCTTCATACTCCACCATATTGTTGGTGCAATTGAAACATAATCGGGCGGTGAACAGAGTATGACAGCCCTCAGGAGATATGATTACAGCGCCAATGCCATTACCCAATGCGTTCGAGGCTCCATCAAAATACATAGACCATCGGGATCCCTCCTCGAGTCCTTCATTCGGTCCAGGTTCTTTGCAGTCAGTCACCAACATGATATTCTCATCCGGGAACTCGAAATTCATGGACTGGTAGTCATCAATGCCCTGATGTGCCAAATGATCCTCCAATACACTCCCCTTGATTGCTTTCTGGGTTGTGTATTGGATGTCGTACTCGGTCAAGATCATCTTCCATCTTGCTATTCTTTCGGACAAGGCGGGCTTTTCGAAGATATATTTGATTGGGTCCATCTTTGATATCAATAAGGTAGTGTGAGTCAGCATATACTGTCTCAACCGGCGAGCAGCCCATGCCAAAGCGCAACAAGTTTTCTCAAGCATTGAGTACCGGGTCTCACAGTCGGTAAACGTTTTGCTAAGGTAGTAAATAGCATGCTCTTTTCGGCCAGACTCGTCATGCTGCCCCAGCATGCACTCCATTGAATTGTCGAGTACTGTCAAGTATAAAATCAAAGGTCTTCCTTCAACTAGAGGCATCAGAATAGGTGGCTCTTAGAGATATTCTTTGATCTTTTGGAAAGCATCTTGACACTCATCATTCCATTTTACCACTTGATCTTTCTTCAGCAGCTTGAAGATTGGCTCACAAGTAGCAGTCAGATGTGAAATGAATCGGGCAATGTAATTCAAACATCCCAAAAAGCCTCTAACTTCTTTTTCTATTCGGGGAGCTGGCATCTCCTGTATAGCCTTCACCTTTGCAGGATCCACTTGAATACCTTTATCGCTAACAAAGAAACCCAGCAGCTTACCAGACCTCACCCCGAAGGTGAATTTGTTCGGGTTTAACCTTAGCCTATACAACTTCAACATGTCAAATAGCTTCTGGAGATGGTCAAGGTGTTCTCCTTTAGTTTGGGACCTTGCAATCATGTCATCAATGTATACCTCAATCTCATGATGAATCATGTTGTGGAACAAAGCGACCATGGCACGCTGATAAGTCGCCCCAGCATTCTTCAATCCGAACGACATGACTTTGTAACAAAAGGTACCCCACTGCGTAATGAAGGTTTCTTCTCCATATCATCGGGAGCCATCTTAACCTGATTGTAACTGGAAAAACCATCCATAAAGGAGAAGACCTTATGTTGTGCGGTGTTGTCAACTAGAACATCGATATGAGGCAGAGGGAAATCATCCTTAGGACTTGCCATGTTCAGATCTCTATAGTCTACACACATACGGACTTTACCATCTTTCTTCGGCACCGGAACCACGTTGGCAACCCAATGCGGGTAAGAAGTAACTGCTAGGAAACCGGTATCAAACTGTTTCATAACCTCAGCTTTGATTTTCTCAGACATCTCTGGGTGCATTCAGCAAACTTTTTGTTTCACTGGAGGACAGTCTTCCTTAGTTGCCAAGCGGTGAACCACAATATCGGTATCCAACCCAGGCATATCTTCATAAGACCAGGCGAAGATCTCAACATAGTCGCGTAACATCTGTATTAACCGTTTCTTGACACTAGACTCCAGATTTGCAACTATCTTGACCTCTTTCTTTTCTTCCTCGGTACCCAGATTTACTGTTTCCACTAGCTCTTCATGCGGCTGTATGGCCCTCTCTTCCTGAAGTAACAGTCTAGCAAGTTCCCCAGGCACTTAACAATCATCCTCACCTTCGTCCTCGGCTTGGTTGATCGGACTTTCGAAGTCATAACTGGAAGTAACAGAGTCGTTATCAGTGGGATCCAGAGTGGATGTGGACCTGTATTTTGATATGTGAGTGTGTGTAAGACAAATAGTGGTTTTGATAAAGTGCAAGGTAGAGAAAAAAAACAAGGAGCGCAAAAATTTGTAATGCAAGAAAATGTCCAATGCTTTATTGATGATATATGGAAATGACGCATAATAAGCCCTCACAAACAAAACCACGGTATCTCAGGCAAGGCATCGAGCCGTAAAAATTTCAAATTGTCTATTACAAGTCTCAAAACAAAAGTCTATTACTCTGTAATAAAATAAACTGGCACGGAGTTCTTCTCCATTCAATTGTTCAAGCCACCGTTGGTAGTCGGGTAAATCCAGCTGTCGAAATCTGACTCTTCATCATCATCTTCAATCGCATTCACTCCCGGATTACTGATACACAGGGGAGGCCTTCCAATCCGCGCACGTCGAACAGCCCTTTGAGCTTCTGCAGTAAAACCCAAACCAAACTTGTAAGTCTTGTGTGCAAAGTCAGGGAGTTTGCCCCAATTCGTACACGCACCTTTTTCAACAACAACCCTAGCATCCTTGAGGGAAGCCATCTTCATTGGAGGTTTGTCAACAGCAATTTTAGTCGACGCCATAGTCTGGGGGACTTCTTCAAAGTTCTGGCACGGGGTTTCAATGAACTCCCCATCCATCTCCACATACCGAAAAGAGTTAAGGTGGCTCACCATGTACTCCTCCTCACCCTGCACCGTAACAATCTTCCCCTTCAATGGATATTTCAACATCTGATGGAGCGTAGAAGTCACTGCCCCAGCCTTATGAATCCACGGGCGACCCAGCAAATAGGAATAAGATGGTCGGATATCCATCACATAGAACGTAGACGCAAAAGTCTAGGAACCAACTTTAACAAGGACATCTACTTCTCCGTGCACCATCCTTTTGGACCTGTCAAAGGCCCTAACCACAATATTACTTCGCTTCAGAACCAACCCTTCACAATCCAACCGATCTAATGCTTTCTTGGGTAAAACATTTAATGAGGACCCAGTATCCACCAGCACGTGGGCCAAAGTAGTGCCCTTGTACTCGATCGAGACGTGCAGAGCATCATTGTGATTCTTTCCTTTGGCAGTCAGATCTGCATCGGAGAAACCCAACCCGTTGTCAGCGGTTAAACTAGCCACACAGTCTTTAAATTGATCAGCCGATGTTTCCTGCGGCACATGCGCAGTTTTAAGAAAAGCAATTAAAGCCTTAGCATGGGCTTCTGAGTACAACAATAAAGACAACATATATATCTTCGACAGGGTTCTCCCCAGATGTTCGATTACGTTGTAGTCGCTTTTCTTGATAATCTTCAGAATTTCCTTTATCTCTTGCCTAGAGGTTTCAACAATGACTTTCTTAGGCGCCTCCGTCCGGGCAGGCCCACCTGTAACTTCTTTGCCCCGAGTGTCAGATGACTCGGTGACAGGGGTGATAACTGGAGTAAGAATTGGAACAGAAGTTGATGTACTGGAAGATAGAATGACAACCGGATTTTGAACAGTCGGAGGAGAAATCTCAGGAGAGAAGAGTCTTCCGCTTCGGGTGACCTTGCTAGACTCGACAATATTGCTGAAATCAGTAGCAGCCTCTTCAACCTTCAAGTCTTGTTTGATCCCATGATAATACACATCGTCCCCATAGTGCCACGGGACAGCCTTATCCGAAGTGTAAGGGATAGGACCAGGAATAGTAATGATCAATGGACAACTCTCAGAATAGATGTAATCCTAACAGGATTTCTCGAGGAAGCCTTGGAAGGATTGGAGAAAATGGTTATTATGGAAACATCTTCAACAGGAATCAACGGAATCAAAGTTTTCTCGAACAAGATCTCTTTGTTATCCATCAGGTGTTGAACACCTGATTTCAATAAATGTCAACCAGCATGTAGGATGGAACACAGGTGGCAACCTTCGCCACAGCCCGGAAATAAACCAGCCAACAATAGGTTCTTCTTAACGGCCATCAATGGAGTAGAAATGTCTTCCACGGAGGTCACAAATGAATCGTCGTCCACAACATTTACCCCATGCTTGGGCCTAGGAGCAGTCATGACATTAGGATTTTCTGGTGCGTCAAACTCAATTTCCTTAGCCTTAATCAAATCTTGCACCTTATTCCTCAAGGCCCAGCAGTTGTTGGTATCATGCCCTGGGCTATCAGAGTGATAGGCATAGCGGGTGTTCAGATTATACAGTGGATAGGTGGTATTGGGATTCTTCGGAGCTTCCCTCAAAGTTACCAGGTTAGTCTTCAATAACTGCGGTAGAATTTGAGATAGTCATATTGAGCCGAGTATACTGTCTTTGTGGTCTCTCTACTCTTTGCTGATTGTTACATTGTGGGGTAACAGTAGGTCTTGTTATTACTACCGCATTCACTGCTTGGCGGCGCTCAGGCCGGTTTTGGCTCCTCGAGCTGTAAACTGCACTAGTTCCTTCTTGAAAGGCTTCTTTTCTGTACTTGATGAAGCACCTTTCTGTATTTTGCCACTTCTAATACCAGCTTCTACCCTCTCCCTAGTCATAATCAATTCAGTGAACCCAAAAGATGAACTTCCGATCAAATGATTGAAATACGGACCAGACAAAGTCCCGAGATACATATCCACCAACTCCCTATCAGACAGATGGGGTTGGACTCTTCCCGCCAGATATCTCCACTTCTGAGTGTAGTCCTTAAAACCTTCGCTCGCACCCATAGACATACCCTGAAGTTGAGTACGCGTGGGAGCAAGGTCGGAATTATACTGGTATTGCTTGTAAAAAGCAGCAACAAGGTCCTCCCAGTTGTGGACATTAGCCCCTTCCAATTAATAGAACCATTCAAGCTGAGTCCCTGGCAGACTATCTTGAAAGAAATAGACCCACAGGTTCCTATCGGCAGTATAGGGTTGAATCTTTCTGACGTATGAGCGGAGGTGTAGCTTCGGGCAGGATACCCCGTCATACTTAGCAAAGACAGGAGCCTTAAACTTGTGTGGGATCACCACCCCTGATGCTAGCCTCAGATCTCCAAAGTCCAAACTGGGAACCTTCTGAACCTCCATGGCACTCAGACGGTCTTCAAGTTGTTTATACCTATCCTCAGTAGGAGGATACTGGTCTTCATCAAAATCAGTGTCATTATCAGAGACCACGAGGCTAGGAGCCTTCCTTTCTTCTTGATTCTCTCCTCCTCCAGATGAATGAGACAAATCAACTTCCTCTCACAATCTATTCCCAAATCTGTGACCCATATTCAGCAGAACCACCTTTTTCTTCTTCTTCTTTTTGTCCTTCAAGATGAGAGTCTTCAATGCTTGTTGTCCTTTGGCCAAATTCAAGAACATTTCCTGGAACTGAGCATTCTGAGCTTGAAGAGCCTTAATAGCTTTATCAGTAGGTGTTTCAGAAGACATGTTGTGTTGAAATAAACAACGAAGATGATAAGAAACCTGTAATGGTACATGTGATGAGGTGCATGGTAATGGAATGCGTATGAAATGATTTCAAAGACTTAGGGATATTCAAATTTGTAAAACAAAATAAAACACACTTTATTAGATTAAAACTTGTGACAATGTTTAAGAATTCCTTCAAGGCGTTTACAAATGAAATAAACTGAAAAGCAGATCTAAACTAGAAATAATAAAAGACATCAGAAATCCCATGGTCGTTTTCCCTTCGTGCTGACGTAATCGTTGATTGTCCTCTCATTCTCAAGTTGCCTTGTAAGCTTCAAGATCTTCCTCTCCTTCTCATGATACTTCTCTCTGTAGGTATCCCTTTCTTCCTTCAACTGGATCCAAGATCTCTTAAATGCCCCCAGATCAGTAGGCATATAGGGATGGAAGACTGTATAAGGAACACCTTCTTCATCAGTATGCTCTACAATCACCGGTAAAACAGCTTCATATCGCATCCCCAGCTTTTGAGCATGGGCTCGAACCCACTGGAGATATGGTTGCATCGGGAGAGAAGTCTTTAGTCCTAGCTCATGTAGGTCAGGCATGTTCACCCTGCCCCAAGCTCATATAAACCTTCGGCGATGCCCATCAACGTCCCCCTTGTAGTGAAAGACAATATCTGTAAGCAGCAGCTCATAAGGACCGTTTCTCCGAGCTCGTTCAAACTGTCGTAAAGCCAAGCAAGGATTGTAGGTTATTCCCCCTCGAATTCCAAGAAATGGAACATTAGGGTATTCCTCACATCGATCAATGACAGCTACTCTTTCCATATCTTTAGAACTCCAAAGGATGTCCGTATGAGCAAGGGACATGATTCTGTAAGCCCAACCTACACCTTCCTCATTCTTCAATACAGATTTGGGGAGGTGCGAAATAAACCACCTCTCCAGCAGCAGTGTGCAACACATGAGGGTTCCCCTTCTCCTCACAGTACGGGTATAAAGAGCATGCAGAATATCACCCAAGAGAGTAGGCACTGGGTTACAAGACATGAAGATCTTAACTGCATTCACATCTATGAAGGCATCCGGATTCAGGAAAAGAACCAAGTCGTAGATGAGGAGAGCCAAGATGTCTTCAAATGCTTAAAAGTCCAAACTATCCAAGAACTGTTGAGCTTGATCAATCAAAAACTTTGCCAAGAAACCTTTAACCCCACTCTGAGTCTCCCAGTTAGATACTACATCAACCCTTTTTAGGTGTAGGGCTGAAGCAATATCCTCAGGCCTAGGAACCTCCTCCAAACCTATAAAAGGTATCTGCTCTAGAATAGATATACCCAGCAAATCAGAAAACTCCTCCAAAGTAGGGACTAACTGATAGTCCGGGAAGGTGAAATAGTGATGCAACGGGTCAAAGAACTGAAAAAGGACGCTCATCATTTGCTCATCCAACTTGGAAGTGACCAGGCTAAGGAGATGACCATGTATTCTAACAAATTAAGAAGTATCAGGAACTTTTGAGACTAACTCTCTAAGCTGAGCAGGTATCTGCACGGAGTTGACTCAAATGGTATTTCTGCGCATAGAGGCCATGATCTGTAAAACAGAACAAAGATGAATCCCCTCGGTCCTTGAAATGGTTAGTATAATGAAATATGCATGCTATGTCATGATGAATGATGTCATGATAAAACACACCGCATGTATAGAAGGTATCAAACATGGTAAAGGCAAACAAGTCACACAATAGCCCTTAAATTTCAGGCTGGCATGGAGTTTAGGTACTACCCTCTTGCAGTTTAGTTGGTTCAACCTGTCCTAATAATAGTAACCGGGTTCTAGAGGTTCTCAATATCACTGACCATCCTCCATCGGTCATAGTTTCAGCTCACGCAATCTTTTCTTGCAGCCAGAACCATCTCGAGAGTATGGTCTCAATGAGTGTAGCATCGAGTATCAACCAGTTCCCAGCTCTACACCGAGACCAGCTATCTCACTACTTCCTATGGCCAAGTTGGTCAATTATAGGTTCTAAGGTCAGTTGATGCTTAACGACCCATATAGCAGCCCCGTATTCTCCTTGTTCCTCCACAAGGGATACCAGTACCAACTAATGTGCCACATCAACATAGCTACTGCTTCAACCATATCGGTATACGCCGTACAGTTCCCTCACAGTTTATTGCTACTTACCTAAAAGGTGTTCCCCAGATCCGGGTTAGGATCTATAGTAACTCCAATATAAATCCCACAAAGATAAAGCAGTCAAATCAAACAATAGAAAACAAAATGATGAACTAATCCTATGGTATACCCCACTTATTATTACTCCCCAGCAGAGTCGCCAGTTCTCTGATACGGTGGCCAGAATCGGGACTGTTTTTTAGGAATGCTGGTTTGCATTTTGCGTTTGTGTTTGCAAAATGTCGCGGTAAGCAAGAGTCGCCACCGACTTTTATTTTATCCAACAAGGAAAGGAAAAAAGCACAGAAAAAAATCCTTTTTTGAGATATTTCTGAGTACGGGGGGTAGATTATAGAAAGGGAAGGTATTAGCACCCTTTCTATCCATAGTTATCTACGGGCTCTTAGGTACTTGCTCATCATTTTCAAAATTTCTTCTTTGCGTTTGTGTGGTTTGAAAAGTTTTTGTTTTGACTTCTATTTAACTCTTGCTTCTGTCTTCAAGAGTGTAATGAAGTGTTTTTGAAACTTTGTTTGAAAAGGAGTGTAAGTGTGAAAAAAGTTTGTTTTGTTTGAGCAAGTACTTAAGAGCTAATCTACCTACTCGAAAAAAGAATCGTTCTATGTTCGTTTCCTTTAGACAGCGCTATCCCACTATTAGTGAGTAGGTAGCACCATCGTCGGAGTTTTGAGGGTCAATTCGAAAAGGGACGTACGGTCACTAAAGCAATGTTAGGACGTCTTAGTAATAACCCTAATGTCTTAGATCAATTATTCGACGCAACAATATTCGAGGCAACCCTTCCGAGGCAACTTTGATCTTTTCGACAAGAGGGTGACCACTAAAACATCCTATACTCAATGACCGTTTACCGAAGGCAACCAAAGTGGGAGTGTATCCTAGGAGTGCGCATGTGCGAGTTATTCAATTTCAAATTTATTATCTTTGCACATTTTAGGGTTATCTAACTGTTTTAAAGTTTCACATACATTCTTGTCATGCATCCTAATATCATACATCTAACAATTTAATATTTTCGGAATTTAAAGTGCGGAAATTAAACTACGCTATTACAAGGCTTCGGGTATTTACATAGCAAAAAAAAAAACCTTATAAAATAAAGCGATAAATGAAAATAAAAGACCTAATTAACTATTATAACTTGTGAGCAATTACATTAATAAGATTAAAAATAAAACAATAAAGCGCGCGCGATGAAATTTAGAACGAGAGCGAACTAGGGTTTTGACCCTTTCTAAACTAATTGAAAGAAAATTGTTTTTTTTGTTGTTTTTTATAAAAAGGATTAGGTTTTAAAATTAAATATACAAATTAATTAGCTAATTAAATTAATTAATGAAAATAATTACATGGCCTATTTTGTGTTTTGGTTATTTTTAGGAAAAGAAATAGAATTAAATTATAAACAAAACCCTAATTGTTCTAATTAATTTTAATTATTTACAAAAGGAATTAAAGTTATCTAATATTAACAACCTAATTAAATTAATTTAATTTTTGATTAAAAAATAAAGTCTAAACCTAATTTGGTGAAAAAATATTATTTTTGTGATTTTTTGATAAAAAGAAATAATTAATTTTGTTAGTGAAATAATTAATTAAACTAATTAAGAAAAAATAAAAAATAAAAGAATAAAGAGAGAGACATGGGCCTGAAAGAAAATTGAGGGAGTGCAGATAGTGATTCTGGGCCCAAGAAGATAAGGTCCACGTTGACCTTCTGAGATCCCATGCCATGCGTTTGACTAGGCGTTTGGTGCTCCTTCATTGATGGCCCTTGGATCTGGCCATCTGGCCACTTGGCAGATTGGATGAGGAGGTCCTATGGTGGACCTTGGTCCTTGGTGTGCGCTGGATCCTGAAAAAGAAAATAATGTGCAAGAAATTGGGGGACCTGGGATTCAAATCCATGTCCTCATGCCTTTTGCCCTCACCCTATAACCAATTGCGCCACTTGTTTTTGTTGTATATAACATAAACAAGAATTATTATATAATAAGCAAGCGAAACAAATAAATATGCGCGCGAATTTTCAAACGGACGAGTGAGGTGATGGCACGCCATCATCCCTGTCCTTGGTCCATTGGTAAAAAGTCCCTGACTTTTACCTACGGACGTTTGTCCGTCGCTACAAGCCTGCACATTCTCAAAATCAATTATAGGCAAGATAAATCAAAACAAAAGCCATGAATAGCTTTGTCTGGACCTGCTGAGTTCAATGGTGGCCCTTTTATGGCCCAATTTTACCTATATGAAGAAATCCCAAATTGAAGCACAAAAACCTAGCAATGGTGAAATCTTATACAGACCATATAAATGCAATTAAACATTACAGAAAGCTTGTTAATGTTCTAAGGATCAATAATCTATGATTGTTTCGTGCTATAAGTAACAGAATGATGCAATTCTATTTCAAAAATATATCAATGTCATGGATGACTTAAGCGAGTTTCAGGGTCTGGAAATTCTTGTTCTTGATTGGTTTCGCTTGCTGAGGATCCCAGGAAGCGATTGGGATGATCAAAGAGTCTCGTAGTTTCCTGGAACTATGAATTCGTGCCTGCACTTTTTATGGTTTTTTTTCAAGTTTTGTTCTTGTTGCTGCGCCTCCTTCTAGCCTCGCTTTAGGTCTGCACACGTTCCTTATGTACTGAGGAATGAATTAGGGTTGTCAATGTGATCATAATCTTCCTCCATTATTGAATTTGATTTGGATTTGATTCACTTTGAATATCTTTCTAAAATTAGGCAAATTCAATCTTTTTGTCCATACCAATGCTTTTCACGATTTCAAATGCTTGCCAACTGGATTTGAGACCTGAAACAAGTACAAAATCTTGAGTTTTCAATGCTTTAGATTTTTTCATGATTTGTTTTAATTTAAATTGATTAAATTCAAATAAAAATCAAAATAAATAATAAAAACAAGATAATGACAAGTGGAAAAGGCTATGGATCGTTGACCATGTTTCCAACTCAAAACAAGTGCAAAAGATTGGGCCCATTTGGCAAAAATTGCAATTTGAGGCATAGTTGACTTTTGGCAATTTTGCAAAAAAGGTCAACTTCACCAATGCATAACTTCCTCAATTTTGACTCTTTGAAGGTGTTCTTGGATTTTTTAGAAAGCTTGAGATGTCCTATAAGCAACCTTTTTGGTATCATCTCAATTTGGTAATCCATGTTCATGTATGAAGCTTTGACAAAAAAGGTGTTTTTGTTGACTTTTCAAAATGACCTATAATGTCCAAATTCATAACTTCTTGTGAGTGCATATTTTGAACTTGGGAGATGAATATGGATTGTAGGGAATTTCATCCTCTTCAAAATGAGCTTTTTATGGGTCATTTCTCATAAAGTATGAGAAAGTTATGCTTGGTCAAAGATGAGTTAACTTTTCCTACAAAACCCTAATTTAGCAACTTTTGGTTCTTGATGAATTATGAGCAATCCTTGATGAATCATGATCAACCCTTGATCAAATGATGAAATATACTTCAAAATGAGGATGTTGAATAAAAATCTTAAAGTTTGACTGTATGTAGGCCACAATTGACTTTTGCCCTAGCACAGTCGATTTTCAGGCCTTTGAGTAATTGACTGAGCAAATTTTCTCTGCAAGGCTTGAAAATTGACATGGATGATCTTGAGAACATATTAGGACAATGGTGAGAATTTAGGATCCCTTGGAATCAAGTATCTTGATGCAACATGAAACCCTAATTTGAGGTAAACTGTCCTAGGAGAGAGCTTGTTTGGTCAACCCTTGGACTTCCTTGAGCCATTTGAAGATCTTTCTTGAAATATTTTGAGAAACATTGGAGGGAAAATTTTGGGGTACAATAATACCCCACTTATAAATCCCCAGCAGAGTCGCCAGTTCTTTGATACGGTGGCAGAACCGACTGTTTGACGTTGGTTTGCGTTTTGCGTTTTTTGTTCGCAAAATGTCGCAGTAAGCAATAGTCACCACCGACTTTTATTTCATCCAATCGGAAAGGAAAAAAGTACATAAAAAATCCTTTTTCGAGATATTATGAGTACGGGGGGTAGATTATAGAAAGGGAAGGTGTTAGCACCCTTTCTATCCATGGTTTTCCATGGGCTCTTAAGTACTTGCTCATCTTTTTTAAATTGCTTGTGTGTGTGCTTTGTTTTGAAAAGTTTGACTTCGTGATAACCCTTGTATCAGCCCTCAAAGGTACGACGAAGTTGTTTTGAAAATTGTTTTAAAATGTGTAGACAACGTTATCCTACTAGCATCTACTTACTCGAAAAAGAGATCGTTTCTATTCTTGTTTCCTTTAGACAACGTTATCCTACTATTGAGAAATAGGTAGCACCGTCGTTGGAGTTGTAAGGGTCAATTCAAAAGGGACGTACGATCACTAAAGCAATGTTAGGACACCTTAGTAATAACCATTTAGTCTTAAGATCATATTCGAGGCAACATTTCTGAGGCAACATTTCCGAGGCAACATTTGAACGGGACACTTGATCTTTTTAGACAGGAGGGCAACCACTAAGACACCCTATACTTAATGATCGTTTACCGAAGATAACCGAAGTGTGAGTATACCCTAAGAGTGATATGTGTGAGTGATATGTTTTCATTTATTTAATCTTTGCACATTAGTGTTTTCTAACCGTATTAATTTGTCATGCATTCTTGTCATAAAATTCTATTAGCATACATCTAAACAGTTAAATATTTGCGAGAATTAAAAATGCAAGAAAGTAAATCTACGCTATTACAAGGCTTCGGGGTGGGGGATTAATTACATTGCCAAAAACCCGGGGAAAAAGCGATAAGTAAAAAAACCCTAAATTAAACTATTACAAACCATGAACAGTTACAACAATATTGGCAAAAATAATTAACACGCGCGCGATGATTCAAGTACGAGACAACTACGGTTTTGAACCTTGACTAAACCTATTGAAGATTGATTAAAAAAATGTTTTTGTTTTGTAAGAAAATAAAGAAACTATTAAACTAAAAAGAAAATCCTAGCTCTAATTAATTTTAAATTAAGAAAGATAAATTGATTTTAATCTAAAAAACCTATTTTTGCATTTTTATTTATTTGAGAAAAAAGAGAAAATAAAATTAAATCAAGAGATAACCGAATTTTCTAATTTAATTTTAATTGTGAAAATAAATTACAATTTCCCTAAATTAGACTAAATTAAATTAATTTGGATAATAATAAAAAAAACTAATCCGAATTTTTTATGAAGTCTTGATTTTATGATTTTATAAAAAGATTAATTTGTGAATTAATAGTAAATAAAATAAATATTAAAATAATTAAATAAAATAAAAGAAATAAGAAAAGAAAGATGGGCCAGTGCTTAGCAATTAGAGGGTATATTACTGAAATTCTGAGCCCAAATGATCCAAGTCCATTTGACTTTGCTGGATCTGGTGTCCATGTTAACCTGGGGCGTATGGTGGACCTTCAAGGGAGAAGCCTCGGATCTGGGCTAGAGACGTGATTGATGGCCAGATGTTGAGGTCATATGGTGAACCTTCTGATAAGCAGTGCACCTGATCACATGGAACAAAATAATGCAAAGAAAGGTTGGGACCTGGGGATCGAACCCAGGTCCTTATGCATATTTCCAATGCACACTTGCCAACTAAGCTGCTTGACTTGTTTGTACATATAATGAAAACAAAATATAATATATATAAAAAATAATAGTTAATCGAAAAACGCGCTAAAATTTAAACCACCCAACCAGGGAGTGCCACGCATCGTCTTCTTCACCAAACCGTCGTTTTAGGTAAACAAGCTTTTACCTACAGACGTTTCGTTATAGGTACAGACATGTGCATCTCAAAAATTATCCACAAGCAAGATAAATGACCATGGATGGTACCAATCAACTCGTCTCATCCTCACGAGTATCATGATACCAGAATCAACGTCCAATTTAACCTATACTGCAAATCCCTAAACAAGAACACAAAACACTAGCCATGGAAGTTTCGCATATATTCATCAAAAATGCAATTGAATAGAACGATTAGCTTGCAAACATGATGATAAACATGAGTATGGAAATCAAAAGCACTAAAGATACGTGGATTAATGAAATCAGAATCAAATTTTTAGACAAACCGTGGGAGGCGTAGAACACGATTCTTAAGGTTTCAGGTCGTGTGAATGCTTGCTATAGGTTTAGTGTGTGCTTGGGAATGTGAATTGATCCTTGGAAAAGATTGAACGGCCTATAGAGCGAGATCCAATCTGCACTTTTCTTTGAAAATTTGGAACTTTGTTTGACACTTTGAGGCAAGCTGCCCGTCTGAAAACTTGTGTTCTAGGTCTTTAGGATCCTGGCATAAGTAGTGAAACAATCTAGGGTAATAGAATTGGAAAGAATCCAAAGAATAATGGTATGGTTTTAAGATAAAATCAAATCTTGAACAATTGCCCGAATATGGATATTTTGTGTCTATTCTTGGCTTGCACGATTTGCTTCTCATTTGACAACACATAAGATCTTCCTTCAATGCAAAAATCATCCCTAAAACACATTATATAATTTATTTGGATTTATTTGATTTTATTTGAATTTTAAATGAATAAAAATCAAAATAAATTAAATAAACAAATAAATAAAGCATGGAGGGTACCATAGGTCGTGGACTATTCTAGTAATGAGATTCAATCTTGAAAAGATGGGCCCATGTGGAAAAAATGCAATTTTGAGCATTGTTGACTTTGTGCAAATTTCCACAAATGGCCAACTTTGACAAGGCATATCTCCTCCAATTTTGACCCTAGGAGGGTGTTCTTGGACTTTTTAGAAATCTTAGGATGTCCCCTAAGAAACCCTTTTGGTCTCATCTCATTTGAGTCTTCCATGTTCATGTATGAAGCTTTGACCCAAAAGGTGTTTTTGTTGACTTTTTAAAATGACCTATAATGTCAAAATTCATATCATTTGTTGAGTGCATATTATGAACTTGGGAGCTGAGATTAATTGTAGGGAATTGCATCCTCTTAAAAATGAGCTTTGGATGGGTCATTTATGATAAGGTATGAGAAAGTTATGCTTGGTCAAAGTTGAGTTGACTTTTCCTACAAAACCCTAATTTAGCAACTTTTGGGTTTTGATGAATTATGAGCAATCCTTGATGAATCATGATCAAAACTTGATCAAATGATGAATAATACTTAAAAATGAGGATGTTGACCAAAAATCTTGAAGTTTGACTGTATGTGGGCCACAATTGACTTTTGACCAAGCACAGTCGATTTTCAGGCCTTTGAGCAATTGACTGAGCAAACTTCTTCTGCAAGGCTTGAAACTTGACATGGATGATCTTGAGAACATATTAGGACAATGATGAGAATTTGAGTCCTTTGTAGTTCATATATCCTGATGAAAAATGAAACCCTAATTTGAGGTAGACTGCCTTAGGAGAGAGTTTGTCTGGTCAACTCTTGAATTTCCTTGAGCAATTTGGGGACCTCACTTGACATGTGTTGAGAAATATGGGAGGGCAAATTTTGGGGTACAACAATTGTTAACCACTTTAAATACAATGCCTCTAAATTTTTAGATGGAGTGTAATAAGAGTAAACAAGTTAGGAGCTTAATGCATTGACTTTGTGCATAAAGCTTGCTTTTCAAGATTGGATATGTTACTTTCTTCCCAAAATGGAAAATTTCTTTGGACAATGCTTGAATCACTTGGATAAGGGCCCAATCAATTGTGTAAACCATTAATTATGGAGTGAAATTCAATTTGGAGGCCTTCAAAGCAAAGATTATGCAACATGACTAGAGATTTGATCCATTGTTCTTCAAAATTCTGCCTTGTAAATCAAGAATGAAACCCTAACTTTATATCTTCGATTCTCCTAGCTCAAGAATGATCTTAATGAGTTCTTGGACATTTTGGAAATCTTATAACATCCTCTACAAACTTCATGTTTTCCATTTTTTAAGAATCCAATTGGAACTATGTGAAAAGTTGTCATGAAGTTGGTACCAAAAATCTGCCTATAACTCAAAATCTAAGAATTTTTTGGACACGAGCCCTCTAATACAAGTTTGTAGAATTCATCAAGATCTACAATTTTAATGTTGAAATTATTCCTTGAATCATCTTGTATCATGGTAAAAAATTGGCATGAAGTCATGAACAAAAGCATGTATAAAACACTTAGAAAAAATTCCAAGTCTTAGAAATTTTGACTTTTCAAAATGAAATTTGACTTTTTGATTTTCTTGATGATCAAGCTTCATATTTTGACATGTCTTTATGAAATGTGATCTTTGAAACTTGATTTTGATCAAAAAGTCAAAGTTTGACTTTCTAGTGTACAGTTGACTTTTTCGTTAGTTGACCAAATTTCAACTATCAATAAATTGATTTTGAGGAATGAATTGAACAATGAAATTAGGTCAATATGATTCATTTGAATCCTTGTTATCATGTTTCAAACCAATAAGTCATGTATTAGGTCAGAAGTCAAAAATCAAGCCTTCTCATTCAAAACCCTAATTTTGACCATTTTGCCCTTTTGGTGATCTGATCAAATTTCTTGAGGAATTATGATCCAAACTTGATCAGTTGATACATATGAGTCCAAAGTGTTGATATGGGTCCAAAATCTGGAAGTTTGATTGTAACTTGACCACAATTGACTCAATACAGTTGATTTTAGGTCATCTGGTCAATTGATTGAGCAAACTTGAGCTGCAAGACTTGAAACTTGACATGAGCAATCTTAAAGGTCCAAAATGATCAATGAAAGTCATATGAGGAATTAAAAGTCCAATTGTATTTGTGAACACTCAAACCCTAATTTGACGTATCAGTGTTGAGAAGATGTCTTGACCTAGTCAATCCTTGTGCAAGCTTGAGCTATTGAAGATCTTGTGAGGAATGTTTTGAGAAATGAGAGGGAAAATTTTGGGGTACAACGGGTACAAAACCACAAAAAATGGGGAAAGAAAGAAAGAAAAACCCTAATTTAAGCTATTACATTACATAGCAATTACATAATAAGAAAAAAACTAATGGAAAATAATAAAGCGCACGAAACAGTAAAACAGAGAAATTGTTTGATGAAAAAACAATTGAGGATTTAACCTAACCCTAATTGAGTTAAATTGAAAAAATTGATGGACTGATTAAATTAAACAAACCCTAAAGTCTAGATTGAGTTTAATTAATCAAAAAAAGTTAAGTAATTAAATTAATCGAAACTAATTATCCTAATTAATTTTAATATATAAAAAAATCATATTTAATTTATAAAAAAGAAAACTAAACCTAATTTATTTTAATGTTGATTAAAAAAAATTAGGTTGATGAAGAAATTAGGGTTAAGGTAAAAAAAGAGAAAATAATGTTAACGAGGAAAAAGAATGTCGGGGGTGGGTGTTAAACCCACGCCCCCTGCATCTCCATGCGCGCTCCTGTGCTAGGATACGCGCACATCATGTTTTATCATAAACCTTCAAAACATATGAGAAATACAAAAAAAATGTCAAAAGGCTGGATCGAACCCAGGACCTTGAAGACCAATGCCTTATCACGTTTGCTTCTGCCACTGGGATAGCTGTTTCATCCATTCATATAATTAAACAAAAACAAATATAATATAAAAAATACATTGGTCGGAGAAGCGCCGGAGCCCTAGCTCCGGTCGTCTTCTCCGATGACCCTCTTTTTTAAAACCTGCAAGAAACACAACGTTAATGATCCAATCATTTCCTACCCCCCTAAAACAGAGGCTACGAATTCAATGGGGACATTTTTGAAGGCTAATTTGTCCTTGTTTGTGAGGTATGGCCAAAATAATATGAATCGGTTTGATCATGGCAATTCATGATTCAGATAGCATGGGACTCATGTTATGATTCAAACCTGCACATTAGACTCTCAGAAACAAGTTAGTGGCATTAGTGTGCGTTTAAACATCATGAAACAAAAATACAAAAATTATGAGATCAGGGAAACTGATGACGCACGTATGCTGGTTGAGGCCCTTTGGATCATGGTAATCGATCCAATCTTACCCTTTAATGTTCCTGGAAGTGAATAGAATGGAAGTTTGGTGGTGAGGAGGCTTGAAAATAGGGTTTTCAAAACTTAGGGTTCTTGGAAAATTTTGGTATTTTTTGACAACTTTGTGGTGCAAGGATTTCGTGTCTTGTTCTTGTCTTGAGGCTTGAATATATAGATAATTTTTAGGGCTAAAAAAATGGGCTTGGACTCTTGTATAAAAAGATATGATTTTTTTCTTATTTATTTTGTATTGTTAATGAATTAAATCAAAAATAATAAAAGTAAATAAAATAAAATAATGCCAAAGGTTTGAGAATGAATTATGAGGTGTATAAAAAGCATAAACACGTTTGGACCTCAAAACCATGGCCCAATAGTCCAAAACATCAAGCTTGCTCAATTTGGTCTTCATGCATTTGCTCAAAATTTCCCAACTTGCAAAGGTCATAACTCACTCAATTTTTATCTTTTGAAGGTGATCTTGAACTTTTTGGAAATCTCAATATGTCTTATACAACCTATATGTTAATCATTTTTACTTTTGAAGAGTTTATCTTGATGTAAGTTGCCTTGATAAAAAGTGTCTTTTTGTTGACTTTTGAAATGACCTATAATGTATTGGCTTATATCTCTCAAATGATGCATTTTTTGGACTTGAGCATAGAGATTCAAAGTTGAAGAGAATTTAATTCCATTCCAAATGGTATTTGGTTGGGGAAAAGTTGATAAAGCATGGGAAAGTTATGCCTGGTCAGAGTTCAGTTGACTTCTCCTAAGGAAACCCTAATTTGGCAACTTTTGACTTTTGATGATTTGAGGGCTTTTCTTGAGGAATCATAATCAACCCTTGATAAAATAATGAATTTGACTTCAAAATATTGATGTTGATAAAAAATCTTGAGGTTTTATTTTATGTTGACCACAATTGACTTTTTACCCAATGCAGTTGATTTTCAATCATCTGAGCCATTGACTGAGCAAACTTGTGATGCAAGACTTGAAACTTGACATGAGTAATCTTGAAGATCTATGGAGAACCATGAAAACCACTTTAGACCTTGGAAACCCAATATTCCTTTAGAAACACCAAACCCTAGTTATGTACCCATTGCTTATAAGGAGAAATTGTCTGATCAATTCTTGAGCCATCTTTTGAGCAAAGAGGATCTCATGAGAATATCTTGAAGGAGAATGGGAGGGAAAATTTTGGGGTATAACAAAGTCCATATTCAGCAACTAAAGCACTCTTGATATGGTCAGATGTTGAATCTTCTTATGGGACATCCTTATTTGTTTTCCAATCTTACACTCACCGCATATTCTTTCTTCATCAATCTTTAGCTTGGAAATACCTCTAACAGCTTCCTTTGACAAGATTTATTCATACCTTTCAAGTGCATATGACCAAGATTTTGATGCCATATCTTAGCTTCATCTTCTACGGACATTAGACAAGATGAGAAACAATCTGTCTCTTCAGAGTTCCACAGATAGCAGTTGTCTTTTGACCTTTCTCTCTTCATGACAACTTCATTCTTCACATTTGTAACTAGGAATTCAGACTCAGTAAACTTAACTTTGAGACCTTGATCACATAGTTGACTAATACTGATCAAGTTATCAGTCAACCCCATAAACAATAGCACATTGTTGCAACTGGTTTTAAAATAAGAGTCGTCACCCTTAATTTTTATCCTAAAGGAAGGGAGTATAAAGGAATAACCCTAAAAGTTAGAGATTCTAGGTTTGGACTCGGTTCTATAAGAGGGGAATGTGTTAGGTACCCCTCATCTACCTTGTTCACAAGGATACTAGGTTTAGAAGCGCGATGTTAGGAAATAGTGTTTTAATGTTTATTAAGGGAAAAGGCTTTTAATTATTAATAGGGGAACTCGCCACAATTTTAATCGTATCCCTACGTATCCTCTTAGGAGGAATGAGAGTCTCATTTCGTAGTTCGCGGTTGGGTTGGTGTTTTTTTATGGATTATGCAGATATTTTAATTTCCCTCGCAATTAGCTCGAGTGTATGAATAGCGTAAATTTTGGACTAAGCATGCAATTGATTAAAATATGCTCCGTAAACCTTTTCTAAAAATTAATTGTTGAATTAATTTATTATGAAAAATAATTTGATGTTTGTTTGAGTATTTTTATATATTTATCATTGAAAATATTTTATTTAAATGCATGATTAAAAGAATAATTTAATGAGATAAATAAATATATTTTTTATGAGTTAAAAATAATAAATATTATAATAATAAATATTAAAATTATAAATATATAAAATAGAAAATATAAGAATAAAAAAATAATGAAGAAAATAAATTTTAAAAAAACGTGGGGGTGTAAATATAATTGAAGAAGGAAAAATGGGGGTGTTAATAGAAGGTCCTGAATTCATATATTGAATTCAGGCCCAAAAGGACAGGGGGTGCGCTTTAGAGTTAAGCAATAAAACTGGGGGGTGCAGTCAGCGTGGGTCCGAGTCTAGATAATGGACTTGGCCCATCAGACCAGGGAGGTGCGCTTCTGTATGTACTAGCGAAAACAAAATAAAAGGGGGTTTGAGTAGCTAATGGGTATGACCCAAAGTGCTTAGGGAGGGGGTCCGCTAGGATTGTGTGTGAGTGGGTGTATGAGTGTTACGGCGGAAGTGCGTTTTGGGTTGTTTGATTGAGATCAAACGGATATGAGCATGGGAGCACGATAAGGTTCATAGGCTTGTGCGTATTGGATCATTAGACCTAATATATTCTCTTTTTGCAATAATTCTTCATTTTTTGTTGTTCATCTTTTTCTCTCTGTGCCTCTGTCCTTCCTCTTTCACTCTTGCTGCACATCACCAAAACCCTAGCCTCTTCTCCCTTCTCCCTTCTCACCAAAAACAAGAGCCATACGCAGCGGTGCTCCTTACTCTCTATGATACCGTAAATAACCATAAACCCCAAATCAAACAACAAAAAAAATACCATTGATCTAAGAAATAATTACCTTGTTATGTTCTTTTCGCTCTTTTGTTCCAATCCTCGATTTTTTTGCTAATCCTGACCTTTCTGTTTATTTCCCAGGTACGAAGGTGGTGACGAAGATGCTGATGAGCAGATGGTGACGCAGTCGAGGTTGAAGCAACGGCGATTCAACTAGGGTTTCAGATTTTGAAAACCTAGGTGGTGGCAAGTAAAAATTAGTGAGGCCCTCTCCATGTTCTTCTTTTAACCTTTTCTCCTGTCAAAGATAATTTTATCCCCCTCTCTGTAATGAATTGTTTTCCTTTTACTGATTTTCTTTCCCCCTCCCTGTTGTTGTACCCCAATTTTTGCCCCTAAGATTCCTCTATCATCTTATATCAACTCAATTACAACAAGATCACACTAGGGTTTGGTTCTTCTCCATATATTTAAGTTTGCTCATGAGAAATCACCAAGCACCTTGACTTGTATATTATGATCATCCATGTTTTGTTTTTGATTAACTTTTAACTAATGAATACTATGAATGTTTGCTCTAGTTTATGATGCCATAGGTGGAAGCACAACACATTTCATCAGGTTGATCTATAGGTTCATGAGTTTATTTCCATGCCTTCTTCAATAAAGCTTCATTGAGATTCAAGATTCATCATTGAATATGCTTTGAAGTAATATCATGACAAGATCTACTTTGATTTATCATGCCTCAATTTGTCAAATAAAGTCAAAGGATGCAAAAGTTGATTGAAGACTTTGACCTAATTGGATAAGTTCTTGATTTCTTGATCACTAGTGCATAATTCCCCCAATTCTTAATATTTGGAAGTGGTTATGGTTGCTATGGTTTATTATTATCATCCTCAACAACTTTTATTTACAATACAAATATATTTTTTCAAGAAAGTTTGTCAAATTTGAAAAGGGTTTCTAAGACATTTTGTTGCTCTAGGAGCTAGGGTTTTGAACTTCTAAGGGCTATGTCTTGCTCATCTTTTGGTATTTTTGAGTGATTCCAGAAACATGCTTCTCTTTAAAGAGTTATCAACCAATCACTTCAAAAGTTTCAAGAAAAGTTTATGTGGGATATGCCTAATGATGAAGGAAGATTACAAGTCCTCTAGATATGCCATCAAATTCCCTTATGTTATTTAAAAGATCATAACTTGGTAAATTTTTATGTCCTTGAGCCCATTCTTTTTCCATAATAATCTTAAGGGTGTGAACTTCAACTCTTTTTTATGTGCAAAGCTTGAAAATGGATGGAAGATGCCCTAAGAATGCAAAAGATTATAGGTCATCTCATGAATTTTCATCAACTTCACCAAGTCATAACTTTCTCATTTTTTGGAGATTTTAAATGGTTCAAGTCTCAAAATGTCATTCAAAGGATTCACTTCGTCCCATCATTTTTTGGTCAAGAGAAAATTTTAAATGGAAGACCATGTTTCGATGCAAGACATTATAGGTCATTTTTAAAGAAAAACTTAGAATTTTTCTAAGTACAAAAAGTCAACATCTTTTTCTCAACTTTGACTCATCACAACTCTCAGCTCAAACATCCATTTGATTCCATTCCTTGCACATTTTTAATGTTTGTGATCTCATCTTTCCAACACATCAAGAATCAAGTCCTAAGGTTCCCTAAATTGTGCACACCGTGATTTCAAAGTTGGTACCTTAGAACTGAAGTTTTTCAAATAGTCAGAATACAATTTCCATAATTTAACTTCTAAACACCAAATTTGTGCGTGTTTTCTACTTAAACATGATTAGCATAAGCGTGTGGATGATTTAGAGTGTCAAAACCCATCATTTGGATGAGTTTTGATGCACATGTGATCACACTTATTTCATGAAAAAAGGTGTGCACGATTTCCCTCCAAATTGCATCATTCACCCCTCCTCTTGATTCCATTCACTTCTCCTATAAATACAGGTTCTATCTCGCTAATTTTTTGCAAGCTTAGATAGCCAGAATCACCCTGCCAAACTCTCTCTTAAACCCACTTTTCTGTAACTTCAAATTTGGTTTTACAGTTTTCCTCAATCCATTTTCTTTATCAATTTTTCATCCTTGAACTTCACTGAAGCTAACAGAAGAAGAACCAAGCTCTAAGACTTACTAAATCGTGCTAGTCAAGTCAAGTTTCAGAGCTCTGATTTTGAACTTCAATAGGTAGATTCCTTCACCAATTCTCTCAAACTCTGGTACTGTAATGAAGCTCTCATCATTCTGATTCTAGTCGCAACATTTGTTTTCAACTGGAAGTGAGTTTTGGCCATGAATTTTCAAATCCCTTTTCAAATCTTTCCTTCAAAAACGACTGAGCTACACCTTATATAAATTTTTCGTGAGGGTACCATTGGAATCGTCTTGAAGAGACGAAGCGAATAGTACCAGTCTCGAGCTCTAATTTTTCCATTTCAGAGACATGCAATTCGCGTGGCTGGGGGTTGAAGATGACCAACGTGTCATCTCTCAACCAATGATATCAGGCCACTTTTATTTTTAAATTCTGATATTAATAAATGATTTAGTGTTTTATTCATTAAGGACCATGATATGCACAGCGCATCTGATCCTATGGATTAGCTTACTAACGCGTTTCGACTCTAATTTAATAGTCTATATCTTTTTGGTTTTTATTTTATTTTCTGATTTAATATTTTATTTGTTTTAAACTTCAAAAATTCATAAAAGAATTCATTTTAACTTCAAAAAATCTGAAAAAATTCTTAAAAATACTTTTGATTTTTCTCTTTCTGATTATTATTTTTTCACAATTTTATTTTGTGTTTTGATATTTTTTATATTTTTCATTTTATTTGAGTTGTTTTAAATGTTTAAAAATAATTTTCTTAATTTTTAAATTCTGAAGAAAAAAAATATGAAAGGATCCAATGACTTCTTGACAAATATTGGTGACCTCATTTTCTTTTTCTTTCTAACATTACCATTTTTCACAATTTTTGGTTTATTTTGCCTATTTCTTTTAATCTTAAAAATAGTTTCTGACTTTAAAAAATTACCAAGAATTTTATAAAAATATTTAAGCTCATTACTGATTTTTCTTTGGTCCCATTGAATTTTTTCTTGGATGTTTTGAATATAGTTTCTATTTTCCCTTTTTATTTTTATTTAAAACCATTTTAGAAAATCTTTGTCTATATTTTTAAATACAATTTTATTTTTGTATATATTCTGGTTGATCTTGAACTATGAGATTTTGATCATGATGTTCATTAATATCATTGGATCTTGAGTGTTGAGTTTAACTCCTTCAAAATGGATGATTGATTTTAATGATAGCTTGATTAAATTTTTGATTCAAATGTGGTTTAATTCTCATCCTTTCCCTCTTCATCTTACCCCCTTGTTGCTTGTACTACATGTTATTGGAGAATGATTTAAATATCATTTCTCTAAACATATGGTACATAGATTGCTATTGGCCGGTCTCAAAATAGGTGCGGCTTCTATATAAGTCCATTTACGATTGCTTAACATATCGCTAAATTTTGTACTGATTCGAGAAAGGATCATTTGTGGCCCAAACCCATGTTTTCAACCCAAGTATGTTAATTTAAAACCTTTGATCCAATAATCTTGTGATTCATTGTTAGGAGGCTTTGGTCTTATCAATCCTCTAATGGATCTTCATAAGCTTTGGTCAAAGTGAATCACTTAAACATCATTGATCATTTATTGATGCCTTGAGATTTTGAAGTGAGTGACATACTTGACATAAAGCAAATGAAATTTGTTATTGAGAGGATTTGATTTTATCAATCCTCTAATGAGTTTCAAATTCAAGTTTCAAGATGGTTATTCAAATAACCTCTAACTTCTAACAATTGACTTTATTTTATGCCTTTACTTTATGCTCTTTACTTTAAACACATTTATTTTAGCATTTATATTTCATTCTATTTTCATCTTTGCTCACTTGAGCATTTACCTTTATGTCATATTATTTTTTCTCACTTGAGCTTTTCATTTCTTTTTGAAGATACCTAATAATAAAGTTGAACCATAAAAAACTTTAATGTTACTTGGATTATTTGGTTACTATCCTTTGCGTTATGGAGATTGTGGACTTCTTGGACTTAGGATTAGAGACCTTGGCCTACCTTGAGACCTTATGACTTTCATTGCTATTTTGTCTGGAGTTCTTGGGGTTCATCCTAAGACATTGGATTGTTTGTTTGCTTTTTGTGCAGGTTTATTTAATTACATGCTTTGTCTGTGATCGAGAATTCATCTGTATATAACTGTTGCTCTGCCCAATTTTTGTGAAAGACCTAATGCAATTGAAGCTTGGTTTTCTTAAGAGGTTTATTATCTTTACTTGTTTGTTTTCAATCCAAAGGATGGGAATTCTACATTGACTAATTGTCTCAAGCGTTGGTCTCTTGTTGGTTATACAGTTCTTTTTCCTAGCTTTTACTTTATGCTTTAGGATAGTCCCTTTATCTCCTCCCATCTTCTTTAATTTAAAAATCTACTCTCTCCTTTTCAAAACTATTCTTGTTTTCTAAACTTGATCCGCTTTCACAATAAACTTGGACTTATGTCCATGCATTTTCAAAAATATTTTCTTAATCAAACTTTAATTAACTTAATAATACCTTGACATTTTTGTGAGAAGACTAAAAGTTTACCAATCTCATTCAAAGCATTTGGTCACTTTTCCTCTTTTACTTTAAAATTTTCTCAAAAGATAGACTCTTGTCAATCCTTGTAGTGATGCGAACTACTAAACTTCTACGATATATAGTGAAGCGAGATATTTTCCACTTGGGTGTTGAGCGAGGCTTTGTTGATTTTAAAATCCAGGCCATATCCTCCACTTTGAGATGATGCAAATTCTCCTTTCCCATAATGATGGGTAGTAAGTATGTTTTCCACTCAGATAAGACGATAATGTCTCATCTCTTAAAATTAACCAACACACTTGTGTTCTAAAATTTTTAAAGGTGAATTACGAGTACCCTGATTCCCTATTGCACAAAAGGTGGTACATAGGCACTAAAGGTTTGAAACCATGGAGGGTGCAAAAATTATAAAAAAATACTTATTTTCTCATCTCCACCATCTATTTTTATACAACTCTTACAACCAAAATACACAGATTTTCAAAGAGGTTCATGTGGAGTACCGTAGAAGTTTAGGGTGATAATACCTTCCCTTTGCATAACCAACCCCCGAACATAGATTCTCTCCCCCCTCTTTTTGGGTTATTTGCTCTTTTCCCATTCCTTTGGAAACAATAAAGCGCAGTGGAAATTTTTATTTTGATCTGTGTGAGTCAAGTCAACCCAATGGCTTAGTCTCAACATTTATACGGCTACAGAAAAATGGCGACTCTGCTGGGGACAAATCGACCTATTGTTGGTCCATCCCTAAGTGGGTTTAGCCTATCTTTGTTTATTTGTGTATGTGCTATTGTTGTTTATATGTTATATATATGTTTGTCTGGATTTTCTGGGTTTTCAAGATGCTTGGTGATTTCCTATAAGTCCTCTACCCGGACTTGGGCAAACTTAAGATAGGACGGGCAGTATAGTCATGATAACTTTGAGGGAGTAATCCCAAAAAAGGAGGCATGAGATCCCCCACTCATTGGAGGCCCATTTGACTGTAGTGTCGTTTACTGAGTAATCGGGAAGACGTGATGCTTTCAACCGGAGAGCCTTTTGAAACTGAGGACCGTAGAATCCTTAACCCGTCTTAGCCTTTTAGGTGTAGTGCGAAAGCTATGACGGAGTAATCCAGAAATGTTTGTCATGTGATACTACGCTCGAACGAGTTTTTCCTGAGAATATTACTAATTACCGAGTCAATCGGGACGTTGGTAATATCCGAAGGAAGGATGTATACTCTGGGAACCTCTTAGAACCTTGTTCGGCAGGTGATAAACTATTAGACCATACCTTGTGGGTAGTACCTTTGACTCCATGCCCATGACGTCGGACCTATGACCCCCCCATGTTTGTGAACTTGTGTGTGATTGTTGCATCATGCATTCATTCACCCATGAGCATCTTTTCAAAACATTGTGGTTCAAGGGACTTAAAGTTTACTCTTTGTGAATACCTAAGGTACTTTGACCATGGATTTTGGAAAAAGAAAAACTTACAAGTATAGTTTCAAGAATCCCAAGATAGATGATTTGATGAGTCTAATTCCTGAGATTGAGAATTCCGCAGATTTTCGGAAGAAGTATGGATCCATCGTGTCTCTCATGAAGCTTAGGATGAATGAGGGTATTCTCTCGACTTTGGTCTAGTTCTATGACCCGGTGTATTGATGTTTCACTTTCCCTGATTATCATTTAATGCCTACATTAGAGGAGTATTCTTATATATTGGGTTTACCTGTTACCGGTCGTGTTCCTTTCACCGGTTTGGAGGGGGGGCAAAATATCATGAGATTGTTGTTTTGGTTCATTTGGGAAAGTATGAGGTTGAAGCCCACATGACTACCAAAGGAGGAATTAGAGGATTACCCGCTCAGTTTTTATTGGAGAAAGCTTGCAACTTTGCTAGGATGAAGAGTATTGTTGCTTTTGAGGCTATCTTTACTCTACTTGCCTATGGGTTTGTTCTTATTTCTGAACGTGGACAACTTTGTGGACATCAATGCCATCAGGATCTTTTTGATAGGTAATCCAGTTCCTACATTATTAGGTGATGCTTATTACTTTATTCATCTTTGGGATGCTTATCATAGAAGGATGATCATATGTTGCACACCTTTGTTGTATCAGTGGTTTATTTCTCACTTGCCTCGGTCTGATGCTTTCTAGGATGTCAGGAAGGAACCTCGTTGGGCACCAAAGGTTATGGCCCTCACTCATTAAGATATTTTTTGGTACCATCAGGCTTACAATGATTTAGATATTGTCGATAGTTGTGGTAGTTTCACCAATGTACCTCTTCTTGGTACAAAGGGAAGAATTAACTATAATCATGTTCTTGCACGACGACATCTTGGATATCCGATGAGGGATAGGAAAAATAGTATTCATCTGAGTGGTTTATTTCTTAAAGAGGGAGAGAATCATAAGGAAGCTAATGAGCAGATTGCAAAGGCTTGGCATCATATTCACAGGAAAAGTAGAAAGGACTTGGAACCTAGAGGGGATGTTTCTCTGGAGCCTTATCTTTAGTGGGTACAAGTAAGAGCTATCCAGTTGAAGATGTCATATTCCCGTGAAGCACCTATGTCTGATATGTTTATGAAGACCACTCCTCCCTTTTTAGATGATATGGAAGAGCTTCAGCTTGCCCTAGTCAGGATGCAGCAGGAAAAGGAGGCTTGGAGGAATAAGTGTCAGACTTTAGAAATATCCTACCAGGCAGACTTGAAGGAGAAGGATGACCTAATTGAGATTCTTGAGAGTCGTGTTATAGTGATGATAGAGAAGTAAGAGGATTTATTTTCCTCTAGAGCTCAGTCACGGATTAGTCATTCACTTCCCGACTCTGGTGATTGGAAAGTGGTTGCTGGCAGGTATGCAGAAGAGAACAAGCAGCTGAAGGCATAGATTGCAAGACTCATAGGAAAGCGTCAGTATGTGGAGTGATCTTCATCAGCTTTTCTTTCTTAGGAGTTTTAGATTCTATCATCTTTTGTTCTTGGGATTGTTGAAACTTATATTGAAAAGTTGTAATCCGTTTTGAAGATTATTATAATGAGATTTTTAGTATTTCAAAATATGTTAGTACTTTAATATTTGCAAATTGTCTATAAAATCTTTGAGTTCCTTGAATTAATAATAATATAAATCATGTGCATTGCATATCATGCATCATCCTATACATATTTCTTGCATTTCTTTTCACACCCAGGTGTCTTACTGAATTTCTCTGCTTCCTTCAATAAGTTATCTCACTGGTATAATACTCGAGCTAATTCTAGAAAGAAAATGGAGAATCTTGAACAGCAAAATCGTGAGTTGCACGATGAAGTTACTGCTCTGAAGTCCGGTATGTCTAATTTAACTTCTTTGATGGAATCACTAGTAGCTTCTCGGAATCAGCCACCACTTTCTCAGCCTCAATAAACAACATTTGCTTCTGAAAGTCCATCAGTTCCAGTTTCTGTTACCCCAGTTACTGCTGCCCAAAATCGTATGCCTCAGAGTTATCCATGGGGAATGCCAAGAAACTTCATGACAAAAGGTTTTAATCTTGATACTTCAGCTGCTCTAGTTGTTCAATTTGCTTCTACTCTTGCACCTCCTATGGTGTATGTTACTCCTGCAGCTAGAAATGAGATTCACTATGTTGCACCCCCTTCGGTGAATGTTGTGTCGTTTGTTAATGATGAAGTTTGTCGTACTATTCCTCCACCAAGTGAAAGTCTGGGCTTCTATGATCGAATGGATGATTTCCAGGATCAGTTTGATAAGATGAAGAAAGAAATGAAAGCCCTCAGAGGAAAAGAATTGTTTGCGCAGAATGTGAATGACCCGTGTTTTGTTCCAAACGTGAAAATACCTGCAAAGTTCAAAGTAATGAAATTCAAGAAATATAAGGGCAACACTTATCCTCAAGCTCACCTTGTGATGTATGGGAGAAGGATGTCTACTCACACCGATGATCAATGCCTGTTAATTCACTTTTTTCAAGATAGTTTGACTGGTGTCGTGTTGAAGTGGTATATGAGCTTGGATAGTGCTAACATTCATACTTTCAATGAATTGGGTGAAGAATTTATTAGACTATACAAGTATAACATGGACATGGAACCTGGCTAGGATCAACTCAGGGCAATGGTCCAGAAGGACAAAGAGTCGTTTAAAGAATATGCATAGAGATGGCATGAGGTAGTCGCCCAAGTAATTCCTCCAATGGAATAGAAAGAGATGACGAAGATTTTCCTGAAGACTCTAGGTTCCTTCTACTATGAAAGAATGGTGGCGATTTCACCAAGTGATTTTACTGAAATGGTGAGTATGGGCGTTCATTTAGAAGAAGCTGTAAGAGAGGTTCGTTTGACAAGAGGTGAAAATTTCGGTAGTACCAAGAAGCCTTCATACGGGTTTTCCAAGAAGAAAGAAGGAGATACAAATGTTGTCATTCAAGAGAGAAGGGTTAATCCTCCTAGAAGGAATCATCAGCGCCACCAACAGGTTGCTTCGGTAACTCTAGTTGTCAATGTGGCTTCGACCATAATTGCTTATCAGAGACCATCCCCTCAGGGAAATCAAGGACAGAATCAGAAGACAGAGCCTTTTGACTCTAACCTAATGAGCAATGTAGAATTACTCCCGGCGTTAATTCAGAAGAATTTGGTTCAGACCAGGCCACCCCCTGTTATACAATCACCTTTACCTTGGTACTATAAAGCAGATCAGACGTGTTCTTTTCATTAGGGAGAACCAAAGCACAATGTTGAGAAATGTTATCCTTTGAAATCTGAAGTACAAAAGATTGTGAGATCTGGCCTTTTATCCTTTAAAGATATTGGTACTAATGTGAAAGATAATCCTTTGCCAAATAATGGATGAGAAAATGCTATAAACATGGTTGCTGGTTGTTCAGGGGACTTCCGGATTTTTGATATCAACCTGGTTATAGGAGATTTGATAAAAATTCATGTTGACCTCTGCGAGTTTAGTTACTATACGAATGACCATGTTGGTTGTGGTATTTGCAGTGCAGATTTATAAGGGTGTGATAAGATAAAGGCTGATCTTCGGGAAATGATGGACGAAGGCCTCATTTATATAATTAGGCCTAGGTCAGAGTACGAGGAAGACGTGAATGTGGTCTACGGATGTCCCGGAGAATTCCAGATTTTTGACGTCAATCATATGAATAATGATTTTATGCAGTTGCACGCTACTTTCTATCATATGGATGGTCAAGTAGAACACCATTATGGTTCTTGATAGATTTGCTGTAGAGATTCTCGTAGTTGCTCCATTGTGAGAATGGGTGATAAGTTGTTATTGGACAATGGTACTATCAAAATTTCAGGAAATAGGGGTGATTACAATGAGATTAATGTGATTCAAGATTGTTTGGATGAGACTGTGTCAGATGATGAGTATGCTTCTGCAGATGAATTCTTTTTCTCAAATGAAGAGTTGTTTTCCAGCAATGATTATGTGATGTCTAAGTATGATGAAGAAGGGTTGAATGTTATTGTGCCTTGTTTCGGTGTTCCCTCCCCTATTGAGATTGAATACCATAGCAAGCCAACTGTTTCTCTGTTGGTGATCTGCTTACAAGGGCCTATTCATTACGAATCAGACAAAGTTGTACCATATAAATACAATGCTACAATTCTATAGGATGTTATGGGAGTTTCCATCCAACCTTTGTATGATGTCAAGAATATTGTTGAAGCCAGCCGAGTAACCCGCAGTGGCCGTGTTTTCGAACCTGTCATTCGAGGGAGTGTTAATGTTGATAAAAATAGTTGAAAATGTTAAACCCGAGAAAGAAGTGGGGGAATCTAGTGGTACTACTCTAGAAAAAGATGTGGATGCTATATTGAAGATTATCAAGATTAGCAACTATAAGATCGTAGATCAATTGTTGCAGACTCCAACAAAGATATCTATTCTGGCCTTGCTGATGAACTCTTCTGCCCACAGGGAATCTTTGATGAGAGTATTGGATCAAGATTTTATGGATAGTGATATGCCATTGGACCAATTCAGTAGTATGGTAGGGAATATTACGTCCTGTAATAACCTGAGTTTCTGTGATGACGAATTGCCTGACGAAGGAAGGAATCGTAATCTAGCTCTCCATATCTCCATGAGTTGTAAGAATGATTCACTGTCAAATTTTTTGATCGATAATGGGTCCGCTTTAAATGTTATATCGAGGAGTATGCTTATGAAGTTGAAGTATCAAGGAACCCCCATGCGCCCGAGTTGCATAATTGTGAAAGCTTTTGATGGATCAAGGAAGTCTGTTATTAGGGAAGTAGATCTTGCTATTCACATAGTCCCACGCCTTTTTTAGATTACTTTCCAAGTTATGGATATTGTTCCCTCTTACAGTTGTTTACTAGGACGGCCGTGGATACAGGAGGCAGGGGCTGTCACTTCAACTTTACACCAAAAGTTAAAGTTTGTGCGTGAAGGAAAGGTGGTCATTATAAATGGAGAACAAGCATTGTTAATATCTCATTTGTCCTCTTTTAGTGTTGTGGAAGCGGATGAAGTTATTGTTGGAACTCAGTTCCAAGCTTTATCCATTGATAATATAAGAGGAAATTAGAATTCTATAACTTCGTTTAAAGATGCTCAGAATGTTGTACGTAATGGCCCTAGTAATGCATGGGGTCAGATTGTTGATCCACCTGTGAATAAGAATAAAGCTGGTTTGGGATTTTTTGTGAAGAGTGGTAAAGGTGAGATTATGAAGCTGAAGTCTGCTTTGGGCAAATATCAAGATATCTTTCATAGCAGAAGTTATCTTCATCCAACTGTTCCTGGGATCAATGCCATTGTGGAAGACGAAGTGGAGTAGGAGATGCTGAACTATGTGAGGTATAGAGTTAGGGTCCAAAATTGGATCACCATTGATGTTCCCTCTTGCATACATGTCTCAAAGTAATTTTTTTTTGTTAATCTTTTCAAAAATCTTTCACTCTGCCCAAGGTGAAAGCTGATATTGTATGGGCTTATCTATTTGCTTCGATCTTTAAAATCAATAATAAAAGTTGTCTTTGATTCCCAATTTGTGTTTTTATTTTCTGCTTTTTCTTGGAAAATGGTAATAAGAAAACCATTCAAAAATAAATAAATAATTGTAATCTGCATAATCACTTGCTATATGTGTCAGTTTCTAAATGCAATCATAAATCATATGTGCATATTAATTAATAAACTCGTTGAATATAATGACCCTGCACCCTCTCCCCACTTTGAATATCCTGTATATGGGGCCGAAGAAGGAGAATACGATGAAATTCCATAAGAGGTTTCACGGTTTCTTGAGCGCGAGGAAAGTGTCATTCATCCATATAAAGAGCCATTGGAAGTGATCAATTTGGGTTCAGAGGAAGATCCAAAGGAAGTCAAGATTGGAGCATTGATGCATCCCTACGTAAAGAGAAGGTTGATTAAAATGTTGAAAGAATATGTGGATATATTTTCTTGGTCATACCAAGACATGCCTAGTTTGGATACGGATGTTGTGGAACATTGTTTTCCATTAAAGCCAGAGTTCCCGCCAATCAAGCAGAAATTGCGAAGAACTCACTCTGATTTGGCAATGAAAATTAAAGAGGAATTGTTAAAGAAGATTAATCTAGGTTTTCTTGTGACATCAGTGTACCCTCAGTGGGTTGCCAATATTGTCCCAGTACCAAAGAAATACGGAAAAGTTCGCATGTGCGTAGATTATAGAGATTTAAACAAAGCAAGTCCAAAAGATAAATTTCCATTAACACATATTGATATGTTGGTTGTCAGTAAAACAAAATTCAAAGTATTCTAGTTCATGGACGGAATTTCCGGATATAATCAAATTAGAATGGCTCTTGAGGACATGGAAAAAACAACGTTTATCACACCCTGGGGAACATTCTGTTATAGAGTGATGCCTTTCGGGTTGAAGAACACTGGTGCAACGTACCAGAGGGCTATGATAACCCTATTCCATGATCTGATGCACAAAGAAATTGAGGTATATATTGATGATATGATTGCTAAGTCCCAGACTGAAGAAGGGCTTATAAAATATTTGTTGAAATTGTTTCAGCATTTGAGGAAGTATCGTCTCTGCTTGAATCCAAATAAATGAACCTTTGTTGTTCGATCAGGAAAATTGCTAGGTTTCATTGTCATCCAAAAAGGAATTAAAGTTGATCCTGATAAAGTCAAAGAAGATCAAGAGATGCCAGCACCAAGAACTGAAAAGTAAGTTAGAGGTTTTCTTGGGCGTCTGAATTACATTTCCCTATTTATCTCCCATATGACTGCAACGTGTGAACCGATCTTTAAGTTGTTAAAGAAAGATCAAGGTTGTGTATGGACATATGATTTCCAGAGGGCATTTGAATGTAATAAAGAGTATTTTCTTGAACCTCCTATCTTGCTTCCTCCGGTTGAAGGAAGACCATTGATTATGTATCTGACAGTGTTATATAATTCTATGGGTTGTATTTTGGGACAACAAGATGAAACAAGGAAGAAGGAATATGAAATTTATTATCTCAACAAGATATTTTCTGATTGTGAGTCACGATATTCTATGTTGGAAAAGACATGTTGTGCTCTGGCCTGGGCGGAAAAGCGGTTGCAGAAATATATGTTTCATCATACTACTTGGTTGATTTACAAAATGGATTTGATTAAGTATATTTTTGAAAAGCCTTCTCTCACTGGGATAATTTCCCATTGGCCGATGTTATTGTCTGAATATGATATTGAATACCGTACTCAGAAGGCTATAAAAAGAAGTGTATTGGCGAATTATTTTGCTCACCAACCGGTTGATGATTATCAGTCTGTTAAATATGACTTCCCTGATGAGGACGTGATATTTTTGAAGGTAAAAGATTATGATGAGCCTTTGCCTGAGGAAGGCCCTGACCCTGAATCTCGATGGGGTATGGTATTTGATGGAGCTATGAATTGTTATGGTAAAGGAATTGGTGTTGTGATTATCACTCCTCATGGATCACATATTCCTTTTACTACAAGTCTAACCTTTGATTGTACCAATAATATGGCAGAGTATGAAGCTTGCATCATGGAACTTGAGGAGGGCATTGATCTCAGAATCAAAGTTCTAGATGTGTATGGCGATTCAGCTTTGGTAGTAAATCAGATTAAAGGAGAATGGGATACTCGTCACCCTGGCTTGATTCCCTACAAGGAATATTCTAGAAGATTATTATCCTTCTTTAATAAAGTTGAATTCCATCATATTCCCAGAGATGAAAATCAAATGGAAGATGATTTGGAAACTCTGGCCTCTGTGTATCAAGTAAATACTTGGAATAATGTGCCTCGTATCACAACATGATATTTGGATAGACCAGCTCATGTGTTTGCAACAGAGAAAATGTCTGATGAGAAAACTTTGGTATTATGATATCAAACATTTTCTTCCGACTCAGGAATACCCAGCTAGTGCGTTAAATAAAGATAGAAAGACATTGAGAAGGTTGGCAGGTAGCTTTTTCCTCAATGAATGTGTGTTATACAAAAGAAATTATGACATGGTCTTGCTCAGATGCGTGGATAGACACGAAGCAGGCCTGTTGATGCATCAAATCCATGAAGGTTCCTTTGGCACCCATGCCAATGGACATTCGATGGCAAAGAAGATGCTTAGGGCAAGTTATTATTGGCTGACAATGGAATCTGGTTGTTACAAATTTGCAAATAAGTGCCATAAATGCCAGATTTACACTGACAAAATTCATGTGCCTCCGACACTTCTTAGTGTTATTTCTTCCCCGTGGCCTTTCTCTATGTGGTATATTGACATGATTGGAGTGATTGAACCAAAGGCGTCGAATGCAAATCATTTTATCTTGGTGGAAATTGACTACTTCACCAAATGGATGGAAGCAGCTTCATATGCTAATGTCACTAAGCAGTTGGTAGTGTGCATGTTGTACCCCAAAATTTGCCCTCTCAATTCTGAAGGTTTTTCTCACAAGGATTCTCATGGTTCAAGCTTTCACAAGTGCTTTGGGATTTTCCAGTACCAAAATTAAAAGGAAACTGTCAAAAAGGGAGAAAACATATAAAAATAACATTTTGACAAATTTGGAGAAAACAGGCCTCTTTCATTTCAGCCTTTTAATTGGACAAGTGTGTTGCCTGCATGCTTGCAATCGTAGGTCATGACATTTTAGCCACACGTGTCCCTTGCAATACAAACCCTTCGATTGCCTCTCAGCCTCTTTTGATTCCCAAGTTTATTGCCTACAAGCCTCTTTCGATTGCCCAAGTTTACTGCCTACAAGCCTCCTTCGATTGCTCAAAATCAGTTGCTTGCAAGCTGCTTCAATCAGGCACATGTTGCCTGCCTCATACTGCCCACAAGCAACTTCGTTTGGGCACATGCTGCTTGTTGCATATTTCCTGCAAGCTACTTCGGTTGGGCACATGTTGCATGCTGCATGCTGCCTGCAAGCTGATTCGATTGGGCACATGCTGCCTGATTCCTACTGCCTACGTGCTCGTTTTGTTTGGGCATGAATCCTTCAGCATAAGGTCAAGCCTTTCGTTTGGCCATATATGACTCCTGGGAAGGCAAGCCTTCGATTGAACAAAAAGTATCTACCTACAAAGCTTCGTTTGAAGTTCTGATTCCTTTCGAATCAGCATGCTTCGAATCCAGTCTGGGCCATTCGAAGCAAGCTTGTTTGAAGCAAGTCTGAACAAATCCTAAGACAAAATCTTACTTTCTAGGCTGTTGCTTCTAAATCTTGGTATAATTAGAGGTTTACACACATAATCAAATCTTTGTCCATTAGATATTACTATATTTGGACGAAATGACGAAAAGCTTCATTATCTATTTTCATAAAGATTATTTTAATCACCAAGTCAGCTCCATGAGCCCCCAAATCTATTTCGTCTGAGAACAAGCAAAGGCACAAGTCTAATCAACTGCTAACAGCCCCCACATGTACTTGCACGTTACCTATTATTTTATCATTATTTTGCAAGCTGGCTACTACAACATATCCTTTCTTTTCTCTATAAATAGAGGAACATTTGCAAAGCTAAAGAGGATCTTTTGGACCAGAGGAACGTCTCCCAAATTTTCTCAAACACAACACAAAACTCCCAAGTTCATCAACACTTGAGAAATAAAAAAAAACCCAAAATTCCAAATATCTCCCTCTTTCGATTCTGAGAAGTCCCCGCGCTTTACATTCCTTCGAATCCATCTTGGGAAAGAAACATAAGACTTATTTCTTTCCTTCCTTCGAATCCAGTGTTCCAAGCACAACTGTTAGCCCCCTCTTTTGAATCCAGTACCTTGGGCCTTCACTCAAGATCCCACACCCATTTGAAGCCTCCAGCAAGGTAAGTCACTCTTACCCTGGGACTTTTAGTTTCATGGCATAATATGTAAATAAGATTTTCTTTCGTTTCAAGCAATGTACATACCATTGTTCCTTTCGTTTCCACTCTTTCATCATGTTTTCTCAGAGATACCCCCTTCGTTTTTCTTTTAGTTTACCTGAACTTTCTTTAACTATTAAACTGGTTTCAAGACAAAGACTATAATGGCCTTAGGCCATGTTGCCATTTAATGCCTTAAATGAAAGAAACAGAGGAAAGGAAACTTGAAACAAAGCCTTGGGCTTCCTTGCTGACTTCTAAGACAGGAAGGAAGAATCAAAAGGCATGCTTGCACTAAAGTCCAGGCAGAATCGAAAGGCACAACCTTAGGCTGCACCACACTGGCTTCCAAGCCCAGTCGAAGGATACCACTTGCTGTTGCCAAGCCCCAGAAAGCCAGAATCAAAAGGCACAACTTGTTGCTTCTAGGCTCAGTCGAAGGATACCACTTGCTGCTGCCAATCTCCAAAAAGCCATTCGAAGGCCATGACCTTGCTGCTGCCAAGGCCCAATCAAAAGGCATGACTTTGTTGTTGCCATCCCCAATCGAAGGAGACCAACAGAAGGCAGATCGAAGGCTGCTTCCCCCCAATCGAAAGGCTCTCTTTTTTCTAACTTTTATCTTATTTTTACCTTCATATTTTTATGCCTTTCGATATGGTTGTAATAGTGTAGGATTTTATCTTTCTACATTTTATTTACTTTGTACAAATGCTAGTAATTAGGCGTGTATGGCAAGATAAAAACAACAAGTAGACAACCCATAATCAAAGACAAAATGCATGCAAACCAAACACACTTATTCACACATGCACCCTTAGGGTAATCCCACTTGTTGCCTATCAGAAAAATAGTCATGTCCCTCGAACATGGGCGTTTTAGCAAAGACCCTCGATAAAAGATCGTAGTCCCTCGATGACCCTCGATGTTGACTTCGGTAAACAATCTAGTCCCTAAAACGACATTGCTAAAACATCCTATAGGATGCCTTCTATGACTATACAAACGTCCCACGCCCGTCCTTTCATATCCAACGATGGCGCTTCTTACCAAATCAATGGTAAGATAACAATATCTAAAGGAGGAGGAAAAGAATATCTAAGACCTTTTGAGTAGGTAGATTTGCTCCTAGTTGCTCGCTTGCTCACAACAAAAAACATTTCATACACCAACACTCTCATTTGAAACATTTTCAAAATACAACACTTTGTACGCGTTCTTATAGAAACGAGAGCCATTACAAAGACACCTTTTCAAAATCACTTTTAAAAACACATTCCACAAACACCTTTTGAATTATTTTCGAAACAACACTTTGTACGTGTTCTTATAGAAACGAGAACCATTACAAAGACATTTTTAAAATACTTTCAAAACCCACACCACAAGCACACATTCAAACAAAAGCAAGTGATCTAGTAAGAAACTAAGAGCCTGTAGATAACTATGGATGAAAATGGTGCTAATAACTTCCCTTTTCATAATCTACCCCTCGAAATCAGAAAACATCTCTAAAGGTCTTTCCTGTTCTTTTCAGCCTTTCCTTTTTGGATAAAAGAAAAATCGGTGGCGACTCTTGCTATCCGCAACAATTGCGATCAAACACAAAACACCCAAGTCAGTTCTCCCACCATATCACAGAACTGGCGACTCTGTTGGGGAATAAAACTTAAAAGTGGGGTTACCTTAGGGCGAGATCACATTTACTTGCTTTCCTTGATTGACTTGCTTGCTTTACATTTCTGGTTCCTTGTTTGGGCTTGTTTTGATCCTCTATCGGGATCTGGGGCACCTTTTAGGTAAGTAGCAATAGATTATGGAAATTGTACAACGTAGACCGGTATGGTTGAAAGAATGTGTTGTACCCCAAAATTTTCCCTCCCATATTTCTCAACAAATGTCAAGTGAGGTCTCCAAATGGCTCAAGGAAGTCCAAGAGTTGACCAGACAAACTCTCTCCTAAGGCAACCTACCTCAAATTAGGGTTTCCATCAATATGTGTGAACCACAAAGGACTCAAATTCTCACCATTGTCCTAATATGTTCTCAAGATCATGACAAGTTTCAAGCCTTGCAGAAGAAGTTTGCTCAGTCAATTGCCCAAATGCCTGAATATCAACTATGCTAGGTCAAAAGTAAACTGTAGCTCACATGCAGTCAAACTTCAAGATTTTTGGTCAACATCCTCATTTTGAATTATTATGCATCATTTGATCAAGTGTTGATCATGATTCCTCAAGGATTACTCACAATTCATCAAAACCCAAAAGTTGCTAAATTAGGGTTTTGTAGGAAAAGTCAACTCAACTTTGACCAAGCATAACTTTCTCATATTTTATCAGAAATGACCCATCCAAAGCTCATTTTGAAGAGGATTCAATTACCTACAATTCATCTTCATCTCCCAAGTTCATAATATGCACTCACAAAAAGATGTAAATTTTGACATTATAGGTCCTTTTGAAAAGTCAACAAAAACACCTTTTGGGTAATAGCTTCATACATGAACATGGAAGACCCAATTGAGATAAGACCAAAAGGGTTTCTTAGAGGACATCCTAAGATTTCTAAAAAGTCTAAGAACACCTCTCTAGGGTCAAAGTTGAGAGAGTTATGCATTGGCTAAGTTGACCATTTTTGCAAAATTGCCAAAAGTCAAATATGCTCAAATTTGCATTTTTTGCTAAATGAACCTAACTTTTTATGCTTGCACTTCACTTATAACGTGGTCCACGACCCAAATGTGAATTAACATGTTATTTGCTTCATTATTTATTTTATTTTGATTTTTTTATTTATTAAAAATTGAATTAAATCAAATAATTGGTAAATGATAGCAAAGATTTGTTTTGTTTGGATTTGTGAACAGAATCACGAGCTCATAGTGTTGGCATATCAGAATAAAATCATATCAATGGGAATTGGTACAAGAAAGGCATGATTGGTATGAAAATATAAAGATATCATATACATTGAAAATCAAATCAAATCTTGGATAAATGCAAAGATTTAATCCAAGTTTGTTAACCTAATTCACTCTAGGTTATATAAGAAAGATTGGCAAATCAAAAGAGAATGGCTGGAGGCGTGAGACTGTAAGAGCAAAACTCAAAAATCTTGATAAAAAGTGAAGTTCTGATTTCAGGATAGAGGACCTTTGAGAACGATTCAAGGCCAGCAACCTGTTCCAGGACGTCTCAGGAAGCATTCCCAATCGTTCGCAGGCATCAGAACATCCAGAATCACTGCCTAACATTCTCACGGTTTTCAAAATTATCCACCTTCAATTACTGTAATTCTTTCATATTCAACATGTTTAAATTACGTATTTGTGTTCAATATCATGTTTGCAATGTTTCTGGCCAATTTGATTTAATTTATAGTGCAGGAATAAGCTTCTGCCGTTGTTAGGTTTTCGTGCTCCAATTTGGGTTTTTGGTTTTCAAGCAAAATTAGGCCTGATAATGGGTACCATGATGATTAGAGTTTCAAACCCAGCTGATCCATGGTCCCCAATTGAATTTATATTGCATATGCTCAATTTTTGAATGACACAGGTTTCAGCAACAGACCTGTGTCTGTAGGTAAAGGTTCAGAGTCTAAAATGACGGTTCCAGGGAAGAAGACAACAGCGTGTCACAACCTGACTGGCTGGTTTAAATTCTGGCGCGTTATTCTGGCCAGAAACTTGTTTGTTCTGATATATTGTTTGTTTTCATTATGTTAACAAGTTAACATCCAGTGCAGTTGGTCAGAAGAAGGAAGTCAGAAGCTCAGGATTCTGGGTTCGATTCCAAGTGTGAGCTTTTGGTATTTTCTCCTTTGTTTTCACCAGATCCAGCACATGCATCTTCTGAGAGCCATCATCTTCTGGATCCCAATCAGAACCAGATCCAGCACGTGCACCTCCTGAGGTTCAGCATCTTCTGGATTCATCATCCAGAACCAGATCCAGCGCTAGCATCTTCTGAGGATCATCATCCCCTGTATCCCTCTCCAGCAGATCTAGCGCCAGCATCTTTTGAGGATCATCATCCTCTGGATCCCTCTCCAGCAGATCCATCATCCAGAATCAGATTTGTTGACAGCAAGCTCTTCGGTCATTTCTATTATATTTCTTTATTTTCTTTTCTTTAATTTTTTGGTTTTTTTTTTGTTTCTTTTCTTTAATCAGCACCAAAAATCATTTTATTAAATTAATCAATCAAAAATCACAAAAAAAGACTTATTTCCTTAATAAATGTTTTTCTAATTAATTAGTGTAATTAAAATTCAATTAGAAAATTAGGTTAATTCTTGATTTAATTTTTCTTTCTTTCTCAAATAAAATGAAAATACAAAAATAGGTTTTAGATTGAATTAATTTATTTTTCCTAATTTAAATATAATTAGAACTTAGGATTTTCTTTTTTAATTTAATTGTTTCATTATTTTCTTAAATAACAAAACATGACAAAAAATATCTTTTTTTAATCAATCGCAAATAGGTTTAGTCAAGGGTCAAAACCCTAGTTGTTTCGTGCTTAATTCGCCGCGCGCTTTTTATTTATTTTGACAAATATTTTTGTAATTGTTCACTGGTTTATAATAGTTTAATTTAGGGCTTTTACTTATCGCTTTTTCATGGGTTTTTGGCTATGTAATTAATTCCCCTCCCCGAAGCCTTGTAATAGCGTAGATTTACTTTTTCGCATTTTTAATTCCTGCAAGTATTTAACTGTCTAGATGTATGCTAATAGGATTGTATGACAAGATTGCATGACAAATTAATATGGTTAGAAAACCCTAATGTGCAAAGATAAATAATTGAAATAAATCACTCGCACATATCACTCTTAGGGTATACTCTCACTTCGGTTTCCTTCGGTAAACGATCATTAAGTATAGGGTGTCTTAGCGGTTTCCCTCCTGTCTAAAGAGATCAAATGTCTCGTTCGAATGTCGCTTCGGAAATGTTGCCTCGAGTATGATCTTAAGACTCTAGGGTTATTACTAAGGTATCTTAATATTGCTTTAGTGATCGTACATCCCTTTCAAATTGACCCTTACAACTCCAACGACGGTGCTACCTATTTCTCAATAGTAGGATATCGATGTCTAAAGGAAACAAGAATAGAAACGATCTTTTTTGAGTAGGTAGATGCTGGTAGGTACTTGCTCAAATCAAAAATTTTCACACTTACACTTTTCAAACAAATTTTCAAAACAACTTCGTCACACCTTTGAGGACTGATACAAGGGTTATCACGAAGTCAAACTTTTCAAAAGCAAATCACATACACAAGCAATTTTAAAAAGATGAGCAAGTACCTAAGAGCCCATGGAAAAACATGGATAGAAAGGGTGCTAATACCTTCCCTTTCTATAATCTACCCCCCGTACTCATAATATCTCGAACATGATTTTTTCTATACTTTTTTCCTTTCCAATTGGATGAAATAAAAGTTGGTGGCAACTCTTGCTTACCATGACATTTTTCGAATAAAAAACACAAAATGAAAACCAGAATTTCAAATAGTCGGTTCTGCCACCATATCACACAACGGCTACGTTAGTGTGATGCATTTGTGGGTACCGGTATCCCTTGTGTTGAATCGAGGAGAATATGGGGCCGCTGAGTGGCATCATGAAGCACTATCTGACCTTAGAACCTTAATTGAATAAACTTGGCCAATTAGGACGTAATGAGATAACCGGTTTCGGTGGAAAGCTGAAAATTTGTTGATACTCGATACTACACTCATTGATACTAGACTTTTGGGATATCTCAACCGCAAGAAAAGATTGATTGAGCTGAGACAATGCCTAAAAGAAAGGTCAGTGATATTGAGATCCCTTAGAACCCGGTTACTATTAACTAGGACAGATTGAGCCAACTAAACTTCAAGAGGGTACTCACCTACAAACCCCATGCAAGCCTAAACCTAAGGACTTGTCTTCTTTGTGTGAATATTATTATTTGTACTTGCTTACCTTACATACTTGTACATAACATCATGACATCATACCATAGCATTTTCAATAACCATTTCAAGGATCTCAAGGGTATATGATGCAGGGTCACGTTGAACCAGAAGTCTAGCAAGGGGGAAGAGGATTTATTTTCCTCTTACCAAACGCCATCAAAGATCAAGTACAACAAACTTGAGTCTAGGGCTACAACCCACTTGACATGGTGAGCTAAATACTCGTTGAAGGACATCCACCGATACAAAGTTCTCCAATCAAAGTTGTTGATCAAAGTTCAACTTCTAACATTTTCTTATGTTTACCCCGTGAGATCCTTGAAAACATGCATCCACATATCAAGCATCATATCATGACAAGTTTCTCCCATACAGGTCTCCTTATCTTCCTACTATTTATTTCGGTATAATGGATATGGAACCAACCATCAAGAGTATTCAGATTCAAATTTCTCAACTTCAAGAGATGTTCTTGAATCTGTCCAAGGGATAAGAAGAGGTGAAAGCTCTCCTCACAAGGGGCATGGTCATGGGGAATCCAGAGGGCACTAAGGAAGATCATTTGGAGCGGCTACAAACCGAGATAGACATATTGAAGGTCCAAATTTTGGGACAACTGGTGGGCCAGATGGCTCTTATCCAAAACTTGGCTCAAGGACAGGAGGAGCTGAAAACCCTTGTCAACAGGATTCATCAAGACAGAAGCAACCAAATAGGGCAAACTGCTAGAATTAGGGATCAAGTCATCATTCCTCCTCCCGTGAGACAAGAAGTAGGTTTAAGGGAGAGAAGACCTTCCCAAATTGCTTCCACGTCACAAGCCCAACAATGACTTTGTTAACATCAACCAGAAAATCAGCAAAGGCAAAGCGAGCCCAAAAGACGGTTTACCAACATCAACATACCACTATCTCAAGCTTTGCAACATATGTTGAGGATGAATCTGATTACACCAGTAAGACCTCATCCAAATCCCAAAACTTTTTCTCCCAACTACAATCCCGATGCCAGGTATGCCTATCATTCCGATAGTCCTGGGCATCATACAAATGATTGTTGGGCGCTGAAGTACAAGATTCAAAACCTGATCGATGAAGGAATGTTAGAGTTCACACAACATGGCCAGACTGAATTCTTCTGCCATCCCTCAAAGGCTCACCACCTAAAGTGATAAGTTCAGACAAAGAGGCTTCTGTTTATTTTAATTTTCAATTGTAATCTCTTTTGTTATTCAAACAATTATCTATCAATGTCAAACTTAGTTTCATTAATGCATTGCATATGTTTGTCTTGAATTCATCCATTCGTTTTCACTATATTTAAACTATGCTTTTTACTTTCTTTATGACATTTAACTCTTGCTAAAAGTTACAAGCCTTTAGAAGGAGGATGACAAAAACAATGCCATAATCTCATACAGTATGCTTTTGAACAGACCTTGATAATGATGTACAAGCATTCTTTCAAATCCTAAACACTGAAGTTATAAGGAAGATAATCCCTAGTCAACCCCTTCGAGCCAAAGAAGTAGAAGTTTTCCTTTTTACATAAATTGAAATCTTTAATCAAAACCTGGGGCATGGTAGTCTCTCAGTTAATTCAAATGCGTGACCAGTCGCAAACTTTCATCTCGTAATACAACGAATGACATCAAAAACATTCCTATAAAATCAAAAGACAGTGATGGTTCCCTATCACATAGGAAGTCTTTATCTCTCAAAAAGAAAAGCCCACTAAGTCAAAACCTACAAAGGAGACTTAAGAAAAACTAGGGCATCCCTCTTACCGTAATCTTAAAATAAGAATATCCAGGCAAAATTAGGGATAACAAATCAAAAATAGGTCACTACAAATCCTCAACAACATGTTGCAAGAAATGACTGCCTTCTGATAAACTTAACTTGTCTGAACCATCACCAAAACGTCATTCAAGATTCAATTGAAGTTCAAACGCACAATTAGCTGAGTTTAGGAATGAAGAACATCCTGAAGAACGGGAGGGTACAAATACAATTTGAGCCTTTATCCTTTGTTTCTTAAACCATGAACCAAGCCACTCTACAATCCTTCAAAAGTCCTAATTGAAGCAGGGGTTAGTTCAAAAGCATACTGTTACAAAAGCTATCCTGACTCCTGTAAGGCTTTACTCTAAATCCTGAGTTTGAATTTTCGTACAAAATTTCTTTACTTGCTAAAACTCATTTTAAAAATTTCAAGACAAGCATAAACTTTGCATTATTTGAATATCACTATTTGCATATGGCTATTTGTTTGACAACGGAGAAATTCACACAATGAATATCCGATGAACAAAAGCTCTCTCAGTGAACAAAGTCACTTCAAGTGGGATGACACTTCCAATGACAAATATCATATCTACAAGGGGGCATGACATGTCACTATCCAGCATACCTGGGGCAGTCTAGTCAAGATTCCAAGAAATCTCTCAAGAAGTGCAGAATAACCAGGGGCAGGTCTCCACCTAAATCACTTGGGGAATTGAACGCGAATCCCTCAAAGGGTTACATACAGTCAAACTGTTCCTGGAAGTGCCACAAACACTTGCTACTGGGGGCAATGACAAATCTCCCCAGAATCCTTCTCATAGGATGATTCCCCAACCATATTTTCAATCTCTGAAAACCTCTTCCCAGCTGAGTCGACTTCAAGAATCCTCGAGGATCTTCCCCAGTGAAGTCGCTACCTCTCCAACAGACTAAGAAACACGGTTTATTTCCCCAATAAACGGCAGGCTTCCCCAGCTTGAGGTGGCCTCTCTGACTACTACAAATCAAAGGACCACAACTCCTCTTCCTCTGTAGATTACTCTACAATTCCCAGCAAGTTACTGTGAAGCCTGGACCCGACCAGATATCAGTTTAACTTCGACTCCCCAGTAGAGCAACGGACAACTAAAATTCCCGAACTCTTTTTCCCCAAGCAATAATCAACACTCTCTAGAGTTTTCAATATTCCCCAACAGAATTCTCCTCAGACAACAAAACATGAATCCTCGGTGGAAACATTCTAAGCAAAGTTTGAAGACACACCTACTCTTCAACAGAAATCCGGGATTTAATAACTCCCCAACACTTGTCAAGGATTTATTTTTCCAAGACAAAAAATACATTCATCAACATTTCGCATTTCATACATCTTATTTACATACATGACAAATGCATACGACACAATCCCATTTATTTTGAGAACATCATTACGCAATGCATACATCATGACATTGCATACAACTAACTCTTTACCTTTTCAGGAAAGATCAGTCAACAGATAAAGATCATCATCTTTTTGGAGTAGCAATCATCTCAGATTCCTTCATTATCTTGCTGAGGTAGTAATTGTCCAAGATTCCTTCATCATCTGTCTGGAGTAGTAATCGTCTCAGATTCCTTCATCATCCCGCTGGAGTAGCAATCGTCCAAGATTCCTTCATCATTCCTGTTGAGGTAGCAATCGTCCAAGATTCCTTTATCATCATGCTGAGGTAGTAATTTTCCAAGATTCCTTCATCATTCCTGTTGAGGTAGAAATCATCCAAGATTCCTTTATCATCCTGTTGAGGTAGTAATCGTCCAAGATTCCTTCATCATCTTTTTGGAGTAATCGTCCAAGATTCCTTCATCATCTTTTTCGAGTAGTAATCGCCCAATACTCCTTCATCATCTATTTGGAGTAGCAATCGTCCAAGATTTCTTCATCATCCTGCTGAGGTAGTAGTTGTCCAAGATTCCTTCATCATCCTGCTGAGGTAGTAGTCGTCCAAGATTCCTTCATCATCCTGCTGAGGTAGTAGTCGTCCAAGATTCCTTCATCATCCTGTTGAGGTAGTAGTTGTCCAAGATTCCTTCATCATCCTGCTGAGGTAGTAGTCGTCCAAGATTCCTTCATCATCCTACTGAGGTAGTAGTCGTCCAAGATTCCTTCATCATCCTGCTGAGATAGTAGTCGTCCAAGATTCCTTCATCATCCTGTTGAGGTAGTAGTCGTCCAAGATTCCTTCATCGTCCTGTTGAGGTAGTAATCGTCTAAGATTCCTTCATCATCTTTTTGGAGTAGCAATCGTCTCAGATTCCTTCATCACACATCATTATCAAAAAAGACATCCTTTAAGAAACAGTTCATATACGATCCAGATTCGGACGTCATTCTGTCACTCATTCAAACATACCTTTCAAATACAATTCAGATACGATCCAGATATGGATATCATTCTGACGCTCATCCAGTACATCTTTCAGATACGAGTTAGATACAATTCATTTATGGATATTATTCTAATACTCATCCCAAGACCTCTACTGGTTCAGTTTAAATCTCTCAACTATTTATCTTGATTCTTTCTTGTATACATTTTCTTTGGTTCAAATAAATCGCTCCAAGATTTATTCTGATTTTTTCCAGACCTCTACTGGTTCAGTTTAAATCTCTCAATGGTTTATCTTGATTTCTTTCCTGTAGACATTTTCTCTGGTTCAGATAATCCGCTCCAAGATTTATTCTGATTCTTTTCAGACCTCTATTGGTTAATTTTAAATCTCTCAACGACTTATCCTGATTCTTTCCTGTAGATGTTTTCTCTGGTTCAGATGAATCGCTCCAAGATTTATTCTGATTCTTTCCAGTTAAAGAAAATCCAAGACATCTATTGGTTCAGTTTAAATCTCTCAATGGTTTATCCTGATTATTTCTCGTAGACATTTTCTCTGGTTCAGATGAGTTGCTCCAAGATTTATTCTGATTCTTCTCCAGACCACTGTTGTTTTAGTTTAAATCTCCCAATGGTTTATTCCGATTATTTTCTGCATATATCTCCTCTGGTTCAGATAAATTGCTCCAAGATTTATTCTTATTCTTTTCCAGTTAAAGTCAAGTTTAGACTTAGTCTATTTTCTGTCAACAATCACCTTTGGATGGCATCTAAAAGCCCATCTCTGACAACTCTCTATCATCTCTCCAAATGGAATCTTTAAGCATATTCCCTACACAATCAACCACAACATCATCGAGTGCAAATTTCAGGGCATTCTAGTGTTCAATCATCTTCCACCTCCAAGTCACGAATGGCAGATTTGCCCATCTAACTCTTTAGGTGAAAGAAGATTAAACAAGGGCAGTTGTTGTACCCCAAAATTTTCCCTCTCAATTCTCAAGGTTTTTCTCACAAGGATTCTCAGGGTTCAGGCTTGCACAAGTGCTTTGGGATTTTCCAGTACCAAAATTAAAAGGAAACTGTCAAAAAGGAAGAAAACAGATAAAAATAACATTTGACAAATTTGGAGAAAACAGACCTCTTTCGTTTCAGCCTTTTGATTGGACAAGTGTGCTGCCTGCATGCTTGTAATCGAAGGCCATGACATGTTGGCCACACGTGCCCCTTGCAAGAAAAACCCTTCGATTGCCTCTAAGCTTCTTTTGATTCCCCAAGTTTACTGCCTACAAGCCTCTTTCGATTGCTCAAAATCAGCTGCCTGCAAGCTGCTTCAATCAGGCACATGTTGCCTGTTGCATGCTGCCTGCAAGCTGCTTCGATTGGGCACATACTGCCTGCTGCCTACTTCCTGTGTGCTCGTTTGGTTTGGGCATGAATCCTTCAGAACAAGGTCAAACCTTTCGTTTGGCCACATATGACTCCTGGGAAGGCAAGCATTCGATTGAACAAAAAGTATCTACCTACAAAGCTTCATTTGAAGTTATGATTCCTTTCGAATCAGCATGCTTTGAATCCAGTCTGGGCCATTCGAAGCAAGCTTGTTTGAAGCATGTCTGAACAAATTCCAAGACCAAATCTTACTTTCCAGGTTGTTGCTTCCAAATCTTGGTATAATCAGAGGTTTACACACAGAATTGAAGCTTTGTTCATTAGATATTACTACTTTTGGAAGAAATGAAGAAAAGCTTCATTATCTATTTTCATAAAGATTATTTTAATCACCAAGTCAGCTCCTTGAGCCCCCAAATCTATTTCGTCTATGCACAAGCAAAGGCACAAGTCTAATCAACTTCCAACATCCCCCACATGTACTTGCACGTTACCTATTATTTTATCATTTTTATGCAAGCTGGCTACTACAACATATCCTTTATTTTCTCTATAAATAGAGGAACATTTGCAAAGCTGAAGAGGATCTTTTGGACCAGAGGAACGTCTCCCAAATTTTCTCAAACACAATACAAAACTCTCAAGTTCATCAACACTTAAGAAATAAAAAAACACAGAATCCCAAACATCTCCCTCTTTCGATTCTGAGAAGTCCCCACGCTTTATATTCCTTTGAATTCGGCTTGGGAAAGAAACATAAGACTTGTTTCTTTCCTTCCTTCGAATCCAGCGTTCCAAGCACAACTATTGGCCCCCTCTTTCAAATTCATTACCATGGGCCTCCACTCAAGGTCCCACACCCATTTGAAGCCTCCAGCAAGTTAAGTCACTCTTACCCTTGGACTTTTTGTTTCATGGCATAATATGTAAATAAGCTTTTATTTTGTTTCAAGCATTGTACATACCATTGTTCCTTTCCTTTCCACCCTTTCAACATGTTTTCTCAGAGCTACCCCCTTATTTTTCTTTTTGTTTACCTTAACTTGCTTTAACTATTAAACTATTTGGAAGACAAATATTATCATGGCCTTAGGCCATGTTGCCATTTAATGCCTTAAATGAAAGAAACAGGGGAAAGGAAACATGAAACGAAGCCTTGGGCTTCCTTGTTGAATTCCAAGATAGGAAGGCAGAATCAAAAGGCATGCTTGCACTAAAGTCCAAGTAGAATCAAAAGGCAGAACCTTAGGCTACACCACACTGGCTTCCAGGCCCGGTCGAAGGATACCACTTGTTGTTTCCAAGCCCTAGAAAGCCAGAATCGAAAGGCACAACCTGCTGCTTCTAGGCTCAGTCGAAGGATACCATTTGCTACTACCAAGCTCCAAAAATCCATTCGAAGGCCATGACCTTGCTGCTGCTAAGGCCCAATCGAAAGGCATGACTTTGTTGTTGCCAGCCCCAATCGAAGGAGACCAAGAGAAGGCAGATCGAAGGCTGCTTCCCCCAAATCGAAAGACTCTCTTTTTTTCTTACTTTTATCTTATTTTTACCTTCATATTTTTATGCCTTTCGATATGGTTGTAATAGTGTAGGATTTTATCTTTCTGCATTTTATTTACTTTGTCCAAATGCTAGTAATTAGGTGTGTATGGCAAGATAAAAACAACAAGTAGACAACCCATAATCAAAGACAAAATTCATGCAAACCAAACACACTTATTCACACATGCACCCTTAGGGTAATACCACTTGTTGCCTATCATAAAAATAGTCATTATTGTACCCCAAAATTTCCCCTCCCATTTTACTCAACATATGTTCATTAAGATATTCAACTTGCTCAAGGATACCCAAGAGTTGACCAGACAAACTCTCTCCTAAAGCAATGTACCTCCAACTAGGGTTTCCATTTTCATCAAGATAGATGAGTACCAAGGGCCTAATATGCTCTCCATAGTCCTAATATGTTCTCAAGACCATTCATGCCAAGTTTCATGCTTTGCACAAGATGTTTGCCCAGTCAACTACTCAGATGCTTAAAAATCAACTATATTAGGTTAAAAGTCAATAGGGGCCCACATACAGTCAAACTTCAAGATTTTTGGTCAACATCAACATTTTGAAGTGATATCCATCATTTTATGAAGGGTTGATCATGATTCCCCAAAGAAGGCTTCTAATTCATAAAAACTCAAAAGTTTCTAAATTAGGGTTTCCTAGGAAAAGTCAACCAAACTTTGACCAAGCATAACTTTTTCATACTTTATCAAAAATTTCTCATATAAGGCTCATTATGAAGAGAATTCAATTCCCTGCAACTCATCTTCAGTCCTCAAGTTCAATAAATGCACTCATGAAAATATATAAATTCAGACATTATAGGTCATTCCAAAAAGTCAACAAAAATACCTTTTGGGTCAAAGCTTCTTACATGAGCATGGAAATCCAATTGAAATGAAACCAAAAAGGTTGTTTAAGGGACATCCTAATATTTCTAAAAAGTACAAGAACACCCTCTTAAGGTCAAAATTGAGGGAGATATGGATTGTCAATGTTGGCTATTTTTGGAAATTTTCCCAAAGTCAACAATGCCCAAAATGCATTTTTCTTCAAATGGGCTCAACATTTTTTGCTTGTAAATTGTTCCTAACATGGTCCACGACCCATGAACTACTCCATGCATCTTTTGTTTATTTATTTGATTTATTTTGATTTTTAATCATTTAAAATCCATATTTAATCAAATAAATTATATGAAAATAGTAAAGATTTGTTTTGATTAGATTTTGAAACGAATAACAATCCAAATAGGGTGTATAATGTCAAAAGATTCGTGCAAGCTTGGAATGAGTAAGAAATATGCAAAATTGGAAAGATTGGAAACAATAATAAAACTCCATTATTCTTTTGGGTTCTCTCCATATATGTTAACCTAGGTCTTGCCTCATACATAAGGAGGAGATTCTAAACCTAAAAGAGAACACGCATACGCGCAGCTGGCCTCTCAATTCAAGAACAAAGCTTCAAAAATTCCAAAAGTGGTGCAACTCTTGAGCACTCGATCCAGCCCCCCTCAGTGACATCTACGCACTCTATCACGCTTCTGAGAATCCAAGGAGTTTATGTCTTTCACTCTTGAAGCCTTAAGCGTTCCAGATTGCAACAACCAAGTGGCACCGGTTAGCAAGGTTTGTTGAATTCAAAATTATTAATTCAGGCATTGTTGACATGTTTGATGTGTCGATTTTTGTTCAGGACACCTTTTAGGACAGGTTGGATGCTTTGCATTAGAGTTTCAAGGCCTAAATCACGTGATGCCATTGTTAGGGCATCACAAACTGAAGCTTGCAAAACTCTTGATCTAGGGACCTTCAAACCAAACTAATCCTATATTTGGATTCCTGGAAAGATTTCAGGGGGGTTAGGATCCTTTGCGCCCTTTTAAATTCCAATTTTTAAAGGTTTTGGATTTTCATCCTCCCGGAGAAGATGACCGGAGACTCTCTCTGGCATCTTTGAATATTGACTCCGGTTGGGAAGCATGCGTGTCAATTTGACGTATCTTGATTGGTTGGTTGGTATTGCCAACACGCTAATTTTTAATGACTTGGATCTAATACTAGTTTTCCTTTTAATTATTTTTGTGCTATTATATAAACGAATGGCTTAGTAGCGTAGTTGGCAGGGAGAGGGGTCTATGAAGTGCATGTCTTGGGTTCGACCCCATGCGTGTGCTTTTGCATTTTTCCTAACATTTCCTGCAGGTTCCAGTGCATAATATCCAAGGACGTACATCATACGCCCCTAATCTCATCCTTGAGATCCATCACCATGTAGATCCCACGCCCCAGCCTTGAGGGTCCACCATGAGTCCTCAGGAGATGACTTCACTGGATCAGGCGCCAGACTCTGGGCCAGCTTTGGGCCTTACCCTAAATTGGCAATATACCCCCCAAGTTACTCATCATACCAGGCCCAGTTTCAATTCTTTTTTTTAATTTCTTTCATTTTTTAATTTATCATTTGTTTCAATTATTTTACAAAGAAAATATCATTGTTTTTTTTAATTAAATCATAAAAATCATAAAATTACAAAAAATATTAGATTTAGCCTTTTCTCATAAAAAAATATTTATTTGCACTAACTAGCTTAATTAGGTCAACTTAAATCTTTTGTAATTAAAATTTAATAGAAATTAGGTTGATTTGCAAAATTAATTATTTTTCACAAAACAATCAAAAAAATATTTTTTATTTATTCGTAAATTATTAATTTCTCAACTTGAGATTAATTCCCCTTATCTAATTCGTCGCGCGCGTCTTTACTTTCATTATTTTTATTAGTTATTGTAATTGTTCCAAGTTTGTAATAGTTAATTAGGTTTACTATTTCGCATTTATTGTTTCCCCCGTTTTTTTTTTATTATGTAATCCCTCTCCCCAAAGCCTTGAAATAGATAGGGTTTTAATTTCTCGCTCTTCACTTTTCGCAATTATAAAATGCCTAGATGTATGGATAATAGGATTGAATGGCAAGATAAATCAATTTAAAACAGTAGAAAATAATAATTGTGCAAAGATAATTAACTGAAAAAAGGCACACTTACACATGCTCACTCCTAGGGTTTGCCCCCACTTGGTTGCCTCGGAAATAATGGTTGTGTCCCTCGAACGTAGGCATACCTTAGCAATGACCCGCGATTCAAAATTGTCATAAATATCATAGTCCCTATTTGTCACTCGAGTTGCCTACGAATTGATCTTATAACGATAGTCCCTTCGAAATTCTAAGGTATCTTTACTTGTTGCCTTCAAAGACCATTTCCTCCCTTCGAACGTCCCTTTACAAGTCCAACGATGGAGCTACCTACTCCTTAATTGTAGGATAGAACTGTCTAAAGGAAACAAAAACGAACAGAACTTTTTTCGAGTAGGTAGAAATATTAAGTACTTGCTCAAAATAAAAACTTTTCACACAAACACTTTTCAAAAACAGTTTTCAAAACAACTTCGTCACACTCTTAAGGACCGATACAAGGGTTATCACGAAGTAAATAAAACTTTTCAAAACAAACACACACAAGCAATTTAAAAAATGAGCAAGTACCTAAGAGCTCGTGGAAAACCACGGATATAAAGGGTGATAACACCTTCCCTTTCTATAATCTACCCCCCATACTCAGAAACATCTCGGAAAAGGTTTTTTCTGTTCTTTTTCCTATTCCTTTGTTGGATGAAATAAAAGTCGGTGGCGACTCTTACTTACCGCAACATTTATGAATACAAAATGCAAACCAGTATTAAACTACCGGTTCTGCCACCGTATCACAGAACTGGCGACTCTGCTGGGTACTATAGAAGTGGGGTTTACCTTAAGATATAGGTCATTTTAATTGCTTTCTTGTTTGCTTTGCCTGCTTTATATTTAAGGGTTTTGCTTGGGTATTATTGAAGATCCTACACCAGGATCTGGGAACACTCTTTAGGTAAACAACAATAGATCGTGGAGATTGTACAGTGTAGACCGATATGGTTTAAGAGATGGCTGTGTTGGTGTGACACTTTGGTTGGTACCGGTATCCTTCGTGTGGAAATGAGGAGAATACGGGGCCGCTGCTGGAACAACGCGGCCGGAACCTGTCATATGGATGTAATGAAATATCAATGAAGTCGTCACCAAACGTCTTTTATCTCGCCGAAAGGGAAAGGTAAACATCGAGAAAACCTGAAAAGGGAGAAATCACGGTCTTTCGACCGAGAGATCGGGTAAGGGAGTCTGTTACGCGAGGGGAAGGTATTAGCACCCCACACGCCCGTAGTACTCTACGGTATCCACTCTTGTTATCTAATCTAATGGGTGTGGTTAAATCCTATGTCTATGGCTCAAAACTGAAAAGGGAATGCATGCGAAAGAGAAAGAAAACAATGTAGGGAAAATAAGAAGTTGTGCTCGATCGGGCCCTACCCCAATGCCTACGTATCCCTTTTAAGGAATCAGAGCAGCCGTAGTTCGGCTTATATATTTTTGTTGGTTTGTGTTTTTTAGTTAAGACGACAAAAACAGTCAAGATGGCAAAACATCGAATGAAACAACAAACAAGTGGGATGGTCAAACATCGGCTAAATAATAACAAAGTATCATGTCAAATATGGCAAAACATCAATAAAATAGATAGCGAAATATCACACCTAACAATGATATCGAGAATCAAAGTAGGATAACAAACATGTGCGATGGAGAAACATTGGCTTCAAACAAATGTACGATGGCGAAACATCGGCTAAAAGATAACATAACATCATGGTAAAGATGACAAAACATCAATAAAACAGATAGCAAAACATCACACCTAACAATGATATAGGGAACACGCACTGAAAGCGAAGTCGTGATCTCAATTTCTAAATTGAGTGACTCATCGATCAACATTTAAAGAAGAAAAGCAATAATCATCCTATAGGGAGAATGCAATGAGAGCGAAGTCGTGATCTAAATTTCTAAATTGAGTGACTCATCAATCAAAAATAAATACAACACATGCATCATACAAAAAACTAAAGGGCCTCCTGACATATATCAGCAACAGAGGTCCCATCATGCAATCAGAGAACTATACAAAATGAAAATGGCAGAAAGGAGATAGTGCAATACCAAACGAATTAATATCCGTAGCAACTAAGCAAGAATAAAAGAAACCCATAGAACTTCAAGCAAGCTGGCATCAGTAGACAAATCAAGTCAGAAATTATGTCATAAGGATGTCAGTAATGAGATTATCAGATATGAACAGATCCCATGGGCAATGTGTAGTATTCACAATCAAATGTATATATCCGGCATGAAATGTCAAACATGCCAAACACAATAGCAGTGCCAGTATAATAAGTTGTGTTTCACAAATAAAGTGAAACACAATAGTCTCATGCCAAGAATGGAAACTTTCTCAAAGTACCTCGCACATTCAACAACCAAGTTAGTATTCCACAAGGTGAGTGATGACTCACATAAGGGATGGATGCAACATGATGAAGTGAGAACAACATGATATCAATTATCAAACATTGGACATGATAGACAAGGGGAAATAGGCATATGCACAATTTGGTCAAAAGAATCAGAGGAATGTTGCTCCTTTCCATCACCATATTGAATTGACAATTGAATATCAATCAAGTATCATGGGAGCTTGAAAAGAAAACAATCAAAGACCATGGAGGTTAGGGGAAAACACATTTCAATCATGTACAAATGATTCAACCACAGCTCCACAAACACAATAGAAGATGAAACCCACATAATGCATTAGAAGGTTCAAGCCTTCAAACGTGAGGCACAAAATGAAATAACTTGAGCTATCATGGATAATCAGAATCAACATATCCAACATGATCATTAGGTGCCCAGTCATAGGCCTCACTCAAGTTCATTGGCCATCAAACAATATGCAACAAGATATGCAACATCAATTGGGTACCTTCACTTCAAAAATGCATCAAAAATAGAAACAAGGATCCATAATTCAAACCAAAAATATATTAGCAACTTTGAAGTATATAGAAGTCAGAAAACCAATCTAATGTTCATGAATGATTGAGGAGGAGATCAAATGAGACCAAAAGTTTAAGACTAGTTGACAAAACTACCAAACTAGACAAGTTTTCAAAATAATTTGGGGAAAATGTCAAACCAAGTTAAATGATTCAAGAAAAATGGTTTTCAGATCCTCAATACATTCATGAACCCTAATTAAGACTTGAATTCTATTGAAAATCCAGAGCATAATGGTTTTACAAATAAAACTTGCACCATAAGCAACAAAAGCCTAATTTTGACTTTTAATCTTAAATATTGATTAAGCAAGACCAAAATTCAAACAATTTAAACCAAGGTCATACAAATCACCAAGAGACCCTAATGTCATAAAACATTTTTTTTACATTTTTTTTTAACTAAGAAAAAGTCAAAAATGAAATTAAATTCAAACAAATAGTCAATTAACAAATATTCACATTTCAAAATAACATTTTAACCAAAAAGTCAGAAAAGTTTCCAACCAAAATTATGTTCAAATATTAGAATTAAAAACACACATCTCTGATTTTTTATGGAATTTTTGAATTAGTGGAGGTATTAAAATAAAAATTAAACAAAACAAATAACAATTAAACTATTATTTAAGGGCAAAAATGCAAACCCTAGCCAAAAATCACAAAAAGGTCAAAACGAAAATATGATCAGATTTTATGATTAAAAACAAGCTTGCATGTTTTTTTGAGAATTTTTGAATCAATGGAAGTATTAAAGTAAAATTTAAACAAATCAATTAACAATTTAACCTTTGAAATTAAATTCAATATCAAAAATAGAAGAAAAAAACTAAACAAATTTCAGAATCAAATTCCACATGATTTTATGAGTCAAAAATATTTTTTGTGGAATTTTTCAAATCAAAGAAATATTAAAACAAAAACAAACACTAAACAAACAATTAATTAAACTTATTAATTTTTGAACCAATCAAAACATTTTCAAAAATTATCAAAAAAATGCACAAGGTCAGGAATATTATTTTGAATTTGTGATAATTTTTTCAGAATTTTTCAACCATTTTGAGCATGAAATAAAATTATGGAAATCAATTTTTAAAACAAAACTCAAATGAATTAAAGAAATAAGTCAGCCAACCAGAGGAGGCCACGTAATCATCTTCAACCTCTGGCTAGGGAAAAAATGCACGCGTGATCAGGTTCATCATCTCTTTTTCCAGTCAACATAACATGCTCAAATCTACACCATTTTTCATGAAATTTCGTGCAAATTAAAGCCAACATTTCATACTTCAACATGCAATTTGAATCATATCAAATAATTAACCATGGATCAAGAGCAGATCATGCAAAAGTGTCAAAAACTCACTGAACAGAAAAAATTCAGATGCATCATTCATGCATATCTCATCAAATTAAAAGCTCTTAAGCTACAAAAACACTTAATGAACTTCAAACAACATGATTATGAACTTAAATCACATAATGCACGGCTAGAAATCAAAATCCAAAGTTAAGAATTCAAACCTTTGAGAAAAATGAATCTACTGTCTCCTTCACTCCAGTTGCAAACCAAGCCTCGTTATACAATCCTTTTCACTTGGAGAAGAGAATGCAAGAGAAATTAACCAAAACGCGCAAGGGAAATGGAAGAATCGAAGAAAATTGCAGAGCAAGTAGCTATGGAGTTTTCTGATTTCAGGGATCAAAATGAAGCACGAACCATGCTCAATGAGGCTTGCTTCTCAATATATAGAGCATCAAGAGGAGGGTATGATAGGTTTTTCGCACTGAAAGCTCTTAGAAAGAATGAAAACTTCTTTTTGCCAAAATCAAGTATGCACATGTGGCCCTCAAATCCCTCGTGCGTTGGCTTGCATTTTACGTGCATTTCAGTCCATTTTACCTCAGGAAGAGATTAGCAAAAGAATTAAGACTTAAATCCTTGTGTTAAGCAAGTGTTGGTGATTAGGCATTTTCATGCCACTTTTGGCAAAATCACGAGTTGCCCTTGCATTTGACCATGTGCAGCTCAAGCTTTGGCATGATGGGCCTTGGTACATTGCATATTAGTCATGGGCCAAGTTTGAAGTGAAACAAAAGGCCACAAATCAAGTTATCAAGAATTTGCAATTTGCATGGCATGCATGAATTCAATGAAATGCCTCAAAATTTCAAGGCCCACAACTTACTCATACTTTTGATTTTTGATACAAATGAGTACAATTTGGAAAGGTATTGAAAATATCTACAATCCCTTAGTTTTGAGTTTTTGCAAATGAGTCCATTAAATTTCTCAAAATTGAGCTTGAAATTCACTAATTTTGGAAAATGACCTATAATTTTGTGACTTCAAAAGACCATAATTCTTGGTTCCTTGCCAATTTGGACATGAGACCAAAAGGAGATGAAAGATCATTCTCTTAGATTTCCAAGCATACTTAATTTTCATCTTCTTGATCAAAAGTGAATAAAATATGAATTTTTGAAATTAAGTCCTTATTTTCCAAAATTAGAAACTTTTAAGGTTTCTTCAAGAACAAGTTTCATCCCAAACCTCAATCTCTTTGATCCAATGACCAAAATGGACTTGAAATATGAAAAGTTCATCCTTGAATTGATGGTTGGCCAAAAATTCACTAGGTCAACCTTGACTTTGACTAATTTTGACCAAAATGACCATTTTTCCCCCTTTGAATCAATTGATCCACTTCCCTTCAAAATTGATGATCAAAACTTCCAACATATGATCATCCAAATATGTAGAGGCCATGTAAAAAGTTTCACTTCAAAATTCTCAAGAAATCCTGATAAAAACCCAAACCCTAGTTTTGGTTAATACATCAGGAGACAGATGAACCATCTTCAAAACTTCAAATCCTCTGGATATCTTGACCAATTTCTTGTACTAAGACCTTCCAAATATCAATGAGATGATATAGCTTCCAAATCAAAACTTGTATATTGATCAATAATCTTGCTCAAACAAAACCCTAATTTGATTGGTGAATCAAAGGAGTGGTTCCTTCTCATAATCAAACATAAAATTCAATCCTCTGATGGTCCAAAGATATGGATAAAAAATCTTGAGATATGCAATAACTTTTGAGCTTGAAAGATTCAGAGGTTTAGATGATAAGATTCTACTTGAGCAACTTGTCAATGCAATCAACCTTCAAAGCTTGAGGAAAACATGATAACCAAAGTACTTTGATCCTATCATAATGTATGAATGCAATGCAATATGATATTCATAATGAAACATAAGCCTAAATCAAGAGGGTAAATTTTGGGGTGCAACAGCTGCCCCTATTCAAATATCTTCAACATGATAAGTGAGAATAGTGACAACTTTCGAGCGTACAAGGTTAAGGATGTTTGAATATGAAAGAACTCGAAAATTTACACTCTTGAAGAAGAAAGAAAACAAAAGCAGAAAACCCCCAAGACATGTGTCAGAATGAAGTTGTAATGCAGGTTGAAATAGAATGAAAACAAAGAAGAGTAGACGCAACTAAACTTCCGGACAGATGTGCCAGGGCAAAACTGGGCTTCAGAAAAGGTGAGATGAAACTCGAACTACAAAGTAGGCGAAACTAAACTCTGGAAAAGAAAACGTACCCGGATGAGGAGGCGAAACTCTGAGCTCGACCCAAGGCAAAAGTGGCTAGAGTGTACGATTCTAGGAGAACTTGCTAATCTCAACTAAGATAGACAGTATGAAGGAACTGAAGGAATCTCATAAATGAGGAACAAAAGCGAGACAAAACTCGACTCAAAGACCAGTTAGACGAAACTAAACTAGATGAGTACCAGGACAAAACTGGATTTCGTGCACGGGTAACGAGGCGAAACTCGACCCAAAGCAAAGTGATGAGAGTGCATGTTTCTCAGAGAACCTACCGGTCTCATATCAATGGATAAACAGTGATGAAAAATGATAGAAGAATCCAAGGAACAAAGGAGACTGATTTCAAACCAGGGACGCAGTACGAACACTGCACTCGGTAAACGAACACCGCCAAAGGGTCCAAGGTATAAAAGCAAAAACAAGATGAAACTCGACTCAATAACCAGTTAGGCGAAACTAAACTAGACGAGTATCCGGATGAAACTAGATTTCATGCACAGGCGACGGGGCGAAACTCGACCCAAAGCGAGGAGATTAGGGCGTACACCTAAAAACCTGCTGAAAACGAATATCAGGATGAAATTGGTATTCGAAAGGTGCATGAATAGACATTGGAATGAACCGGAGGGGGTAGTGAAGACTAAACCCGAGAAGACCGTGCCAGGGTGAAACTGAACTATAGCCAAGAGTAGACACTTAAACAAACAAATGATTGACATCGAAAGGATATTGGTATGGGGAGTAAACTGAGATAATGAGGACGAAGACCTCGCTGGGGATTTAATCTGAAGTATTAGAAAAAATCACTGGGGATGACGGAAATGATAATGGCTTATGTTCCGATGCATGTTTGAATTCTTTTTCATATAGCGCAATGATCCATATAATGGAAAAGCTACGCGTTTTGGTAGATGTAATATGATGATGCATGTTTAAAAGTTCCACTGGGGAATGGCCAATTGGGAAGCCAATGACCAAGAAATCAGGATCTGACAAAACTTGCAAAAATAAATTGCAAAATCCAAAGGGGAGGAGAAAAATACGGGGAACCACTAGAGAGGGAACCTCGGAGAGATGAAGCTTTGTGGGGAATAACAATTGAGTAACCAGTAGAAACGGGCCACAAACATTGAGAGGAGCTGCAAAAATAAATTTCAAACTCCTAGAGAAGATCAGATCAACACTGTAGCTTCTGGAGAAGATTAGACATTGAGGGAGAAGATCAGGACGAGACTGTAATCTCTGGAAAAGACGGTGTACGGCCGTGTTAAGGATGACACCAAGAAAATAAACTCGACGCGAGGGGTGAAAACCTTTGTTGGGGGAATAAAGCTCTGCTGAGGAGACGGGACTTCACCGGGGAGACAGAACTCTGTTGAAGCTTTTTGTTGGAGAGAGATTTTTTGAATGCAACCAATGGACGGATCATGCAGATGGTCACATAGTATCGGCCTTACTGGGGATAGGGAAGGACCTTAACATAAGGATTCCCCAGTCAACAGATCAGCTGGGAAATGAGAGGTCAAGGTGAGGGGTCTCTGTTGGAAATTCTGTTGGGGAGTTGAAACTCCTTCAAAATGTGAGTTCCCATTTAAATGATTCCACTGGGGATGCGCAACATATTCAAACTTGAAGTCTTAGAATGAAACTTTTGAAAGAAGATTCCTGGGGCCATAAAACTTTGCTGCGGAAACGAAAATTCACTGGGGAAACGAAACTTCATAGGGGATAAGTAGAGTCCTAATCATACATGGGGCCTGTCCAAATATTCCCTTCTTGACAATCATTAAGCTCTTTACAGGCGTTCGACGTGTAAACTCTTTTCTTGATGTCAGACAAATGTTTTACATGCAGGAAGATGTTTATTTTGGGAATGACAGACATAATGCGACGATTATGTAAGCCTTTGAAGTTGGAAATATTAACAAGGTGTCACATCTCTGTTGTGAATGAATCACTGGCTAGAGTGCAAAAGTTTCAAAACTTTTCTTCTTTTTTTTTTGAAAAACGAGTCAAGATGCGGGTGATAAGATACCAACATAGATGTGCAACACATATTTTGGAGTTTAGGAAACGTTATCCCGTTATAGTATGCTTTCGGGTCAAACCCTTGTTTCAGTTAGGATTTTTAAAGGTTGTAATGTGGCCTGGTTCGAGGTTTGTTTTTTTTTAAAGTTTTTTCAAAGCTCAAGTTATTTGGTGCCCACCCCCTTCGTGATATTCTCCTGTCCTAAGTTCAGTAGACCTATCACAAGCATTCCTCTTTCAAAAGGATTTAAAATGGTTGAGCGATCACGACAAATCCTCCAGCATGATTGTCACTTAACTTTTCCGGCTTTTGTTCTTTGATATTATTGTTCCTTTTCTTTTGATGAAAATTTTATTGAATAACTCTCTTCTTTTTTATCTTTTTTTTCCGGCCTTTTAGGCCCTCTTTTCCCTAAATTTTGCCTGGACAAAATTTTTTGAATTTCAATTTTGGAAGTCCAGCGGGATGCCCTAACTTTTGCCTAAGTGACTTGTTTTCAATTTTCGACTTAGCGGGGCTTTTTGTTTCTTTCTTATCCATGCTTTCCAATTTGAGCAAGTCAATGTGACTCTCTTTTTTTCACTCTTTTTATTTTTGAAAAAAAAAACAAATGCCTCATTCCTTGGTCGGCGAGGGATAGCCATTTATTGTATCGATTCGATCTCGACCTCATGACTTTGTGAGGAAATGAACATCGTGGTTTAGACATTTCTCTTGATCTCATGATACGAAAGATGAAATGCGGTGATCCTCATATGGGATATTCCTTCTGAAATTTGAATGCTTGGTCACATTAACTGAACATTTACCCTGCCCCTGGTTAAAAAATAAGGTTTTTTTTCTCTTTTTTTTTAACGAAAAAGAAACTCCTACTTCGAATGCTCTGAGGGGTTAACGAGGTATAACCCCCTTATATCTCCGGTGTTTGGGGATTAAAACAATGCCTGTACATCGTCAATGGGGTTCTACTCAAAAGCATACCACTACAGTAATTGTTTTTAGCTAAACTCCTTCCTCCAAACTCTTGGCTAAGCAAAAGAATTGGCACAGTTGGTATCAAAATGCCCGAAAAATAGATTAAAGAGTGATACAGGATGGATTAAGTAAAATGAAACACTTTTTTTCAAGGCAAAAATATTTAACACATCAAGACTGACATTCGGCTATAAACAAAATCCTATATGCAGACAATGCTAAAGCAATCAATCAAGATAACACGTGAAAGTGCAGAAAAGAAACGTAATAAAAGCCATTATAGGGAAGAAATATCCCCAACTAGGTTCGCAAATCTCGCTGGCCTGTCGTAATCTTGATATTACCCTGACCCATGACCTTTACCAACAACACGGAGCTGTGAAACAAAATTGGCAAGGCATCCGCCAGCTAAGTGACTGGAAAAAACATCAATCAGAGAAACAAGCGTGCCCCTCGCACAGGTAGTAGTTGTGTTTGTTATCCGCATTTCAAGTGATCCACCAACCATGACTTGTATTACCATTTCCGTGTAAGGCCCGCGAAGTTTATATGCACATGCTTATCAAAAATATTGGACATTTTTGTAAACAAAATAGTAAAAAGGGAGAAAAGAAACATATACGTATACTTGAAAGAAGATATTCTATTGATTTTGAGCAATCAGTCTGTGAAAAAGGCATTTACATTTGTAAGCAAGTAATTACAAAATCAAAGCAAACAAGTGTTTACAAATGGCAATGTGAATGTGAATATCCATCAAGTCCTGACTCTGCTATGACTCTTATAACTCTCATACTTCCTACTTTCAGACAGATCAATCTTGGATTGGCTTCGAGCTTATGCCAGGTGACAGAATCAAGGAAATAAACAAAGGATATCATGCTGAGTGTAGTCGTTTGCTTTAAGTCCCTAACTTTTGCCTGAATCTCCCTTTCGGCTTTTTGATTCACCAGGACACCCTCTTTTTGCCTAAACCGCCCTTTCGGGTTTTCGGTTTAGTGGGTTTTTATTATTTTTTATGCAAAGTATTTTTTAACTACGTCGGCATTCACAGGGAGAGGGAAGTACTCTCCATCCATAGTCGTGAGCATCATCGCTCCTCCAGAGAAAACTTTTCTGACCATAAAAGGACCTTCATAAGTCGAAACCCACTTGCCCCTGGGATCTCCCTGGGGGAGAATTATCCTTTTTAGCACAAGGTCACCTGGCTTGTAACATTGAGGCTGCACCCCCTTATCAAAAGCTTTCCTCATCCTTTACTGATATACCTGACCATGACATACAGCCGGCAACCTCTTCTCGTCAATAAGTTCCAAATGATCCAGCCGATTCTGTACCCATTCACAATCATCCAACTCAACATCCCTCATGATCCTAAGAGAAGGAATCTCGACTTCTACTGGAAATACTGCTTCCATACCGTACACCAATGAAAATGGGGTTTTCCCAGTTCAGTTACGCACAGTGGTGCAATAACCATGCAAAGAAAAAGGCATCATCTCATGCCAATCTTTATAGGTTACCACCATCTTCTGCATGGTCTTCTTAATATTCTTATTGACCGCTTCGACAGCACCGTTCATCTTTGGTCGGTATGGGGAAGAGTTATGATGCTTGATTTTGAAGGACTCACAAAGCTCCTTCATCATTTTGTTGTTCAAATTAGACCCATTATCGGTAATGATCTTTTCAGGCACTCCGTAGCGACAAATAATATTGTGCTTAATGAACCGAGTTACCACTTGCTTGGTGACATTGGCATAGGATGCAGCTTTAACCCATTTTGTAAAATAATCGATGGCAACCAGAATGAAACGGTGAATGTTGGATGCAGTCGGTTCAATTTTGCCGATCATATCAATTCCCCACATCACAAACGGCCAAGGGGAAGTCAGGACATTCAAAGGTACTGGCGGCACATGCACTTTATTAGCATAGACTTGACATTTATGACAAACCCGTGCATGATTGTAACAGTCAGTCTCCATGGTGGACAAATAATACCCTGCTCGCAAGATCTTTTTAGCCATGGTTTGCCCGTTGGAATGGGTCCCGAAATCACCTTCATGTATCTCTTCAATGATTCTAACTGCTTCTTTCTTGTCAACACATCTGAGCAGTAAACCGTCATGATGCCTTCTATGCAACACACCACCACTGAGAAAGAACTTGGCTGAAAATCTTCTCAAGAACTTCTTATCTGTGACGGATGCCTCTTCAGGGTACTCTTGCGTTTCCAGATATCGTTTAACGTCATAAAACCAAGGGTTACCATCTGGTTCCAAAATGGCCTCAAAACATAAAGCAGGCTCACTCAAACTTCTGATGGTAATGGCAGGTGCCTCATTATCCCACTTAACCTTGAACATGGAGGACAAAGTTGCCAGCGCATCAGCTAGATTATTTTCTTCTCTGGGGATGTGTTCAAACGTGATCTCTTTGAAGTACAGAATCAGCTTTATAACATGCTCTCGATAGGGAATTAGGTTCTGATGGCGAGCCTCTCAATCCCCATTAATCTGGATGATAACAAGATTGGAATCCCCGTAAACTTTCAGAAATTTGATGCGCAGGTCGATCGCCGCTTCAATGCCATAAATGCAAGCCTCATATTCGACCATGTTGTTAGTGCAATCGAAACAAATATGAGCCATGAAGGGAATGTGGTATCCCTCAGGAGAATTGATAATAGCTCTGATGTTGTTGCCCATGGCATTAGAGGCACCATCAAAAACAAGCGTCTAACGTGATCCTGGCTTGGGTCCTTCGTCTGGGTCTGGTATGTTACAATCCTGAATATACACAATTTCCTCATCTGGAAAAACAAACTTCATCGGTTCATAATCGTTTATGGGCTGATGAGCAAGATGGTCGGACAATACACTACCCTTAATTGCTTTTTGAGTAGTGTATTGGATATCATATTCGAGGAGTATCATCTACCAACGGGCTACCCTTCCTGTAAGAGCTGGCTTCTCGAAAATGTACTTGATTGGATCCATTTTGGATATCAAGTAGGTGGTGTGAGTTAACATATATTGCCTCAAACGTTTGGCGGCCCAGGCAAGCGCACAACAAGTCTTTTCCAGCAATGAGTACCTCGACTCGCATTCCGTAAACTTCTTACTCAAGTAGTAAATAGTCTGCTCTTTCTTCCATGTCTCGTCGTGCTGACCTAGGACACAACCCATTGAGCTCTCTAACACAGTTAAATACATGATTAGTGGCCTTCCTTCCACTGGCGGCATGAGTATCGGAGGTTCCTGCAAATATTCTTTTATTTTGTCAAAGGCCTTCTGACAGTCCTCATTCCATTTTGTTGTCTGACTTTTCTTTAATAACTTGAACAAAGGTTCACAGGTGGCTGTGAGATGAGAAATGAATCTAGAAATGTAGTTTAACCTTCCCAAGAAACCACGTACTTCCTTCTCTGTCCTTGGCTCAGGAATTTCCTGTATCCCTTTTACTTTGACCGGGTCCACCTCGATACCTTTCTCACTTACAATAAAACCCAACAGCTTGCCGGATCTCACCCCGAAGGTGCACTTATTCAGATTCAACCTTAGCAAGAACTGCCTCAGTCTCTCGTACAATTTTTCCAAATGAACAAGATGTTCCTCTTCCGTGTCAGACTTAGCAATCATATCGTCTACCTAAACCTCAATCTCTTTGTGAATCAAATCATGAAAGAGAGTGACCATGGCGCGCTGATATGTTGCCCCGACATTTTTCAAACCAAATGGCATCACCTTATAGAAAAAAGTTCCCCAAGGTGTGATGAATGTTGTCTTCTCCATATCCTTCGGAGCCATGTTAATCTGATTGTAACCCGAAAAGCCATCCATGAACAAAAACACTTTGGAATGAGTTGTATTATCGACCAACACATCAATATGCGGAAGAGGGAAATCATCTTTAGGGCTGGCCCTATTCAAATCTCTATAATCCATGCACATCCTGACTTTACCGTCCTTCTTGGGCACAGGCACAATATTTGCGATCCATGGTGAATAATTGATGACCTTTAAGAAATTCACGTCCAACTGCTTCTGAACCTCCTCTTTGATCTTCTTGGACATCTCAGGATGAGTTCTTCGGAGCTTTTGCTTGACAGGAGAACAACCTTCTTTGAGCGGTAGTCGATGCACCACTATGTCTGTATCCAACCCAGGCATCATCATATGACCAAGCAAAGATATCAGAATACTCACGGAGTAGCTCAATCAATCTGACCTTTATACTTTCTTCGAGATCGGCCCCTATCTTGACTTCTCTTCTTACCTCTTATGTGCCAATATTCACCACCTCAATAGAATCCTGATTCGGCTGGATAACCTTCTCCTCTTGTTTCAACAATCTTGCTAATTCCTCAGGAAGGTCACAATCTTCATATGCTTCTTTTTTCAGTTTGATAAATAGGAGTATCAAAGTCATAATGAGCCATAGCAGAGTCATTATCAATGTGATCGGTGGTGGAAGTGCATATGCATGAATGACATTTTGGCGTTTTTTAGTGACAATGTGTGAAAAGAGAAACATTGCCATTCAAAAATAAAAAGAAATGGAACAAAATTTTGAATGCAAAAACGTCCTTTATTTCATGATAAACTTGAAAAATAAACATGGTGGCCCTACACAAATGATCCACTACGCCTTGGGCAGAGCGCAGGAATTATGATATGATAATAAAAGAAACAAGAAAATTACTCCTCAGCGCTTGAAACATGGATAACATCCATAGAAGTCCAATTGTTGAGTGTCTGGCCTGGAATACTAGGATGAATCCAATCTTCGATATTGTAGCCACCAACCCTATCATCGCCAACTACATTGACGTGTCCTTCTTGAGTAGCACAAGGACGGGAAAACTTCACAGGAATAGATAAACTAGATGCTATGGGAGCTGCACTCTGCTGACCTGGGCTAAAACCAAGACCAAATTTATTAAATTTTGGGGTAACGTCCAGCACCTGACCCCAACCTTTAGGGTTACCATTTTCCACCACAGCTCTCGCATCCTTGAGAGAAGACATAACAGTTTCCGGTTTCTTTTTCTGCTCTGGAGGAGGAAAATTGACAGCATGAACTGTCTCAAACACTTGGAATGGCGTCTCATGTATTTCGCCTTCAACTTCAACATAGCGGAATGACGTCAAATGACTCACGATGTACACTTCCTCGCCGCACATAGTTATCACCTTTCCCTCTGCAGGATACTTGAGTTTCTGATGAATAGTAGAAGTGACTGCCCCTGCTTTATGAATCCACGGCCTCCCCAACAAACAACAATATGCTGGCTGTATATCCATCACAAAAAATGTAGCCGTGAAGGTGCAAGGACCAACCTTGATTGGTAACTCCACCTCCCCAAACACTGAACTTCGAGACCCATCAAACGCCTTCACCGTCAAATCACTAGGGCGCAGCTCCAGTCCGGAATAATCAATCTTCATCAATGTTGACTTTGGAAATACATTCAAAGACGATCATGTATCCACCAAAACCCGGGATAAAGTAGTGCCCCTGCACTCCATTGAAATATGAAACGCTTTGTTATGGTCTGGTCCCTCCGGAGGAAGATCAAAATTTGTGAAGCCCAAACCATTCTTGACAGATATGTTAGCACAAACATTCTCAAACTGATTGATTGTTATCTCATGTGGCACGAATGCATTCTTTAACAACTTCATCATAGCATTTATGTGAGGTTCTGAATAAATCAACAGAGACAAGATAGACATCTTGGAAGGAGTATGGCTCAGATGATCAATTATGCTATAATCACTATTGTACCCCAAAATTTTCCCTCCCATATTCTTCAAAGTTTGACAAGCATCATCTCAATTTGCTCAAGTCTACTCAAGGGTTGCACAGTCAAACCATCCTGCTAAGCCAGTCAAAATTAGGGTTTTGGTTCTTGCAAGGAGGTTGAGGTTTTCAAGGGCTCAATCAAATACCATATGCCTATACACATTGCCAAGCATCTACATGCCAAGTTTCAAGGCTCACAGGGTCAAGTTGCACAGTCAAAAGCCCTAATTGCTTCACAATCAACTGTAGGGGTAAAATGGTCATTTGGCAGTCAAAAGTCAAAAAATTTGGTCAACATCTTATTTTGAGCTCACAATCATCATTTGATCAAGTCTTTATCATGATTCCTCAAGCATGGCTCAAAAATCATCAAGATGCAAAAGTTTCCATTTTTGGACAGCTGAAACGTCAACTGTAACTTGACCAAGGCATAACTTTTTCATGGTTCATCAGAAAAATGCCATCCAATGCTCATTTTGAAGGGGAGGACATTTACTACAACTCATCTTCACATTACAACTCATCCTCACAAAAAGTTATCAATTTCAACATTATAGGTCATTTTCAAAAGTCAACAAAAAGGCACTTTAAGTCAAAGTCCATAACTTGAGATTGGTAAATCCAAATGACATGGGACCAAAGGCATTGATTAGAGGACTTCAATACCTTTCCAAAATGTCCAAGAACATGTTCATATGATCAAAATTGAGCAAGATATGCATTAGAGAAATTGGGAAATTTTTGTGAAATGGCAAAAGTCAACTATCCTTAAAACTTCAATTTTTGACAAAAGGGCCCACTTTCTTCCACTTGATTCAGCCTTGTCATGCCACCCACATGTCCCATGATTAATTTCAAGATCAAACATTTATTTTTCCATTTTATTTAATTTTTATTGATTTAATTCATTTTAAATCCATAATAATTCAAATAAAATCAAAAAAAATAATGGAATAGTATCTTGTGGTTTGAATAGCTTTCATGTATCATTTGTCAGCTACCAAATTCGTGCTAGGGCCATTTTGAGCATAAAATCCAAGTTTTGCTTCAAAGATGGAATGTCCTTTAATGGTGGTCAACAAGAATCCAAAACATAATTGCACATGGTTAAGGCTCATCATATCACTTAATTCTCATTCATACCTACATATGCAAGCAGCACAAACCTCATTCACGACCTAGAGATCACTGACACGGCCAGAGCAAAAGTGCAAAACTGTCAAAAAAGTGAGAGGTCTAGAACAAGGTTGCAGGCACTTTGAGATCAAAAGAAGCACGCAGTCTTCCTCCTTGCCACCCCCTGAAGCCAAAGAAACCATAAACGCGTCCTAAGATCCACTGAATAGCGCTGTAAGTTCTCAAAAACTCACCCCTGTACACGATACCTCAATTCTCCATTCTCGCATTTTTCCTCAAAAATATTGGCATAGTTATGTTTCTTGTTTGATTTCTGATCTAATGACAATAGCCAATTTCGATTTTAGGCCCTATACTGTGATACACGATTCTAGGTTTTGCTTGCTTGTTTTTTAGGCGTTTTCAGTGCAGGAAAAATTGGCCACCATAATGGGTATAGAAGTGATCAGGAGATGGAAACGAGACCAACCATGGTTTTGGAATTAATTTTTGAAGCCTAGGGATGATTTTCAGAAGAGCCTACGAAACTACCTGTGGATGAAAATCCGCAGGTAAATAACCAGTATTTCATTGAAGAAGATGATGACGTGCTGCAGCATGATTGGTCCTTTTAAAAAATAGCACGTTATTTTTTTTCAGGCTTATGTTTTGATTTTTTAATATAATAATTATGTTTGGTTTTAGTAACAATTGGAACATACAGCTCAGATGGCCAAGGCGTGCAAGCATAATCCCTTGGGACCTGGGTTCGAACCCCAGGTCCCCCAATATTTGTTTCACATTTTTCCTAATGCAATCATATGCAGCGTTCCAACAACATTCCACCATGGACTCCAACGCTCAGTCTGCCAAGTGGCCTCAAACCCAGATCCAAAGGCAAAAGGGTGATCCACACCATGCTCCAAGTCAAGGAACGCCCTAGTCAATTCCCAGAAGTCAACAGGCCTGGAAGCTTAATGGGATGGAATTTCTAAACAAACCCTCAAATCTGGCCCAAACCCCCCCTTTGGGTTTGCATTTTATTTATTTATTTTTCTTTCTCTTAATTGCTTTATTTATTTCTATTGTTTTTTTAATTAATTACTCATCAGCAAATTATTTAACCTTTTCACAATAAAAATAAAAAAAACTAATATTATTATTATTTATCAATTTCATATTATTTTTTGTAAATAAATTATAATTAATTAATTAGTTTAAATAGGTAACTTTAATCTTTTTCTTAATAACTAAAATAAATTTAGAACTAGGTTTTTTTTCTTTTGACTTTTAAATCCTTATTTTTATTTTCATTAAAAACATAAAAATACAAAAACATTTTTTTTAATAAATTAATTAATTAGTAAATTAGCTTAATTTTTAATTAATTGCAAAAAAAGGACAATCTCATTCTTTTCTCAAAAGGGTCAAAACCCTAGGACGTTCCCGATTCAATCTTTCGCGCGTATTTATTTCTTAATTCATTATTTTGTATCTGCTCAGGAAATGTAATAATTAATTAGAACTTTATCGCTTTCTTTTAAATTCTCGCATTTTATTTTCCAAACGGGTTGTTGTTTTTGGCGATGTATATACCCGCGCCTTGTAATAGCGTAGAATTTACCTTTCCGCAATTTATTTTCCGCACTCCTAACTGTTAAAAATGCATGAAAGACTTGTATGAAAATAAAATCAATCTGTAGCTCACAAATAACATGTACAAGATAAACATTAACATGAAACAACACACATGCACATGCCACTCTTAGGGTACGCCTCACCGGTTGCCTCGACGTGGTCATCAAGTATAGGGTGTCTTAGAGGTCGCCCTTCTGTCTAAAAGATCCAGTTGCCTCGAAACGGTTGCCTCGGATAAAAAAAAAGGATCTAGGACATTAGGGTTACTTCTAAGATGTCCTACCATTGCTTTAGTGACCACACATGTCCCGATAATCGAATTGACCCGAATAACTCCAACGAAGGTGCTACCCACCTCTCAATGGTGGGATAGCACTGTCTAAAGGACTCTTACACAGCCTAATTCCTTAGAGTAGGTAGATTTCTCTTAAGTACTTGCTCTTTCAAACAAATAAAACAACTTTTCGCACCTACATTTTCAAAAGGTTTTCAAACAAATATTTCACACACTCTTGAGAACAGATACAAGAGTTACTTAGAAATTTTTCAAACGAACTTTTTCAAAACCCACTCACACTTGAAAAGCAAACAAATTTTTGAAAACATAAGAGCAAGTACCTAAGAGCCCGTGGATAACCACGGATAGAAAGGGTGCTAACACCTTCCCTTTCTATAAATCTACCTCCCGAACCGAGAAACATTCTCAAAGAAGGAATTTTGCTGTGCTTTTGTCCTTTCCATATTGGAGAACATAAAAGACGGTGGTGACTGTTGCTTACCGCGACATTTCGCGAACCAGCTTAAAAAACAGTTAGTTCTATTTCCACCGATCACAGAACTGGCGACTCTGCTAGGGATACTTATAAAGTGAGGTGTACCTTAGGATTAGACCGCTCTAATGTTTTCAATTGCCTGTTTTGATTGCTTTAATATTGTGGGCCTGTTTTGGGAGTTTCATAGATCCTAACCCGGATCTGGGGGATACCTTTTAGAAAGTAGCAACAAACTGTGAGGGAACTGTGCGGGGTATACCGACACGGTTGAAGCAGTTCGCTACGTTGATGTGGCACTTTGGTGAGTACCGGTAACCCTTGAGTCAAGTCAAGGAGAGTACGGGGCCGCCGCGTGGTGTCGTGAAGCATCAACTGACCTTAGGAACCTTACTTGAACCATCCTGGCCTCTTTAGGGGTAGTGAGATGACTGACTTTGGTGCAGTCTGAAGTTGGTTGATACTCGATACTACACTCATTGAGGGTTGTTTTCTTGGAATATTTTGATCGCCAGTTCAGTGGCTAAATCAAAACAATGAACACAGAAAACAACCAAATGATATTGAGCTCCTTAGAACCCGGTTACTTTTGATAGGACATGTTTGAGCCCACCAACTTCAAGAGGGTAGTACCCTGAACTTCATGCTGGCCTAAAACTCTAAGGACTGTCTGGTATGACTTGTGTGCCTTATCATGTTTGCCTTGTGTGAATACTTGTGGTGTGCTCTTATCATAACATCATAGCATCATACAGCATCATATGCATCCACTAACCACTTCAAGGGTTCGAATCTTCATCTTTGTTCTTGTTTTGTAGGACATGGAATCTCTCCGTAGAAAGACAATTCAGATCAACCTTGTAAGGGTCCCTCCTCAGCTTAAGGAGCTTACATCCAGGATTCCCGAGAACTCTTCCTTCAGTGAAAGGCATGGTAGACTCATCAGCTTGGTCAATACCAACATTGAAGAGGATATGGTGAAAGTGTTGTTCAAGTTCTTTGACCCTCTGCACCACTGTTTTACTTTCCCGAATTATCAATTGGTGCCTACCTTGGAAGAGTTTTCCCAGCTTCTGAAGATTCCCATTCTCAGTCAACTACCCTACAACGGTACGGAAAGGGAACCAAAACTTGAAGAGGTTTCTAAAGCATTATGCCTACAACCATCTGACATCAAGGGACACTGGGAAACCAGAAGTGGTATCAAAGGATTCTTGGCCAAGTTCCTGTTTGAGAAGGCCCAAGAATGTTGGAACTCCCTTGACCTACAAGCCTTTGAAGAAGTTGTGGCACTCCTTGTCTATGGGTTGGTATTGTTCCCAAATCCATATCAGCTTATAGATATCAATGCTGTCAAGATCTTCATGTCCAGGAATCCCATACCTACGCTGCTTGGGGACATCCTCCACTCATGTTACACTCGAACCATGAGAAAAAGAGGTGTTCTCATGTGCTGCACCCCTCTCTTGGCAAGGTGGTTTATTTCGCACCTTCCACAATCAGTTTTGAAGAACGAGCGGGGTATGAGATGGTCACAACGATTGATGACTCTTACACATGCTGATATACATTGGTGTTCTCGGTCCAGAGAAAATGTCACTATCATTGATCGTTGCGGAGAGTATCCTAATGTTCCTTTACTTGGAATCAGAGGAGGTATTACTTACAACCCGTGTCTGGCTTTGAGACAGTTTGGATATGCTCGGAGGGACGACCCTCATGACATGTTGATTCCTGACATAGTTTTTGACTTCAACAATGATACGCAAGGACTTCGCCAGAGATTTATCAGAGCTTGGAGGGTGCCCAACAGGGTAGATAGCAAGACATTGGGGCACAAGAACTCCATCCCCCTGGAGCCTTATCTCAAGTGGGTACGAGCCCGTTCCCAGAAGCTTGTGATGCCATATCCTCACATTCTCCCCGTGATCAAAGAGCCTGTTTTGGAAGGAGAGGTGCCCTCACCATTCAACATCCTGACATGCCAACGTCTTGGGAAGAAATGCAAAAAAGCTGGATCCAACTCAAGGAAGAACGGAATTCTCTTGAAACCAGTCTACATGCCAGTGAGAAGAAGGCCTTGGAGCTCACCCGTCTGCTTCACGAGGAAAAGACTCTCAACACTTACATCGCTCCAAAGAGGATGCGCAGTGTCTTTTGGGATTAATTATTTTGTAATGTTTCGCCCATGAGGCCCTGATGTACTGAACAAATTATTTCTTAATACAATGTGTGTTCCTTTTTTGTCTACAACGAATTTGAACTTTCGAACCCTTGAATGCATTGCATAAACAACATATCATGCATCATATGCATAACAGGTACCCCTTTTTACAGGTTGCTTAATCTTCTTCGCTGTTTATTTCAGCACTCAATCATCATGTCTTCCGAGCTTACTATTGAACAAGCTATCAAGGCCCTCCAGGCCCAGAACGCCCAGTTCCAGGAGCTGGTCATGAGCTTAGCCCAGGGTCAGCAGGAGTTAAAGACTCTGCTCTTGAAGGAGAAAAAGAAGAAGAAGAGGAGGACTGTGCTGTTTAACACCGAGCGCAGATTTGGGAATACACTGCAGAATGAGGCTGATTAGGCTACTTCCTCTGTAGAGAAGGATAGCCCACAAGGGAGAGAGGTTCCTAGTCCTGCGGTCTCTGACAACGAGACAGATTTCAATGATGACCAGTACCCTCCTGCTGAGGACAGGTACAGACAGCTGGAGGACCAGTTAAATGCTATAGAGATCCAACGCGTGCCTGGGTTAGATTTTGGAGATCTAGGTTTATCTTCTGGGGTGGTGATCCCACACAAGTTCAAGGCGCCTGCCTTTGTGAAGTACGACGGGGCTTCCTGTCCTAAGCTGCACCTCCGTTCTTATGTAAGGAAGATCCAGCCTTACACTGCAGACAAGAACTTATGGATCCATTTCTTCCAGGAGAGTCTTTCAGGGACTCAACTCGAATGGTTCTATCAGCTGGAGGGAACCAATATTCGTAACTGGGAGGACTTGGCTACTGCATTTTATAAGCAGTATCAGTACAATTCTGACCTCGCTCCCACGCGTACCCAACTCCAGGGTATGTCACTTGGGACGGGTGAAGGTTTTAAGGAGTACGCGCATAAGTGGAGAGACCTGGCTGGCAGGGTGCAGCCACCATTGACTGACCGTGAGCTTGTGGACATGTTCTTGGGGACCCTGTCTGGTCCATTCTTCAATCACCTGATTGGTAATTCCTCTGTTGGGTTTACAGACCTGATCCAGACTGGTGAGAGGATCGAAGCTGGTATCAAGTCGGGGAAGATACAGAAAGGTGCATCCTCAAGTGCTGAAAAGAAGCCTTTTAGGAAGGAGGCTAGTGTTGTTTATGGTTCGAGGAAACAGAATAAACCGGAACGCCGCCAAGCTGTCAACGCGGTGGTTATTTCTAAGCCTGCTGCTGCTCCTCAGCAATATAACCAACCAAGGGGTGAGAGACCCAAAAGGCAGTACACTCGGCTTAGCATGATCCTGTCTCAGATTTTGCCGCAACTGCTGTCAACCAATCTGGTAACTGTCAAAGAAGCTCCGAAGGTAGTGAACACAACCTCCCCAAAGTACAACCCCAACGCCCACTGTGCTTATCATTCTGATAGCCCGGGGCATTCTACTGATGATTGTTGGGCTCTGAGGAATAAGGTGCAGGACCTTATTGATGCTAAGGAAATACAGTTCGAGGCGCCCGAAAGGCCCAATGTTGTGACTGCTCCCATGCCCCAGCATGGAGTGAATGTTGTGGAAGAAGACCCGTATGTGGCCTCTGTGGAAGATATTGTTACCCCGTTGTTGACTGTCAAAAGGAACCTGTTGCTAGCCGGTTTATTTCCGGGATGTGGTAAAGGTTGCCTTCTATGTTCTGTTGCACCTGCTGGTTGTCCTTCGTTGAAGTCAGGGATCCAAAGCCTGATGGATAATAAGGAGATCTTGTTCGAGAAGATTGTTGTTCCTGCTACCCGTACCGAAGAAGTTTCTATTGTCACTATTTTCAATAACCCTCCTAAGACTCCCTCAAAGAAGCCTGTCAAAATCATGTCCGTTCAGAAGATTGCTCCTATCATCATCACTGTTCCGGGGCCCATCCCCTATAAATCTGACAAAGCTGTCCCGTGGCACTATGGGGCAGATGTTTATGTCCTGGGAGTAAAACAAGAGTTTAACACTAGTACCAGCGTCAGCAACATCACCGGGCCTGCTAAAGTCACTCGCAGTGGCAGGCTCTTCTCACCTGATATTGCGCCACCAGTTATTCAAAGACCTCTTGTCGTCACACCTGCAAGTGTGCCCACTTCCCTGCCTGACCAAGTTCCTGTTTCTACCCCTGCTGCCGAGTCATCTGACGCTCGGGGCAAAGGGATTGCTACTGATATGCCTGCCCGGACGGAGGCACCAAAGACAACCACTGTCGAAGCTTCCAAGCAAGAGATGGAAGAGATCCTCAAGATTATCAAGAAGAGTGATTTCAACGTCTTTGAGCAGCTGGGGCACACCTCATCTAAGATTTCCATGCTATCACTGTTGTTGTGTTCAGAGGCCCATGCCAAGGCCCTGATTGCCTTCCTGAAGATGGCCCACGTGCCACAAGCAACGTCTGCTGATCGATTGTGTGGCCAACTTGACTACTGATAATGGGTTGGGTTTCTCTGACGCCAATCTGACTGCCAAGGGAAAGAACCATAACGACGCCCTGCATGTCTCCATTGAATGCAGGGGCACTACTCTTGCCCATGTGCTGGTTGACACTGGTTCCTCGTTGAACGTATTGCCCAAGAAGGCCCTAGACAGGTTGGATTGTGAGGGTTTGGAGCTTAAGCCTAGTAACATTATTGTCCGGGCCTTTGACGGCTCCAAAAGGATGGTACATGGGGAAGTTGACATTCCAATCAGGGTTGGTTCTCATGTTTTTGATTCTACTTTCTATGTGATGGACATCCGACCATCCTATTCTTGCTTGTTGGGTCGTCCATGGATCCACAAGGCTGGAGCGATGACCTCCACGCTACATCAAAAGCTTAAGTACCCGGTCAAAGGGAAGATCGTAACAGTGCAGGGGGAAGAAGAATATATGGTCGGCCACCTTAACTCGTTCCGGTACGTAGGGATGGATGGGGAGTTCATTGAGACCCCCTTTCAACACTTTGAAGAGGTGCCCCAGACATTGGCAGCAGCAGAGACTGTGACTGAAGAGGGTTCTCCTTTGAAGATGGCCTCCTTAAAGGATGCCCGGGCTGTGATTGAGAAGGGTGAGTGTGCAAACTGGGGCCGACTTCCTGATTTCACTCTAAAGATTGACAAATTTGGCTTGGGTTTCACTGCAGAGGCTCAGAAGGCGGTGCGTAAGGCAGGGATTGGAAGACCTCCTGTGTTTATCACCAACCCGGGAGTAAATGTTATTGAAGACGAAGCAGAAGAATCTGAGTTCGACAGCTGGATCTACCCAACGACTAACGGTGGACCAAGCAACTGGACGGCGAAAGATTTCATACCTATTACTTTTGTCACTCAGTAATGAACTCCTTTGTTTTAAAGTTGTAACAAACAATAATTTGAAACTTTATGGGCCGGTGTCTTACCCGGGGCATCGTGGCTTCATTTGTGAGGGCTTTTGTGTGTCACTTACATATATCATTAATAAAAGCATTGGACGTTTTTCATATTTCAAATCTTGCGCTCCCTTTCTTTCTTTATATATTGCAAAACAGCTATATTTACACACACTCACTTATACAGGTTCCAATCCGCTCTGGATCCCACTGATAACGACTCTGCTACTGCCAGTTATGACTTCGAAAATCCGATCAACTTAGCCGAAGACGAAGGTGAAGATGATTTTGAAGTACCTGGTGAGCTTGCAAGACTGCTACTCCAGGAAGAGAGGGCCATCCAGCCACATGAAGAGCCAGTGGAAACGGTAAATTTGGGTACTGAGACAGATAGAAAGGAAGTCAAGATTGGTGCCAATTTGGAGGCTAGCGTGAAACAACGGTTGATTCAGATGCTGCTTGACTACATGGAAATATTTTCCTTGTCTTACGAAGACATGCCTGGGTTGGATACTGACATTGTGGTCCATCACTTACCTACCAAGGAAGACAGCCCTCCGGTTAAACAGAAGGTCCGTCGTATGCGTCCAGAAATGTCCGAGAAAATCAAAGCTGAGGTTATGAAACAATTTGATGCCGGGTTTCTAGCAGTGACTTCTTACCCTCAGTGGGTTTCCAACGTGGTTCCAGTGTCGAAGAAGGATGGTAAGGTCCGAATGTGTGTTGATTACAGGGATTTGAACAGGGCCAGCCCTAAAGATGATTTCCCTCTGCCTCACATCGACGTTCTGGTTGACAATACTGCTCAGCATAAGGTATTCTCCTTCATGGACGGCTTCTCCGGTTATAATCAGATCAAGATGGCTCCTGAAGACATGGAGAAGACCACTTTTGTTACTCAGTGGGGCACCTTTTGCTACAAGGTCATGCCTTTTGGGTTGAAAAATGCTGGAGCAACCTACCAACGTGCCATGGTTTCTTTGTTTCATGACATGATCCATCATGAGATAGAAGTATACGTTGACGATATGATTGCAAGGTCCCAAACTGAGGAAGAACACCTTAACCATCTACAGAAGCTGTTTGACCGTCTGAAGTTGTACAAGCTGAGGTTGAACCCGAACAAGTGCACCTTCGGGGTAAGATCTGGAAAATTGCTAGGCTTCATCGTAAGCGACAAAGGTATTCAAGTGGACCCTGCCAAAGTGAAAGCCATACAAGAGATGCCAGTTCCCAAGACAGAGAAAGAAGTCAGAGGCTTTCAAGGACGTTTGAACTACATTGCCCGATTCATCTCACATCTAACTGCTACCTGTGAACCAATCTTCAAGCTACTGAAGAAAGATCAAGTAGTACGTTGGAACGATGAATGCCAGGTGTTGTACCCCAAAATTTGCCCTCCCATATTCTTCAAAATTTGCAAAGAGCAAGCTTCAATCTCCCCAAGGGTTGCACAGTTCAAGGGCCTCCTAATAGTCAAAAACTAGGGTTTTGGTTCTGACAAAGAAAATGAAGTTTCCAAGGGTCCAATCAAGTCCCACATGCCTATAAACATGGTCAAGCATCCTCATGCCAAGTTTCAAGACTTACAGCACAAAATTGCACAGTCAAAACCCTAATTGCCCTACAGTCAACTGCAGGGGCAAAATGGTCATTTGACAGTCAAAAGTTCAAATTTTTGGTCAACATCTTATTTTGAAGCCACAAACATCATTTGATCAATTCTTGATCATGATTTTCAAGGCATGGCTCAAAAAGTCTCAAGATGCAAAAGTTTCCATATTTGGACAGTTGAAAAAGTCAACTGTAACATGACCAAGGCATAACTTCCACATGGTTTATCATAAAAATTCCATCCAAAGCTCATTTTGAAGAGAAAGACATTTCCTACAACTCCTCTTCACACTTCAAGTCCAAGAAATGCTCTCACAAAAAGTTATCAATTTCAACATTATAGGTCATTTTAAAAAGTCAACAAAAAGGGACTTTAAGTCAAAGGCCATAACTTGAGATTGGTAAATCAAAATGACATGGGACCAAAGGCATTGGTTAGAGGACTTCAAGACCTTTCCAAAATGTCCAAGAACATGATCAAAGCTTAAACATTGAACAAGATATGCCTTGTGGATGTTGGGAAATTTTTGGGAATTTTAAAAAGTCAACTTTGCTTCAAATGCCTTAAAATTGCTAATGGGCCACATTTTCTTCCAAGATTCATCATCCAAAGCATGTTCACGACCATTTGGCCCAAAGGGAAGTTTTTCATCATTTTTATTTATTTATTTGAATTTTTAATTGCTAATAATTCATTTAATTAAAATAAATATGTGGAAAATACCAAACCAATGCAATCAAATCTTTTTGTGCATGAAATATCTTCAAGATTTCGTGCATTACCTGATATGGAAAGAATCAAGGTGATTTGGACATGATTGGTATCAAATATGCATGAAAAAGATTTGAAAATATATGCATGAAAATCAAATATCCATTCCATCAATGCAAGGATTTGTGGACTCAGAATTTAACCCTAATTCATTCCATACATAAGCAAGATCAAAACCTAATGCCAAGGGACCTCCCAGCTGCGCAAGAACACCATAACCAAGCTTGAGTTTTTTGACAAAAATTCAAAAACTGAAAACTGTATTCCAGTGCGATTCAAGCCAAAATAATTATTCCATTGTCTTGCTGAGACATCAAGGAAGGTGCCTGGATCAAAATCATAGCTTGAAACATCAAGAATCGGTAATTATAAGTCAGACTGTATCACTCTTTTCACATAATCGTGTTTTATTATTCAGGCCATATCCATGCATTTTTATTCTTGATTTGCACTAATTGGATGATTCTGAAACTAACCATATGATTTAATTGAGTTTTCAAGCATTGTATGAAGAATCACCATTAAAGCACCTTAGGGTTTCAGACCTGAAAAATTGGGGATTTACTCCTATGGAAAAATTGGACCATGAGAATGATGCCATTGAACTCGTGAGGTTCCACTGGATCTAACACACACCTCGCGATTAATTTATGATTAGCAGGGTGCTAATCGCTATTTTTGCACTTGTTACTTAGTGGGGGTTTAAAACCCCCGCTATTAAATTGTTTTTATTTTCAGGTACAGCGAAGCCTTGAAGAAGATGATGAGGTGTAGGCCAGTAAGTGGTTCATTCAAATTTCGCGCGAAAAGGTCCACTAACGTCTGATTTACATTATATTCTTTGTCTTCCATAATATAAACAAAACGCGTGAAGAGCTCCAGTGGCAAGGCTTGATATTGGTAACCTCTAGGACCTGGGTTCGAACCCCAGGTCCCCTTCCTATTTCCATATTTTTCTTCTAATCATGATTCCATGCAGTTTGCTCCTTGAAGACCACTATGCAACCTCATAATCTGCCATGCCACACGTCCCACTGTATCCATCCTATGGCTATGATTTGGAGACCATCATGGACTTGAGTCAACGCACACACACGCTAGCCAAAAAGTCAGACAAGGCCTTGCAACAAGTGGGCCTAATTGCTAGGAATATACCTCCAATATTGGGGACAGAACCCCCTTGGTATTGTATTTCTTTCTATTTTCTTTGTTTTATTTCTATTATTTGTTTTAATTCCATTATTTTCTTTTAATTTAACAAAAATTAATTTCACATAAAAATAATATAAAAAATCAGAAAAGACCAAAATTAAAATATGTTTTATTTAAATATTATCTTTTTTGTAAATAAATCTCATTCATTTAATTTAGCTTTTTAAATTTAGGTTTAATTCAAATATTTTTCATAATAAACTAACAAAGTGTAGAATTAGGGTTTTAAGTATTTTTCACTCCTTTTTCTTGTTTTATTAATTGTTAATTATTAATATTATTTTCGTAAATAAATCTTGCCATTAATCAATTAGGTTTAATTTTAGGTAATTTTCATATTTTTTAATAAATTAAAAAATAGCTAGAATTAGGTTTAAATTTCATTTAATTCCCATAAAGACAAAAAACCTCAAAAATAATTTCCTTTTTCATTTTAATTTCATTAATTTGTTAATATAATTTAATTTCATTAAAAAGGGTCCAACGCCCTCGCTTTCAATTTTAATTCAATTCGCGCATTTTTATTCTTTCTTTTAAATATTGATGTACTTCTCCCAAAGCCATGTAAATTAAATATTTATCTTTCGCATCTTTATTTTATGTCAAATCGGGTCCTGGATTTTAATTTGGCGATGTGGACCCGCGCCTTTGTAATAGTTTAGGAACTTTACATTTCTCGCAATTTTTTAACTGTTAATCAATGGCATGCAAGAAAGAATATCTAAAATAAAAACGAAAGCGTAGATCACCCATGACATGACAAGACAAAAATAAATGAATCTGACACACGAATCACACACCACCCCTAGGGTACGCCTCACTGTTGCCTTGCCTCGAAAGGTGATCGTCGAGTAGGCAAAGGGCCCTCATTCAAGGTTTAGCTCAGGAGCAAGGAGAGCTGAGGGCCATGATCAGTCAGCTTCCCCAAGGCATGAAGCAACCAGCCCAAATCAGGGACCAGGTCATGGAACAGCTTCCAAGAGGGCAAAGGTCGGGTCCAATGAATAGACCTCTCCGAATTGCTACTACTTCACAGGTCCAACAACGACCTCGCCAAGAACAGCGGGTCGATCAGAACAGGTCATGCGAGCCTAAGAGACAATTCACCAACATCAACATGCCATGGTCACGAGCTTTACAGCACATGTTAAGGATGAACCTGATTGCGGTGATCAACCCTCCTACAAATCCAAAGACTTCCTCTCCAAATTACAACCCAGAAGCAAGGTGCGCTTACCATTCTGGTAGCCCGGGGCACGATACTGAGGATTGTTGGGCACTGAAGTACAAGATTCAGAACATGATCGATGCTAAAGAGATCGAGTTCGAGCCCGCCGAGACTCCCAACGTGATCACTGCTCCCTTGCAAAAACATGGCTAGGGTTGAGAAATTTTTGTTCATTCGAATGTTCAAGTTGCAATCTTCTTCGGTTCAAACATTTACTCATGTTAAACATTGTTATTTCATTAATGCATCGCATATGTCTGTTTTGAAGCAATATATTCGTATTCACTATACGCAAATTATTTTCATATTTTTTCTGATGATCAATTCTCGGTTGATAATGCTAAGCCTCTTAAGGGAGGATGACGAAAACGATACCATAATCTACAGTATGCTTTTGAACAGACCCCGCTGATGAGGTACAGGCATTGTTTCAATTCCTAAACACTGGAGTTATAAGGAAGATAATCCCTCGTCAACCCCTCTGAGCCAAAGAAGTAGGAGTTTTTCTTTTCGGAAATTAAAACCCTTTATCATAACCTGGGGCAGGGTAGTCTCTCAGTTGATCCAAGTGCATAACGAACGGCACCAAAGAGGTCCTTACAAAAAAAAAAAGACAGTGATTGGTTCCGAATAATCATAAAGATTGGCAGTCGTCATTTCTCAAAATGAAAACCCATTAAGTCAAAACCCATGAAGGAGACTTACAAAACTGGGGCATCCCGCTGACTGTAATTCCAAAAAAGGAAACAATTCAGGCAAAAAAAAGAAAGGGATAACAAAAAATCAGACAAGAAAGAGGTCTTACAAACCCTCAACAAAAAGGAATGACTGCCTATTCAAAATAAGTTATCAACATCCGAATCATCACCGGAAAATCAGAGCAAAGACTCAAACCAAGTCTAACGCACGATCAACTGAGCTTAGGTTTGAAGAACATCATGAAGAATGGGTGGGTACAAATAATTTGAGCCTTTATCCTTTGTTTCTTAAACCGTGAACCAAGCCACGTTATAACCCTTAAAAGTCCTAGCTGAAGCATGGGTTAGTTCGAAAGCATACTGTTACGAAAGGTATCCTGACTCCTTAAGGCCTACAGTAAATACGGAGTTGACATCACGTTTTACAAACGTTCACTTGTTTTATGAAAAAGAATGCATTTTCAAAATCTTCAAGACAGACATAAGCTTTGCATTTTTAACATAACTTTGTTTGCATATGACTTTTTGTTTGAACAGCGGGAAAATTCGCACGATGAATACCCAGTGAACAAAAGCACTTCCAATCAAGGGGCATGATATGATCATGGTCTATTATCTGGGGCAGTCCAATCAAGATTCGTAGAATCTCTCAAAGGCTAAACAGCCTGGGGCAAATCTCCGCCTGAGTCACTTGGGGCGTTCCAACAACGAATCTTGCCTGATCAAACACCTTCTGGTGGCATGACAAAACACTTCTAACAGGGGCAACTCCCTACATTCTGAAAGCATGGACATAGTCGAAAGAATACTACGCAAAATCAAAGACCCGCTAGGTTGACGTACCTAGGCAAAATAAGGGCTTCCCGGCGAACCAAAAAGGTTCGGGCAAAATGAAGGGATGAAATAAAAAAAATCTGTACACCCGGCAAGTCGAAAACCTGAAAAGGCGGCTTGGGCAAAAATGGGTATCCTGGTGGACTGAAAACCAGAAAGGGCGGTCCAGGAAAAAGTTAGGGATCAAAGCGTACGACTATGTCCTGTCATCTTGTCACCTGCCAACCAGAAGAAAGTTGGTCCATCAACAACTATCATCACCTCACGGGTCTTCCTCTCCCACCTCAGAAACAGGGGCAATAAAGAGTTGTCTAAGCAATCTGATTGTTCTGTCCTCCAAGGTATCAAGGTAGGTTCCGTTGAAGAACATAACCAATACAGTTCAATACTTCCCCAGGAGAGTCCAATCCAGTTTCCACGAGAAAGTTGGAATCCATCTCCCCAAGCAGTAAGCTTATCCCCAGTAGATTCTGGAAGCCTATCCCCGCGGAGCACGAACGCGTCCCCCGGCCTTTATTCAAAGAGTTATTTCCCTACCAAGATATAACTGGGTTATCCTCAGCCAATAGCCATGAGAAGATCGTCCTCAGCAAAGTCTTCTTACCCCCAGCGAAGTCTATTAACACTTCCAACACAACAAGGGTATCCCCAGCAAGATACTATCAACAACTCAACAAAGTACCTCCCTCCCCACAGAGTATTGCTTCCCAGCAAGATCGTTAGAGTACTTTTCTCCCCGCAGAGTAATCTATTCGCCAAGTTTATTCCCCAACGGAGTTATCTTCTCCTACCGGTATTCTTGCAACTATCATCCCCAGCGGAGGCAAAGATCTATTCTTCAACATCAGCCCAGGAGTGACTTCTCGGCACCCGTCAAGGATTTACTTTCCTGGACGACAAACATACATTCATAAACATCGCACTTCCATACATTACAGAATGCATATACGCATCATATCTTACAAATCTCATTTATGTTGATAACATCATTGCTTGATCCACATCATGCATTGCATATGACTAACCTTTACCTTTCAGGAAAGATCCAGTTAAGTTCTCAGCTAGATTTCAAGACCTAGATCGGTTCAGTTAAATCGACCCTAAGATTTTACTGTTTCTTATCCAGTCAAAGGCCTTCTCTGGTTCAGTCAGATCGACCCTAAGATCTCCCTGTTTCTTATCCAGTTGAAGATTTCAAGACCTAGACCGGTTCAGTTAAATCGACCCTAAGATTTTTCTGTTTCTTATCCAGTCCAAGGCCTTCTCTGGTTCAGTCAGATCGACCCTAAGATCTCCCTGTTTCTTATCCAGTTGAAGATTTCAAGACCTAGACCGGTTTAGTTAAATCGACCCTAAGATTTTTCTGTTTCTTATCCAGTCCAAGGCCTTCTCTGGTTCAGTCAGATCGACCCTAAGATCTCCCTGTTTCTTATCCAGTTGAAGATTTCAAGACCTAGACCGGTTCAGTTAAGTCGACCCTAAGATTTTCCTGTTTCTTATCCAGTCAAAGGCCTTCTCCAGTCCAGCTAAATCGACCCCTAACAGATTTTTCTGATAAAGACTCAGTAGAAGATATCCAAGATTCTCTCAATGATACTGTTGAGGTTGTAGTCGCCTATGGTTCTCTCCCCGATACTGCGGAGGTAGTAATCATCCCCAGATTCTCTCAGCGTTACTGTTGAAGTAGAAGTTGTCCAAGATTCTCTCAATGATTACTGTTGAGGTTGAAGTCGCCTATGGTTCTCTCCCCGTTACTGCGGAGGTAGTAATCGTCCCCAGATTCTCTCAGCGTTACTGTTGAAGTAGAAGTTGTCCAAGATTCTCTCAATGATTACTGTTGAGGTTGAAGTCGCCTATGGTTCTCTCCCCGTTACTGCGGAGGTAGTAATCGCCCCAAGATTCCCTCAATGATTACTGTTGAGGTTGAAGTCGCCCAAGATTCTCTCAATGATTACTGTTGAGGTTGAAGTCGCCCAAGATTCTCTCAATGATTATTGTTGAGGTTAAAGTCGCCTATGGTTCTCTCCCCGTTACTGCGGAGGTAGTAATCATCCCCAGATTCTCTCAGCGTTACTGTTGAGGTTGAGCCGCCTATGGTTCTCTCCCCGTTACTGCGGAGGTAGTAATCATCCCCAGATTCTCTCAGCGTTACTATTGAGGTTGAAGCCGCCTATGGTTCTCTCCCCGTTGCTGCGGAGGTAGTAATCGCCCCAAGATTCTCTCAACGTTACTGTTGAAGTAGAAGTCGTCCCCATATTCTCTCAGCGTTCCTGTTGAGGTAGTAATCATCCAAGGTTCTCTCACCGTTCCTGTTGAGGTAGTAACCATCCCTGGTTCATTCATCACCTCTCGAAGATCCAGATCCAGCTCCTGTAACCAGCCAAGACACATCTATACAAAGAATCTGAAGACCAGCTCCTGTAACAGGTCAGGTAATCCTTTTCTTTTGCAGGTACGCAAGTTCTCGCTAAGGAATCTCTTACGCGATCAACACCCAGATGGCATCTATAAGCCCATCCGCCTTCCATCATCTCTTAGCATGGCATCTATAAGCCCATCATCCTATCCATCAATCTCCAAATGGCATCTATAAGCCCATTCCCCATATCACACTACTATGTGAGCGCAAATTTCTGGGCACTCTAGTGTTCAATCATCTTCCACCTTCGGATTACGAAAGGCACGTCAGCCAATCTGCATCCTCAGGTCTAAGAAGATTGAACAGGGGCAACTGTTGTACCCCAAAATTTGCCCTCCCATATTCTTCAAAATTTGCAAAGAGCAAGCTTCAATCTCCCCAAGGGTTGCACAGTTCAAGGGCCTCCTAACAGTCAAAAACTAGGGTTTTGGTTCTGACAAAGAAAATGAAGTTTCCAAGGGTCCAATCAAGTCCCACATGCCTATAAACATGGTCAAGCATCCTCATGCCAAGTTTCAAGACTTACAGCACAAAATTGCACAGTCAAAAACCCTAATTGCCCTACAGTCAACTGCAGGGGCAAAATGGTCATTTGACAGTCAAAAGTTCAAATTTTTGGTCAACATCTTATTTTGAAGCCACAAACATCATTTGATCAATTCTTGATCATGATTTTCAAGGCATGGCTCAAAAAGTCTCAAGATGCAAAAGTTTCCATATTTGGACAGTTGAAAAAGTCAACTGTAACTTGACCAAGGCATAACTTCCACATGGTTTATCATAAAAATTCCATCCAAAGCTCATTTTGAAGAGAAAGACATTTCCTACAACTACTCTTCACACTTCAAGTCCAAGAAATGCTCTCACAAAAAGTTATCAATTTCAACATTATAGGTCATTTTCAAAAGTCAACAAAAAGGGACTTTAAGTCAAAGGCCATAACTTGAGATTGGTAAATCAAAATGACATGGGACCAAAGGCATTGGTTAGAGGACTTCAAGACCTTTCCACAATGTCTAAGAACATGATCAAAGCTTAAACATTGAGCAAGATATGCCTTGTGGAAGTTGGGAAATTTTTGGGAATTTTAAAAAGTCAACTTTGCTTCAAATGCCTTAAAATTGCTAATGGGCCACATTTTCTTCCAAGATTCATCATCCAAAGCATGTTCACGACCATTTGGCCCAAAGGGAAGTTTTTCATCATTTTTATTTATTTATTTGAATTTTTAATTGCTAATAATTCATTTAATTAAAATAAATATGTGGAAAATACCAAACCAATGCAATCAAATCTTTTTGTGCATGAAATATCTTCAAGATTTCGTGCATTACCTGATATGGAAAGAATCAAGGTGATTTGGACATGATTGGTATCAAATATGCATGAAAAAGATTTGAAAATATATGCATGAAAATCAAATATCCATTCCATCAATGCAAGGATTTGTGGACTCAGAATTTAACCCTAATTCATTCCATACATAAGCAAGATCAAAACCTAATGCCAAGGGACCTCCCAGCTGCGCAAGAACACCATAACCAAGCTTGAGTTTTTTGACAAAAATTCAAAAACTGAAAACTGTATTCCAGTGCGATTCAAGCCAAAATAATTATTCCATTGTCTTGCTGAGACATCAAGGAAGGTGCCTGGATCAAAATCATAGCTTGAAACATCAAGAATCGGTAATTATAAGTCAGACTGTATCACTCTTTTCACATAATCGTGTTTTATTATTCAGGCCATATCCATGCATTTTTATTCTTGATTTGCACTAATTGGATGATTCTGAAACTAACCATATGATTTAATTGAGTTTTCAAGCATTGTATGAAGAATCACCATTAAAGCACCTTAGGGTTTCAGACCTGAAAAATTGGGGATTTACTCCTATGGAAAAATTGGACCATGAGAATGATGCCATTGAACTCGTGAGGTTCCACTGGATCTAACACACACCTCGCGATTAATTTATAATTAGCAGGGTGCTAATCGCTATTTTTGCACTTGTTACTTAGTGGGGGTTTAAAACCCCCGCTATTCAATTGTTTTTATTTTCAGGTACAGCGAAGCCTTGAAGAAGATGATGAGGTGTAGGCCAGTAAGTGGTTCATTCAAATTTCGCGCGAAAAGGTCCACTAACGCCTGATTTACATTATATTCTTTGTCTTCCATAATATAAACAAAACGCGTGAAGAGATCCAGTGGCAAGGCTTGATATTGGTAACCTCTAGGACCTGGGTTCGAACCCCAGGTCCCCTTCCTATTTCCATATTTTTCTTCTAATCATGATTCCATGCAGTTTGCTCCTTGAAGACCACTATGCAACCTCATAATCTGCCATGCCACACGTCCCACTGTATCCATCCTATGGCTATGATTTGGAGACCATCATGGACTTGAGTCAACGCACACACACGCTAGCCAAAAAGTCAGACAAGGCCTTGCAACAAGTGGGCCTAATTGCTAGGAATATACCTCCAATATTGGGGACAGAACCCCCCTTAGTATTGTATTTCTTTCTATTTTCTTTGTTTTATTTCTATTATTTGTTTTAATTCCATTATTTTCTTTTAATTTAACAAAAATTAATTTCACATAAAAATAATATAAAAAATCAGAAAAGACCAAAATTAAAATATGTTTTATTTAAATATTATCTTTTTTGTAAATAAATCTCATTCATTTAATTTAGCTTTTTAAATTTAGGTTTAATTCAAATATTTTTCATAATAAACTAACAAAGTGTAGAATTAGGGTTTTAAGTATTTTTCACTCCTTTTTCTTGTTTTATTAATTGTTAATTATTAATATTATTTTCGTAAATAAATCTTGCCATTAATCAATTAGGTTTAATTTTAGGTAATTTTCATATTTTTTAATAAATTAAAAAATAGCTAGAATTAGGTTTAAATTTCATTTAATTCTCATAAAAAACCATAAAGACAAAAAACCTCAAAAATAATTTCCTTTTTCATTTTAATTTCATTAATTTTTTAATATAATTTAATTTCATTAAAAAGGGTCCAACGCCCTCGCTTTCAATTTTAATTCAATTCGCGCATTTTTATTCTTTCTTTTAAATATTGATGTACTTCTCCCAAAGCCATGTAAATTAAATATTTATCTTTCGCATCTTTATTTTATGTCAAATCGGGTCCTGGATTTTAATTTGGCGATGTGGACCCGCGCCTTTGTAATAGTTTAGGAACTTTACATTTCTCGCAATTTTTTAACTGTTAATCAATGGCATGCAAGAATGAATATCTAAAATAAAAACGAAAGCGTAGATCACCCATGACATGACAAGACAAAAATAAATGAATCTGACACACGAATCACACACCACCCCTAGGGTACGCCTCACTGTTGCCTTGCCTCGAAAGGTGATCGTCGAGTAGAGGATGTCTTAGTAAGTCCTCATGATCCGGGAACCTGGCATGAGGGTAGCTTCTAAGGTGTCTTCCTATTGCTCTGGTGATCACCATGTCCCGAACCTCGAATTGACCCGAACACCTCCAACGGTGGTGCTACCTACCTCTCAATGGTGGGATGGCACTACTTTAAAGGACATTTACACAGACGAATTCCTTAGGGTAGGTAGACGACTCTAGATACTTGCTCTAATTTCAAAACAAATCAAAATACTTTTCACACCGACACCTTTTCAAAAAAGCTTTCGAAAGCAATTTTTCAAACACTCTTGAGGACCGATACAAGAGTCGAACTGGAATTTTCAAAGAAACTTTTTAAAACCCACAATTGAAAAGAAAACAAACCATTTTTGAAAACAAAATGAGCAAGTATCTAAGAGCCCATGGATAACCATGGATAGAAAGGGTGCTAACACCTTCCCTTTCTATAACCTACCTCCCGAACCGAGAGCAATCTCTATAAGGAATTTTTCTGTGCTTTTGTCCTTTCCATTTGGAGAAAATAAAAGACGGTGGCGACTCTTGCTTCCGCGACATTTCGCGAACCAGCATTAAACAGTCAGTTCCAGATCCACCGATCACAGAACTGGCGACTATGCTGGGGACTTCTTTTAAAGTGAGGTGTACCTTAGGACTAAGATCACTGTGTTTTCAATTGCTTTGACTTGTTTGCTTTAAAATTGTGGGACTGTCTTGGGAGTTCCATAGATCCTAACCCGGATCTGGGGATACCTTCTTAGAAAGTAGCAACAAGGCTGTGAGGGAACTGTGCGGGGTATACCGACATGGTTGAAACAGTCTGCTACGTTGATGTGGCACTTTGGTGTGTACCGGTAACCCTTGAGTTCAGTCAAGGAGAGTACGGGGCCTCCGCGTGGTGTCGTGAAGCATCAACAGACCTTAGGAACCTTAATTGAACTATCTTGGCCTCTTTAGGGTAGTGAGATAACTGACTTTGGTGCAGTCTGAGGTTGGTTGATACTCGATACTACACTCAATTGAGGGTTGCTTTCCTAGAATATTTCGGTCGCCAGTTCAGTGGCTAAATCGAAACGATGAACAATGAAAGAAATCCCGTGATATTGGGACCCTTAGAACCCGGTTACTTCTAATAGGACAGGTTGAGCCCACCAACTTCAAGAGGGTAATACCCAGACCCCATGCTGGCCTGAACTCTAAGGGTTTCTCTTGTGTGACTTGTGTGCCTTCCAACTTGACTACTTGCATGCTTGTTATCTGACACTTGAGTTTCTTGCAGGTTCTGTTTATAGTCCTTAACTAGGACTCATAACAGGGTTTACTGAGTGTTTTGCAGGTTTTATTTAGTCCTTAATTAGGACTCATAACAGGGTTTACTGAGTTTGCTTGCAGTTTTTGTTTATAGTCCTTAATAAGGGCTCATAACAGGGTTTATCCATATTACCCCATGCATCATGACATCATACCATTGCATACATCCTAACCCATTTCAAGGATCTCAAGGGCTTGTGATGCAGGTCATGATAAATCAAACATCTAGCAAGGGGCAAAGAGGATTTATTTTCCTCTAGCCAAAGTTATCAGAGGCTATGACCCACTTGATATGGTGAGCTTTGACACTTGAAGAAGGTTCCCCTAGCCAAGGTTGTCAGGGGCTATGACCCACTGGATATGGTGAGCTTTTGATCTTTGGAAGAAAGACTCTCAACAAATATGAAGTTCTTTCAATCAAGCCACCAGATCCAAATGCTAACAAATTTTCTTGTTTACCCCGCGAGATCCTTGAAAACATTGCATGCATACATACACATCATTGCATTACAGGTATCCTTGTTGCAGGTCACTTACCTTTCTCGCTGTTTATTTCAGCAATGGCTTCCCAACAAGATAACCAGGACCTTCACACTCAAGAGACTCAGTTCAAGGAGATCTTCCTAAGCCTATCCAAGGGGCAGGAAGAGTTGAGGACACTACTCATGGGGAATCTGATCAGAAAGAGTCCTGAAGATGACAAGGACGAACAGCTGAGACGTCTACAAGCTGAGGTAGACACATTGAAAACCCAGATGCTGGGGCAAAGGGCCCTCATTCAAGGTTTAGCTCAGGAGCAAGGAGAGCTGAGGGCCATGATCAGTCAGCTTCCCCAAGGCATGAAGCAACCAGCCCAAATCAGGGACCAGGTCATGGAACAGCTTCTAAGAGGGCAAAGGTCGGGTCCAATGAATAGACCTCTTCGAATTGCTACTACTTCACAGGTCCAACAACGACCTCGCCAAGAACAGCGGGTCGATCAGAACAGGTCATGCGAGCCTAAGAGACAATTCACCAACATCAACATGCCATGGTCACGAGCTTTGCAGCACATGTTAAGGATGACCCTGATTGCGGTGATCAACCCTCCTGCAAATCCAAAGACTTCCTCTCCAAATTACAACCCAGAAGCAAGGTGCGCTTACCATTCTGGTAGCCCAGGGCACGATACTGAGGATTATTGGGCACTGAAGTACAAGATTCAGAACATGATCGATGCTAAAGAGATCGAGTTCGAGCCCGCCGAGACTCCCAACGTGATCACTGCTCCCTTGCGAAAACATGGCTAGGGTTGAGAAATTTTTGTTCATTCGAATGTTCAAGTTGCAATCTTCTTCGGTTCAAACATTTACTCATGTTAAACGTTGTTATTTCATTAATGCATCGCATATGTCTGTTTTGAAGCAATATATTCGTATTCACTATACGCAAATTATTTTCATATTTTTTCTGATGATCAATTCTCGGTTGATAATGCTAAGCCTCTTGAGGGAGGATGACGAAAACGATACCATAATCTACAGTATGCTTTTGAACAGACCCCGCTGATGAGGTACATGCATTGTTTCAATTCCTAAACACTGGAGTTATAAGGAAGATAATCCCTCGTCAACCCCTCTGAGCCAAAGAAGTAGGAGTTTTTCTTTTCGAAAATTAAAACCCTTTATCATAACCTGGGGCAGGGTAGTCTCTCAGTTGATCCAAGTGCATAACGAACGGCACCAAAGAGGTCCTTACAAAAAAAAAAGACAGTGATTGGTTCCGAATAATCATAAAGATAGGCAGTCGTCATTTCTCAAAATGAAAACCCATTAAGTCAAAACCCATGAAGGAGACTTACAAAACTGGGGCATCCCGCTGACTGTAATTCCAAAAAAGGAAACAATTCAGGCAAAAAAAAGAAAGGGATAACAAAAAATCAGACAAGAAAGAGGTCTTACAAACCCTCAACAAAAAGGAATGACTGCCTATTCAAAATAAGTTATCAACATCCGAATCATCACCGAAAAATCAGAGCAAAGACTCAAACCAAGTCTAACGCACGATCAACTGAGCTTAGGTTTGAAGAACATCATGAAGAATGGGTGGGTACAAATAATTTGAGCCTTTATCCTTTGTTTCTTAAACCGTGAACCAAGCCACGTTATAACCCTTAAAAGTCCTAGCTGAAGCATGGGTTAGTTCGAAAGCATACTGTTACGAAAGGTATCCTGACTCCTTAAGGCCTACAGTAAATACGGAGTTGACATCACGTTTTACAAACGTTCACTTGTTTTATGAAAAAGAATGCATTTTCAAAATCTTCAAGACAGACATAAGCTTTGCATTTTTAACATAACTTTGTTTGCATATGACTTTTTGTTTGAACAGCAGGAAAATTCGCACGATGAATACCCAGTGAACAAAAGCACTTCCAATCAAGGGGCATGATATGATCATGGTCTATTATCTGGGGCAGTCCAATCAAGATTCGGAGAATCTCTCAAAGGCTAAATAGCCTGGGGCAAATCTCCGCCTGAGTCACTTGGAGCGTTCCAACAACGAATCTTGCCTGATCAAACACCTTCTGGTGGCATGACAAAACACTTCTAACAGGGGCAACTCCCTACATTCTGAAAGCATGGACATAGTCGAAAGAATACTACGCAAAATCAAAGACCCGCTAGGTTGACGTACCTAGGCAAAATAAGGGCTTCCCGGAGAACCAAAAAGGTTAGGGCAAAATGAAGGGATGAAATAAAAAAAATCTGTACACCCGGCAAGTCGAAAACCTGAAAAGGCGGCTTGGGCAAAAATGGGTATCCCGGTGGACTGAAAACCAGAAAGGGCTGTCCAGGAAAAAGTTAGGGATCAAAGCGTACGACTATGTCCTGTCATCTTGTCACCTTCCAACCAGAAGAAAGTTGGTCCATCAACAACTATCATCACCTCATGGGTCTTCCTCTCCCACCTCAGAAACAGGGGCAATAAAGAGTTGTCTAAGAAATCTAATTGTTCTGTCCTCCAAGGTATCAAGGTAGGTTCCGTTGAAGAACATAACCAATACAGTTCAATACTTCCCCAGGAGAGTCCAATCCAGTTTCCACGAGAAAGTTGGAATCCATCTCCCCAAGCAGTAAGCTTATCCCCAGTAGATTCTGGAAGCCTATCCCCGCGGAGCACGAACGCGTCCCCCGGCCTTTATTCAAAGAGTTATTTCCCTACCAAGATATAACTGGGTTATCCTCAGCCAATAGCCATGAGAAGATCGTCCTCGGCAAAGTCTTCTTACCCCCAGCGAAGTCTATTAACACTTCCAACACAACAAGGGTATCCTCAGCAAGATACTATCAACAACTCAACAAAGTACCTCCCTCCCCACAGAGTATTGCTTCCCAGCAAGATCGTTAGAGTACTTTTCTCCCCGCAGAGTAATCTATTCGCCAAGTTTATTCCCCAACGGAGTTATCTTCTCCTATCGGTATTCTTGCAACTATCATCCCCAGCGGAGGCAAAGATCTATTCTTCAACATCAGCCCAGGAGTGACTTCCCGGCACCCGTCAAGGATTTACTTTCCTGGACGACAAACATACATTCATAAACATCGCACTTCCATACATTACAGCATGCATATACGCATCATATCTTACAAATCTCATTTATGTTGAGAACATCATTGCTTGATCCACATCATGCATTGCATATGACTAACCTTTACCTTTCAGGAAAGATCCAGTTAAGTTCTCAGCTAGATTTCAAGACCTAGACCGGTTCAGTTAAATCGACCCTAAGATTTTACTATTTCTTATCCAGTCAAAGGCCTTCTCTGGTTCAGTCAGATCGACCCTAAGATCTCCCTGTTTCTTATCCAGTTGAAGATTTCAAGACCTAGACCAGTTCAGTTAAATCGACCCTAAGATTTTTCTGTTTCTTATCCAGTCCAAGGCCTTCTCTGGTTCAGTCAGATCGACCCTAAGATCTCCCTGTTTCTTATCCAGTTGAAGATTTCAAGACCTAGACCGGTTCAGTTAAATCGACCCTAAGATTTTTCTGTTTCTTTTCCAGTCCAAGGCCTTCTCTGGTTCAGTCAGATCGACCCTAAGATCTCCTTGTTTCTTATCCAGTTGAAGATTTCAAGACCTAGACCGGTTCAGTTAAATCGACCCTAAGATTTTTCTGTTTCTTATCCAGTCCAAGGCCTTCTCTGGTTCAGTCAGATCGACCCTAAGATCTCCCTGTTTCTTATCCAGTTGAAGATTTCAAGACCTAGACCGGTTCAGTTAAGTCGACCCTAAGATTTTCCTGTTTCTTATCCAGTCAAAGGCTCTCTCTAGTCCAGCTAAATCGACCCCTAACAGATTTTTCTGATAAAGACTCAGTAGAAGATATCCAAGATTCTCTCAATGATACTGTTGAGGTTGTAGTCGCCTATGGTTCTCTCCCCGATACTGCGGAGGTAGTAATCATCCCCAGATTCTCTCAGCGTTACTGTTGAAGTAGAAGTTATCCAAGATTCTCTCAATGATTACTGTTGAGGTTGAAGTCGCCTATGGTTCTCTCCCCGTTACTGCGGAGGTAGTAATCGTCCCCAGATTCTCTCAGCGTTACTGTTGAAGTAGAAGTTGTCCAAGATTCTCTCAATGATTACTGTTGAGGTTGAAGTCGCCTATGGTTCTCTCCCCGTTACTGCGGAGGTAGTAATCGCCCCAAGATTCCCATAATGATTACTGTTGAGGTTGAAGTCGCCCAAGATTCTCTCAATGATTACTGTTGAGGTTGAAGTCGCCCAAGATTCTCTCAATGATTATTGTTGAGGTTAAAGTCGCCTATGGTTCTCTCCCCGTTACTGCGGAGGTAGTAATCATCCCCAGATTCTCTCAGCGTTACTGTTGAGGTTGAGCCGCCTATGGTTCTCTCCCCGTTACTGCGGAGGTAGTAATCATCCCCAGATTCTCTCAGCGTTACTCTTGAGGTTGAAGCCGCCTATGGTTCTCTCCCCGTTGCTGTGGAGGTAGTAATCGCCCCAAGATTCTCTCAGCGTTACTGTTGAAGTAGAATTCGTCCCCAGATTCTCTCAGCGTTCCTGTTGAGGTAGTAATCATCCAAGGTTCTCTCACCGTTCCTGTTGAGGTAGTAACCATCCCTGGTTCATTCATCACCTCTCTAAGATCCAGATCCAGCTCCTGTAACCAGCCAGGACACATCTATACAAAGAATCTGAAGACCAGCTCCTGTAACAGGTCAGGTAATCCTTTTCTTTTGCAGGTACGCAAGTTCTCGCTAAGGAATCTCTTACGCGATCAACACCCAGATGGCATCTATAAGCCCATCCCCCTTCCATCATCTCTTAGCATGGCATCTATAAGCCCATCATCCTATCCATCAATCTCCAAATGGCATCTATAAGCCCATTCCCCACATCACACTACTATGTGAGCGCAAATTTCTGGGCACTCTAGTGTTCAATCATCTTCCACCTTCGGATTACGAAAGGCACGTCAGCCAATCTGCATCCTCAGGTCTAAGAAGATTGAACAGGGGCAACTGTTGTACCCCAAAATTTTCCCTCCCATATTCTTCAAAATTTGCAAAGAGCAAGCTTCAATCTCCCCAAGGGTTGCACAGTTCAAGGGCCTCCTAACAGTCAAAAACTAGGGTTTTGGTTCTGACAAAGAAAATGAAGTTTCCAAGGGTCCAATCAAGTCCCACATGCCTATAAACATGGTCAAGCATCCTCATGCCAAGTTTCAAGACTTACAGCACAAAATTGCACAGTCAAAAACCCTAATTGCCCTACAGTCAACTGCAGGGGCAAAATGGTCATTTGACAGTCAAAGGTTCAAATTTTTGGTCAACATCTTATTTTGAAGCCACAAACATCATTTGATCAATTCTTGATCATGATTTTCAAGGCATGGCTCAAAAAGTCTCAAGATGCAAAAGTTTCCATATTTGGACAGTTGAAAAAGTCAACTGTAACTTGACCAAGGCATAACTTCCACATGGTTTATTAGAAAAATTCCATCCAAAGCTCATTTTGAAGAGAAAGACATTTCCTACAACTCCTCTTCACACTTCAAGTCCAAGAAATGCTCTCACAAAAAGTTATCAATTTCAACATTATAGGTCATTTTCAAAAGTCAACAAAAAGGGACTTTAAGTCAAAGGCCATAACTTGAGATTGGTAAATCAAAATGACATGGGACCAAAGGCATTGGTTATAGGACTTCAAGACCTTTCCAAAATGTCCAAGAACGTGATCAAAGCTTAAACATTGAGCAAGATATGCCTTGTGGATGTTGGGAAATTTTTGGGAATTTTAAAAAGTCAACTTTGCTTCAAATGCCTTAAAATTGCTAATGGGCCACATTTTCTTCCAAGATTCATCATCCAAAGCATGTGCACGACCATTTGGCCCAAAGGGAAGTTTTTCATCATTTTTATTTATTTATTTGAATTTTTAATTGCTAATAATTCATTTAATTAAAATAAATATGTGGAAAATACCAAACCAATGCAATCAAATCTTTTTGTGCATGAAATATCTTCAAGATTTCGTGCATTACCTGATATGGAAAGAATCAAGGTGATTTGGACATGATTGGTATCAAATATGCATGAAAAAGATTTGAAAATATATGCATGAAAATCAAATATCCATTCCATCAATGCAAGGATTTGTGGACTCAGAATTTAACCCTAATTCATTCCATACATAAGCAAGATCAAAACCTAATGCCAAGGGACCTCCCAGCTGCGCAAGAACACCATAACCAAGCTTGAGTTTTTTGACAAAAATTCAAAAACTGAAAACTGTATTCCAGTGCGATTCAAGCCAAAATAATTATTCCATTGTCTTGCTGAGACATCAAGGAAGGTGCCTGGATCAAAATCATAGCTTGAAACATCAAGAATCGGTAATTATAAGTCAGACTGTATCACTCTTTTCACATAATCGTGTTTTATTATTCAGGCCATATCCATGCATTTTTATTCTTGATTTGCACTAATTGGATGATTCTGAAACTAACCATATGATTTAATTGAGTTTTCAAGCATTGTATGAAGAATCACCATTAAAGCACCTTAGGGTTTCAGACCTGAAAAATTGGGGATTTACTCCTATGGAAAAATTGGACCATGAGAATGATGCCATTGAACTCGTGAGGTTCCACTGGATCTAACACACACCTCGCGATTAATTTATGATTAGCAGGGTGCTAATCGCTATTTTTGCACTTGTTACTTAGTGGGGGTTTAAAACCCCCGCTATTCAATTGTTTTTATTTTCAGGTACAGCGAAGCCTTGAAGAAGATGATGAGGTGTAGGCCAGTAAGTGGTTCATTCAAATTTCGCGCGAAAAGGTCCACTAACGCCTGATTTACATTATATTCTTTGTCTTCCATAATATAAACAAAACGCGTGAAGAGCTCCAGTGGCAAGGCTTGATATTGGTAACCTCTAGGACCTGGGTTCGAACCCCAGGTCCCCTTCCTATTTCCATATTTTTCTTCTAATCATGATTCCATGCAGTTTTCTCCTTGAAGACCACTATGCAACCTCATAATCTGCCATGCCACACGTCCCACTGTATCCATCCTATGGCTATGATTTGGAGACCATCATGGACTTGAGTCAACGCACACACACGCTAGCCAAAAAGTCAGACAAGGCCTTGCAACAAGTGGGCCTAATTGCTAGGAATATACCTCCAATATTGGGGACAGAGCCCCCCTTGGTATTGTATTTCTTTCTATTTTCTTTGTTTTATTTCTATTATTTGTTTTAATTCCATTATTTTCTTTTAATTTAACAAAAATTAATTTCACATAAAAATAATATAAAAAATCAGAAAAGACCAAAATTAAAATATGTTTTATTTAAATATTATCTTTTTTGTAAATAAATCTCATTCATTTAATTTAGCTTTTTAAATTTAGGTTTAATTCAAATATTTTTCATAATAAACTAACAAAGTGTAGAATTAGGGTTTTAAGTATTTTTCACTCCTTTTTCTTGTTTTATTAATTGTTAATTATTAATATTATTTTCGTAAATAAATCTTGCCATTAATCAATTAGGTTTAATTTTAGGTAATTTTCATATTTTTTAATAAATTAAAAAATAGCTAGAATTAGGTTTAAATTTCATTTAATTCTCATAAAAAACCATAAAGACAAAAAACCTCAAAAATAATTTCCTTTTTCATTTTAATTTCATTAATTTGTTAATATAATTTAATTTCATTAAAAAGGGTCCAACGCCCTCGCTTTCAATTTTAATTCAATTCGCGCATTTTTATTCTTTCTTTTAAATATTGATGTACTTCTCCCAAAGCCATGTAAATTAAATATTTATCTTTCGCATCTTTATTTTATGTCAAATCGGGTCCTGGATTTTAATTTGGCGATGTGGACCCGCGCCTTTGTAATAGTTTAGGAACTTTACATTTCTCGCAATTTTTTAACTGTTAATCAATGGCATGCAAGAATGAATATCTAAAATAAAAACGAAAGCGTAGATCACCCATGACATGACAAGACAAAAATAAATGAATCTGACACACGAATCACACACCACCCCTAGGGTACGCCTCACTGTTGCCTTGCCTCGAAAGGTGATCGTCGAGTAGAGGATGTCTTAGTAAGTTCTCATGATCCGGGAACCTGGCATGAGGGTAGCTTCTAAGGTGTCTTCCTATTGCTCTGGTGATCACCATGTCCCGAACCTCGAATTGACCTGAACACCTCCAACGGTGGTGCTACCTACCTCTCAATGGTGGGATGGCACTACTTTAAAGGACATTTACACAGACGAATTCCTTAGGGTAGGTAGACGACTCTAGATACTTTCTCTAATTTCAAAACAAATCAAAATACTTTTCACACCGACACCTTTTCAAAAAAGCTTTCGAAAGCAATTTTTCAAACACTCTTGAGGACCGATACAAGAGTCGAACTGGAATTTTCAAAGAAACATTTTAAAACCCACAATTGAAAAGCAAACAAACCATTTTTGAAAACAAAATGAGCAAGTATCTAAGAGCCCATGGATAACCATGGATAGAAAGGGTGCTAACACCTTCCCTTTCTATAACCTACCTCCCGAACCGAGAGCAATCTCTATAAGGAATTTTTCTGTGCTTTTGTCCTTTCCATTTGGAGAAAATAAAAGACGGTGGCGACTCTTGCTTCCGCGACATTTCGCGAACCAGCGTTAAACAGTCAGTTCCAGATCCACCGATCACACCAGGCCTCTTTCGAAAGAATCAAAGAGTATCTCCAAGAACCACCCATTCTTATGCCTCCGGTTGAAGGGAGACCTCTAATACTATACTTGACAGTACTGGACAACTCAATGGGGTGTGTGCTGGGGCAGCATGACGAGTCTGGCCGAAAAGAGCACGCTATTTATTACCTTAGAAAAAAGTTTACCGACTGTGAGGCCCGATACTCACTGCTCGAGAAAACTTGTTGCGCTTTGGTATGGGCTGCTCGCCGGCTGAGACAGTATATGTTGACTCACACTACCCTGTTGATTTCAAAAATGGATCCAATAAAGTATATCTTCGAAAAGCCCGCCTTGTCCGGAAGAATAGCAAGATGGAAGATGATCCTGACAGAATATGACATCCAGTACACGACCCAGAAGGCAATCAAGGGAAGTGTATTGGCAGACCATTTGGCACACCAGGCAGTGGATGATTACCAGTCGATGAACTTTGAATTTCCAGGCGAGAATATCATGGTAGTGACTGATTGTGAAGTACCTGGACCGGATGAAGGACCTGAGGAAGGATCCCGATGGTCTATGCACTTTGACGGAGCCTCAAACGCTTTGGGTAATGGTATCGGAGCTGTAATCATATCCACAAAAGGCACTCATACTCCACTTACCGCTCGGCTATGTTTCAACTGCACCAACAACATGGCAGAGTATGAGGCATGCATCATGGGTCTTCAAGCTGCAATTGACTTAAGGATCAAGTTTCTGAGTGTCTTCGGAGATTCCGCTCTCGTGATCAATCAGATCAAAGGAAAGTGGGATACGAAACACCCAAATCTTATTCCTTACAAAGAGTGTGTGTTGACATTGATCCCCCATTTCACGGAGATAACTTTTGAACACTTCCCAAGAGAGGAGAATTAGTTGGCAGACGCGCTGGCTACGATGTCTTCTATGTTCAAAGTCAAATGGGACAACGAGGCTCCCCGGATCATTATCTGGAAATTGGACGAACCTGCACATTATTGTGATCTTGAGGTTGAAGAGGTAACTGAGAAACCTTGGTATCATGAAGTGAAGAGGTACTTGGAAGCTCAAGAATACCCCGAGGGTGCATTTTTTAATGACAAGAAGTTTCTGAGAAGGTTCGCAGCAAAGTTCTTCCTCAGCAATGGTATTCTATACAAGCGAAACCATGATTCGACCTTACTGCGTTGTGTGGATAAGACTGAAGCAGAAAGGATCATGGTAGAGCTGCATGAAGGTACCTTCGGAACACATTCCAGTGGACATACCATGGAAAAGAAGATCCTTTGGGAAGGATATTTCTGGTCCACAATGGAAGCTGACTGTTACCAACATTCTCGGACATGTCATAAGTGCCAGATTTATGCTGATAAGGTTCACGTTCCTCCAGTTCCTCTGAACGTCTTGACAGCACCATGGCCTTTTGCAATGTGGGGCATTGATATGATCGGCGAGATCAGACCTACAGCATCCAACGGGCATCGCTTTATCCTGGTAGCGATTGATTACTTCACAAAATGGGTTGAAGCAGCTTCCTACACTACGGTAACCAAGAACGTCGTGGCACGGTTCATTCGGCACAACCTGATTTGTCGATACGGTGTACCTGAGAGAATCATTACGGACAATGGTACCAATCTTAACAACAAGATGATCACTGAGCTCTGCGAGCAATTCAAGATACAGCATCACAACTCTTCTCCCTACCGGCTGAAGATGAATGGGGCTGTCGAAGCGGCAAATAAGAATATTAAGAAGATTGTGCAGAAGATGACAGTGACCTACAAAGATTGGCACGAGATGTTAACGTTTGCTCTTCATGGATACCGTACCTCAGCACGGACGTCAACAGGGGCAACTCCCTTTTCCTTGGTCTATGGCATGGACGCGGTCTTGCCTATTGAAGTCCAGATACCCTCTCTCCGGATAATGAAGGACGCAGGTTTGAGCGAAGATGACTGGATCCAGACTCGGCTTGATCAATTAAACCTAATTGACGAAAAGAGACTCACTGCTATGTGTCATGGTCAGACGTACCAAAAACGGATGATCAGGGCATTTAACAAGAAGGTCAGACGACAAGAGTATCAAGTCGGAGACCTGGTAATCAAACGCATCATTCTTCCTCAAGGTGATCCCAGGGGAAAATGGACCCCTACGTACGAAGGGCCATTTGTGGTTAAACATATCTTCTCAGGAGGAGCCATGATTCTAACCACCATGGATGGTGACGACCTTCTTCACCCCGCCAATGCAGACATAGTAAAAAGATACTACGCATGACTAAAGACCCACTAGGTTGACACACCTAGGCAAAAATAAGGGCTTCCCGGCGAACCAAAAGGGTTCGGGCAAAAATAAGGGATGAAATGAAAAATATGTACACCCGGCAAGTCGAAAACCTGAAAAGGCGGCTTGGGCAAAAATGGGTATCCCAGTGGACTGAAAACCCGAAAGGGCGGTCCAGGAAAAAGTTAGGGATTAAAGCGTAATACTATGTCTCATTGGATCACCTTGCATCTAGAATTCGGCATCAACTATCAGGTTCAGACGGCATCAATCAATCAGCTTCATCTTCAACTAAGCAGCAAAGTGATGAGACGCTTGAAGACATAAAGGCGATAGCAGAGTTGGAACCCAGTGGGATTATTTTTTCACATAGCTGTTTTGTTTTTCTTTTCACAAAATTGTATAAACTCCATTTTGCTCGGCGGCGTTCTCTTACTAGGACGTCAGCCTCTTGTACATAAACGCCTATTTACGGGCAAATTCAAAATCAATGCAAGCTCATTTTTCAGACAAATTGCCAATTGTTTTTCCTTTTTTCTGTTTTATCTTGCGAAGAACGTCCAATGTTCGTTTTTGATATATGCATTTGACATTAATTGCTAATCATAAATATTTGCATGCGAAACAAAGGACTAATTACAGGTGACATCAGAAACAGGGGAAATAAAGATTCGTCTAAGCGATCTAGTTGCTCTATCCACCAAGGTACCAAAGTAGGTTCGGCTGAAGAACGCAACCAGGATACCTTCACTCCCCGCAGAGTAAGACCAGAATCAGTAATACTCTCCCCCGAGCAGAGTTGGTCTCTCATCAGCCCTAAAAAGGCATAGTATCTCCAGCAAGTCAGCGACACTCTCCCCAAGCAGAGTTAGTCTACTGTCAGCCTTAAGGAAGTTGGGTATTCCCGGAAAATCTTAACATCCCCAGCCGAGTATAGATGTCCCTAAGCAAGCATCCCCGGTAGTCTTGATATAAGATTGTTCTCTGGCGGAATACAGACACCCCAGTGGAGCCACTTCCCCAGTACAGTCCGAAAGTTTCTCAGGAGAGTTGAATCAGTCTCCCCAGTAGATTCTGGAAGCTTATCCCCAGTAGATTCTGGAAGCTTATACCCTGCAGAGTACGAACGCATCTCCCCAGCTTTATTCAAAGGTTATCCTCCACCAGAGCTTATAATTGGGTTATCCTCAGCTAACTGCCACGGAAAGATCGTCCTCGGCGAAGTTCTTCCTATCTCCCAGCGGAGTTCATCAAATTCCCCAACATAACTCATCAATGGTATCCCCAGTAGAGTTACCATCAAAACCTCAGCGAAGTATCTCTTCCCACAGAGCAATTCCCCGCAGAGTAATCTCTCCAACAAGTTTATTCCCCAACGGAGTCATCTTCTCCTACCGGTTTATTCTTGCAATCATCATCCCCAGCGGAAACGAAGAACTCTACTCTTCGACATCAGCCCAGGATTCAACTTCTCGGCATTCGTCAAGGATTTATTTTCCTATACGAAAATACATTCATAAACATCACATTATCATACACCATGACGCATGCATATACGCATCATAAACACACAATCTCATTTATTCTTGAGAACATCATGACATCATGCATTTCATACATCATGATATTGCATACAACTGATGTTTTGCCTTTTCAGGAAAAAGGTCAATCAAAGGATATTACCATCAACTTTTGAAGTTCTAGATTTCATTCCTGTATCTAGCCAGGGCATATCTGTGAGTAACTGATTGTAGATTTGACACCTGTATCTAACCAGGGCATGTCTGCATGAAGAGTTTAGAGATTCGATTCCTGTATCCAGCCAGGGCATATCTGCAGACGACCAATTCCAGATTCAATTCCTGTATCTAGCCAGGGCATATCTGTGAGTAACTGATTATAGATTCGACACCTGTATCCAGCCAGGGCATGTCTGCATGAAGAGTTTAGAGATTTGATTCTTGTATCCAGCCAGGGCATATCTGTAGACGACCAATTCAAGATTCGATTCCTGTATCTAGCCAGGGCATATCTGTGAGTAACTGATTATAGATTTGACACCTGTATCCAGCCAGGGCATGTCTGCATGAAGAGTTTAGAGATTCGATTCCTGTATCCAGCCAGGGCATATCTGTAGACGACCAATTCCAGATTCGATTCTTGTATCTAGCCAGGGAATATCTGTGAGTAACTGATTGTAGATTCGACACCTGTATCCATCCAGGGCATGTCTTCATGAAGAGTTTAGAGATTCGATTCATGTATCCAGCCAGGGCATATCTGCAGACGACCAATTCCAGATTCGATTCCTATATCTAGCCAGGGCATATCTATGAGTAACTGATTATAGATTCGACACCTGTATCCAGCCAGGGTATGTCTGCATGAAGAGTTTAGAGATTCGATTCCTGTATCCAGCCAGGGCATATCTGTAGACAACCAATTCCAGATTTGATTCCTGTATCTAGCCAGGGCATATCTGTGAGTAACTGATTGTAGATTCGACACATGTATCCAGCCAGGGCATGTCTGCATGAAGAGTTTAGAGATTCGATTCCTGTATCCAGCCAGGGCATATATGTAGACGACCAATTCCAGATTCGATTCCTGTATCTAGGCAGGGTATATCTGTGAGTAACTGATTGTAGATTCGACACCTGTATCCAGCCAGGGCATGTCTGCATGAAGAGTTTAGAGATTCGATTCCTGTATCCAGCCAGGGCACATCTGTAGACGACTAATTCCAGATTCGATACCTGTATCTAGCCAGGGCATATCTGTGAGCAATTGTTTGTAGATTTGATACCTGTATCCAGCCAGGGCATATCTGCATGAAGAGTTTAGAGACCCGATACCTGTATCCAGCCAGGGCACGTCTGTAAGCAACCTTTTGAAGTTCCGGATTCGATTCATGTACCTAGCTAGGGCACATCTGTGAGCAATTGATGGTAGATTCGATACCTGTATCTAGCCAGGGCATATCTACATGAAGAGTTTGAAGATCAACCCCTGTAACAGGCCAGGAAACTATCTTCCTTTCTCAAAGTACACAAGTTCTCGCTAAGGAATCTCTTACGCGATCGACACGTTCCGATGGCATCTATAAGCCCATCTCCATAACTATCCATCACATTTCCAAATGGCATCTATAAGTCCATTCCCGACAAGGTTCTGTCACATCTCCAGATGGCATCTATAAGCACATCCTCCTATCCACCATCTCTCCAAATGGCATCTGTAAGCCCATTCCCAACATCACATTGCTGATATTCTACTATGCGAGTGCAAATTTCTGGGCACTCTAGTGTTCAATCATCTTCCACCTTCGGATCACGAAAGGCACGCAAGCCAATCTACATCCTCAGGTCTAAGAAGATTGAACAGGGGAAACTGTTGTACCCCAAAATTTTCCCTCCTATATTCTTCAAAGTTTGACAAGCATCATCTCAATTTGCTCAAGTCTACTCAAGGGTTGCACAGTCAAACCATCCTCCTAAGCCAGTCAAAATTAGGGTTTTGGTTCTTGCAAGGAAGTTGAGGTTTTCAAGGGCTCAATCAAATCCCATATGCCTATACACATTGCCAAGCATCTACATGTCAAGTTTCAAGGCTCACAGGGTCAAGTTGCATAGTCAAAAGTCCTAATTGCTTCACAATCAACTGTAGGGGTAAAATGGTCATTTGGCAGTCAAAAGTCAAAAATTTTGGTCAACATATTATTTTGAGCTCACAGTCATCATTTTATCAAGTCTTGATCATGATTCCTCAAGCATGGCTCAAAAATCATCAAGATGCAAAAGTTTCCATTTTTGGACAGTTGAAAAGTCAACTGTAACTTGACCAAGGCATAACTTTTTCATGGTTCATCAGAAAAATCCCATCCAATGCTCATTTTGAAGGGGAGGACATTTCCTACAACTCATCTTCACATTCCAAGTCCAAGAAATGCTCTCACAAAAAGTTATCAATTTCAACATTATAGGTCATTTTCAAAAGTCAACAAAAAGGCACTTTAAGTCAAAGACCATAACTTGATATTGGTAAATCCAAATGACATGGGACCAAAGTCATTGGTTAGAGGACTTCAAGACCTTTCCAAAATGTCCAAGAACATGTTCATATGATCAAAATTGAGCAAGATATGCATTAGAGAAATTGGGAAATTTTTATGAAATGGCAAAAGTCAACTATCCTTAAAACTTCAATTTTTGACAAAAGGGCCCACTTTCTTCCACTTGATTCAGCCTTGTCATGCCACCCACGTGTCCCATGATTAATTTCAAGATCAAACATTTATTTTTCCATTTTATTTAATTTTTATTGATTTAATTCATTTTAAATCCATAATAATTCAAATAAAATCAAACAAATTAATGGAATAGTATCTTTTGGTTTGAATAGCTTTCATGTATCATTTGCCAACTACCAAATTCGTGCTAGGGCCATTTTGAGCATAAAATCCAAGTTTTGCTTTAAAGATGGAATGTCCTTTAATGATGGTCAACAAGAATCCAAAACATAATTGCACAAGGTTAAGGCTCATCATATCACTTAATTCTCATTCATACCTACATATGCAAGCAGCACAAACCTCATTCACGACCTAGAGGTCACTGAAACGGCCAGAGCAAAAGTGCAAAACTGTCAAAAAAGTGAGAGGTCTAGAACAAGGTTGCAGGCACTTTGAGATCAAAAGAAGTACGCAGTCTTCCTCCTTGACACCCCCTGAAGCCAAAGCAACCACAAACGCGTCCTAAGATCCACTGAATAGCGTTGTAAGTTCTCAAAAACTCACCCCTGTACACGATACCTCAATTCTCCATTCTCGCATTTTTCCTCAAAAATATTGGCATAGTTATGTTTCTTGTTTGATTTCTAATCTAATGACAGTAGCCAATTTCGTTTTTAGGCCCTATACTGTGATACACGATTCTAGGTTTTGCTTGCTTGTTTTTTAGGCGTTTTCAGTGCAGGAAAAATTGGCCACCATAATGGGTATAGAAGTGATCAGGAGATAGAAACGAGACCAACCATGGTTTTGGAATTAATTTTTGAAGCCTAGGGATGATTTTCAGAAGAGCCTATGAAACTACCTGCGGATGAAAATCCGCAGGTAAATAACCAGTATTTCATTGAAGAAGATGATGATGTGTTGCAGCATGATTGGTCCTTTTAAAAAATAGCACGTTATATTTTTTTTCCAGGCTTATGTTTTGATTTTTTAATATAATAATTATGTTTTGTTTTAGTAACAATTGGAACATACAGCTCAGATGGCCAAGGCGTGCAAGCATAATCCCTTGGGACCTGGGTTCGAACCCCAGGTCCCCCAATATTTGTTTTACATTTTTCCTAATGCAATCATATACAGCGTTCCAACAACATTCCACCATGGACTCCAGCGCTCAGTCTGCCAAGTGGCCTCAAACCCATATCCAAAGGCCAAAGGGTGATCCACACCATGCTCCAAGTCAAGGCACGCCCTAGTCAATTCCCAGAAGTCAACAGGCCTGGAAGCTTAATGGGCTGGAATTTCTAAACAAACCCTCAAATCTGGCCCAAACCCCCCCTTTGGGTTTGCATTTTTTTTTATTTATTTTTCTTTCTTTTAATTGCTTTATTTATTTCTATTGTTTTTTTAATTAATTACTCATCAACAAATTATTTAACCTGTTCACAATAAAAATAAAAAAAAACTAATATTATTATTATTTATCAATTTCATATTATTTTTTGTAAATAAATTATAATTAATTAATTAGTTTAAATAGGCAACTTTAATCTTTTTCTTAATAACTAAAATAAATTTAGAACTAGGTTTTTTTTCTTTTGACTTTTAAATCCTTATTTTTATTTTCATTAAAAACATAAAAATACAAAAACATTTTTTTTAATAAATTAATTAATTAGTAAATTAGCTTAATTTTTAATTAATTGCAAAAAAAGGACAATCTCATTCTTTTCTCAAAAGGGTCAAAACCCTAGGACGTTCCCGATTCAATCTTTCGCGCGTATTTATTTCTTAATTCATTATTTTGTATCTGCTCAGGAAATGTAATAATTAATTAGAACTTTATCGCTTTCTTTTAAATTATCGCATTTTATTTTCCAAACGGGTTGTTGTTTTTGGCGATATATATACCCGCGCCTTGTAATAGCGTAGAATTTACCTTTCCGCAATTTATTTTCCGCACTCCTAACTGTTAAAAATGCATGAAAGACTTGTATGAAAATAAAATCAATCTGTAGCTCACAAATAACATGTACAAGATAAACATTAACATGAAACAACACACATGCACATGCCACTCTTAGGGTACGCCTCACCGGTTGCCTCGACGTGGTCATCAAGTATAGGGTGTCTTAGAGGTCGCCCTTCTGTCTAAAAGATCCAGTTGCCTCGGATAAAAAAAAGGATCTAGGACATTAGGGTTACTTCTAAGATGTCCTACCATTTCTTTAGTGACCACACATGTCCCGATAATCGAATTGACCCGAATAACTCCAACGAAGGTGCTACCCACCTCTCAATGGTGGGATAGCACTGTCTAAAGGACTCTTACACAGCCTAATTCCTTAGAGTAGGTAGATTTCTCTTAAGTACTTGCTCTTTCAAACAAATAAAACAACTTTTCGCACCTACATTTTCAAAAGGTTTTCAAACAAATATTTCACACACTCTTGAGGACAGATACAAGAGTTACTTAGAAATTTTTCAAACGAACTTTTTCAAAACCCACTCACACTTGAAAAGCAAACAAATTTTTGAAAACATAAGAGCAAGTACCTAAGAGCCCGTGGATAACCACGGATAGAAAGGGTGCTAACACCTTCCCTTTCTATAAATCTACCTCCCGAACCGAGAAACATTCTCAAAGAAGGAATTTTGTTGTGCTTTTGTCCTTTCCATATTGGAGAACATAAAAGACGGTGGCGACTCTTGCTTACCGCGACATTTCGCGAACCAGCTTAAAAAACAGTCAGTTCTATTTCCACTGATCACAATCACTCTTTCTGATAATTCGCATTAACTCTTCAACCTCATCGGGAACTGAAGAAGCTTCCGGTATCGGAATTGATTGAGTCACATTGGCTGGCGTAACCCTTGGATTACTAATTATTGCCTGTTGTTTTCCTTTTTCTCTTGCAGAAGCATATGCCGCATCTTGCACATTGGAAGGACCAAAAACTCTCCCGCTTCTAGACATTCGACCCACACCAGAAAAGTTATAAACTTCCTCTTCATTATCTTCGGCGCGTTCTTCCTCAGACACACGGGTACTAACCTCCTGCTTCACCCCATGGTAATAGACATCAGCAACGTAATTCCATGGGATGGCCTTCTAACTAGTGTACAACATGGGACCAGGTACCGTAATCATCAAAGGAGGCGCCCTAGACGGGGCAGGAATACGCACAGGGGTGTAAGGAATAGATACCACAACAACATCTTCTTCGGTATCCTTAAGGTAACTCGGTTTTCTATCGAACTGCAAGGAACCCTCCTTTATCATCAACTGGATACCGGCTTTTAAATCATCACAGCCCTTCGGTTTCTCTCTACACTTGGCACACTCTGAAGTACAACCTGGGAAAATAGAATTGTCAAGCAAAAACCTCTTAACATACCACAACGGGGTAGTTACTTGTTCCACATTCATGATTATATTCAACATTTCACCATTATCATCAATCATATTGACAACACCCCCTCCATGTATAGGCATTAGGTTCTGAGTAACATTCGAACCAGTCACTAGGGTAAACTCAATTGCCTTAGCATCCAACAAGTCTTGTACCTTGCACTTTAACGCAAAACAATTATCAGTAGAATGACCAACCCCGCCTGAATGGAATTCACATCTTGCGTTAGTATCATAGTTAACAGGAAGTCTTGCGGGGGATGGTGGCATATTTCTCAAACTGATCAACTTCAAATCGAGCAAATGGTGGAGTGCTTCAGTGAGAGATACCGGAAAGGGATCGAATTTTCTCAGCTGGCTCTATTGTTAATTATTATACTGATGGGGAGCATCTTGTTGTCTCTACTGTTGAGGCACTGTATTCGGTCTCTGCTGCAGAGGAGCATTAATAGGAATAGAAATAACATTGATTTGTTGGTGCTGACGATCCTCTCTTCTACCTCTATGAGAGTAAACCACGCTTGCTTCGCCTTCCCTTTTCTTAGGGTAAGTGTTGAATGGTTTCTTACTGCCCCCTGATGAGCCACTAGAACCTCCAATCTGAATTTTCCCCAATTTCAAACCTACCTCAATTCTTTCACCAGCCATAACCAAGTCTGCAAATCCTGCCGAAGTACTTCCTATCATGTGCTCATAGAATGGTCCTTGCAGGGTACTCATAAACATATCAATAAGTTCTATCTCCATGAGTGGAGGTTGAACCCTTGCAGCCAACTCACGCCACTTCTGAGCGTACTCCTTGAAAGATTCTTTTGGTCCCTGTGACATATTCTGTAACTGAGTGCGATTTGGCGCCATATCCACATTGTACTGATAAGGTTTGAAAAAAGCCCGAGCAAGATTATTCCAGCAACGAATGTGGGTTTTCTCCAATTTCATATACCTCTCCAGGGATGCCCCAGATAGGCTATCCTGGAAAAAGTGAATCAAGAGCCCCCGGTCTTCGGTATGCACCGACATCTTTCGGAAATAAGCAGTTGCATGAGTAACAGGACATGACGCCCCGTTGTATTTTTCAAAGGTAGGAGGCTTGAACTTTGGAGGAACTTTCACCCCTGACACCAACCCGAGGTCATTAGCATCCATACCAAGGACTCCTTGCCCTTCCACAGCCTTCAAACGTTTTTCCAACAACTGATACTTCCTATCCTCAACCGGAACTTCGGCTCTGAATGTCGAACAGAAAACTGATCTTCATCTTGGTCAAAGTCATAATCCTGCTCCTGATAACCCCTTACATTACCCTGATTATCTCTTTTGTTCCCCACAAGACGAGGTCCCAGAGACGGGGGAAACTGCCCTACATTGCGCACAAAAGGGTTTCCAGGAATCCCGTGAAAATTTCCAGTAGGCTGATCTTGCACATCTCCCAATCCTACAGAAATGTCCTGATAGAGCCCTTGATTTCCACCATTCCCCGGATAGCGGCGCTGGTTGTTGACAATGGCATCCAGTTCCTCCTGCCGGCGATTCACATTGGTGATGACCTCCATGAACTGGGTCATCTGAGTAGCCATTTGGGCCCTCATTTCAGCGAGTTCATCTTGAGCCTGTTCCATCTGTCTTGGTAAATTATTTTTGGTGGAATACCGATGAGTAGTCGTCTTGAATTCTGAATAAGAAAAGAAGCAGAATACGAAAACCGTCTTGCGATAACCTGTAATGTTATGAAATGCATGATGTGCATGATATGTTTGTCATGTCGAGGTATTCAAGAGTCCTTTTATTCATCAATCACGGTGCGCAACCAAATATCAAACATACAATCAAATGGAAAAAGGACAAAAAGACAGACACTACAATTATTTACAAACAAAAGATGATGTTTCAGATGACTGCGGACTTTTAAGAGTGTAACGGTAAATAACAAAATACGAGTCCAAAGTAAACTAAAAAAACAGAGTAATAAAAACAAACAATGGCCCCTTCCAACAATCCTGGGGGTGACCAAATACACCAAAGGTAAATAACAAAACTAAATCTTTGGCATAAGACACACTTCAAGGTGTCGAAAATACTCTTCAAGCCTGGCTTTCTCCTTCAAAAGTTGTGATGCGACTACTTTTCTTTCTTGAAACCGATCCTCTGCGACACGCCTCTGGGCTACTTCCTTCTTAAGCTGAGCATCTTTGTCTTTGATCTGTTTCTCCAAGTTCTGAATCTTCTTCTTGTAGCTATTCTCAGATTCCTGAAGCTTCTGACACTCTTGCTGAGTCTTACTCAACTCTTCTTCCATTTCAGCATGAGATCTCTTTCTAAAACTGGTTGCATCAGAAGTTTCCCCTCGAGCTTCTTTGAGTTTGCGAGCTAAGTCGGCCCTTTCTTGATCTACCCAATAAAGTTTCATCCCTGTCTAGAGGTCTTTTGCACGAAGTTGAATGTTCTCAACATAAACCTGGGTGAACACCTCGGTAGGCACCGTTTTACTCAGAACAGTAGGAGGTTGCTCACATATAGGAGCCGACCTTGCAAATGGTAACCGTAAAATCTTAACCCTGGCTCTGATCCAGTCCAAGTAAGGAACTCTGGAAATAGGAACCTTCTTGCCAAAAGTAGTTCTATCCTTCTTGTGAATTCTCTTCCAAGCACTTGTCACTCTTTTCAACATCACAGGATTACTTCCTCTAACGAAATACACTGATTCAGACACCTCTTCAACCTTTGGAGATCCATCCATTTCATATCCCAATTGGCGATAAGCAAGCACAGGATTATAGTTGATATGCCCCTTAGTTCCTATGAGGGGAACATTAGGGAAATCTCTGTAGCTAGTGATAATACTTTGTACTTCCCCCATGTCATAATTCCATCGGATATCAAATGAAGTAAGGTTGACAATTCTTGATGACCATCGGAGATAATGTCTGGTACCCACGAAAGGGCCACTTATCGGTAGGTGCAACTTAAACCATTGACACAACATTGAATGACATAAACTTATATTACCTCCTTTTCCATGCCTGGAATGTATGGTGTAATGAGTATCTTCCAAGAGCGTCAGTACCGGGTTCTTATTTCTAAAAACACAAATAGCTGCCAAATCCACAAAATTTCTCTTGTGAGGGAAGAGGGTGATCCTGTATATCATGAGAGCAAACAGAGTGCTGAAGTCATTCCAATTCCCTTTGTTTGCCCAGTCTTCAGCTTTCTTCACTAAGAAATCCAAATAAAACCCTGCAGTATCCTCACTTGATTTCCAATTGTCTTTCACCTCTTTCCAACTCAAATGAAGAATTTCAGCAATAACTTCGAACTTCGACTTCTCCGGCACTTGGACAAAAGGAACTTCATCGGACAACTTGATATTAAGATGGTACGCATACTCTTCTAGTGTGGGAACCAGTTGATAATCTTGAAAAGTAAAACACCGTAATTCCTTTTCATAGAACTGGAAGAGAGTGATCAAAGCCATTGGGCCAACTGGAGTGTTAAGGACAAGTAACAAATTGCCATAATTTTTGTTGAAATTATTCAGAATATCACCCTTCAGATAAAAACTCAACCTCTTCAATTCAGACACATCAATAGAAGGGATTTGATAAGAGAATGTATGTCTGGTGGGTTCTTTAACACGAACTGAATCAAACTTATCTGACGGGAGGCCAGCCATTTCTGATGGAAAGAAGACTCTTGAATGTCCCTGGAATATGACATGCATATGCTAGTTATTATTGTTTTTTTACATCATTTTTTAGAAATAAATATGCTATGATGCAATATTACAGGATCAAGGTTCACACTGGATCATGGCTGGACCATTACAGAACAGCACCACTCAAGATCAAAAGAAAATCCCAAAGCTCCAAAACTATCATGGGAACCTGAGTCACCTTCGCAACACAAAGTCACCAAGAGTACCTGTACCTATAAGAAAAGTTTTCCCGCCCCTCTCACGGGTGTAGTCTAGGTCAAGGTAAGGTTAAAATCCAAATCAGAGTACAAGAGTTCGAATGTCGGTATTATCATACGATAACACCTATCCAAACTACCTCCGAAGTTATGGGTCTCATGGTCCGGTCTACAAAGCATCCGCCTCATAGCCGCCATGGCCACTCTATTCCTAGTTCCTATGGAATTCACTCATAGCCTGGGTATGAGGCCTTTTACCTCATGGAATAACACTTCCACCAAGAAATCCAGAATCCAAACAGTCCAGCCAAATCAGTATGCAGAAAGTAAAGCGCACATAGGATGCAATGCAAACAGATAAATATGCAAAGCGGTAAAACAAACACCTAAAAAGAGAAAACAAATAAGAGCTAGGATCGACTGGACCAGCAAGAGGTCAATCTGTCCCCAGTGAAGTCACCAGCTGGAACAACGCGGCCGAAACCTTTCATCTGGAAGTAATGAAACATCAATGAAGTCGCCACAGAACGTCTTTTATCCCGCCGAAAGGGAAAGGTAAACATCGAGAAAAACTGGAAAGGGAGAAATCACGGTCTTTCGACCGAGAGATCGGGTAAGGGAGTCTGTTACGCGAGGGGAAGGTATTAGCACCCCACACGCCCGTAGTACTCTACGGTATCCACTCTTGTTATCTAATCTAATGGGTGTGGTCAAATCCTATGTCTATGGCTCAAAACTGAAAAGGGAATGCATGCGAAAGAGAAAGAAAACAATGTAGGGAAAATAAGAAGTTGTGCTCGATCGGGCCCTACCCCAATGCCTACGTATCCCTTTTAAGGAATCAGAGTAGCCGTAGTTCGGCTTATATATTTTTGTTGGTTTGTGTTTTTTAGTTAAGACGACAAAAACAGTCAAGATGGCAAAACATCGAATGAAACAACAAACAAGTGGGATGGTCAAACATCGGCTAAATAATAACAAAGTATCATGTCAAAGATGGCGAAACATCAATAAAACGGATAGCGAATATGTGCGATGGCGAAACATCGGCTTCAAACAAATGTACAATGGCGAAACATCGGCTAAAAGATAACAGAATATCATGGCAAAGATGACAAAACATCAATAAAATAGATAGCAAAACATCACACCTAACAATGATATTGAGAATCAAAGTAGGATAACAAACATGTGCGATGGCTAAACATCGACTTCAGACAAATATGCGATGGCGAAACATCGGTTTCAAACAAATGTGCGATGGTGAAACACCGGCTATAAGATAACAAGGTATCATAGAAAAGATGGTGAAACATCAATAAAACGGATGACAAAAACATCACACCTAACAATGATATTGAGAATCAAAGTAGGATAACAGACATGTGCGATGGAGAAACATCGGCTTCAAACAAATGTGCGATGGCGAAACATCGGCTTCAGGGTTATAAACTAAGCCAAGAGGCGCGTAAAAAATAGGATTGGTTTGTATCTTTTATCCTGAAGAAAGGTTTGAGTTTATTAGAAGTGTTTTATGATTTGCCCAGAAAAGAGTTTTTGCTTTAAGATGCAGAATGCAAAGAAAAAGAAAAACAACTAAGGGGAGACTAGCCTAGTATTATCCCTAGTGTCATCATACAATGGTTGACCCTAAGGTTGAGGATAAAGGAAAACCCTACCTTATTTAACATGTTAAAGGAAGCTTAACAAAACTATCCTAGAGGGAACATGCACTGAGAGCGAAGTCGTGATCTCAATTTCTAAATTAAGTGACTCATCGATCAACATTTAAAGAAGAAAAGCAATAATCATCCTATAGGGAGCATGCAATGAGAGCGAAGTCGTGATCTCAATTTCTAAATTGAGTGAATCATCGATCAACATTTAAAGAAGAAAAGAAATAATCATCCTATAGGGAGCATGCAATGAGAGCGAAGTCGTGATCTCAATTTCTAAATTGAGTGACTCATCGATCAAAAACAAATACAAAACATGCATCAGACAAAAAACCAAAGGGCCTCCTGACATATATCAGCAACAGAGGTCCCATCATGCAATCAGAGAACTATGCAAAATGAAAATGGCAGAAAGGAGATAGTGCAATACCAAACGGATAAATATTCGTAGCAACTGAGCAAGAATAAAAGAAACCCAGAGAACTTCAAGCAAGCTGGCATCAGTAGACAAATCAAGTCAGAAATTATGCCATAAGGATGTAAGTAATGAGATTATCAGATATGAACAGATCCCATGGGCAATGTGTAGTATTCACAATCAAATGTATATATCCTGCATGGAATGTAAAACATGCCAAACACAATAACAATGCCAGTATAATAAGTTGTGTTTCACAAATAAAGTGAAACACAATAGTCTCAAGCCAAGAATGGCAACTTTCTCAAAGTACCTCGCACATTCAACAACCAAGTTAGTATTCCACAAGGTGAGTGATGACTCACATAAGGGATGGATGCAACATGATGAAGTGAGAACAACATGATATCAATTATCAAACATTTGACATGATAGACAAGGGGAAATAGGCATATGCACAATTTGGTCAAACGAATCAGAGGAATGTTGCTCCTTTCCATCACCATATTGAATTGACAATTGAATATCAATCAAGGATCATGGGAGCTTGAAAAGAAAACAATTAAAGACCATGGAGGTCAGGGGCAAACACATTTCAATCATGTACAAGCATTCAAACATGAGGCACTAAATGAAATGACTTGAGCTATCATGGATAATCAGAATCAACATATCCAACATGATCATTAGGTGCCCAGTCATAGGCCTCACTCAAGTTCATTGGCCATCAAACAATATGCAACAAGGATCCATAATTCAAACCAAAAATATCTTAGCAACTTTGAAGTATATAGAAGTCAGAAAACCAATCTTATCTTCATTAATGATTGAGGAGGAGATCAAATGAGACCCAGAGTTTAAGACTAGTTGACAAAACTACCAAACTAGACAAGTTTTCAAAATAATTTGGGGGAAAATGTCAAACCAAGTTAAATAATTCAAGAAAAATGGTTTTCAGATCCTCAATACAATCATGAACCCTAATCAAGACTTGAATTCTATTGAAAATCCAGATCATAAGGGTTTTAAAAATAAAACTTGCACCATAAGCAACAAAACCCTAATTTTGACTTTTAATCTTAAATATTGATTAAGCAAGACCAAAATTCAAACAATTTAAACCAAGATCATACAAATCACCAAGAGACCCTAAATGTCATAAAACATTTTTTTTACATTTTTTTTGAATTAAGAAAAAGTCAAAAATTAAATTAAATTCAAACAAATAGTCAATTAACAAATATTCACATTTCAAAATAACATTTTAACCAAAAAGTCAGAAAAATGTCCAACCAAAATTATGTTCAAATATTAGAATTAAAAACACACATCTCTGATTTTTTATGGAATTTTTGAATTAGTGGAGGTATTAAAATAAAAATTAAACAAAACAAATAACAATTAAACTATTATTTAAGGGAAAAATGCAAACCCTAGCCAAAAATCACAAAAAGGACAAAATGAAAATATGATCAGATTATATGATTAAAAAAAAGATTGCATGATTTTTTTGAGAATTTTTGCATCAATGGAAGTATTAAAGTAAAATTTAAACAAAACAATTAACAATTTAACCTTTGAAATTAAATTCAATATCAAAAATAGAAGAAAAAAACTAAAAAAAATTCAGAATCAAATTCCACATGATTTTTATGAGTCAAAAATATTTTTTGTGGAATTTTCCAAATCAAATAAATATTAAAACAAAAATAAACACTAAACAAACAATTAATTAAACTCATTAATTTTTGAACCAATCAAAACATTTTCAAAAATTATCAAAAAAATGCACAAGGTCAGGAATATTATTTTGAATTTGTGATAATGTTTTCAGAATTTTTCAACCATTTTTGAGCAAGAAATAAAATTATGGAAATCAATTTTTAAAACAAAATTCAAATGAATTAAAGAAATAAGTCAGCCAACCAGAGGAGGCCACGTAATCATCTTCAACCTCTGGCTAGGGCAAAAACGCACACGTGATCAGGTTCATCATCTCATTTTCCAATCAACATAACATGTTCAAATCTACACCATTTTTCATGAAATTTCGTGCAAATTAAAGCCAGCATTTCATACTTCAACATGCAATTTGAATCATATCAAATAATTAACCATGGATCAAGAGCAGATCATGCAAAAATTTCAAAAACTCACTGAACAGAAAAAATTCAGATGCATCATTCATGCATATCTCATCAAATTAAAAGCTCTGAAGCTACAAAAACACTTAATGAACTTCAAACAACATGATTATGAACTTAAATCACACAATGCACGGCTAGAAATCAAAATCCAAAGTTAAGAATTCAAACCTTTGAGAAAAATGGATCTAATGTCTCCTTCACTCCAGTTGCAAACCAAGCCTCGATCTACAATCCTTATCACTTGAAGAAGAGAATGCAAGAAAAATTAACCAAAACGCGCAAGGGAAATGGAAGAATCGAAGAAAATTGCAGAGCAAGTAGCTATGGAGTTTTCTGATTTCAGGGATGAAAATGAAGCACGAACCATGCTCAATGAGGCTTGCTTCTCAATATATTGCGCATCAAGAGGAGGGTAGGATAGGTTTTTCGCACTGAAAGCTCTTAGAAAGAATGAAAACTTCTTTTTGCCAAAATCAAGTATGCACATGCAGCCCTCAAATCCCTCGTGCGTTGGCTTGCATTTTACGTGCATTTCAGTCCATTTTACCTCAGGAAGAGATTAGCAAAAGAATTAAGACTTAAATCCTTGTGTTAAGCAAGTGTTGGTGATTAGGCATTTTCATGCCACTTTTGACAAAATCACGAGTTGCCCTTGCATTTGCCCATGTGCAACTCAAGCTTTGGCATGGTGGGCCTTGGTACGTTGCATATTAGTCATGGGCCAAGTTTGAAGTGAAACAAAAGGCCACAAATCAAGTTATCAAGAATTTGCAATTTGCATGGCATGCATAAATTCAATGAAATGCCTCAAAATTCCAAGGCCCATAACTTGCTCATACTTTTGAATTTTGATACAAATGAGTAAAATTTGGAAAGGTATTGAAAAGGTCTACAATCCCTTAGTTTTGAGTTTTTGCAAATGAGTCCATTAAGTTTCTCAAAATTGAGCTTGAAATTCACTAATTTTGGAAAATGACCTATAATGTTGGGACTTCAAAAGACCATAATTCTTGGTTCCTTGCCAATTTGGACATGATACCAAAAGGAGATGAAAGATCATTCTCTTAGCTTTCCAAACATACTTCATTTGCATTTTATTTTTCAAAGGTGGATAAAATATGAATTTTTCAAATTAAGTCCTTGTTTTCCAAAATTAGAAACTTTTAGGGTTTCTTCAAGAACAAGTTTCAACCCAAACCTTAATCTCTTTGATCCAATGACCAAAATGGACTTGAAATATCAAAAGTGCATCCTTGAATTGATGGTTGGCCAAAAATTCACTTGGTCAACCTTGACTTTGACTGATTTTGACCAAAATGACCATTTTGCCCCCTTTGAATCAATTGATCCACTTCCCTTCAAAATTGATGATCAAAACTTCCAACATATGATCTTCCAAATATGTAGAGGCCATGTGTGATCGGTGGATCTGGAACTGACTGTTTAACGCTGGTTCGCGAAATGTCGCGGAAGCAAGAGTCGCCACCGTCTTTTATTTTCTCCAAATGGAAAGGACAAAAGCACAGAAAAATTCCTTATAGAGATCGCTCTCGGTTCGGGAGGTAGGTTATAGAAAGGGAAGGTGTTAGCACCCTTTCTATCCATGGTTATCCATGGGCTCTTAGATACTTGCTCATTGTGTTTTCAAAAATGGTTTGTTTGCTTTTCAATTGTGGGTTTTAAAAAGTTTCTTTGAAAATTTCAGTTCGACTCTTGTATCGGTCCTCAAGAGTGTTTGAAAAGTTACTTTCGAAAGCTTTTTGAAAAGTGTTGGTGTGAAAAGTATTTTTGATTTGTTTTGAAATTTAGAGCAAGTATCTAGAGTCGTCTACCTACCCTAAGGAATTCGTCTGTGTAAATGTCCTTTAAAGTAGTGCCATCCCACCATTGAGAGGTAGGTAGCACCACCGTTGGAGGTGTTCGGGTCAATTCGAGGTTCGGGACATGGTGATCACCAGAGCAATAGGAAGACACCTTAGAAGCTACCCTCATGCCAGGTTCCCGGATCATGAGGACTTACTAAGACATCCTCTACTCGACGATCACCTTTCGAGGCAAGGCAACAGTGAGGCGTACCCTAGGGGTGGTGTGTGCAATTCGTGTGTCGTTTTCATTTGTATTTATCTTGTCATGCATTTGTGGTGATCTACGCTTGACAGAAAAGTTTCTCGAACCCGATTTGACAGAAAATAAATAAAGGAATTAAAAGTGCGAGAAGTAATTAAAATGTTACAAGGCCTTGGGAGAGATACATGAATATTTAAACGAAATAAAATAATATGCGAATTAATAAAAATTAAATCGAAACGAGGGCGTTGGACCCTTTTGCAAAAATCAAATTAATGATGAAGTTAATTAATTAAAAAAAGAAAGAACTTGTTTTTGGTATTTTTTAATGTTCTAGGATTTAATATATAAAAAAAAGAATTAACTAAAATTAAAATAAGATGTAAACCCTAATTCTAGTGGCTTTTAATTTATTAAAAAAAATATTAAAGTTTTTAACCTAAAATTAATCCTAATTTTTACATGCAATTTAATTATAAAAATAAATAAAATAAATAATATGAGATATTTGATTATCATGAAAGAAAAATAAAAAGATGAAAATTAATTAAACCTAATTCTACATTTTTTTAGATTTTTATTAAAAGTATTAAAATTAAAACCTAATTTACACTAAGTTTAATTTACATGCATTTATTTATGAAAATACTAGAAACAAAAATATTTATTATTTTTTCTCTTTTTTCTGATTTTTAGGTATTTTGTGATTTTATGAAAATAAATAAATTTAATTAAACAAATAATAATTTTAATAAGAATAGAAATAATGCAAAAAGAAAATATTAAAAAAAAGCAAACCTAGGGGGGTGTCAGTCCCCAATATGGAGGTGATTCTTTAGAAACTCAGGCCCATTAAGACATTGGTCCGTTTGACTTTGGCATTAGCATGTGATGCATTGACTGGGACTTATCGTATACTTCAATCCATGGCCTTTGATCTGATGCAGCTGGACGCGTGGCCGTTGGATTTGGAAGGAGTATGATGGTCCTTGGTATTGAATCTGCATGTGATTGTAAATTGAAAAATAATATTGAAACAATGAAGACCTGGGGCTCGAACCCAGGTCTTGGACGTTAACACACACATGCCTTTCCAGTTGTTCTAGACGCGCTTTCTGTAATTTAAACAACAAACAAATAATATAAAATAACAATGGTCAGTGGGCTCTAGCACGCGCGAAGATTTGAATCTTCCAATCACCGCTCCCCACGTTATCGTCTTCCTCGCGTGGTTTTTATTTTCCTGAAACAAAAGAAACATAGGGAACGGTTTTCACGCGTTGCCTAAGATAACATATCAAAAAATAGCGATTAGCCCTAGGGGCTCTATAAATTAGGCGCGAGGGTAGGTTTGAGATCGTCTGAACGCCCTGAGTTGAATGGTGGTGGTCTTGAAGGCCAATTTTTCTTTAATTAAAAACCCCCAATTTGAGGTCCTGCAAACCCTAAAATACAACCATGGCGATTTCTCGTATAGCTCATAAAAACACAATCAATCTATATAGTTAGCTTCAGAATACATTACTCAATATAAATGCATAATCAAAATGCCATGAAAACGCCTAAACCTGGGAATACGATTTTGAAAAATATAAGAGAAAACTGGATTTCTGTATACCAATTCTTTGAGTTTTGATGGATGTTTTTGATTGGAACACGTTCAGTAATCTTCAAGGAAGCTAATGGAATGGAAATCGTGGCTTGAAACCACATGCAAGTTAGTTTTCAGAATTGAGTTTTTTAGAAAAAAATTCAAGTTTGATCAATGGCTTCTGCGCAGCTTCGATGGTCCTTGAGATTAGGTTTATGTTTTGGCTTATGTACTGAATGAATTAGGTTAAAGAAACCACTCCAAATCTCTTGCATTCATGATTTTGGAAATTTGATTTTCAAGATCTTTTTTCAAATATTTTTCATGCAATTTTGTATCAATTATGATCTAATCAATCCAAATCTTTCCTTATTTAGCCAGGCACGAAATATTGATGATATAATGTGCACAAAAAGATTGAAGAAATTAGGTTAAGCATTTTTCATATATTTATTTTAATTTAAATGAATTGTTATTAATAAAAATCCAAATAAATAAATAAAAAATGAATAAAGACTTCCCTTTGGGCCAAGTAGTCGTGCATATTCCTTGGGTGATGAATTGTGGAAGAAAAATGGGCCCATTAGCAATTTTAGGTCATTTGAATCAATGTTGACTTTTCAAAATATCCAAAAATTTCCCAACTTCTACAAGGCATAACTTGCTCAATTTATAAGCTTTTCTCATGTTCTTGGACATTTTGGAAAGGTCTTTGAGTCCTCTAACCAATGCCTTTGGTCCCATGTCATTTTGACTTACCAATCTCAAGTTATGGCCTTTGACTTAAAGTCCCCTTTTGTTGACGTTTGAAAATAACCTATAATGTTGGAATTGATAACTTTTTGTGAGAGCATTTCTTGGACTTGAAGTATGAAGATGAGTTGTAGGAAATGTCTTTCTCTTCAAAATGAGCTTTGGATGGAATTTTTCTGATAATCCATGTGAAAGTTATGCCCTGGTCAATTTACAGTTGACTTTTTCAGCTGTCCAAATAAGGAAACTTTTGCATCTTGATGATTTCTGAGCCAAATTTTGAGAATCATGATCAAGCATTGATCAAATGATGTTTGTGGCTTCAAAATGATATGTTGACCAAAAATTTGAACTTTTGACTGCCAAATGACCATTTTGCCCCTACAGTTGACTGTAGTGCAATTAGGGTTTTGACTGTGCAATTTCTTGCTGAAAGTCTTGAAACTTGATATGAGGATGCTTGACCATATTTGTAGGCATGTGAGACTTGATTAGGCCCTTGGAAACTTCATTTTCTTGATCAGAAGCAAAACCCTAATTTTGACTGTTTAGGAGACCCTTGCACTGTGCAACCTTTGGAGAGTTTTGAAGCTTTGATTTGGCAATTTCTTGGAGAATATGGGAGGGCAAATTTTGGGGTACAACAGTTGCCCCTGTTCAATCTTCTTAGACCTGAGGATGCAGATTAGCTGACGTGCCTTTCGTAATCCGAGGGTAGAAGATGATTGAACACTAGAGTGCCCAGAAATTTGCGCTCACATAGTAGCAGTGTGATGACGGGAATGGGCTTATAGATGCCATTTGGAGATTGATGAATAGGGTGATGGGCTTATAGATGCCATCTGGATGTTGATCGCGTAAGAGATTCCTTAGCGAGAACCTGCATACCGGAATTGGATCTTCGAACTCTCCAGACGTGCCCTGGCGAGATACAGGAATCGAGTCTGGTAATGTTAGTCTTCAACGGATACACCCTGGCAAGATTCAGGCATCGGATCCTCAAACTCTTCAGACGTGCCCTGGCAAGATATAGGAATCGAGTCCGGAATTTAGTAAGGTTGGTGAGTTGTCTCTACTGACAGGATACCCTTATGGGCGAGTGGTCTTTAACGACGAGTGTCTATAACGACGAGTGTCTATAACGACGAGTGTCTATAACGACGAGTGTCTATAACGACGAGTGTCTATCACGACGAGTGTCTATAACGACGAGTGTCTATCACGACGAGTGTCTATAACGACGAGTGTCTATAACGACGAGTGTCTATCACGATGAGTGTCTATAACGACGAGTGTCTATAACGACGAGTGTCTATAACGACGAGTGTCTATAACGACGAGTGTCTATAACGACGAGTGTCTATAACGACGAGTGTCTATGACGACGAGTGTCTATAACGACGAGTGTCTATAACGACGAGTGTCTATAACGACGAGTGTCTATGACGACAAGTGTCTATGACGACGAGTGTCTATGACGACGAGTGTCTATAACGACGAGTGTCTATCACGACGAGTGTCTATAACGACGAGTGTCTATAACGACGAGTGTCTATAACGACGAGTGTCTATAACGACGAGTGTCTATAACGACGAGTGTCTATGACGACGAGTGTCTATGACGACGAGTGTCTATAACGACGAGTGTCTATAACGACGAGTGTCTATAACGACGAGTGTCTATAACGACGAGTGTCTATAACGACGAGTGTCTATAACGACGAGTGTCTATAACGACGAGTGTCTATGACGACGAGTGTCTATGACGACGAGTGTCTATGACGACGAGTGTCTATGACGACGAGTGTCTATGACGACGAGTGTCTATGACGACGAGTGTCTATGACGACGAGTGTCTATGACGACGAGTGTCTATGACGACGAGTGTCTATGACGACGGGTGTCTATAACGATGAGTGTCTATAACGACGAGTGTCTATGACGACGAGTGTCTATAACGACGAGTGGAAATAATTTTAACTGGATTTGTCTTCTTTGACGAGTTGTCTTTAATGACAAGATGTCTTCAACGACGGGTGTCTATACTGACGAGATGTCTTCAATGACGGGTGTTTTCTTTGACTTTAGGAAGTAATTTAACTGGACATGTCTTCTTTGACTGGATGAACATCAGAAAAAACCTTTGGGATTTAACTGGGCTTGTCTTCTTTGACTAGATTTGTCTACTTTGACTGAATTTGTCTCTTTGACTGAATTGGTCTCTTTTGGCTATGTTTGTCTACTCTGACATAGCTGATCATTTAACTGTATCCTTCCTGAAAGGTAAAGGTCAATCATATGCAGTGCATGATATGGATCAAGCAACGACATAAATGAGATTGTATGGCATGACGCACATATGCATGTATCATGATGTATGAAAATGTGATGTTTATGAATGTATTTTTTTCGTCTAGGAGAATGAATCCTTGACGGGTGCCGGGAAGTCATATCCTGGGCTGATATTGAAGAATAGATTTTGCTTCCGCTGGGGGATGATAGTTGCAAGAATACCGGTGGGAGAAGATGACTCCGTTGAGGAATGAACTTGGCGAATGGAAGATTCTACGGGGAGGAAAGTACTCTAACGATCTTGCTAGGGAGAAATACTCTGTGGGGGGAGAGAGATACTTTGTCGGAATGTTGATAATAATTTGCTGGGGATATCTTTGCTGTTGGAAGCGTTGATAGACTTCGCCGGGGGTAAGAGAACTTCGTCGGGGACGCTCTTTCCATGGCTTTTAGCTGGGGATAACCCAGTTATATCCTGGTAAGGAAATAACTCTTTGAATAAAGCCGGACGACGCGTTCTCTCTTGGTCGCATTCTTCAGCTGAACTTACCTTGGTACTTCGGTGGACAGAGCAACCGGATCATTTAGACAACTCATTATTGCCCCAGTTTCTGATATTGGAGAGGAAGACCTGTGAAGGTGTTTGATGACTGATGGACAAACCTTCTTCTGATAAGCAAGTGACAAGATGCCGGGACATAGTCGTACGCTTTGATCCCTAGCTTTTGCCTGGACCGCCCTTTCGGGTTTTCAGTCCACCGGGATACCCATTTTTGCCCAAGCCGCCTTTTCAGATTTTCGACTTGCCGGGTGTAAAATTTTTTTTCATTTCATCCCTTATTTTGCCCGAACCCTTTTGGTTCGCCGGGAAGCCCTTATTTTTACCTAGGTGTGTTAACCTAGCGGGTCTTTGATTTTGCGTAGTATTTTTTCGACTATGCCCACGTTCTCAGAACGTAGGGAGGTGCCCCTGTTATTGTGTTGCCACGCTACCAGAAGATGTTTGATCAGGCGAGATTCGTTGTTGGGATGCCCTAAGTGACTCAGGCGGAGATTTGCCCCAGGCTATTTGGCATCTTGAGAGATTCCTTGAATCTTGACTGGACTGCCCCAGATGATGGACAATGATCAGGCCATGCCCCTGGATTGGAAGTACTTCTGCTCATTAGGCGTTCGTCGTGCGAATTTCTATGTTGTTCAAACAAAAGTCATATGCAAACAAATTTATGTTAAAAATTCAAAGCCTATGTCTGTCTTGAAGATTTTGAAAATGTATTTTTTCATAAAACAAGTGATTGTTTGTAAAACGTGATGTCAACACCGTATTTTCCGTAGGCCTTAAGGAGTCAGGATACCTTTCGTAACAGTATGCTTTCGAACTAACCCATGCTTCAGTTAGGACTTTTAAGGGTTATAACGTGGCCTGGTTCACGGTTTAAGAAACAAAGGATAAAGGCTCAAATTATTTGTACCCACCCGCTCTTCGTGATGTTCTCCAAAACTAAACTCAGTTGATCGTACGTTAGACCTTGTTTGAGTCTTTGCTCTGATTTTCCGGTGATGATTCGGATTTTGACGGTTTATTTTGAATAGGCAGTCATTCCTTTTTGTTGAGGGTTTGTAGAACCTCTTTTTTACTTGATTTTATTATCCCTATCTTTTTTTGCCTGAACTGTTTCCTTTTTTGGAATTACAGTCAGCGGGATGCCCCAGTTTTGTAAGTCTCCTTCATGGGTTTTGACTTAATGGTTTTTGATTTTTTTTTTTGATAATGATTTCCTGTCCTTATGATTGTTCGGAACCATCACTGTCTTTCTTTGTTTTGTAAGGATCTTTTTGGTGCCCTTCGTTATGCACTTGGATCAACTGAGAAGACTACCCTGCCCCAGGTTATGATTAAGGGTTTCAATTTTCGAAAAGAAAAACTCCTACTTCTTTGGCTCAGAGGGGTTGACGAGGGATTATCTTCCTTATTACTCCAGTGTTTAGGAATTGAAACAATGCCTGTACCTCATCAGCGGGGTCTGTTCAAAAGCATACTGTAAAGATCGTGGTATCGTTTTCGTCATCCTCCCTCAAGAGGCTTAGAATTTTAGATCAAGAGTTGATATCACAAAAATATGAAAACAGTTTGCATATAGTGGATACGAAATAATCACTTCAAAACAGACATGTGTAATGCATTAATGAAATAACCAAGTTTGACATGAAATAAATGTTTGAACAAACGAAAGAAAATTACAAATTGAACATTCGAACGAACAAAAAACAATCCTAGCCATATTTTGGCAAGGGAGCAGTGATCACATTGGGAGCCTCTGGAGAGTCGAGCTGGACTTCCTTTGTGTCAATCAGATCTTGAACCCTGTTTCTCAAAGTCCAACAGTCATCTGTAGCATGCCCCGGGCTGTCGGAATGATAGGCGCAGCGAGCATTGGGATTATACCTTGAAGGTGTTCTGTTGGGATTCTTCGGGGGATCCATGAGAGTTACCAACTTGGTTTCCAGTAGTTGTGGCAATATCTGTGACAAGGTCATGCCGAGGGGAGTAAATTGCCTCTTAGGTCTTTCTTCCCTTTGTTGATTGTGACGCTGAGGAGCACCGGCCGGCTTTGCAATAGTTACTGCGTTGACAACACTAGGTTCTCTCTTGGATGGCTTCTTCTCAGTGTTCGAGGAGTCACCGTTCTGTATTTTCCCTGACTTGATGCCAGCTTCTATTCTTTCCCCGGTCAAGATCAGATTTGTAAACCCAGCAGCAGAATTCCCAATTAGGTGGTTGAAGAATGGACCAGACAGGGTCCCCAAGAACATGTCGACGAGCTCGCGGTCAGTCAGAGGTGGTTGTACCCTTCCAGCAAGGTCCCTCCATTTTTGGGCATATTCTTTGAAACCTTCACCCGTACCCATAGACATCCCCTGAAGCTGAGTGCGCGTGGGAGCGAGGTCGGCATTGTACTGGTACTGCTTGTAGAATGCAGTGGCTAAGTCTTCCCAGGTACGGATGTTGGCTCCATTCAGTTGATAGAACCAGTCAAGCTGAGTCCCTGAAAGACTTTCCTGGAAAAAGTGGATCCATAAGTTCCTGTCGGCCGTGTAGGGCTGGATCCTCCTCATGTATGACCTGAGATGCAGCTTTGGACAGGATGCCCCATCGTACTTTACAAAGGCAGGTGCCTTGAATTTGTGCAGGATCACTACCCCAGAAGACAGACCTAGATCCTCGAAGTCCAGGCCAGGCACTTTTTGTATCTCCATAGCACTTAGCCGGTCTTCCAACTGTTTGTACCTATCCTCAGCCGGAGGGTACTGTTCGTCGTTGAAATCTGTCTCATTGTCGGAGACCACTGGACTGGGAACCCTTTCTTCTTGATGACTGCCTTTCCCCACAGACGGAGTTGTCCTCTCAGCTTCATCCTGCAATGTGTTCCTAGATCTGCGTCTAGGGCTGAACAAGACAGTACTCTTCTTCTTCTTTTCCTTCTTCAAGAGAAGAGCCTTCAGATCTTGTTGCCCCTGGGTCAAATTCATGATCAGCCCTTGGAACTGGGCGTTTTGAGCCTGGAGGGCCTTGATAGTGTGCTCGGTTGAGGATTCAGGATTCATGACGAGACTGCTGAAATAAACAGCGAAGAAGGTAAGTAACCTGCAGAGAAAGGGTACCTGTTATGCAATGATAGGTATGATATGCATGCAATGATTTCAAGGACCTCGGGGGGTAAACAAATTGTTAGAGTTGGAAACTGGTAACTTGATTGAAGGTACTTCATGTTGTTGAGAGTCCTTCTTCAAGGGTCAAAGGCTCACCATATCCAGTGGGTCATAGCCCCTGACAACCTTGTCTAGAGGAAAATAAATCCCCTTTGCCCCTTGTTGGACAGTTGGTTCATCATGACCTGCATCACAAGCCCTTGAGATCCTTGAAATGGGTTAGGATGTATGCAATGGTATGATGTTATGGTATGCATGGGGTAATGTGAGTAACCCTGTTATGAGTCCCAATTAAGGACTATAAACAAAACCTGCAAGAAACTCAAGTGTCAGATAACAAGCATGCAAATAGTCAAGTTGGAAGGCACACAAGTCACACAAGACAGCCCTTAGAGTTTAGGCCAGCATGGGGTCTAGGTATTACCCTCTTTCAGTTTGTTGGTTAAGACCTGTCCTATCATAAGTAAACGGGTTCTAGAGGATCCCAATATCACTGACTACCCTCAATCGGTCATAACTCCAGCATCGCAATCTTTTCTTGCGGCCAGAACCATCACGAGAGTTTAGCCTCAATGGGCGTAGCATACTACTACTGTTCTATTGGCCAAGTTGTGTCAATTAAGGTTCTAAGGTTGTTGGTGCTTAATGACTCCTTGGAAGACCCATATTCTCTCCGTTTCAACACGAGGGATATCGGTACAGACCAAAGCGCCACACCAACGTAGCCACTGCTTCACCCATGTCGGTATACGCCGGACAGGTCCCTCACAGCTTATGCTACCTAAACAGGGTATCCCCAGATCCGGGTTAGGATCTATGTAACTCCCATGCAACCCACAATAATAAAGCACACAAATCAGTACAATTGAAAACACAGTTATGAACTAACCCTAAGGTACACCTCACTTTAAGTTTAAGTCCCCAGCAGAGTCGCCAGTTCTGTGATCGGTGGATCTGGAACTGACTGTTTAACGCTGGTTCGCGAAATGTCGCGGAAGCAAGAGTCGCCACCGTCTTTTATTTTCTCCAAATGGAAAGGACAAAAGCACAGAAAAATTCCTTATAGAGATCGCTCTCGGTTCGGGAGGTAGGTTATAGAAAGGGAAGGTGTTAGCACCCTTTCTATCCATGGTTATCCATGGGCTCTTAGATACTTGCTCATTGTGTTTTCAAAAATGGTTTGTTTGCTTTTCAACTGTGGGTTTTAAAAAGTTTCTTTGAAAATTTCAGTTCGACTCTTGTATCGGTCCTCAAGAGTGTTTGAAAAGTTACTTTCGAAAGCTTTTTGAAAAGTGTTGGTGTGAAAAGTATTTTTGATTTGTTTTGAAATTTAGAGCAAGTATCTAGAGTCGTCTACCTACCCTAAGGAATTTGTCTGTGTAAATGTCCTTTAAAGTAGTGCCATCCCACCATTGAGAGGTAGGTAGCACCACCGTTGGAGGTGTTCGGGTCAATTCGAGGTTCGGGACATGGTGATCACCAGAGCAATAGGAAGACACCTTAGAAGCTACCCTCATGCCAGGTTCCCGAATCATGAGGACTTACTAAGACATCCTCTACTCGACGATCACCTTTCGAGGCAAGGCAACAGTGAGGCGTACCCTAGGGGTGGTGTGTGCGATTCGTGTGTCGTTTTCATTTGTATTTATCTTGTCATGCATTTGTGGTGATCTACGCTTGTTTTTATTTTGTCCATACATTCTTTCATGCTATTTGTTAACAGTTAAAAAAAAGTGCGGGAAAAGTAAATTCTAAGCTATTACAAATGGCGCGGGTCCACATCGCCAAAAGTTTCTCGAACCCGATTTGACAGAAAATAAATAAAGGAATTAAAAGTGCGAGAAGTAATTAAAATGTTACAAGGCCTTGGGAGAGATACATGAATATTTAAACGAAATAAAATAATATGCGAATTAATAAAAATTAAATCGAAACGAGGGCGTTGGACCCTTTTGCAAAAATCAAATTAATGATGAAGTTAATTAATTAAAAAAAGAAAGAACTTGTTTTTGGTATTTTTTAATGTTCTAGGATTTAATATATAAAAAAAAAGAATTAACTAAAATTAAAATAAGATGTAAACCCTAATTCTAGTGGCTTTTAATATATTAAAAAAAATATTGAAGTTTTTAACCTAAAATTAATCCTAATTTTTACATGCAATTTAATTATAAAAATAAATAAAATAAATAATATTAGATATTTGATTATCATGAAAGAAAAATAAAAAGATGAAAATTAATTAAACCTAATTCTACATTTTTTTAGATTTTTATTAAAAGTATTAAAATTAAAACCTAATTTACACTAAGTTTAATTTACATGCATTTATTTATGAAAATACTAGAAACAAAAATATTTATTATTTTTTCTCTTTTTTCTGATTTTTAGGTATTTTGTGATTTTATGAAAATAAATAAATTTAATTAAACAAATAATAATTTTAATAAGAATAGAAATAATGCAAAAAGAAAATATTAAAAAAAAGCAAACCTAGGGGGGTGTCAGTCCCCAATATGGAGGTGATTCTTTAGAAACTCAGGCCCATTAAGACATTGGTCCGTTTGACTTTGGCATTAGCATGTGATGCATTGACTGGGACTTATCGTATACTTCAATCCATGGCCTTTGATCTGATGCAGCTGGACGCGTGGCCGTTGGATTTGGAAGGAGTATGATGGTCCTTGGTATTGAATCTGCATGTGATTGTAAATTGAAAAATAATATTGAAACAATGAAGACCTGGGGCTCGAACCCAGGTCTTGGACGTTAACACACACATGCCTTGCCAGTTGTTCTAGACGCGCTTTCTGTAATTTAAACAACAAACAAATAATATAAAATAACAATGGTCAGTGGTCTCTAGCACGCGCGAAGATTTGAATCTTCCAATCACCTCTCCCCACGTTATCGTCTTCCTCGCGTGGTTTTTATTTTCCTGAAACAAAAGAAACATAGGCAAGGGTTTTCACGCGTTGCCTAAGATAACATATCAAAAAATAGCGATTAGCCCTAGGGGCTCTATAAATTAGGCGCGAGGGTAGGTTTGAGATCGTCTGAACGCCCTGAGTTGAATGGTGGTGGTCTTGAAGGCCAATTTTTCTTTAATTAAAAACCCCCAATTTGAGGTCCTGCAAACCCTAAAATACAACAATGGCGATTTCTCGTATAGCTCATAAAAACACAATCAATCTATATAGTTAGCTTCAGAATACATTACTCAATATAAATGCATAATCAAAATGCCATGAAAACGCCTAAACCTGGGAATACGATTTTGAAAAATATAAGAGAAAACTGGATTTCTGTATACCAATTCTTTGAGTTTTGATGGATGTTTTTGATTGGAACACGTTCAGTAATCTTCAAGGAAGCTAATGGAATGGAAATCGTGGCTTGAAACCACATGCAAGTTAGTTTTCAGAATTGAGTTTTTTAGAAAAAAATTCAAGTTTGATCAATGGCTTCTGCGCAGCTTCGATGGTCCTTGAGATTAGGTTTATGTTTTGGCTTATGTACTGAATGAATTAGGTTAAAGAAACCACTCCAAATCTCTTGCATTCATGATTTTGGAAATTTGATTTTCAAGATCTTTTTTCAAATATTTTTCATGCAATTTTGTATCAATTATGATCTAATCAATCCAAATCTTTCCTTATTTAGCCAGGCACGAAATATTGATGATATAATGTGCACAAAAAGATTGAAGAAATTAGGTTAAGCATTTTTCATATATTTATTTTAATTTAAATGAATTGTTATTAATAAAAATCCAAATAAATAAATAAAAAATGAATAAAGACTTCCCTTTGGGCCAAGTAGTCGTGCATATGCCTTGGGTGATGAATTGTGGAAGAAAAATGGGCCCATTAGCAATTTTAGGTCATTTGAATCAATGTTGACTTTTCAAAATATCCAAAAATTTCCCAACTTCTACAAGGCATAACTTGCTCAATTTATAAGCATTTCTCATGTTCTTGGACATTTTGGAAAGGTCTTTGAGTCCTCTAACCAATGCCTTTGGTCCCATGTCATTTTGACTTACCAATCTCAAGTTATGGCCTTTGACTTAAAGTCCCCTTTTGTTGACGTTTGAAAATAACCTATAATGTTGGAATTGATAACTTTTTGTGAGAGCATTTCTTGGACTTGAAGTATGAAGATGAGTTGTAGGAAATGTATTTCTCTTCAAAATGAGCTTTGGATGGAATTTTTCTGATAATCCATGTGAAAGTTATGCCCTGGTCAATTTACAGTTGACTTTTTCAACTGTCCAAATAAGGAAACTTTTGCATCTTGATGATTTCTGAGCCAAATTTTGAGAATCATGATCAAGCATTGATCAAATGATGTTTGTGGCTTCAAAATGATATGTTGACCAAAAATTTGAACTTTTGACTGCCAAATGACCATTTTGCCCCTACAGTTGACTGTAGTGCAATTAGGGTTTTGACTGTGCAATTTCTTGCTGAAAGTCTTGAAACTTGATATGAGGATGCTTGACCATATTTGTAGGCATGTGAGACTTGATTAGGCCCTTGGAAACTTCATTTTCTTGATCAGAAGCAAAACCCTAATTTTGACTGTTTAGGAGACCCTTGCACTGTGCAACCTTTGGAGAGTTTTGAAGCTTTGATTTGGCAATTTCTTGGAGAATATGGGAGGGCAAATTTTGGGGTACAACAGTTGCCCCTGTTCAATCTTCTTAGACCTGAGGATGCAGATTGGCTGACGTGCCTTTCGTAATCCGAGGGTAGAAGATGATTGAACACTAGAGTGCCCAGAAATTTGCGCTCACATAGTAGCAGTGTGATGACGGGAATGGGCTTATAGATGCCATTTGGAGATTGATGAATAGGGTGATGGGATTATAGATGCCATCTGGATGTTGATCGCGTAAGAGATTCCTTAGCGAGAACCTGCATACCGGAATTGGATCTTCGAACTCTCCAGACGTGCCCTGGCGAGATACAGGAATCGAGTCTGGTAATGTTAGTCTTCAACGGATACACCCTGGCAAGATTCAGGCATCGGATCCTCAAACTCTTCAGACGTGCCCTGGAAAGATACAGGAATCGAGTCCGGAATATAGTAAGGTTGGTGAGTTGTCTCTACTGACAGGTTACCCTTATGGGCGAGTGGTCTTTAACGACGAGTGTCTATAACGACGAGTGTCTATAACGACGAGTGTCTATAACGACGAGTGTCTATAACGACGAGTGTCTATAACGACGAGTGTCTATCACGATGAGTGTCTATAACGACGAGTGTCTATCACGACGAGTGTCTATAACGACGAGTGTCTATAACGACGAGTGTCTATCACGACGAGTGTCTATAACGACGAGTGTCTATAACGACGAGTGTCTATAACGACGAGTGTCTATGACGACGAGTGTCTATAACGACGAGTGTCTATAACGACGAGTGTCTATAACGACGAGTGTCTATAACGACGAGTGTCTATGACGACGAGTGTCTATGACGACGAGTGTCTATAACGACGAGTGTCTATAACGACGAGTGTCTATAACGACGAGTGTCTATAACGACGAGTGTCTATAACGACGAGTGTCTATGACGACGAGTGTCTATAACGACGAGTGTCTATAACGACGAGTGTCTATAACGACGAGTGTCTATAACGACGAATGTCTATGACGACGAGTGTCTATGACGACGAGTGTCTATGACGACGAGTGTCTATGACGACGAGTGTCTATGACGACGAGTGTCTATGACGACGAGTGTCTATGACGACGGGTGTCTATAACGACGAGTGTCTATAACGACGAGTGTCTATGACGACGAGTGTCTATAACAACGAGTGGAAATAATTTTAACTGGATTTGTCTTCTTTGACGAGTTGTCTTTAATGACAAGATGTCTTCAACGACGGGTGTCTATACTGACGAGATGTCTTCAATGACGGGTGTTTTCTTTGACTTTAGGAAGTAATTTAACTGGACATGTCTTCTTTGACTGGATGAACATCAGAAAAAACCTTTGGGATTTAACTGGGCTTGTCTTCTTTGACTAGATTTGTCTACTTTGACTGAATTTGTTTCTTTGACTGAATTGGTCTCTTTTGGCTATGTTTGTCTACTCTGACATAGCTGATCATTTAACTGTATCCTTCCTGAGAGGTAAAGGTCAATCATATGCAGTGCATGATATGGATCAAGCAACGACATAAATGAGATTGTATGGCATGACGCACATATGCATGTATCATGATGTATGAAAATGTGATGTTTATGAATGTATTTTTTTCGTCTAGGAGAATGAATCCTTGACGGGTGCCGGGAAGTCATATCCTGGGCTGATATTGAAGAATAGATTTTGCTTCCGCTGGGGGATGATAGTTGCAAGAATACCGGTGGGAGAAGATGACTCCGTTGAGGAATGAACTTGGCGAATGGAAGATTCTGCGGGGAGGAAAGTACTCTAACGATCTTGCTAGGGAGCAATACTCTGTGGGGGGAGAGAGATACTTTGCCGGAATGTTGATAATAATTTGCTGGGGATATCTTTGTTGTTGGAAGCGTTGATAGACTTCGCCGGGGGTAAGAGAACTTCGTCGGGGACGCTCTTTCCATGGCTTTTAGCTGAGGATAACCCAGTTATATCCTGGTAAGGAAATAACTCTTTGAATAAAGCCGGACGACGCGTTCGCTCTTGGTCGCATTCTTCAGCTGAACTTACCTTGGTACTTCAGTGGACAGAGCAACCGGATCATTTAGACAACTCATTATTGCCCCTGTTTCTGATATTGGAGAGGAAGACCTGTGAAGGTGTTTGATGACTGATGGACAAACCTTCTTCTGATAAGCAAGTGACAAGATGCCGGGACATAGTCGTACGCTTTGATCCCTAGCTTTTGCCTGGACCGCCCTTTCGGGTTTTCAGTCCACCGGGATACCCATTTTTGCCCAAGCCGCCTTTTCAGGTTTTCGACTTGCCGGGTGTAAAATTTTTTTTCATTTCATCCCTTATTTTGCCCGAACCCTTTTGGTTCGCCGGGAAGCCCTTATTTTTGCCTAGGTGTGTCAACCTAGCGGGTCTTTGATTTTGCGTAGTATTTTTTCGACTATGCCCACGTTCTCAGAACGTAGGGAGGTGCCCCTGTTATTGTGTTGCCACGCTACCAGAAGATGTTTGATCAGGCGAGATTCGTTGTTGGGATGCCCCAAGTGACTCAGGCGGAGATTTGCCCCAGGCTATTTGGCATCTTGAGAGATTTCTTGAATCTTGACTGGACTGCCCCAGATGATGGACAATGATCAGGCCATGCCCCTGGATTGGAAGTACTTCTGCTCATTAGGCGTTCGTCGTGCGAATTTCTATGCTGTTCAAACAAAAGTCATATGCAAACAAAGTTATGTTAAAAATGCAAAGCCTATGTCTGTCTTGAAGATTTTGAAAATGTATTTTTTCATAAAACAAGTGATTGTTTGTAAAACGTGATGTCAACACCGTATTTACCGTAGGCCTTAAGGAGTCAGGATACCTTTCGTAACAGTATGCTTTCGAACTAACCCATGCTTCAGTTAGGACTTTTAAGGGTTATAACGTGGCCTGGTTCACGGTTTAAGAAACAAAGGATAAAGGCTCAAATTATTTGTACCCACCCGCTCTTCGTGATGTTCTCCAAACCTAAACTCAGTTGATCGTACGTTAGACCTTGTTTGAGTCTTTGCTCTAATTTTCCGGTGATGATTCGGATTTTGACGGTTTATTTTGAATAGGCAGTCATTCCTTTTTGTTGAGGGTTTGTAGAACCTCTTTTTTCCTTGATTTTATTATCCCTATCTTTTTTTGCCTGAACTGTTTCCTTTTTTGGAATTACAGTCAGCGGGATGCCCCAGTTTTGTAAGTCTCCTTCATGGGTTTTGACTTAATGGTTTTTGATTTTTTTTTTGATAATGATTTCCTGTCCTTATGATTGTTCGGAACCATCACTGTCTTTCTTTGTTTTGTAAGGATCTTTTTGGTGCCCTTCGTTATGCACTTGGATCAACTGAGAAGACTACCCTGCCCCAGGTTATGATTAAGGGTTTCAATTTTCGAAAAGAAAAACTCCTACTTCTTTGGCTCAGAGGGGTTGACGAGGGATTATCTTCCTTATTACTCCAGTGTTTAGGAATTGAAACAATGCCTGTACCTCATCAGCGGGGTCTGTTCAAAAGCATATTGTAAAGATCGTGGTATCGTTTTCGTCATCCTCCCTCAAGAGGCTTAGAATTTTAGATCAAGAGTTGATATCACAAAAATATGAAAACAGTTTGCATATAGTGGATACGAAATAATCACTTCAAAACAGACATGTGTAATGCATTAATGAAATAACCAAGTTTGACATGAAATAAATGTTTGAACAAACGAAAGAAAATTACAAATTGAACATTTGAACGAACAAAAAACAATCCTAGCCATATTTTGGCAAGGGAGCAGTGATCACATTGGGAGCCTCTGGAGAGTCGAGCTGGACTTCCTTTGTGTCAATCAGATCTTGAACCCTGTTTCTCAAAGTCCAACAGTCATCTGTAGCATGCCCCGGGCTGTCGGAATGATAGGCGTAGCGAGCATTGGGATTATACCTTGAAGGTGTTCTGTTGGGATTCTTCGGGGGATCCATGAGAGTTACCAACTTGGTTTCCAGCAGTTGTGGCAATATCTGTGACAAGGTCATGCCGAGGGGAGTAAATTGCCTCTTAGGTCTTTCTTCCCTTTGTTGATTGTGACGCTGAGGAGCACCGGCCGGCTTTGCAATAGTTACTGCGTTGACAACACTAGGTTCTCTCTTGGATGGCTTCTTCTCAGTGTTCGAGGAGTCACCGTTCTGTATTTTCCCTGACTTGATGCCAGCTTCTATTCTTTCCCCGGTCAAGATCAGATCTGTAAACCCAGCAGCAGAATTCCCAATTAGGTGGTTGAAGAATGGACCAGACAGGGTCCCCAAGAACATGTCGACGAGCTCGCGGTCAGTCAGAGGTGGTTGTACCCTTCCAGCAAGGTCCCTCCATTTTTGGGCATATTCTTTGAAACCTTCACCCAAACCCATAGACATCCCCTGAAGCTGAGTGCGCGTGGGAGCGAGGTCGGCATTATACTGGTACTGCTTGTAGAATGCAGTGGCTAAGTCTTCCCAGGTACGGATGTTGGCTCCATTCAGTTGATAGAACCAGTCAAGCTGAGTCCCTGAAAGACTTTCCTGGAAAAAGTGGATCCATAAGTTCCTGTCGGCCGTGTAGGGCTGGATCCTCCTCATGTATGACCTGAGATGCAGCTTTGGACAGGATGCCCCGTCGTACTTTACAAAGGCAGGTGCCTTGAATTTGTGCGGGATCACTACCCCAGAAGACAGACCTAGATCCTCGAAGTCCAGGCCAGACACTTTTTGTATCTCCATAGCACTTAGCCGGTCTTCCAACTGTTTGTACCTATCCTCAGCCGGAGGGTACTGTTCGTCGTTGAAATCTGTCTCATTGTCGGAGACCACTGGACTGGGAACCCTTTCTTCTTGATGACTGCCCTTCCCCACAGACGGAGTTGTCCTCTCAGCTTCATCCTGCAATGTGTTCCTAGATCTGCGTCTAGGGCTGAACAAGACAGTCCTCTTCTTCTTCTTTTCCTTCTTCAAGAGAAGAGCCTTCAGATCTTGTTGCCCCTGGGTCAAATTCATGATCAGCCCTTGGAACTGGGCGTTTTGAGCCTGGAGGGCCTTGATAGTGTGCTCGGTTGAGGATTCAGGATTCATGACGAGACTGCTGAAATAAACAGCGAAGAAGGTAAGTAACCTGCAGAGAAAGGGTACCTGTTATGCAATGATAGGTATGATATGCATGCAATGATTTCAAGGACCTCGGGGGGTAAACAAATTGTTAGAGTTGGAAACTGGTAACTTGATTGAAGGTACTTCATGTTGTTGAGAGTCCTTCTTCAAGGGTCAAAGGCTCACCATATCCAGTGGGTCATAGCCCCTGACAACCTTGTCTAGAGGAAAATAAATCCCCTTTGCCCCTTGCTGGACAGTTGGTTCATCATGACCTGCATCACAAGCCCTTGAGATCCTTGAAATGGGTTAGGATGTATGCAATGGTATGATGTTATGGTATGCATGGGGTAATGTGAGTAACCCTGTTATGAGTCCCAATTAAGGACTATAAACAAAACCTGCAAGAAACTCAAGTGTCAGATAACAAGCATGCAAATAGTCAAGTTGGAAGGCACACAAGTCACACAAGACAGCCCTTAGAGTTTAGGCCAGCGTGGGGTCTAGGTATTACCCTCTTTCAGTTTGTTGGTTAAGACCTGTCCTATCATAAGTAAACGGGTTCTAGAGGATCTCAATATCACTGACTACCCTCAATCGGTCATAACTCCAGCATCGCAATCTTTTCTTGCGGCCAGAACCATCACGAGAGTTTAGCCTCAATGGGCGTAGCATACTACTACTGTTCTATTGGCCAAGTTGTGTCAATTAAGGTTCTAAGGTTGTTGGTGCTTAATGACTCCTTGGAAGACCCATATTCTCCCCGTTTCAACACGAGGGATATCGGTACAGACCAAAGCGCCACACCAACGTAGCCACTGCTTCACCCATGTCGGTATACGCCGGACAGGTCCCTCACAGCTTATGCTACCTAAACAGGGTATCCCCAGATCCGGGTTAGGATCTATGTAACTCCCATGCAACCCACAATAATAAAGCACACAAATCAGTACAATTGAAAACACAGTTATGAACTAACCCTAAGGTACACCTCACTTTAAGTTTAAGTCCCCAGCAGAGTCGCCAGTTCTGTGATCGGTGGATCTGGAACTGACTATTTAACGCTGGTTCGCGAAATGTCGCGGAAGCAAGAGTCGCCACCGTCTTTTATTTTCTCCAAATGGAAAGGACAAAAGCACAGAAAAATTCCTTATAGAGATCGCTCTCGGTTCGGGAGGTAGGTTATAGAAAGGGAAGGTGTTAGCACCCTTTCTATCCATGGTTATCCATGGGCTCTTAGATACTTGCTCATTGTGTTTTCAAAAATGGTTTGTTTGCTTTTCAACTGTGGGTTTTAAAAAGTTTCTTTGAAAATTTCAGTTCGACTCTTGTATCGGTCCTCAAGAGTGTTTGAAAAGTTACTTTCGAAAGCTTTTTGAAAAGTGTTGGTGTGAAAAGTATTTTTGATTTGTTTTGAAATTTAGAGCAAGTATCTAGAGTCGTCTACCTACCCTAAGGAATTCGTCTGTGTAAATGTCCTTTAAAGTAGTGCCATCCCACCATTGAGAGGTAGGTAGCACCACCGTTGGAGGTGTTCGGGTCAATTCGAGGTTCGGGACATGGTGATCACCAGAGCAATAGGAAGACACCTTAGAAGCTACCCTCATGCCAGGTTCCCGGATCATGAGGACTTACTAAGACATCCTCTACTCGACGATCACCTTTCGAGGCAAGGCAACAGTGAGGCGTACCCTAGGGGTGGTGTGTGCGATTCGTGTGTCATTTTCATTTGTATTTATCTTGTCATGCATTTGTGGTGATCTACGCTTGTTTTTATTTTGTCCATACATTCTTTCATGCTATTTGTTAACAGTTAAAAAAAAGTGCGGGAAAAGTAAATTCTAAGCTATTACAAACGGCGCGGGTCCACATCACCAAAAGTTTCTCGAACCCGATTTGACAGAAAATAAATAAAGGAATTAAAAGTGCGAGAAGTAATTAAAATGTTACAAGGCCTTGGGAGAGATACATGAATATTTAAACGAAATAAAATAATATGCGAATTAATAAAAATTAAATCGAAACGAGGGCGTTGGACCCTTTTGCAAAAATCAAATTAATGATGAAGTTAATTAATTAAAAAAAGAAAGAACTTGTTTTTGGTATTTTTTAATGTTCTAGGATTTAATATATAAAAAAAAAGAATTAACTAAAATTAAAATAAGATGTAAACCCTAATTCTAGTGGCTTTTAATATATTAAAAAAAATATTGAAGTTTTTAACCTAAAATTAATCCTAATTTTTACATGCAATTTAATTATAAAAATAAATAAAATAAATAATATTAGATATTTGATTATCATGAAAGAAAAATAAAAAGATGAAAATTAATTAAACCTAATTCTACATTTTTTTAGATTTTTATTAAAAGTATTAAAATTAAAACCTAATTTACACTAAGTTTAATTTACATGCATTTATTTATGAAAATACTAGAAACAAAAATATTTATTATTTTTTCTCTTTTTTCTGATTTTTAGGTATTTTGTGATTTTATGAAAATAAATAAATTTAATTAAACAAATAATAATTTTAATAAGAATAGAAATAATGCAAAAAGAAAATATTAAAAAAAAGCAAACCTAGGGGGGTGTCAGTCCCCAATATGGAGGTGATTCTTTAGAAACTCAGGCCCATTAAGACATTGGTCCGTTTGACTTTGGCATTAGCATGTGATGCATTGACTGGGACTTATCGTATACTTCAATCCATGGCCTTTGATCTGATGCAGCTGGACGCGTGGCCGTTGGATTTGGAAGGAGTATGATGGTCCTTGGTATTGAATCTGCATGTGATTGTAAATTGAAAAATAATATTGAAACAATGAAGACCTGGGGTTCGAACCCAGGTCTTGGACGTTAACACACACATGCCTTGCCAGTTGTTCTAGACGCGCTTTCTGTAATTTAAACAACAAACAAATAATATAAAATAACAATGGTCAGTGGTCTCTAGCACGCGCGAAGATTTGAATCTTCCAATCACCGCTCCCCACGTTATCGTCTTCCTCGCGTGGTTTTTATTTTCCTGAAACAAAAGAAACATAGGCAACGGTTTTCACGCGTTGCCTAAGATAACATATCAAAAAATAGCGATTAGCCCTAGGGGCTCTATAAATTAGGCGCGAGGGTAGGTTTGAGATCGTCTGAACGCCCTGAGTTGAATGGTGGTGGTCTTGAAGGCCAATATTTCTTTAATTAAAAACCCCCAATTTGAGGTCCTGCAAACCCTAAAATACAACAATGGCGATTTCTCGTATAGCTCATAAAAACACAATCAATCTATATAGTTAGCTTCAGAATACATTACTCAATATAAATGCATAATCAAAATGCCATGAAAACGCCTAAACCTGGGAATACGATTTTGAAAAATATAAGAGAAAACTGGATTTCTGTATACCAATTCTTTGAGTTTTGATGGATGTTTTTGATTGGAACACGTTCAGTAATCTTCAAGGAAGCTAATGGAATGGAAATCGTGGCTTGAAACCACCTGCAAGTTAGTTTTCAGAATTGAGTTTTTTAGAAAAAATTTCAAGTTTGATCAATGGCTTCTGCGCAGCTTCGATGGTCCTTGAGATTAGGTTTATGTTTTGGCTTATGTACTGAATGAATTAGGTTAAAGAAACCACTCCAAATCTCTTGCATTCATGATTTTGGAAATTTGATTTTCAAGATCTTTTTTCAAATATTTTTCATGCAATTTTGTATCAATTATGATCTAATCAATCCAAATCTTTCCTTATTTAGCCAGGCACGAAATATTGATGATATAATGTGCACAAAAAGATTGAAGAAATTAGGTTAAGCATTTTTCATATATTTATTTTAATTTAAATGAATTGTTATTAATAAAAATCCAAATAAATAAATAAAAAATGAATAAAGACTTCCCTTTGGGCCAAGTAGTCGTGCATATGCCTTGGGTGATGAATTGTGGAAGAAAAATGGGCCCATTAGCAATTTTAGGTCATTTGAATCAATGTTGACTTTTCAAAATATCCAAAAATTTCCCAACTTCTACAAGGCATAACTTGCTCAATTTTTAAGATTTTCTCATGTTCTTTGACATTTTGGAAAGGTCTTTGAGTCCTCTAAACAATGCCTTTGGTCCCATGTCATTTTGACTTACCAATCTCAAGTTATGGCCTTTGACGTAAAGTCCCCTTTTGTTGACGTTTGAAAATAACCTATAATGTTGGAATTGATAACTTTTTGTGAGAGCATTTCTTGGACTTGAAGTATGAAGATGAGTTGTAGTAAATGTCTTTCTCTTCAAAATGAGATTTGGATGGAATTTTTCTGATAATCCATGTGAAAGTTATGCCCTGGTCAATTTACAGTTGACTTTTTCAGCTGTCCAAATAAGGAAACTTTTGCATCTTGATGATTTCTGAGCCAAATTTTGAGAATCATGATCAAGCATTGATCAAATGATGTTTGTGGCTTCAAAATGATATGTTGACCAAAAATTTGAACTTTTGACTGCCAAATGACCATTTTGCCCCTACAGTTGACTGTAGTGCAATTAGGGTTTTGACTGTGCAATTTCTTGCTGAAAGTCTTGAAACTTGATATGAGGATGCTTGACCATATTTGTAGGCATGTGAGACTTGATTAGGCCCTTGGAAACTTCATTTTCTTGATCAGAAGCAAAACCCTAATTTTGACTGTTTAGGAGACCCTTGCACTGTGCAACCTTTGGAGAGTTTTGAAGCTTTGATTTGGCAATTTCTTGGAGAATATGGGAGGGCAAATTTTGGGGTACAACACCATGTACAAAGTTTCACTTCAAAATTCTCAAGAAATCATGATAAAAACCCAAACCCTAGTTTTGGTTAATACATTAGGAGACAGATGAACCATCTTCAAAACTTCAAATCCTCTGGATATCTTGACCAATTTCTTGTACTAAGACCTTCCAAATATCAATGAGATGATATAGCTTCCAAATCAAAACTTGTATATCGATCAATAATCTTGCTCAAACAAAACCCTAATTTGATTGGTGAAACAAAGGAGTGGTTGCTTCTCTTAATCAAACATAAACTTCAATCCTCTGATGGTCCAAAGAGATGGATAAAACATCTTGAGATATGCAATAACTTTTGAGCTTGAAAGATTCAGAGGTTTAGATGATAAGATTCTACTTGAGCAACTTGTCAATGCAATCAACCTTCAAAGCTTGATGAAAACTTGATAACCAAAGTACTTTGATCCTATCACAGTGTATGAATGCAATGCAATATGATATTCATAATGAAACATAAGCCTAAATCAAGAGGGTAAATTTTGGGGTGCAACAGCTGCCCCTATTCAAATATCTTCAACATGATAAGTGAGAAAAGTGATAACTTTCGAGCGTACAAGGTTAAAGATGTTTGAATACAAAAGAACCTGAAAGTTTACACTCTTGAAGAAGAAAGAAAACAGAAGCAGAAAACACCCAAGACATGTGTCAGAATGAAGCTGTAACGTAGGTTGAAACAGAATGAAAACAAAGAAGAGTAAACGCAACTAAACTTCCAGACATATGTGCCAGGGCAAAATTGGGCTTCAGAAAAGGTGAGATGAAACTCGAACTACAGAGTAGTCAAAACTAAACTCTGGAAAAGAAAACGTACGCGGGTGAGGAGGCGAAACTATGAGCTCGACCCAAGGAAAAAGTGGCTAGAGTGCGCGATTCTAGGAGCACTTGCTAATCTCAACTAAGATAGACAGTATGAAGGAACTGAAAGAATCTCAGAAATGAGGAACAAAAGAGAGATGAAACTCGACTCAAAGACCAGTTAGACGAAACTAAACTAGATGAGTACCAGGACGAAACTGGATTTCACGCACGGGTAACGAGGAGAAACTCGACCCAAAGCAAAGTGATGAGAGTGCATGTTTCTCAGAGCACCTACCGGTCTCAGATCAATGGATAAACAATGATGAAAACTGATAGAAGAATCCAAGGAACAAAGGAGACTGATTTCAAACCAGAGACGCAGTACGAACACTGCACTCGGTAAACGAACACCACTAAAGGGTCCAAGGTATAAAAGCACAAACGAGACAAAACTCGACTCAATAACCAGTTAGGCGAAACTAAACTAGACGAGTATCAGGTCGAAACTGGATTTCATGCACAGGCGACGAGGCGAAACTCGACCCAAAGCGAGGAGATTAGGGTGTACACCTAAAAACCTACTGAAAGAGAATATCAGGACGAAACTGGTATTCGAAAGGTGCATCAATAGACATTGGAATGAACCGGAGAAGGTAGTGAAGACTAAACTCGAGAAGACCGTGCTAGGGCGAAACTGAACTATAGCCAAGAGTAGACACTTAAACAAACAAATGATTGACATCGAAAGGATATTGGTATGGGGAGTAAACTGAGATAATGAGGACGAAGACCTCGCTGGGGATTTAATCTGAAGTATTAGCAAAAATCACTGGGGATGACGGAAATAATAATGGCTTATGTTCCAATGCATGTTTGAATTCTTTTTCATATAGCGCAATGATCCATATAATGGAAAAGCTACGTGTTTTGGTAGATGTAATGTGATGATGCATGTTTAAAAGTTCCACTAGGGAATGGCCAATTAGGAAGCTAATGACCAAGAAATCAGGATCTGATAAAACTTGCAAAAATAAATTGCAAAATCCAAAGGGGATGAGAAAAATACGGGGAACCACTAGAGAGGGAACCTCGGAGAGATGAAGCTTTGCGGGGAATAACAACTGAGTAACCAGTAGAAACGGGCCACAAACATTGAGAGGAGCTGCAAAAATAAATTTCAAACTCCTAGAGAAGATCAGATCGACACTGTAGCTTCTGGAGAAGATTAGACATTGAGGGAGAAGATCAGTACGAGACTGTAATCTCTGGAAAAGACGGTGTGTGGCCGTGTTAAGGATGACACCAAGATAATAAACTCGACGTGAGGAGTGAAAACCTTTGCTGGGGGAATAAAGCTCTGCTGAGGAGACAGGACTTCACCGGGGAGACAGATCTCTGTTGAAGATTTTTGTTGGAGAGAGATTTTTTGAATGCAACCAATGGACGGATCATGCAGATGGTCACAGAGTATCGGCCTTACTGGGGATAGGGAAGGACCTTAATATAAGGATGCCCCAGTCAACAGATCAGCTGGGAAATGAGAGGTCAAGGCGAGGGATCTCTATTGGAAATTCTGTTGGGGAGTTGAAACTCCTTCAAAATGTGAGTTCCCATTTAAATGATTCCACTGGGGATGCGCAACATATTCAAACTGGAAGTCTTAGAATGAAACTTTTGAAAGAAGATTCCCGGGGCCATAAAACTTTGCTGCAGAAACGAAACATCATTGGGGAAACGAAACTTCTTTGGGGATAAGTAGAGTCCTAATCATACATGGGCCCTGTCCAAATATTCCCTTCTTGACAATCATTAAGCTCTTTACAGGCGTTCGACGTGTAAACTCTTTTCTTGATGTTAGACAAATGTTTTACATGCAGGAAGATGTTTATTTTGGGAGTGACAGACCTGATGCGACGATTATTTAAGCCTTTGAAGTTGGAAATCTTAACAAGGTGTCGCATCTCTGTTGTGAATGAATCACTGGCTAAAGTGCAAAAATTTCAAAACTTTTTTTTTTGAAAAACGAGTCAAGATGCGGGTGATAAGATACCAACATGATGTGCAACACATATTTGGGAGTTTAGGAAACGTTATCCCGTTGTAGTATGCTTTCGGGTCAAACCCTTATTTCAGTTAGGACTTTTAAAGGTTGTAATGTGGCCTTGTTCGAGGGTTTTTTTTTTAAAAAGTTTTTTCAAGGCTCAAGTTATTTGGTGCTCACCCACTTTGTGATATTCTCCTGTCCTAAGTTTAATAGACCTATCACAAACATTCCTCTTTCAAAAGGATTTAAAATGGTTGAGTGATCACGACAAATCCTCCAACATGATTGTCACTTAACTTTTGCTGCTTTTGTTCTTTGATATTATTGTTCCTCTTCTTTTGATGAAAATTTTATTGAATAATCTCTTCTTTTTTCTCTTTTTTTTCCGGCCTTTTAGGCCCTCTTTTCCCTAACTTTTGCCTGGACAAAATTTTTTGAATTTCAATTTTAGAAGTCCAGCGGATGCCCTAACTTTTTCCTAAGTGACTTTTTTTCAAGTTTCGACTTAGCGGGGCTTTTTGTTTCTTTCTTATCCATGCTTTCCAATTCGAGCAAGTCAATGTGACTCTCTTTTTTTTCTCTCTTTTTTTTTGAAAAAAAACAAATGCCTCATTCCTTGGTCGGCGAGGGATAGCCATTTATTATATTGATTCGATCTCGACCTCATGACTTTGTGAGGAAATGAACATCGTGGTTTAGACATTTCTCTTGATCTCATGATGCGAAAGATGAAATGCGGTGATCCTCAGATGGGATATTCCTTCTGAAATTTGAATGCTTGGTCACATTAACTGAACATTTACCTGCCCCTGGTTAAAAAACAAGGTTTTTTTTCTCTTTTTTTTTAACGAAAAAGAAACTCCTACTTCGAAGGCTCAGAGGGGTTAACAAGGGTCTAACCCCCTTATATCTTCGGTGTTTGGGGATTGAAACAATGCTTGTACATCGTCAACGGGGTTCTACTCAAAAGCATACCACTAGTCATTGTTTTTAGCTAAACTCCTTCCTCCAAACTCTTGGCTAAGCAAAAGAATTGGCACAGTTGGTATCAAAATGCCCAAAAAATAGATTAAAGAGTGATACAGGATGGATTAAGTAAAATGAAACACTTTTTTTCAAGGAAAAAATATTTAACGCATCAAGACTGACATTCGACTATAAATAAAATCCTATATGCAGACAATGCTAAAGCAATCAATCAAGATAACACGTGAAAGTGCGGCAAAGAAACGTAATAAAAGCCATTATGGGGAAGAAATATCTCCAACTAGGTTTGTCGATCTCTTTGGCCTGCCGTAATCTTGATATTACCCTGACCCATGACCTTTACCAACAACACGAAGTTGTGAAACAAAATTGGCAAGGCATCCGCCAGCCAAGTGACTGAAAAAAACATCAATTAGAGAAACAAACGTGCCCCTCACAGGTAGTAGCTGTGTTTGTTATCCGCATTTCAAGTGATCCACCAACCATGACTTGTATTACCATTTCCGTGTAAGGCCCACGAAGTTTATATGCACATGCTTATCAAAAATATTGGACGTTTTCGCAAACAAAATAGTAAAAAGGGAGAAAAGAAACATATACGTATACTTGAAAGAAGATATTCTATTGATTTTGAGCAATCAGTCTGTGAAAAAGGCATTTACATTTGGAAGCAAGTAATTACAAAATCAAAGCAAACAAGTGTTTACAAATGGCAATGTGACTATGAATATCCATCAAGTCCCGACTCTGCTATGACTCCTATAACTCTCATACTTCCTGCTTTTAGACATATCAATCTTGGATTAGCTTCGAGCTTATGCCAGGTGACAGAATGAAGGAAAGAAACAAAGGATCTCATGCTGAGCGTAGTCGTTTGCTTTAAGTCCCTAACTTTTGCTTGAATCTCCCTTTCGAGTTTTCGATTCACCAGGACACCCTCTTTTTGCCTAAACTGCCCTTTCGGGTTTTCGGTTTAGTGGGTTTTTATTATTTTTTATGCAAAGTATTTTTTAACTACGTCGTCATTCACGGGGAGAGGGAAGTACTCTCCATCCATAGTTGTGAGCATCATCTCTCTTCCAGAGAAAACTTTTCTGACCACAAAAGGACCTTCATAAGTCGGAACCCACTTGCCCTTGGGATCTCCCTAGGGGAGAATTATCCTTTTTAGAACAAGGTCACCTGGCTTGTAACACTGAGGCCGCACCCTCTTATCAAAATATTTCCTCATCCTTTGTTGATATACCTGACTATGACATACAGTCGTCAACCTCTTCTCGTCAATAAGTTCCAACTGATCCAGCCGATTCTGTACCCATTCACTTTCATCCAACTTGTCAATGCAATCAACCTTCAAGCTTGAGGAAAACTTGGTAACCAAAGTACTTTGATCCTATCACAATGTATGAATGCAATGCAATATGATATTCATAATGAAACATAAGCCTAAATCAAGAGGGTAAATTTTGGGGTGCAACAGCCGCGTGGTGTCGTAAAGCACTAACGGACTTTAGAACCTTAGTTGAACAAACTTAGCCATTAGAAAGTAGTGAGATAGCCGGCCTCGATATAAAGTTGAGGATTGGTTGAAACTCGATGCTACACTCATTAAGGTCAGACTTTCGGGATATTTCTGCCACAAGAAAAGATTTCCTGAGCTGAAACAATGCCCGATAAAGGATGATCAGTGATATTGATAATCTTTAGAACCCAGTTACTTTTCTAAGACATGTTTGAAACCAACTAAACTTCAAGAGGGTACATACCTTTAACCTTATACAAGCCTTTAAACCTAAGGTCTATTCTATGCTTTGCTTGTGTGTAATTTACTCTGTTTGAACATAAAATCATGCATCATAACATAGTTTTGATTCTTATTACACTAGCCATTTCAAGGACCGAGGTAATTTATCTTTGTTTTGTTTTGCAGATCATGGCTTTCGCTCGTAGAAACACTATCCGAATCAGCTTTGTGAGAATACCTCTCCAACTCAAGGAGCTAGTATCAAGGGTTTCTGAAACTTTTGCATTCACTAAGAGACATGGTCGACTTCTCAACCTGGTTACTTCAAGCTTTGATGAAAAGATGATGGGTGTACTCTTTCAGTTCTTTGATCCCAAGCACCGCTGATTCACCTTTCCAGATTATCAATTGGTGTCTACCATGGAAGAGTTCTCTCAGTTATTGAATATACCCATTCTTGACCAGGTGCCTTTCACAGGTTTAGAAGAGGTTCCTAAGCCAGAAGTCATTGCCTCAGCTTTGCATCTGAAACGGGCCGACGTGGTATCCAATTGGGAAACAAGAATCGGAGTCAAGGGTTTTCTATCCAATTTCTTAATAGATAAAGCCCAACTATTTTGGGATGATTTGGACTATCAGGCTTTTGAGGAGGTCTTGGCCCTTCTAATCTATGGGTTAGTACTATTCCCTAATCCAGACTTGCTCATAGATGTGAATGCTTTCAAGATCTTCCTCTCTTGTAACCCCGTGTCTACTTTGCTCAGAGATATCTTACACGTTTTCCATACTCGTACCATGAAGAGAAAAGGGGTTCTTATATGTTGCATGCCATTGTTGTCGAGATGGTTTATTTCTCACCTCCCTAAGTCAGTACTGAAAAATGGAGAAGGTTTGGGTTGGTCGCAAAGGATAATGTCACTTTCTCACACGGATATTCTCTGGTATTCCCGAATTGTGGGAGATATTGCTATTATTGACCACTGTAGGGAGCTCCCTAATGTCCCACTACTTGGCATTAGGGGAGGCATAACTTACAATCCTTGTTTGTCTCTGCGATAATTTGGTTACGCTTAAAGGGATGGTCCTTATGAGTTACTTAACTAGGGCATTGTGTTTAACTACGAGGATGATGTTCAAGGGTATCGCCAGAGGTTCATACGAGCATGGGGGATGGTAAACAGATCTGACGCCAAGACTTTGTGGCCGAAGAATTCCATTTCTATGGAACCTTATCTCCAATGGGTACGAGCTCATGCTCAAAAACTTATGATGCTCTACATAGCCGTCTTACTAGTGATTGTGGAGCCCATTACTGAAGGGGATATTCCCTACATGGTTCTTCATCCTGATATGCCCACTGATCTTGAAGAACTACAGAGGTCTTGGATCCAGTTGAAGAAGGATCGTGATACTTATAGGGACCAGATATATGCCCAGGAGAAGAAGGTTTTAGAGCTCACAAAGCAGCTTCATGAGGAAAGAAGCCTTAATGTATATCTCGGCACGAAGAGGAAGCATCCATGGGAAACTTGATTTTTTAGTTTTTAGAATTTTTAATTGTAACTCCTCAGAGGAAATTGTACTTTGAATTATACTAATAAAATCTTTATTTCATTTTGGTTCGCAAATTTAGATTTCCCAAAGTCCTTGAAATCATTGCATACACATCCCATCTATAGCATTGCATATACAGGTACCATTACAGGCTTCTCATCTTCTTCGCTGTTTATTTTAGCAAAAAATGTCTTCTGAATAAAGCATCAAAGACCTTCAGGCACAAAATGCCCAATTTCAACAGATGTTCATAACTCTGGTTAAAGGGCAGGAGGATCTAAAACCCTCATCCTGAAGGAGAAGAAGAAAAAGAAGAAGGTCTCTGGTATTCTGAATATGGGCGGAAGGTTCAGGGGGCCATTAAAGCAACCATTCGATCTGTCCTCCTCATCCAAGGAAGGGGAGAACCAAGAAGCCCTTCACTGGTAAGAAGGAAGCCAGTGCTATCTATAGCCCAAGAGGTTAAAGCAGAGTTGAACATCGTCCGACAATAAATGTTGTAATGATATCTAGGCCTGCGGCTGCTCCACAATGAAATAATCAACAAAGGGTAGAAAGACCACAAAGGCAGTTTACCCGAATTAACATGACATTGGCAGAGGTTCTACCCCATCTGCTGAGATCCAACTTGGCAACCTTGAAAGAGGATCCCAAGAATCCGAATACCACATCTCCTCCGTACAATCCAAACGCTCGGTGTACCTATCATTCTGAGAGCCGTGGTCACGATACAAATGACTACTGGGCTCTAAGAAATAAAATACGGGATCTGATTGAAGCCAAGGAGATTGAGTTCGGTGCTTTGGAGAAGCCCAATGTCATAATTGCTCCCATGCCTAAGCACAATTGTGGAGTTAATGTTGTTGATACCGATCTGTTTGTGACCTCAGTTGATGAAGTTTCTACTCCTCTTATGACTGTTAAGAAGAATTTTTGTTGGCCGGTTTATTTCCGGGTTGTGGTGAAGGTTGCCACGTGTGTTCATCTCTTCCTTTTGGTTGCCATTTGCTGAAAACAGGTGTTCAGCGCCTGATGGACAACAGAGAAATTTTGTTCAAGAAAAATTTGATTCCAACTGTTCCTTTCGAAGATGTTGCTATTATAACCATTTCTGTCAATCCTTCCAAGGTCTTCTCGAGAAGACCTGTTAGGATTAAACCCGCTCCAAGAGTCGCTCCGTTAATAATCACCTTTCCCGGTCCTGTCTCGTACGCCTCGGACAAAGTTATCCCTTGGCATTATGGCACTGATGTCTACTATCATGGCGTTAAACAAGATCTGAAGAATGAGGAGGTTGATCTCGATGTCAGTAACATTGTCGGGACCAGTAAGATTACCAGAAGTGGAAGGGTTTTCTCTCCCGAGATTTCCCCAAAGACTGTTAATAAGCCTGTTGATATTTCACCTGCTATTCCTACCGGTGCTTCAACTACTACTCCTGTTCTTACTCCAATTGTCACTACTTTCATTGAGTCATATGGGACCCGAGGCAAAGAAGCTATAGGTGAGCCTGCCCGGACGGAGGCACCTAGAAAAATTGTCGTAGAAGCCTCTAAGCAAGAGATAGAGGAAATATTAAAAATAATTAGAAAGAGCGACTACAATGTGGTCGAGAAGCTGGGGCAGACCCCCTCGAAGATATCCATGTTGTCTCTGTTGTTGTGTTCTGAGGCCCATGCAAAGGCTCTGATCGCATTCCTCAGGATTGCGCATGTGCCGCAAGATACCTCGACTTATCAATTCAAAGACTGTGTATCCAGCTTGACTGCTGACAATGGGTTGGGTTTTTCAGATGCCAACTTGACACCGAAGGGGAGGAAGCATAATGATGCTCTGCATGTCTCGATCGAATGCAGGGGCACCACTATGGCTCATGTGCTGGTGGATATTGGGTCTTCACTTAATGTTTTTCCTAAAAAGGCTCTCGATCGGTTGGATTGTGAAGGCTTGACCTTAAAGCCTAGTAACATTGTGGTAAGGGCTTTTGACGGGTCAAAGAGAATGGTGCATGGGGAGATGGACATCCCTATCAAGGTAGGCTCTCAAACCTTTGAGTCCACCTTCTACGTGATGGACATTAGGTCATTATATTCTTGTTTGTTGGGTCGTCCTTGGATCCATGAAGTTGGGGTTGTTACATCTACACTGCACCAAATGCTGAAGTATCCGGTGAAGGGGAAGATTGTCACTGTGCATGGAGAAGAGGAGTATATGGTGAGCCACCTGAACTCCTTTAGGTATGTGGAGATGGAAAGGGAATTCATAGAGACTCCTTGTCAAAACTTTGAAGAGGTTCCCCAGATTTTAGCATCGACTGAGACTACTACCGGCACCAAATCTCCTCTGAAGATGGCTTCTCTCAAAGACGCCAGAGCAGTGGTTGAAGAAGGTGGGTATACCAACTGGGGACAACTCCCTGATTTTACTCACAAAACTGACAAGTTTGGTTTGGGATTTACTTCAGGAGCTCAAAGGGTTGTTCGACACGCTCGAGCTGGAGGACCTCCTCTACGCATTAGCAATTGGGGAATTAATGCCATTAAAGAGAGTGAGGAAGACTCTGACATTGACAGCTGGATATACCCGACTACCAACGGTGGACCGAGTAATTAGACAGCTAGGGATTTTATACCAGTTTCTTTTATTCTGCACTAATTGTCTTACTTGTTTTCTAAAGTTTGTAATAAACAATTTAAACTTTATGGTCTTGTGTCTTACCCGAGGCACAATGGCTCTCTCTGTGAGGGTTGTTATGTGTCATTTCATATATCATCAATAAAACATTGGACGCTCTTTGCATACAAATTTTGCGCTCTCTGTTTTTCTTTTCTCCTTTTATTTTATCAATACAGCTACGCTCTTACACACACTCACGTATCAAACTGCAGATCTATATCCACTCTGGATCCCGTTGATAACAATTCTTCTATTTCCAGTTATGATTTTGAAAATTTGATCAACCAAGCCGAGGACGAAGGTGAGGACAATTGTGAGGTACCTGGAGAACTTGCTAGACTATTACAGCAGGAAGAAAGGGCTATACAGCCTCATGAAGATCCAGTTGAGACGATAAACTTGGGCACGGAGGTGGACAGAAAGGAAGTCAATATCGGCGCGAATCTGGAGACTAAGATCAAACAGTGGTTGATACATATGTTGCACAACTACGTTGAGATCTTCGCCTGGTCATATGAAGACATGCCTAGTTTAGACACTGATATTATGGTACATCGTCTGCCGGCTAAAGAAGATTTCACTCCAGTTAAACAGAAGGTCCGCCGTATGCGCCTAGAAATGTCAGAGAAGATCAAGGCAGAGGTCATGAAGAAATTCGATGCAGGGTTCTTAGCTGTTACATCTTATCTGTAGTGGGTTGCTAACGTCGTTCTGATACCTAAGAAGGATGGCAAGGTAAGGATGTGTGTGGATTACAGAGACCTGAATAGGGCAAGCCCCAAAGATGACTTCCCGCTTCCTCACATTGATGTTCTGGTTGACAACACCGTACAACACAAAATCTTCTCCTTCATGGATGGTTTCTCTGGCTACAACCAGATCAAGATGGCTCCTTAAGACATGGAGAAGACAACCTTCTTCACGCAGTGGGGCACTTTCTGTTACAAGGTAATGCCTTTTGGGTTGAAAAATGTTGGGGAAACCTATCAGCGAGCCATGGTCGCTTTGTTCCATGATATGATTCACCTGGATCATCTACAAAAGTTATTTGACAAATTGAAGATATACAAGCTGAGTTTGAATCCGAACAAGTGCACTTTCGGGGTAAGGTCTGGTAAGCTTCTGGGTTTCATTGTCAGTGACAAAGGTATTCAGGTAGACCCTGTAAAGGTAAAGTCCATATAATAGATGTCGGCTCCCCGCACAGAGAAAGAAGTTAGAGGTTTCTTGGGACGCTTGAACTATATTTCCAGGTTCATTTCACATCTGACTGTTACTTGTGAGCCCATCTTCAAGCTTCTGAAGAAAGATCAAGTGGTAAAATGGAATGACGAATGCCAGACCGCCTTCGAAAGGATCAAATAATATCTCCAAGAACCGCCAATTCGGATGCCTCTGGTTGAAGGAAGACCTTTGATATTGTACTTAACAGTGCTAGACAATTCAATGGGGTGTGTGCTGGGGAAGCATGACGAGTCTGGTTGAAAAGAGCATGAAATATACTACCTTAGAAAAAAGTTTACTGACTATGAGACACGATACTCACTGCTCGAGAAAACTTGCTACGCTTTGGCATGGGCTGCTCGTCGACTAACAAAGTATATGCTGACCCACACTACTTTGTTGATATCTAAGATGAATCCAATCAAATACATCTCGAGAAGCCCGCTCTCTCCGGAAGAATAGTGAGATGGCAGATGATCTTAACTGAATACGATATACAATATAAAACCGAGAAAGCAATCAAGGGAAATATATTGGCTGATCATTTTTCTCATCAGGCCGTGGATGACTACCAGTCCATGAATTTTGAGTTCCTAGACAAGAACATTATGCTGGTGACTGACTATGTAGAATCTGGACCAGATGAAGGACCTGAAGAAGGATCCCGATGGACCATGGTTTTTGATGGAGCTTCGAACGCACTTGGTAATGGCATCAGTGCTATAATCATATCTCCTGAGGGTTGTCATACTCCTTTCACTGCCCGATTGTGTTTCAACTACACTAACAACATGGCGGAGTACGAGGCCTGCATCATGGGTCTCAAAGCCACTATTGACCTCAAGATCAAGTTCTTAAATGTCTTCGGGGATTCAGCCTTGGTGATAAGTCAGATCAAAGGCGAATGGGATACAAAGCATCTGAATCTCATCCCATACAAAGAGCACGCACTGACATTGCTCTCACACTTTGAGGAGGTAACCTTTGAACATTTCCCATGAGAGGAGAATCAGTTAGCGGACGCGCTAGCTACCATGTCTTCCATGTTCAAAGTCAAGTGGGACAATGAAGCTCTCCAAATCACCATCAAAAGGTTGGATGAACCAGCACACTATTGTGAGATTGATACCGAAGAGGTGGAAGACAAACCCTGGTTTCATGAAGTGAAGAAGTACCTCGAGACTCAGGAGTATCCTGAAGGGGCATCTGTCAATGATAAGAAGTTTCTGGGAAGGTTTGCTGCAAAATTCTTCCTCAATAATGGAATCCTCTACAAGCACAATCATGACTCTACCTTACTGCGGTGTGTAGAAAAGAGAGAAGCAGAGAGGATTATAACAGATCTACATGAAGGTACCTTTGGAACACATTCCAGTGGACATACCATGGCTAAGAAGATCCTACAGGCAGGATACTACTAGTCCACTATGGAAGCAGATTGTTATCAGCATTCCCGAACATGTCATAAGTGCCAAATTTATGCTGATAAGGTGCATGTGCCTCCGGTTCCTTTGAATGTGTTGACAGCTCCGTGGCCCTTTGCAATGTGAGGCATTGACATGATTGGATAAATCAGGACTACCGCTTCCAATGGACATTGTTTCATCCTGGTGGCCATTGATTACTTCACAAAATGGGTTGAGGCGGCCTTTTTCGCTACTGTGACCAAGAACGTCGTGGCGCGGTTTTTCCGACATAACCTGATATGTTGGCATGGTGTTCCAGAGATAATTATTACTGATAATGGTACAAATCTCAACAACACGATGATCACCAAGCTCTGTAAACAATTCAAGATACAACATCATAACTCTTCTCCCTACCGGCCGAAGATGAATGGCGCTGTCTAAGCGGCTAACAGGAACATCAAAAAGGTTATACAAAAGATGACGGTGACATACAAAGACTGACATGAGATGTTACCATTCGCTCTTCATGGGTACCGTACCTCAGCACAGACGTCAACAGGGGAAACACCCTACTCTCTGGTATATGGCATGGAAGTAGTCCTACCCATTAAGGTCCAGATTCCTTCTTTGAGGATTATGAAAGATGCGGGTTTGAACGAAGACGACTAGATCCAGACTCGACTTGATCAACTAAATCTGATCGATGAGAAGAGGCTTGCCGCTGTCTATCATGGTCAGACGTATCAAAAACAAATGATTAAGGCTTTCAACAAAAAATTCAGAAGACAAGAATATCAAGTCAGGGATCTAGTAATCAAGCGCATCATACTGCCGCAAGGTAATCCCAGAGGCAAATGGACTCCTACTTACGAAGGTCCATTTGTTGTTAAAAACATTTTCTCAGGTGGAGCCATGATTCTAGCCACCATGGATGGTGATGACCTCCCTCACCCTGTCAATGCAGACATAGTGAAAAGATATTACGCATGATAAAAGACCCGCTAGGTTGACTGGCCTAGACAAAAATAAGGCCTTCCCGGCGAACCAAAAGGTTTCAGGAAAAATAAGGGATGAAAATGAAAAATTTGTACACCCGGCAATCCGAAAACCTAAAAAGGCGGGTTGGGCAAAAAAGAGTATCCCGATGGACTGAAAACCCGAAAGGGCAGTTCAGGAAAAAGTTAGGAATGTAAAGCGTATCACTATGTCCCATTGGATCACCTTACGATCAGACCTCATTATCAATTATCAAGCTCGAACGGCACCGATCAATCTAATCAACTTCAGACAAGAAGCAAAGTGATGAGACGCTCGAAGACATAGCGGCAATAGCAGAATTGAAACTTAAATAGGACTATTGCACATAGTTGTTTTCTTTTTACACAATATTGTATAGCTTCTATTTTTATAGTGACGTTCTCTCACTAGAGCGTCAGCCTCCTTGTACAAAAACGCCTATTACAGGCCAACTTTGAAAATCAATACAAATCATTTTTACAAAACTATGTGTTTTTTCCTTTTCTGTTTTGTTTCGCAAAAATGTCCAGTGATTTGTTCTTGACATATGCACTTAAATATGATTGCTTCTCATAAATATTTACATAAGAAATGAAAAGACAATTACTCGTAACTTAAGAAACAGGGTAAAAACAAGAAATGTCAAACCCGACCGTTACTCTGTCCAGCAGGTACCGAGGCATAGACAACTTTAAAATATAATCATCAGTGCATATGAATTCGTAGCATCTATACTCCCCACAGAGTAAAAGCAATCAAGACATTTGATATCAGCTTTCCCAAAGCAGGAAGTAAATCTCCCCAAGCAGAGTTCATTTCTCTGAACACAGAACCTCAATCCCCAACATAGCTTATTACTTCAGCTACAGAAATTCACCTTCCAACGGGGTTTTTCCCCCACGTAGCTATTCTCGAACAGAGTCTCTCCCTGGAAGAATAGTCACAAACAACAAGGAGTTAATCTTAGGCATAGTCATCTTCGATCACCATCCCCAGCGGAAGTAGAAGAACCACAATCCTCTACAACAGTCAGGAATGCTATAATCTCTAGCAGTAGTCAGGGATTTATTTTCCTGGACTCGGACATGTCCATATAGTATTTCATGTTTATACATCATGACATGCGCATACATATCACATATAGCATAATCTCATTTATTTTGAGAACATCATCTCACAAGGCATTTCATGCATCACACATATAATTAACCCTGTTATCTTTTCAGTAAAGACAATTGTCACCAACAATTCCAGCAGTTATACAGGTCATATCTGCAGATAACTAATGAAAAAAAACCAGTTCCCAAAACCCAGCGGGTCAACTAAATCAAGTGACTAAATGAAGTAGCCCTACTATCCAGGATTTCTTCTCGAAGTAACCCTACTATCCAGGTTCCTTCTCATAGCCCTACTATCAAGGCTTTCATCTCGAAGTAACCCTACTATCTAGGTTCCTTCTCATAGCCATACTATCTAGGCTTTCATTTCGAAGTAACCCTACTATCCAAGTTCCTTCTCAGTAGCCCTATTATCCAGGCTCTCATCCCGAAGTAACCCTACTATCCAGGTTCCTTCTCATAGCCCTATTATTCAAGCTTTCATTTTGAAGTAACCCTACTATCCAGGTTCCTTCTCATAGCCCTACTATCCAGGCTTTATTCTCGAAGTAACCCTACTATCCAGGTTCCTTCTCATAGCCCTACAATCCAGGCTTTCATTTCGAAGCAACCCTACTATCCAGGTTCCTTCTTGTATCCCTACTATCCAGGCTTTCATTTCGAAGTAACCCTACTATCTAGGTTCCTTCTCAGTAGCCCTACTATCCAGGCTCTCATCCTGAAGTAACCCTACTATCCAGGTTCCTTCTCATAGCCATACTATCCAGGATTTCATTTCGAAGTAACCCTACTATCCAAGTTCCTTCTCAGTAGCCCTACTATCCAAGCTCTCATCCCGAAGTAACCCTACTATCCAGGTTCCTTCTCATAGCCCTACTATCCAGGCTCTCATCCCGAAGTAACCCTACTATCCAGGTTCCTTCTTATAGCCCTAATATCCAGGCTCCCATTCTGAAAGTAACCCTACTATCCCGGTTCCTTCTCATACCCTACTATCCAGGCTTCCATTTCGAAGTAACCCTACTATCCAAGTTCCTTCTCTTTTATCTCCAGACAATAGTTTACAACACTGTAAGACCTGGACCCGACCAGATATGGTAAATTTCATAATTCCCCAGTAAGTCTCCGTGCAGCCTGGACCCTGACCAGGCATGCATTTTACTTTCACCTCCTCAACCAAGAGTTAATTCCCCAGGAGAGTAATGGACAACTGAAGCTCCTATACTCTACTTCCCAGGACATGAATCAACATTCCCCAGCGAAGTCCTCCTCAATAGCAGGTACAGGAATTTTGGCAAAGAAATCTCATGCGACTGATACCTTTTCTGGATGGCATCTTTAAGCCCATATCCGACGACTCTCTATCGACTCCTAAATGGAATCTTTAAGCCCATTCCCGATATCACTAATCAGTGTTACTTCATGCAAGTGCAAATTTCTGGGCACTCTATTGTTCAATCATCTTCCACCTTCAGATCACGAAAGGAAGACCAGCCAATCTACAACCTCAAGTTTAAGAATATTGAACAGGGTCAGCTGTTGTACCCCGAAATTTTCCCTCTCATTTTACTCAACATATGTTCATTAAGATATTCAACTTGCTCAAGGATGCCCAAGAGTTGACCAGACAAACTCTTTCCTAAAGCAATGTACCTCCAACTAGGCTTTCCATTTTCATCAAGATAGATGAGTCCCAAGGGCCTCATATGCTCTTCATAGTCCTAATATGTTCTCAAGACCATTCATGCCAAGTTTCATGCCTTGCACAAGAAGTTTGCCCAGTCAACTGCTCAGATGCTTGAAAATCAACTATATTAGGTCAAAAGTCAATAGGGGCCCACATACAGTCAAACTTCAAGATTTTTGGTCAACATCAACATTTTGAAGTGATATACATCATTTGATCAAGGGTTGATCATGATTCCCCAAGGAAGGCTCCTAATTCATCAAAACTCAAAAGTTGCTAAATTAGGGTTTCTCAGGAAAAGTCAACCAAACTTTGACCAAGCATAAATTTTTCATACTTTATCAGCAATTTCTCATCCAAGGCTCATTTTTAAGAGAATTCAATTCCCTACAACTCATCTTAAATCCTCAAGTTCAATAAACGCACTCATGAAAAGATATAAATTCAGACATTATAGGTCATTCCAAAAAGTCAACAAAAACACCTTTTGGGTCAAAGCTTCTTACATGAGCATGGAAGATCCAATTGAAATGAAACTAAAAAGGTTGTTTAAGGGACATCCTAAGATTTCTAAAAAGTCCAAGAACACTCTCTTAACTTCAAAATTGAGGGAGATATGGATTGTCAAAGTTGGCTATTTTTGGAAATTTTCCCAAAGTCAACAATGCCCAAAATGCATTTTTCTTCAAATGGGCCCAACTTTTTTTGCTTGTATCTTGTTCCTAACATGGTCCACGACCCATGAACTACTCCATGCATATTTTTTTTATTTATTTGATTTATTTTGATTTTTAATCATTTAAAATCCAAATTTAATCAAATAAATTTGATGAAAATAGTAAAGATTTGTTTTGATTGGATTTTGAAATGAATCACAATCCAAATAAGGTGTATAATCTCAAAAGATTCGTGCAAGCTTGGAATGAGTAAGAAATATGCAAAATTGGAAAGATTGGAAACAAAAATAAAACTCCATTATTCTTTTGGATTCTCTCCATATATGTTAACCTAGGTCTTGCCTCATACATAAGGAGGAGATTCTAAACCTAAAAGAGAACACACATACGCGCAACTGGCCTCCCAATTCAAGAACAAAGCTTCAAAAATTCCAAAAGTGGTGCAACTCTCAAACACTCGATCCAGTCCCCCCTCAGTGATATCTAAGCACTCTATCACGCTTCTGAGACTCCCAGGAGTTTATCTCTTTCACTCTTGAAGCTTGAAGCGTTCCAGATTGCAATAACCAAGTGTCACCGGTTAGCAAGGTTTGTTGAATTCAAAATTATTAATTCAGGCATTGCTGACATGTTTTATGTGTCGATTTGTGTTCAGGACACCTTTTAGGACAGGTTAGACGCTTCACATTAGAGTTTCAAGGCCTATATCATGTGATGCCATTGTTAGGGCATCACGAACTGAAGCTTGCAAAACTCTTGATCTAGGGACCTTCAGACCAAACTAACCCTATATTCGGATTCTAGGGAAGATTTAGGGGGGTTAAGATCCTTTGCACCCTTTTAAATTCCACTTTTTGCAGGTTTTGGATTTTCATCCTCGCGGAGAAAATGACCAGAGACTCTCTCCAGCATCGTTGAATATTGACTCCGGTTGGGAAGCCTGTGTGTCAATTTGACGTATCTTGATTGGTTGGCTGGTATTGCCAACGCGCTCATTTTTTATGAACTGGATATAACACTGGTTTTCCTTTTAATTATTTTTGTGCTATTGTATAAACGAATGGCTTAGTAGCGCAGTTGGCAAGGAGAGGGGTATATGACATGCACATCCTGGGTTCGACCCCAGGCGTGTGCTTTTGCATTTTTCCTAACATTTCCTGTAGGTTCCAGTGCATAATATCCAAGGATGTCCATCATACGCCCCTAATCTCATCCTTGAGATCCATCACCATGTAGATCCCACGCCCCAGCCTTGAGTGTCCACCATAAGTCCTCAGGAGATGACTTCACTGGATCAGGTGCCAGACTCTGGGCCAGCTTTGGGCCTAACACTAAATTGGGAATACACCCCCCAAGTTACTCATCATATCAGGCCCAGTTTCAATTCTTCTTTTTAATTTCTTTCATTTTTTTAATTAATCATTTGTTTTAATTATTTTACAAAGAAAAAATCATTGTTTTTTTTAATTAAATCATAAAAATCAGAAAATTACAAAAAATATTAGATTTAGTCTTTTCTCATAAAAAATATTTATTTGCACTAACTAGCTTAATTAGGTCAACTTAAATCTTTTGTAATTAAAATTTAATAGAAATTAGGTTGATTTGAAAAATTAATTATTTTTCACAAAACAATCAAAAAAATATTTTTTTCTTTATTCGTAAATTATTATTTTCTCAACTTGACATTAATTCCCCTTATCTAATTCGTCGCGCGCGTCTTTACTTTCATTATTTTTATTAGTTATTGTAATTGTTCCAAGTTTGTAATAGTTAATTAGGTTTATTATTTCGCATTTATTATTTCCCCGAGTTTTTTATTTTTTATTATGTAATCCCCCTCCCCAAAGCCTTGTAATAGATAGGGTTTTAATTTCTCGCTCTTCACTTTTCGCAATTATAAACTGCTTAGATGTATGGATAATAGAATTGAATGGCAAGATAAATCAATTTAAAACAGTATAAAACCATAAATGTGTGAAGATAATTAACTGAAAAAAGGCACACTTGCACATGCTCACTCATAGGGTTTTCCCCCACTTGGTTGCCTCAGAAATAATGGTCGTGTCCCTCGAACATAGGGATACCTTAGCAATGACTCGCGATTCAAAATCGTCATAAAGATCATAGTCCCTATTTGTCTCACGAGTTGTCTACGAATTGATCTTATGACGATAGTCCCTTCAAAATGCTAAGGTATCTTTACTTGTTGCCTTCAAAGACCATTTCGTCCCTTTGAACGTCCCTTTACAAATCCAACGACGGAGCTACCTACTCCTTAATAGTAGGATAGCACTGTCTAAAGGAAACGAAAACGAACAAACCTTTTTTCGAGTAGGTAGAAATCTTAAGTACTTGCTCAAAATAAAAACTTTTCACACAAACACTTTTCAAAAATAGTTTTCAAAACAACTTCGTCACACTCTTGAGGACCGATACAAGGGTTATCACGAAGTAAACAAAACTTTTCAAAACAAGCACACACAAGCAATTTAAAAAATGAGCAAGTACCTAAGAGCCCGTGGAAAACCACGGATAGAAAGGGTGTTAACACCTTCCCTTTCTATAATCTACCCCCCGTACTCAGAAACATCTCAAAAAGGTTTTTCTGTTCTTTTTCCTTTTCCTTTGTTGGATGAAATAAAAGTCGGTGGCGACTCTTGCTTACCGCAACATTTGCGAATACAAAATGTAAACCAATATTAAATTGTCGGTTATGCCATCGTATCACATTCATGTCCCTTGAACATGGGCGTTTTAGTAAAGACCCTCGATGAAAAATCGTAGTCCCTCGATGACCCTCGATGTTGCCTTCGGTAAACGATCTAGTCCCTAAAACAACATTGCTCAACGTCCCATAGGTTGCTTTCTATGACTATACAAACGTCCCATGCCCGTCCTTTCACATCCAGCGATGGGGCTTCTTACCAAATCAATGGTAAGATAGCAACATCTAAAGGAGAAGGAAAAGAACATCTAAGACCTTTTGAGTAGGTAGATTTGCTCCTAGTTGCTCGCTTGCTCACAACAAAAAACATTTCATACACCAACACTCTCATTTGAAACATTTTCAAAAGACAACACTTTGTACGTGTTCCTATAGAAACGAGAGCCATTACAAAGACACCTTTTCAAAATCACTTTCAAAAACATATTCCACAGACACCTTTTGAATTATTTTCGAAATAACACTTTGTACGCGTTCTTTTAGAAACGAGGACCATTACAAAGACATTTTCAAAATACTTTCAAAACCCACTCCACAAGCACAGATTCAAACAAAAGCAAGTGATCTAGCAAGCAACTAAGAGCCTGTAGATAACTACGGATGAAAAGGGTGCTAATACCTTCCCTTTTCATAAACTACCCCCCGAACTTAGAAAACATCTCTAAAGGTCTTTCCTGTTCTTTTCAGCCTTTCCTTTTTGGATAAAAGAAAAGTCGGTGGCGACTCTTGCTATCTGCAACAATTGCGATCAAATGCAAAACACCCAAGTCAGTTCTCCCACCGTATCACGGCGCTTTATCAAGAACAATCTTATATGTCGGTATGGTGTGCCAAGCAGGATTAACATTAACCACGGCTCGAATTTTAATAATAAGATGATGATAGAGCTTTGTGAAGAATTTAAGATTGTTCATCACAATTCATCTCCTTACAGGCCAAAGATGAATTGGGTTGTTGAAGCTGATAATAAAAACTTCAAGAAGATCATCCAGAAGATGGTTGTTACCTATAAATACTGGAACGAGATGCTCCCTTTTGCTTTTCATGGGTATCGTACATTTGTCCGCACTTCAACAGGGGCAACCCCGTTCTCTCTTGTGCATGGTATGGAAGCAGTGCTCCCTGTCGAGGTTGAGATTCCCTCTTTACGCGTGATAATGGAAACCAAGTTGTCAGAGGCTGAATGGGTACATAACAGGTTTAACCAATTGAATTTTATTGAAGAAAAGAGAATGAAGGACTTGTGTTATGATCAGTTGTACCAAAAGAGAATGAAGAAAGCTTTTGATAAAAAAGTCAAGCCCCATGATTTCAGAGAAGGCGACCTCGTGCTCAGGAAGATCATGCCTTTCAACGCTGATTCTAGGGGAAAGTGGACTCCCAATTTTGAAGGCCCATATGTTTTCAAGAAAGCCTTCTCTGGTGGTACATTAATTCTTGAAACTATGGAAGGCGAGGAGTTTCCACGTCTTTTAAATCCTGATGCAGTCAAGAAATACTCCTCCTAAATAAATAAAAGAACCGCTCACTAAGTCGAAAACCCGAAAGAGTGACTTAGGGAAACAAAAGGAGCATCTCAGTAGGCTGAAAACCCAAAAGGGAGGCCTAGGCAAAAATTAGAGACATAAACAGAATAGATTCTTCCCGCTAGGTTGAAAACCCGCAAGGGTAACTTTTGCAAAAGTTAGGGATTTCTTGGCAAGTAACTGCATTAGACAAGACTGGATCATTGAGGCAACAATCTTCTTGGACTCTCACCATACTTCAACAGAAGTCGCTGATCAGGAATTCAAAGTTGTTAGGGAGAATAGTGGTCATTGTATTTCAATGTATCTTTTCTAATGTATATTACCATTTTCCAAACTTTATAATCATCTATAGAGTCTCTCCATTCGCAGACCACCATTCTATTAATAAAGTTTGAGATTTTATCCAATTATTTGCAATTTTTATTTTATTCTGCTTACAAAGACTCCATTTATTATTGATTTTAATTTTCAAAACAAAAAGATTAAATAACAAAATTATTTTTGAAAATAATTTACAAATTACTTTTTACTTTAGACTTTGTGACTCAAGAAAAGCAAAAGTGGTAATCCCAAGATGGACGAACTCAAAATTTTGGAAGTTTATTTTCCCCAGGGAGGCTTTCTCGGATAGTTGGAGTTGATACCAACTGGCGTAAGGTGTGGTATTGGGCATGTGATCCTGTTTTCCCCGGTCAAATCTTGGTCCATTTTGATTTCGAATTTACATGGTTTGAAGCCTCTATCCCAGATTCCCCAGTAAGGTCTTTGCTCATATGACGAAAACCCCTTCCTCTTTGTGTGCTGATGGAATCATTTGCAAAAAAATGTCACCCTTTGCATTGTTGGCATTATTATTGTTGCTTTCCAGGAAACTAGGAAAGGGCAACATCTTTTCTAAGAAGCGTTCAGTATTCAAATTTTAGGTTTTCTCCTGCCAAGTATTGGGTCTGATTTAAAATCCCCATAATTTTGTTTTTTCTTGTTGTATTGTTTGATTTCTTAATCCCCAAGTAAGGTTGAGACTTTGATCTCTCTGAGAGTTGTTATCCCCAAGTGGTTTCATAATTTCTCCCGATGGAAGTTTGAGTAATCATCACTCTGGGTATTGAAGAATGTATTTTGGGCTCCCCTCAATGATGTGGTGTTGCACTCCCCAATAAAGACAACACGAGATCCCCAGGCGATATCTTAATAACGTGATATTATTTTCCCTATTGAGATAGATATTGCAATCCCCAGTAGAAGTACAAACGTTGAAGCATTTGTTTCCTTCATTGAAACATGTGCAATGTTCCCTAGTGAAGCCTGAAGGAGGATGTTAGGTCCCTGTATCTGCACTGATTCTATTATTTTGATCAGATTACTTTCGGATGGTGTTTATTCCCAGTGGAGTTAGGCCGTGGAATAGGAATTTGTTTACGCATATGGTGTTTACTCTCTTATGGAATTTTCCTTCTGGATGTGATTTAGCCGAGTGTTGACTTTACCCAATTTGGTTTTGTCTGTCATCCCAAGTGTTGTATATCTGTTTGTCAGCATATACATGATAACATTCATACATACATCATGCATAGTTGAATTGGAATACATTACTCATTTACATTCATTGATATTCTTATTGGCATTTTACCCTATCAGACGAGTTATGTTACCTCTCTCCAATAGAGTATCAACTTTAAGCAGAAAGTATATATTCTTTCAATTTCCCCGCCGAGTTACCCCTCGTGGAAGAACTTTACTTTAGCCTTCCTATTAAGTTCTTTATCTGGATGGAATGTGATCCCCTTTTGAGTTTATTTCTCATAGGGAGCTATCTCGCTTGACTGTTTCACTCCGGTTTAGTTCTGGTTTGAATCGCTGGTCCCCAGCAACATTATTATTTTGATTTCTACAAGTTTTGAGCCCTAGTTTGAGAATGTGCATTTATTTTGCACGTGAAGACTTTAGCTCCTCAGCAGGAATATATTTCTTCCCCTAGGAAACTATATTTCTTTCCCCAGGAGGTCATTATTGCAACTCATTCTTATAATAGTAAGAGGCAAGTCTCTTTATTTGAGCAATTTGTACTTCCCCAGTAAGTCTGTTAAGTCCCTGAGAAGATTCTTTTGTTACTCCAATGAATGGTAGTCTCGTCATTATGGGAGATAGTTCGTTGTTGAGATTTTTTACTCCAATGAATGGTAGTCTCGTCATTATGGGAGATAGTTCGTTGTTGAGATTTTTTACTCCAATGAATGGTAGTCTCGTCATTATGGGAGATAGTTCGTTGCTGATATTTTTTACTCCAATGAATGGTAGTCTCGTCATTATGGGAGATAGTTCGTTGTTGAGATTTGTTACTCCAATGAATGGTAGTCTCTTCATTATGGGAGATAGTTTGTTGTTGAGATTTGTTACTCCAATGAATGATATTCTCGTCATTATGGAAGATAGTTTGTTGCTGAGATTTCACTCCAATGAATGGTAGTCTCGTCATTATGGGAGACAGTTTTTTGTTGAGATTTTTTACTCCAATGAATGGTAGTCTCGTCATTATGGGAGATAGTTCATTGTTGAGATTTGTTACTCCAATGAATGGTAGTCTTGTTATTATGGAAGATAGTTCGTTTTTGAGATTTTTTACTCCAATGAATGGTAGTCTCGTCATTATGGGAGATAGTTCACTGTTGAGATATTTTTCTGATGGATGGTAGTCTCTTCATTGTTGGAGATAGTTCGTCGTTGAGATTCACATTACTCTGAATAAATTTGGTTGTTTCCATTCATAGGTATTGATGCCAATTATTTGTTATCACCCCTAATATTAATGTTTGCTGGTATTATCCTACCACCTCTTTTCCCACCAGTGGGCCGACATTGCCTTTTTTGCTATCTTCTCTGAGAGTGGATAGTTTGCAATTATCTGTTGATCATTGTTACCCTTCATTTTCTCTCCTCAATGTCTGAGTGGATGATACTATGTCTTCCCCATAGGCTTTACCCTAATAGAGTCGAGTCTTTTATTTACCAATGATTTATTTTCCTGGTCTAATCTTCTTTTGATCTTTTATTTTCTGTATCACCCTTGGATATATTTATTTGCAGGAATAATCATAAACATTGCATGGCATCTTAGGGCCAAAAATAGGGCTTGTTTTATATTTAAGTATCTTCAATTGAGTCAACACGAAGATTTTAACCTTTGTATCTCTGGATAGAAGACACTTAAATAAGGGCTGCTGTTGTACCCCAATTTATGCCCCTAAGATTCCTCTATCATCTCATATTAACTCAATTACAACAAGATCACACTAGGGTTTGGTTCTTCTCCCTATCTTTAAGTTTTCTCATGAGAAATCACCAAGCACCTTGACTTGTATACTATGATCATCCATGCTTTGTTTTTTATTAACTTTTAACTAATGAATACTATGAATTTTTGCTCTAGTTGATGATGCCATAGGTGAAAGCACAACACTTTTCAGTAGGTTGATCTATTGGTTTATGAGTTTATTTCCATTCCTTCTTCAACAAATCTTCATTGAGATTCAAGCTTCATAATTGAAGATGATTTTAAGTAATATCATGACATGGTCTACATTGATTTATCATGCCTTAATTTATCAAATGAAGTCAAAGGATGCAAAAGTTGATTGAAGAGTTTGACCTAATTGGACAAGTTCTTGATTTCTTGATCACTAGTGCATAATTCCCTCAATTATTAATATTTGGGAGTGGTTATGGTTGTTATAGTTTCTTATTATCATCCTCAGCAACTTCTATTTACAAGACAAAGATATTTGTGCAAGAAATATTGTCAAATTTGAAAAGGGTTTCTAAGACATTTTGTTGCTCTATGAGCTAGGTTTTTGATCTACTAAGGACTATGTCTTGCTCATATTATGGTATTTTTGAGTGATTACAAAACCATGCTTCTATTTAAAGTGTTATAAACCAATCAATTCAAAAGTTTCAAGAAAATTTTATGTGGGAGATGCCTAATGATGAAGGAAGATTACAAGTCCTCTAGACAGGCCATCAAATTCTCTTATGTGACTTCAAAAGATCATAACTTGGTCAATTTTTATCTTCTTGAGCCCATTATTTATCCACAATGCTCTTAAGGATGTTAAATTCAACTCTTATTTTATGTGAAAAGCTTGAAAATGGATGGAAGATGCTCTAAGAATGCAAAAGATTATAGGTCATCTCATGAATTTTCACTAACTTCACCAAGTCATAACTTTCTCATTTTTTGGATATTTTAAATGGTTCAAGTTTCAAAATGTAATTCAAGGTATCCACTTAATTCCATATTTTTTGGTCAAGAGCAAATTTTAAATGGAAGACCATGTTTGGATGCAAGACATTATAGGTCGTTTTTGAAGAAAAACTTAGAATTTTTCTAAGTACAAAAAATTAGCATCTTTTTCTCAACTTTGAATTATCACAACTCTCAGCTTAAACATCCATTTGGTTCCATTCCTTACACATTGTAAAGTTTGTGATCTCATCTTTCCAACACATCAAGAATCAATTCCTAAGGTTCCCTAAATTGTGTACACCGAGATTTCAAAGTTGGTACCTTGGAACTGAATTTTCTCAAACAGTCAGAATGCAATTTCCATAATTTGACTTCTAAACACAAAATTTGTGTGTGTTTTCTACTTAAACATGATTAGCATAAGCGTGTGGATGATTTAGAGTGTCAAAACACATCATTTGGATGATTTTTTATGCACATGTGTTCACACTTATTTCATGAAAATAGGTGTGCATGATTTCCCTCCAAATTGCATCATTCACCCCTCCTCTTAATTCAATTCACTTCTCCTATAAATACAGGCTCTATCTAACTCATTTTTTGCAAGCTTAGGTAGCCAGAATCACCCTGCCAAACTCTCTCTTGAATCCACTTTTATGCAACTTTGAATTTGGTTTTACAGCTTTCCTCAATCCATTTTCTTTGTCAATTCTTCATCCTTGAACTTCAGTGAAGCTAACAGAAGAAGAAACAAGCTCTAATACTTCCTAAATCGTGCTAGCCAAGTCAAGTTTCAGAGCTGTGAATTTGAACTTCAATAGGTAGATTCCTTCACCAATTCTCTCAAATTGTGGTACTGTAATGAAGCTCTCATCATTCTGATTCTACTCACAACATTTGTTTTCAACTAGAAGTGAGTTTTGGCCATGAATTTTCAAATCCCTTTTCAAATATTTCCTTCCAAAACGACTGAGCTACACCTCATATAAATTATTCGCGAGGGTACCATTGGAATCATTTTGAAGAGACGAAGCGAATGGTACCAGTCTCAAGCTCTAATTTTTCCATTTCAGAGACCTACAATTCGCGTGGTTGGAGGTTGAAGATGACCAACGTGTCACCTCTCAACCAATGATATCAGATCACTTGTTTTTTTTTAATTCTAATTTTAATAAATGATTCAGTGTTTTATTCATTAAGGACCATGATATGCACAGCGCCTCTGATCTATTGGATTAGCTTATTAACGCGTTTTGACTCTCATCCAATGCTCTACATCTTTTTGGTTTTTATTTTATTTTCTGATTTTATATTTTATTTGTTTTAAACTTCAAAAATTCATAAAAATTCATTTTAACTTCAAAAAATCTGGAAAAAAATTCTTAAAAATACTTTTGATTTTTATCTTTCTCATTATTATTTTTTCACAATTTTATTTTGTGTTTTGATATTTTTTATATTGTTTCACTTTATATGAGTTGTTTTAAATGTTTAAAAATACTTTTCTTAATTTTTAAATTCTGAAGAAAAAAATATGGAAGGATCCAATGACTTCCTGATAAATATTGGTGACCTCATTTTATTTTTATTTTTTACTTTACTGTTTTTCAAAAATTTTGATTTATTTTGCCTATTTCTTTTAATCTTAAAAATAGTTTCTGACTTTAAAAAATTATCAAAAATTTTATAAAAATATTTGAGCTGATTTCTGATTTTTATATGGTCTCATTGAATTTTTTCTTGGATGTTTTGAATATAGTTGATATTTTTCTCTTTTTATTTTCATTTAAAACCATTTTAAAAAATATTTTTCTTTATTTTTAAATACAATTTTATTTTTGTATATATTCTGGATGATCTTGAAATATGAGATTTTGATCATGAGCTTCATTAGTATCATTGGATCTTGGGTGTTGAGTTTAACTCCACCAAAATGGATGATCGATTTTAATGATAGCTTGATTAAATTTTTGGTTCAAATAAGGTTTAATTCTCATCCCTTCCCTCTTCATCTTACCCCCTTCTTGCTTGTACTACATGTTGTTGGAGAATGATTTACATATCATTTCTCTAAACATATAGTACATAGATTGCTATTGACCGGCCTCAAAATAGGTGTGACTTCTATATAAGTCCACTTAGGATTGTTTAACATAGCGCTAAATTTTGTCCTGATTCGAGAAATGATCATTCGTGGCCCAAACCTATGTTTGCAAGCCCAAGTATGTTAATTTGAAACCTTTGATCCAATAATATTGTGATTCATTGTTATGAGGCTTTGGTCGTATCAATCCTCTAATGGATCTTCATAAGCTTTGGTCAAAGTGAATCACTTAAACATCATTGATCATTTATTGTTGCCTTGAGATTTTGAAGTGAGTGGTATACTTGAAAAAAAGCAAATGAAATTTGTTATTGAGAGGCTTTGATTTTATCAATCCTTTAATGAGTTTCAAATGTAAGTTTCAAGATGGTCATTCAACTAACCTCTAACTTCTAACGATTGACTTTATTTTATGCCTTTACTTTATGCTCTTTACTTTAAGCACATTTATTTTTGCATTTACATTTCATTCTATTTTCATCTTTGCTCACTTGAGCATTTACCTTTATGTCATTTTATTTTTGCTCACTTGAGCTTTTCATTTCTTTTTGAAGATACCTAATAATCAACTTGAACCATAAAAAATGTAATGTTACTTGGACTATTTGGTTACTATCCTTGGCATTTTGAAGATTGTGGACTTCTTAGACTTAGGAATAGAGACCTTGGCCTACCTTGAGACCTTATGAATTTCATTGTTATTTTGTCTGGAGTTCTTGGGTTCATCCCAAGACATTGGGTTATTTGTTTTCTTTGTGTGCAAGTTTATTTGATTACATGATTTTCCTGTGATCAGGAATTCATCTGTATACAGTTGTTACTCTACTCAATTTTTGTGAAATACCTAATGCAATTGACGCTTGGTATTCTTAAGAAGTTTATTATTTTTACTTGTTTGGTTTCAATCCAAAGGATGAGAATTCTACATTAACTCATTGTGTCAAGTGTTTTCCTCTTGTTGGTTAGACGGTTATTTTTCCTAGCTTTTACTTTATGCTTTAGGATAGTCCCTTCATCTCCTCCCATCTTCTTTAATTTCAAAATATTTTCCCTCCTTTTCAAAACTATTCTTGTTTTCTAAACTGGAACCGCTTTCACAATAAACTTAGACTTATGTCCATGTATTTTCAAAAAAAATATTTTATTTAGCAAACTTTAATCATCTCAATAATACCTTGACATTTTTGTGAGAAGACTAAAAGTTAACCAATCTCATTCAAACCATTTGGTCACTTTGGCTCTTTTACTTTAAAATTTTCTCAAAAGACAGACTCTTGTCAATCCTTGGAGTAATGCGAACTACTATACTTCTACGATATGTAGTGAAGCGAGATATTTTCCACTTGGGTGTTGAGTGAGGCTTTGTTGATTTTAAAATCCAGGTCATATCCTCCACTTTGAGATAACGCAAATTCTCCTTTCCCATAATGGTGGGTAGTAAGTATGTTTTCCACTCGGATAAGACGATAATGTCTCATCTCTTAAAATTAACCAACACACTTGTATTCTAAAATTTTTAAAGGTGAACTATAAGTACCCTGATCCCCTATTGTATAGAAGGTGGTACGTAGGCACTAAAGGTTCGCAACCACGGCGGGTGCAAAAATTATAAAAAAATACTTCTTTTCTCATCTCCACCATCTATTTTTATACAACTCTTATAGCCAAAATACATAGATTTTCAAAGAGGTTCTTGCGGAGTACCGTATATGTTTAGGGTGCTAATACTTTCCCTTTGCATAACCAACCCCCGAACTTAGATTCTCTCCCCCTCTTTTTTGGGTTATTCTCTCTTTTCCCATTCCTTTAGAAACAATAAAGCACGGTGGTGATTTTTATTTTGATTTGTGCGAGTCAATTCAATCCAATGGCTTAGTCTCAACATTTTTACCGCTACACCTGTCTTGTAATAATTTGTGTTCCCCCTCTCTGTAACGAATTTTTTCCTTGTACTGATTTTCTTTCCCCCTCCCTGTCTTGTAATAATTTTGTCCCCCTTCTTTCTGTCAATTTTCCCCCTTTTTATAGTTATTTTAGGGTTAGTAGTTTAGGAAAGAATATATGTTGTTCTTGATTAGGGATTGATTTAGGAAGTAAAATTGATTCTTGTAATACGGTGGGAGAACTGAATTTTTTGGTTTTATCCAAAATATGCGGATAGCTAGAGTCGCCACCGACTTTTCTTTTATCCAATAAGGAAAGGGTGAAAATAACATGAAAGACCTTTAAGATTTATCTGAGTTCGAGGGGTAGGTTATGAAAAGGGAAGGTGTTAGCACACTTTTCATCCGTAGTTATCTACGGGCTCTTAATCGCTAGCTCACTTTTTTTGAAAATGTTTTGTGCGTACAAAGTGTTTATTTTTGAAAATATTTCAGAAAAGTGTTTTGTATGAAAAAGATGTTTTGAAATGTTCGCGAGCAAGCGATTACGAGCGATCTACCTACTCAAGATCTTTCGTGTTATTTTCCTCCTCCTTTAGATAATGTTATCCTACCATTAGTTAGTAGGAAGCCCTATCATTGGATGTAAAGGGACAGGCGCGGGTCATCGTACAGTGATAAAGACAACTCGTATAGGCTCTTTAGCAGTTTTACCGTAAGGGACTAGATCGTTTACCGAAGGCAACATTCGAAGGGTCATCGAGGGTCTTTGCTAAAGCGACCCCACATTCGAGGGACATGATTATTTTCCGAGGCAACAAGTGAGGTTACCCTAGAGGTGCAAGTGTGAAGAGTGATTCATGTTCAATTATGTTAGTCTTGTAATTAGGGTTTTCTATGATTGTTTTTAGTCTTGCCATACAAACCCTAATTACTAGTAAAATAATATAGCAATAACGAAACGCAGTAAAGTGCGGGAAATAAAATTCTACGCTATTACAAGGCTTCGGGAGAGGGGGTACAAAATAGTAAAAATGGGGGGAAATAGTAAAACCCTAATTACAATATTACAAACTGTAAGCAGATACATAGTTTGAAAAAGAACGTGAAAGTAATAAAGTACGCGAAGCGGTAAAAAGGAAAAGAAAAGAGAAAATTGTTTTGTTATCGTTTTTTGATGAAAAAGTTTGATGATTAACCTAAAACCTAATTGATTTTAATTAATTAAAAAAAGTTAGTTAATTAAATTAAATAAAACCCTAAAATCAAAGTTGATTTTAATTTAATTAAGAAAATCTAAAAAATTAAATTAGGGTTGATTAAATTAAAAACCTAAAATTAAATTAGGGTTTGTTAAGAAAACTCAAAGGCTTGTGAAAAATGTTTGGTTTTTTGTGAAAATAATGAAGAAAAGGAAAGACAAGAGCAAGAAGAATAGAGAATTGTGTAAAATAACCAAACGGAAAGGGGTGGGTGTTGAACTCACGCCCTTGAAACCTTTACCACTGGGCCAAGCGCACATTGGTGATAGAAAACAGGTTCAACGCATTTTGTAATTAACCCTGAAAATATGGAAATGTTAGGAAAATAAGTGGCAAAAGGTTGGATCGAACCCAAGCCCTTTGATATCAATGGCTTAACGTGCGTGCTTCTACTGCTTGGGCAGTGATACATCTGTTAGTTTAAATGAAACAAATAAAATAAACATAAAACATGAATGTATTAACGGGAGATATGTCGGAGCCCTAGCTCTAGTCGTCTTCTCTGGTAGCCTGTTTATTCGACATGCAAGAATATAAAAGGTTAACAAGCGAAAAACACCCTACCCCCCTAAATCATGGGCTGTGAATACAATGGAAGGATTATTTGGAGCTAAAACTGACTGGTTTGGCTGCTATAGCGAAAACAACGTGGAATCGGTGTAACCATGGTGTTTCATGGTTTCGATTGCATGGGACCTCCACGATGATACAGACTTGAGCAAAGATATCTCAGAAACATAATAATGACATTAGCATGGCTTAAAACAAAGCGGAAATCAAAATATGAAATTTGTGAAAAATTATGGGATCGGAGATGAATGCATTGCATTTCATGTGTTTTGGGACATCAAAATCGATCCAACCTTAATATGTATGATTGCTAGGAGTGAATGGGATGGTTGTTTTATAGTGAAAGAGTTTGTGATAAGGGTTTTGAATTGTCTAGGGTTCTTGAAACAATGTTTGATATTTTGACAAATATTTAAGGCAAGTTTTCATGGCTGGCTTGTATGAAGAGAATGAGATTATATAATTTGGAATTAGGTCAAAGATTTGTGGACTTAGACTTTGTGTAAGAAGGTATGATTTTATTTTATTTATTTTGCATAATTAACGAATAAATAAAAAATAATTAAAATAATTAAAATAAAAATAGGTCAAGGGTGTATGAACAATATTTAAGGTGTATGAGAAGTGTAATACACGTTTGGACCTTAAAACAATGGCCCAATAGCCCAAAATATCAAGTTTGCTCAATTTGAACTTCATGCATTTGCTCAAAATTTCCCAATTTGAACTGGTCATAACTCTCTCAATTTTCATATTTTGAAGGTGATCATGGACTTTTGGGAAAGCTCAAGAGGTTCTCTACAATGTCTATTTTTATCATTTTTACATTTGGATATTTTATCTTGATGTAAGTTGCCTTAACAAAAAGTGTCTTTTAGTTGACTTTTGAATTGACCTGTAATGTATTGACCCGTATCTCTCAAATGAAGCATTTTTTGGACTTGAGCTTAGAGATTCAAAGTTGTAGAGAATTTATTTTCCTTCAAAATGAGCTTTGGTTGGGGAAAAAAAATGAAGCATGTGAAAGTCATGCTTGGTCAAAATTCAGTTGATTTCTCCTAAGGAAACCCTAATTTAGCAACTTTTAACTTTTAATGATTTGAGGGATTTTCTTGAGGAATCATGATCAACCCTTGATAAAATGATGAATATGACTTAAAAATCTATATGTTGACCAAAAATCTTGAGGTTTGATTATATATTGACCGCAATTGACTTCTTACCCAATATAGTTGATCCTTAGTCATCTGAGCCATTGATTGGGCAAACTTGTGATGTAGGGCTTGAAACTTGGTATGAGCATTCTTGAAGACATATAAGAAACCATTAATTCCATTTAAGATCTTAGAAACCCAAATCTCCTTGTGAAAAGTGAAACCCTATTTGTGAACCCCTTGCTTAGGAGAAGAATTTGTTGACCAACTCTTGAGCATCCTTGAGCATTTTGAGAACCATAGAAGAATGTATTGAAGAAATGGGAGGGGAAATTTTGGGGTACAAAATATTCCCATATTCAATCTTCTTAAACCTAAAGAGTTAGATTGGCAGTCCATCATTCGTGGCTTGAAGGTAGAAGACGGTTGAACACTTAAGTGCCTATAAATTTGCACTCGCATGTGCAAGCAGTAATGTTGTTGGTTGAAAATATTGCTTGAATGGGCTTAAAGATTCGATTCGGAGAGGTGACGGAGATTCACCGTATATGGTCTTATAGATGCCATCCAAACTAGTTGTTGATAGAAGTATCAGAATAAGTCTACGCTTGACTGTATCTGAGGAATGCTTTTCATAATGAATATATCTGATCCTATCTGAGGGAAATGCTTTTCATAATAAATCTCCGAAGGAATATACTTTTCAGAATTCAGTCTCTGAAGGAAAGTGTTTGTCATGTAGATAGTCGCTCCATCCTGTTTCGAAAATTGATCTACAATATGTTCTTGTTGGTAAACTAGTCCTGTTTCGGGAATTCAAACCACTCGGTGATAAAGATAGTCGCCCTGTCCTGTTTCGGGAATTGATCTTCATATGGCCATAAAGATAGAAAGATAGTTTCCTCGTCCTATTTCGGGAGTTAATCTTTGCTTGGTTGTATAGATAGTTTTCCCTTCCTGTTTCTGGAGTTAATCTTCAACCTGTTGATGTAGATAGTCACCCCATCTTGTTTTAGGAATTGATCTACAATTTGTTTTCACAGATAGTTGCCCTATCTTGTTTCTGGAATTAATCTGTGTCTGGTCATATAGATAGTTGCCTTGTCTTATTTCAGGAATTAATCTACGACCTGTTTGAAAAATGTTGATGATATTCGTCTACTTGTAGACTTTGCTTGAAAATATAAAGACTTAGTTGTATGCAATGTCATGTTGTATGAAATGCATTCTGTAATGATGTTCTCAAAGTAAATGAGAGTGTACTATATGCGTTTCATATGCACATGCTATGATGTTTGTAAATGATGTATGAATGTGAAATGTGGTTGAAGTGTATTGGTAGCTTCGTATAACATCTCTGACTGGGGAAAATAAATCCCTGACTGTTGCTGGGGATGAAGAATATGTGTAATCTTCAACCTTTGTTTAGAATGTCTCTGCTGGGAATTCCCGCTTTCTGTTTTGAGGATACTCCGCGGGAGAATGTTGACTTCTGTTTTGGGAGAAGAGTTCAGGAACATTGGTCATTCATCTCTCTACTGGGGAGTTTAATTCTTATATACCCTGACTGGGGATAAAAGAGATGGATAACCTTCTGAGGTTCTGCTTGTCTGAGTTTCTGATATAGATGCCAACTCGTCTGGGGAGGCTAAGGTTAACGATATATAGATGCCAACTTGTCTTTGATGAACTTCATCTTTGGTAGACCAATAACTAAGTCATGCTTAACCAATTTGTTCAAGTGCTCCATGTGAATGTGAGCAATCCTCTTGTGCCATAACCAAGCGTCATTGTTGTTTACCATAAGACATTGTACCTTCATAGACAAATCATCTAAAGTAATCATAAAAATATTGTTAGTTCTTATACCTTTGAGTTTTACCTCATTGGTTGCCTCATCCATAATAAGGCATTCTTCTTTGTTTAATTTGATCTTGAACCCTCTATTGCAAAGTTGACTTATGCTAAGAAGGTTGTGCTTTAATCCTTCAACATAGAGAACATCCTCAATTTGAATGGATGGAGGTGTGTCAACTATTCCAACGCCAAGTATCTTTCCTTTGGTGTTGTCTCCATAGGTGACATATCCTTTGGCTTTATGTACTAGATATGAAAATTGGTGTACATCTCCTGTCATATGCTTTGAACATCCACTATCAAGATACCAAACATTTGATGTGGATTTCAAGCATACCTACAAAAACAAATTATTTCTCGTTAGGTACCCAAGTTGCCTTGGGTCCTTCATAGTTAGTTCCCTTTTTCACCCACACATAATGTCCACTTGCCATACTAAAGTTTCTAACATAGCAAGCATTAGGTGTATGGCCTTTAATACCACAATAAAAACAAGTAGGTTCAAAGTTACTTCTATATCTAGAAGGATAAGATTTCTTCTTAGGAAATGTTTTCTTTTTCGATACATTAGCCTTTTTCTTTTGATGATTATGAACAACTTTCTTCTTTTCTACTTTCTTGGGATTGGAACTATTACTAGCCTTTACAAAAACAGTGGGATTTTTACTTGGTTTCTTAGTATTCACATAACCAAGACCTCTTTTATCATTTGGATAACGTTGTTGGCTTAGTAATCCTTCCAATCCTATTTGTCCTTTTTCATATCGTTCAATGACTCTTTTCAATTGAACAATTTGAAAGACATTTGATTCACACTTGGAGCATGCAAAGTTTTCCTTTTCTTTAATAAAATTATGTTTTTGAAGATCAAAATCTTTAGTCATGGTGTCAATTTTTTCTAGACAAATTAGAAGTTCTTTTTCTTGATTTGACACCTTTTTGTATAAACTTTTGCATTCTTTCAAGAGTTCATCAATAGCACCTTGAACATCATCATCAAAAAGATTAAATTCATTACTAACCTCTTCTTCATCGTCGGAGTGATGCGATGCCATTAAGGCTAAGTTTGCACATTCGTCGCTTTCCGAATCGGATGAAGAACTTATCTCATTATCTTCCCATGCAACATAAGCCTTTTTGTTATTGAACTCCTTTTTTCCTTTGAATCCATTTTTCTTGGAGAGTTTTGGACAATCCGGCTTTAAGTGACCTTGCTTTCCACATTCATAACATGTGACATCTTGTGTTGATGTGGAGGCTTCTTTATCTTTATGCTTATAGAATTTCTTTCTTTTGACAAAGTTAGCATTATGAAGATTATTTTTATGACCAAAATATTTTCCTAACCTTTTTACAAGAAGCAATAGATTTTCATCTTCCTCCGATGCATCTTTATCTTGACTTTCTTTTGAATCAACTTTCAAAGCAATGCCTTTGGATTTCTTCTCATGATTCTCATGTTTTTCAATCCTTCCAAGTTTCGTCTCATATTCTTGAAGCTTTCCGAAAAGTGTTGCGGAAGTCATAGTTTCTAGGCTTTTCTTTTCGGATATTGCCGTCACTTTTGGTTGCCATTCCCTAGTTAAAGACCTAAGCACTTTAAGATTTAATTCATCGTTAGTTAAAGTCTTACCAAGTGCCTTCAAATGGTTTGTCAAGTGAACGAATCTCTTTTGCAAGTCAAGGATGGATTTTCCGGGCAGCATTCTGAATAATTCATATTCTTGACTCAAAGTGTTCAATCTAGACCTTTTGACTTCGGCGGTTCCTTCATGAGTTTCTACAAGAGTATCCCAAATTTCCTTTGTCGTTGTACATGCCGATACTCGGAAAAATTCAGCCATACTAAGAGCACTTTGGAGAATATTGATTGCCTTTTTATCAAAGAGAACTTTTTTCTTGTCATCGTCATCCCATGATGCTTTAGGCTTTGATGACCCAACACCATTGACAACACACACCGGAGTAAATGGACCATGCTCAACAGCATTCCATATTTCTTCTCCTTGCGCTTCAAGATGAGCCTTCATGCGAATTTTCCAAAAGTCAAAGTATTCACCACAAAACAATGGAGGCTTGTTGTTACTACCACCATCTTTGAAAACCGGATTTGGATTTGCGGAAGCCATTCTGGATCTTTAGGAACAAGTTACCTATAACTTGCTCTGATGCCAATTGTAAGTCTAAGAGTGCCTAAGAGGGGGGTGAATTAGGTATATAAAAATTTATTCGGTTTTATGAGAATACTTGAAGTAATTTTTGGTTAAGTGTTTGAAGGTTATGGTTATATCTTATCTTTTCTTGATTATGGTGATGAAAGCGATAAAAGCGGAAAAGTAAAGAACACGGTGATATATCCTGGTTCCCCTCACAATCCGAGAGTACTCCAGTCCCCTTTCCAACACGAAAGAGATTTCACTATAGTTAGAATGATTGTACAGCCTATGTTTACTATCTAACCTATAGGGTGACCAAAGGTTCTTAACACCTTTAAGATCAAACAAACACTAATGTGAATGAAGAACAATCCTCTTCAAATCACAACACTTACTTCCAACAATTCTGGATAGTAAGGGAATAATTTCTTTTGTAATACAATGATTTATTTGAAATAGATGGAGAGCACTATCAATCTTCAATTGATCTTCTTCTTCAAGATAGAAACAATTCTCAAGAAATGATTATAAATGTTCACAATGTATGTATGAAACTTGTAATGATTTCTTAATGAAAATGTATATGGCAAGTTTCACAAAATTTATAAACACATGAAAGTTTGTATGCAAATTTGAATGAAAGAAAATTGTTAATATGAAGAAGGTTTATTGTTTTTGTTGTTATTTGAAAATCTAAAAAATCTGCACATTTTATAGTGTCACAAAAACCTCTTCATTCATGTCATTTCATATGAAAAGATGCAATGCATTCATGAAAGAATACCATTTGAAATATGTTCAAAAACCAAAAGAAAAGCTGCACTGGTTCGCTGGGAACCGGTTCCGACACAGGAAGAACCCGGTTCTTAGTGAACGTTATAACTCAGAATTCAAAAATATCACGCAGGAACCGGTTCCCCTATTGGTACAACCCGGTTCCTGGTACAAATTCCAGGGAGGTGTTTTTTGAACAAGTTTGGAACCCGGTTCCCTGTTAGGGAGGAACCGGTTCCTGAAAGTTTATTTTCTAAAATTCTTTTTGAAAAAGATTTCAAACAAGGTTTTTCTTAACATTAAAAATGTGGGATATGTATATGATTATGAATGCATATTTGTGAACATCTATATTCAAGTTTAAGAATTATTTATACCATTTTTCATTTGTTGATTCTTCAATAATTCTTCTTCTAATCTTCAAGACTTTGTATATGATATTGATAAGCTTTTTTGCACATCCTTTGAATGTTGATATCCATGTTGTCTTCATCAAAACAAATGCTTTAAATATGACTTGAGAAGCTTGCATTTACATTCTCCCCATTTTTGATGATGACAACCAAGTCTTGAAAACGATTCTTGAAATGATTATGTTGTTTTGTGTAGCAAACAAATGTTGAGCAAATGCAAGGCTCCCCCTAAGTTCATGATTCTTTGAATTTTGGAGTGAGTGCCTGCAATTTCTTTGAAACAAAACAACACATATGCATATTCTTCTCCCCCTTTGTTAACATCAAAAAGGATGGGGAAAAAGAGTGAAACAAATCATTTAAAATTTTAAGACGTAAAAACATATAAAAGAAGGAGTAGAAGCAGAGTGTACTGAAACATAAAATTTTTGTTGAAGAAAAAATTAAGACGTGCAACTTATGAGAAACATTTTAGAGATCACCTTCATCCAAAATACCAAGTTCTCTTCGGATTTTGAAGAATGGTTCTCGAGCAAGTGGTTTTGTGAAGATATCTGCGAGTTGGTTATGAGTATCCACAAAAGTGACTTCGACATCTCCTTGAAGTACATGATCACGGAGAAAGTGATGTCGAATATCTATATGTTTGGTTCTTGAATGCATGACCGGATTCTTTGTAATATTGATAGCACTTGTATTGTCGCATCGAAGAGGAATGCATCCGAGATCAAGTCCGTAATCACGGAGTTATTGCTTGAGCCAAAGAATTTGTGTACAACAACTACCCGCTGCTATGTATTCTGCTTCGGCCGTGCTAAGAGCAACACATGCTTGCTTTTTACAAGCCCATGATACTAATGCACTTCCAATAATGTGACAAGTACCACTTGTGCTTTTACGATCAGTTTTACAACCTGCATAATCCCCGTCAGAATAACCAATTAAAGTGCAAATACTACCTTTAGGATACCATAAGCCGACATTGGTTGTTCCTTTAAGATACTTCATGATCCTTTTAACTGCCATGAGGTGTGATTCCTTTGGATTTGCTTGAAAGAGAGCACAAACACAAACACTAAACATTATGTCAGGACGGCTCGCCGTCAAATACAATAAGGAACCAATCATACCTCGGTATTTTGTAATATCAATTGGAGTACCGGATTCATCTTGATCAACATATGTACCGGACCCTATTGGAGTATTCATTGCTTTACAATTGTCCATATTAAACTTTTTCAATAATTCTTTGCAATACTTAGATTGGTTGATGAAGATTCCATCTTTTAGTTGCTTGATTTGTAGTCCAAGAAAGTAGTTCATCTTTCCCATCATAGACATCTCGAATTCTCCTTGCATCATCAATGAGAATTCCTCACACATTTCTTTGTTAGTCGATCCAAAAATGATATCATCAACATAGACTTGAACCAATAAAGTGTTACTTTTGATTTTCTTAATGAACAAAGTTTTATCAACCTTACCCTTTTCGAAACCTTTTTCACACAAAAAATTGCTAAGTCTATCATACCATGCTCTTGGTGCTTGCTTTAAGCCATAAAGAGCCTTTCTCAACTTAAAGACATGTGTAGGATGTTTGAAGTCTTAAAATCCCAGAGGTTGTTTGACATAGACTTCTTCATTGGTGTATCCATTCAAGGATGCGCTTTTGACGTCCATTTGAAAAAGCTTCGTCGGATTTCTCGTCAAACTTTCCGAGATTGTCTTTGTCATTATTAAGAACAAAACACTTGCATCCAAAAATGTGGAAGTAAGCAATATTTGGCTTTCTTCCTTTGAAGAGTTCATATGGAGTCTTCTTTATTATAGGTCTAATGATAACTCGATTTCCAACATAACATGCCGTACTGACCGCATCCGCCCAAAAAAATTTAGGAAGATTTGCATCACTAAGTATTGTTCTTACGAGTTCCACTAGAAACCTATTCTTTCTTTCAACTACTCCATTTTGTTGTGGAGTTCTAGGTGCTGAAAAATTATGAGAGATACCATGTTCTTCACAAAATTCTTCAAATTGTGCATTTTGGAATTCTCCACCATGATCACTTCTTATGGATACAATCTTTAGTGATTTTTCATTTTGGATTTGCTTAGCATACTTCTTAAAAGCTTTAAAAGCATCACTTTTCTGCACAAGAAACAAAGTCCAAGAATATCTAGAAAAATCATCAATAATAACCAAAGCGTATACATTACCTCCGAAGCTTTTTGTTCTTGATGGACCAAAGAGATCCATGTGTAACAATTGTAGTGGCCTTGTAGTAGACACCACATTCTTAGATTTGAAAGTTAATTTGGTCTGTTTGCCCTTTTGGAATGCGCTACATAATTTGTCTTTGATGAACTTCATCTTTGGTAGACCAATAACTAAGTCATGCTTAACCAATTTGTTCAAGTGCTCCATGTTAATATGAGCAATCCTCTTGTGCCATAACCAAGCGTCATTGTTGTTTACCATAAGACATTGTACCTTCATAGACAAATCATCTAAAGTAATCATAAAAATATTGTTAGTTCTTATACCTTTGATTTTTACCTCATTGGTTGCCTCATCCATAATAAGGCATTCTTCTTTGTTTAATTTGATCTTGAACCCTCTATCGCAAAGTTGACTTATGCTAAGAAGGTTGTGCTTTAATCCTTCAACATAGAGAACATCCTCAATTTGAATGGATGGAGGTGTGTCAACTATTCCAACGCCAAGTATCTTTCCTTTGGTGTTGTCTCCATAGGTGACATACCCTTTGGCTTTATGTACTAGATATGAAAATTGGTGTACATCTCCTGTCATATGCTTTGAACATCCACTATCAAGATACCAAACATTTGATGTGGATTTCAAGCATACCTACAAAAACAAATTATTTCTCGTTAGGTACCCAAGTTGCCTTGGGTCCTTCATAGTTAGTTCCCTTTTTCACCCACACATAATGTCCACTTGCCATACTAAAGTTTCTAACATAGCAAGCATTAGGTGTATGGCCTTTAATACCACAATAAAAACAAGTAGGTTCAAAGTTACTTCTATATCTAGAAGGATAAGATTTCTTCTTAGGAAATGTTTTCTTTTTCGATACATTAGCCTTTTTCTTTTGATGATTATGAACAACTTGCTTCTTTTCTACTTTCTTGGGATTGGAAGTATTACTAGCCTTTACAAAAACAGTGGGATTTTTACTTGGTTTCTTAGTATTCACATAACCAAGACCTCTTTTATCATTTGGATAACGTTGTTGGCTTAGTAATCCTTCCAATCCTATTTGTCCTTTTTCATATCGTTCAATGACTCTTTTCAATTGAACAATTTTAAAGACAATTGATTCACACTTGGAGCATGCAAAGTTTTCCTTTTCTTTAATAAAATTCTGTTTTTGAAGATCAAAATCTTTAGTCATGGTGTCAATTTTTTCTAGACAAATTAGAAGTTCTTTTTCTTGATTTGACACCTTTTTGTATAAACTTTTGAATTCTTTCAAGAGTTCATCAATAGCACCTTGAACATCATCATCAAAAAGATTAAATTCATTACTAACCTCTTCTTCATCGTCGGAGTGATGCGATGCCATTAAGGCTAAGTTTGCACATTCGTCGCTTTCCGAATCGGATGAAGAACTTATCTCATTATCTTCCCATGCAACATAAGCCTTTTTGTTATTGAACTCCTTTTTTCCTTTGAATCCATTTTTCTTGGAGATTTTTGGACAATCCGGCTTTATGTGACCTTGCTTTCCACATTCATAACATGTGACATCTTGTGTTGATGTGGAGGCTTCTTTATCTTTATGCTTATAGAATTTCTTTCTTTTGACAAAGTTAGCATTATGAAGATTATTTTTATGACCAAAATATTTTCCTAACCTTTTTACAAGAAGCAAGAGATTTTCATCTTCCTCCGATGCATCTTTATCTTGACTTTCTTTTGAATCAACTTTCAAAGCAATGCCTTTGGATTTCTTCTCATGATTCTCATGTTTTTCAAGCCTTCCAAGTTCCGTCTCATATTCTTGAAGCTTTCCGAAAAATGTTGCGGAAGTCATAGTTGCTAGGCTTTTCTTTTCGGATATTGCCGTCACTTTTGGTTGCCATTCCCTAGTTAAAGACCTAAGCACTTTAAGATTTAATTCATCGTTAGTTAAAGTCTTACCAAGTGCCTTCAAATGTTTTGTCAAGTGAACGAATCTCTTTTGCAAGTCAAGGATGGATTCTCCGGGCAGCATTCTGAATAATTCATATTCTTGACTCAAAGTGTTCAATCTAGACCTTTTGACTTCGGCGGTTCCTTCATGAGTTTCTACAAGAGTATCCCAAATTTCCTTTGCCGTTGTACATGCCGATACTCGGAAAAATTCATCCATACTAAGAGCACTTTGGAGAATATTGATTGCCTTTTTATCAAAGAGAACTTTTTTCTTGTCATCGTCATCCCATGATGCTTTAGGCTTTGATGACCCAACACCATTGACAACACACACCGGAGTAAATGGACCATGCTCAACAGCATTCCATATTTCTTCTCCTTGCGCTTCAAGATGAGCCTTCATGCGAATTTTCCAAAAGTCAAAGTATTCACCACAAAACAATGGAGGCTTGTTGTTACTACCACCATCTTTGAAAACCGGATTTGGATTTGCGGAAGCCATTCTGGATCTTTAGGAACAAGTTACCTATAACTTGCTCTGATGCCAATTGTAAGTCTAAGAGTGCCTAAGAGGGGGGTGAATTAGGTATATAAAAATTTATTCGGTTTTATGAGAATACTTGAAGTAATTTTTGGTTAAGTGTTTGAAGGTTATGGTTATATCTTATCTTTTCTTGATTATGGTGATGAAAGCGATAAAAGCGGAAAAGTAAAGAACACGGTGATATATCCTGGTTCCCCTCACAATCCGAGAGTACTCCAGTCCCCTTTCCAACACGAAAGAGATTTCACTATAGTTAGAATGATTGTACAGCCTATGCTTACTATCTAACCTATAGGGTGACCAAAGGTTCTTAACACCTTTAAGATCAAACAAACACTAATGTGAATGAAGAACAATCCTCTTCAAATCACAACACTTACTTCCAACAATTCTGGATAGTAAGGGAATAATTTCTTTTGTAATACAATGATTTATTTGAAATAGATGGAGAGCACTATCAATCTTCAATTGATCTTCTTCTTCAAGATAGAAACAATTCTCAAGAAATGATTATAAATGTTCACAATGTATGTATGAAACTTGTAATGATTTCTTAATGAAAATGTATATGGCAAGTTTCACAAAATTTATGAACACATGAAAGTTTGTATGCAAATTTGAATGAAAGAAAATTGTTAATATGAAGAAGGTTTATTGTTTTTGTTGTTATTTGAAAATCTAAAAAATCTGCACATTTTATAGTGTCACAAAAACCTCTTCATTCATGTCATTTCATATGAAAAGATGCAATGCATTCATGAAAGAATACCATTTGAAATATGTTCAAAAACCAAAAGAAAAGCTGCACTGGTTCGCTGGGAACCGGTTCTGACACAGGAAGAACCCGGTTCTTAGTGAACGTTATAACTCAGAATTCAAAAATATCACGCAGGAACCGGTTCCCCTATTGGTACAACCCGGTTCCTGGTACAAATTCCAGGGAGGTGTTTTTTGAACAAGTTTGGAACCCGGTTCCCTGTTAGGGAGGAACCGGTTCCTGAAAGTTTATTTTCTAAAATTCTTTTTGAAAAAGATTTCAAACAAGGTTTTTCTTAACATTAAAAATGTGGGATATGTATATGATTATGAATGCATATTTGTGAACATCTATATTCAAGTTTAAGAATTATTTATACCATTTTTCATTTGTTGATTCTTCAATAATTCTTCTTCTAATCTTCAATACTTTGTATATGATATTGATAAGCTTTTTTGCACATCCTTTGAATGTTTATATCCATGTTGTCTTCATCAAAACAAATGCTTTAAATATGACTTGAGAAGCTTGCATTTACATTCTCCCCATTTTTGATGATGACAACCAAGTCTTGAAAACGATTCTTGAAATGATTATGTTGTTTTGTGTAGCAAACAAATGTTGAGCAAATGCAAGGCTCCCCCTAAGTTCATGATTCTTTGAATTTTGGAGTGAGTGCCTGCAATTTCTTTGAAACAAAACAACACATATGCATATTCTTCTCCCCCTTTGTTAACATCAAAAAGGATGGGGAAAAAGAGTGAAACAAATCATTTAAAATTTTAAGACGTAAAAACATATAAAAGAAGGAGTAGAAGCAGAGTGTACTGAAACATAAAATTTTTGTTGAAGAAAAAATTAAGACGTGCAACTTATGAGAAACATTTTAGAGATCACCTTCATCCAAAATACCAAGTTCTCTTCGGATTTTGAAGAATGGTTCTCGAGCAAGTGGTTTTGTGAAGATATCTGCGAGTTGGTTATGAGTATCCACAAAAGTGACTTCGACATCTCCTTGAAGTACATGATCACGGAGAAAGTGATGTCGAATATCTATATGTTTGGTTCTTGAATGCATGACCGGATTCTTTGTAATATTGATAGCACTTGTATTGTCGCATCGAAGAGGAATGCATCCGAGATCAAGTCCGTAATCACGGAGTTATTGCTTGAGCCAAAGAATTTGTGTACAACAACTACCCGCTGCTATGTATTCTGCTTCGGCCGTGCTAAGAGCAACACATGCTTGCTTTTTACAAGCCCATGATACTAATGCACTTCCAATAATGTGACAAGTACCACTTGTGCTTTTACGATCAGTTTTACAACCTGCATAATCCCCGTCAGAATAACCAATTAAAGTGCAAATACTACCTTTAGGATACCATAAGCCGACATTGGTTGTTCCTTTAAGATACTTCATGATCCTTTTAACTGCCATGAGGTGTGATTCCTTTGGATTTGCTTGAAAGCGAGCACAAACACAAACACTAAACATTATGTCAGGACGGCTCGCCGTCAAATACAATAAGGAACCAATCATACCTCGGTATTTTGTAATATCAATTGGAGTACCGGATTCATCTTGATCAACATATGTACCGGACCCTATTGGAGTATTCATTGCTTTACAATTGTCCATATTAAACTTTTTCAATAATTCTTTGCAATACTTAGATTGGTTGATGAAGATTCCATCTTTTAGTTGCTTGATTTGTAGTCCAAGAAAGTAGTTCATCTTTCCCATCATAGACATCTCGAATTCTCCTTGCATCATCAATGAGAATTCCTCACACATTTCTTTGTTAGTCGATCCAAAAATGATATCATCAACATAGACTTGAACCAATAAAGTGTTACTTTTGATTTTCTTAATGAACAAAGTTTTATCAACCTTACCCTTTTCGAAACCTTTTTCACACAAAAAATTGCTAAGTCTATCATACCATGCTCTTGGTGCTTGCTTTAAGCCATAAAGAGCCTTTCTCAACTTAAAGACATGTGTAGGATGTTTGAAGTCTTAAAATCCCAGAGGTTGTTTGACATAGACTTCTTCATTGGTGTATCCATTCAAGGATGCGCTTTTGACGTCCATTTGAAAAAGCTTCGTCGGATTTCTCGTCAAACTTTCCGAGATTGTCTTTGTCATTATTAAGAACAAAACACTTGCATCCAAAAATGTGGAAGTAAGCAATATTTGGCTTTCTTCCTTTGAAGAGTTCATATGGAGTCTTCTTTATTATAGGTCTAATGATAACTCGATTTCCAACATAACATGCCGTACTAACCGCATCCGCCCAAAAAATTTAGGAAGATTTGCATCACTAAGTATTGTTCTTACGAGTTCCACTAGAAACCTATTCTTTCTTTCAACTACTCCATTTTGTTGTGGAGTTCTAGGTGCTGAAAAATTATGAGAGATACCATGTTCTTCACAAAATTCTTCAAATTGTGCATTTTGGAATTCTCCACCATGATCACTTCTTATGGATACAATCTTTAGTGATTTTTCATTTTGGATTTGCTTAGCATACTTCTTAAAAGCTTTAAAAGCATCACTTTTCTGCACAAGAAACAAAGTCCAAGAATATCTAGAAAAATCATCAATAATAACCAAAGCGTATACATTACCTCCGAAGCTTTTTGTTCTTGATGGACCAAAGAGATCCATGTGTAACAATTGTAGTGGCCTTGTAGTAGACACCACATTCTTAGATTTGAAAGTTAATTTGGTCTGTTTGCCCTTTTGGAATGCGCTACATAATTTGTCTTTGATGAACTTCATCTTTGGTAGACCAATAACTAAGTCATGCTTAACCAATTTGTTCAAGTGCTCCATGTTAATATGAGCAATCCTCTTGTGCCATAACCAAGCGTCATTGTTGTTTACCATAAGACATTGTACCTTCATAGACAAATCATCTAAAGTAATCATAAAAATATTGTTAGTTCTTATACCTTTGATTTTTACCTCATTGGTTGCCTCATCCATAATAAGGCATTCTTCTTTGTTTAATTTGATCTTGAACCCTCTATCGCAAAGTTGACTTATGCTAAGAAGGTTGTGCTTTAATCCTTCAACATAGAGAACATCCTCAATTTGAATGGATGGAGGTGTGTCAACTATTCCAACGCCAAGTATCTTTCCTTTGGTGTTGTCTCCATAGGTGACATACCCTTTGGCTTTATGTACTAGATATGAAAATTGGTGTACATCTCCTGTCATATGCTTTGAACATCCACTATCAAGATACCAAACATTTGATGTGGATTTCAAGCATACCTACAAAAACAAATTATTTCTCGTTAGGTACCCAAGTTGCCTTGGGTCCTTCATAGTTAGTTCCCTTTTTCACCCACACATAATGTCCACTTGCCATACTAAAGTTTCTAACATAGCAAGCATTAGGTGTATGGCCTTTAATACCACAATAAAAACAAGTAGGTTCAAAGTTACTTCTATATCTAGAAGGATAAGATTTCTTCTTAGGAAATGTTTTCTTTTTCGATACATTAGCCTTTTTCTTTTGATGATTATGAACAACTTGCTTCTTTTCTACTTTCTTGGGATTGGAACTATTACTAGCCTTTACAAAAACAGTGGGATTTTTACTTGGTTTCTTAGTATTCACATAACCAAGACCTCTTTTATCATTTGGATAACGTTGTTGGCTTAGTAATCCTTCCAATCCTATTTGTCCTTTTTCATATCGTTCAATGACTCTTTTCAATTGAACAATTTTAAAGACAATTGATTCACACTTGGAGCATGCAAAGTTTTCCTTTTCTTTAATAAAATTCTGTTTTTGAAGATCAAAATCTTTAGTCATGGTGTCAATTTTTTCTAGACAAATTAGAAGTTCTTTTTCTTGATTTGACACCTTTTTGTATAAACTTTTGAATTCTTTCAAGAGTTCATCAATAGCACCTTGAACATCATCATCAAAAAGATTAAATTCATTATTAACCTCTTCTTCATCGTCGGAGTGATGCGATGCCATTAAGGCTAAGTTTGCACATTCGTCGCTTTCCGAATCGGATGAAGAACTTATCTCATTATCTTCCCATGCAACATAAGCCTTTTTGTTATTGAACTCCTTTTTTCCTTTGAATCCATTTTTCTTGGAGATTTTTGGACAATCCGGCTTTATGTGACCTTGCTTTCCACATTCATAACATGTGACATCTTGTGTTGATGTGGAGGCTTCTTTATCTTTATGCTTATAGAATTTCTTTCTTTTGACAAAGTTAGCATTATGAAGATTATTTTTATGACCAAAATATTTTCCTAACCTTTTTACAAGAAGCAAGAGATTTTCATCTTCCTCCGATGCATCTTTATCTTGACTTTCTTTTGAATCAACTTTCAAAGCAATGCCTTTGGATTTCTTCTCATGATTCTCATGTTTTTCAAGCCTTCCAAGTTCCGTCTCATATTCTTGAAGCTTTCCGAAAAATGTTGCGGAAGTCATAGTTGCTAGGCTTTTCTTTTCGGATATTGCCGTCACTTTTGGTTGCCATTCCCTAGTTAAAGACCTAAGCACTTTAAGATTTAATTCATCGTTAGTTAAAGTCTTACCAAGTGCCTTCAAATGTTTTGTCAAGTGAACGAATCTCTTTTGCAAGTCAAGGATGGATTCTCCGGGCAGCATTCTGAATAATTCATATTCTTGACTCAAAGTGTTCAATCTAGACCTTTTGACTTCGGCGGTTCCTTCATGAGTTTCTACAAGAGTATCCCAAATTTCCTTTGCCGTTGTACATGCCGATACTCGGAAAAATTCATCCATACTAAGAGCACTTTGGAGAATATTGATTGCCTTTTTATCAAAGAGAACTTTTTTCTTGTCATCGTCATCCCATGATGCTTTAGGCTTTGATGACCCAACACCATTGACAACACACATCGGAGTAAATGGACCATGCTCAGCAGCATTCCATATTTCTTCTCCTTGCGCTTCAAGATGAGCCTTCATGCGAATTTTCCAAAAGTCAAAGTATTCACCACAAAACAATGGAGGCTTGTTGTTACTACCACCATCTTTGAAAACCGGATTTGGATTTGCGGAAGCCATTCTGGATCTTTAGGAACAAGTTACCTATAACTTGCTCTGATGCCAATTGTAAGTCTAAGAGTGCCTAAGAGGGGGGTGAATTAGGTATATAAAAATTTATTCGGTTTTATGAGAATACTTGAAGTAATTTTTGGTTAAGTGTTTGAAGGTTATGGTTATATCTTATCTTTTCTTGATTATGGTGATGAAAGCGATAAAAGCGGAAAAGTAAAGAACACGGTGATATATCCTGGTTCCCCTCACAATCCGAGAGTACTCCAGTCCCCTTTCCAACACGAAAGAGATTTCACTATAGTTAGAATGATTGTACAGCCTATGCTTACTATCTAACCTATAGGGTGACCAAAGGTTCTTAACACCTTTAAGATCAAACAAACACTAATGTGAATGAAGAACAATCCTCTTCAAATCTAAACACTTACTTCCAACAATCCTGGATAGTAAGGGAATAATTTCTTTTGTAATACAATGATTTATTTGAAATAGATGGAGAGCACTATCAATCTTCAATTGATCTTCTTCTTCAAGATAGAAACAATTCTCAAGTAATGATTATAAATGTTCACAATGTATGTATGAAACTTGTAATGATTTCTTAATGAAAATGTATATGGCAAGTTTCACAAAATTTATTAACACATGAAAGTTTGTATGCAAATTTGAATGAAAGAAAATTGTTAATATGAAGAAGGTTTATTGTTTTTGTTGTTATTTGAAAATCTAAAAAATTTGCACATTTTATAGTGTCACAAAAACCTCTTCATTCATGTCATTTCATATGAAAAGATGCAATGCATTCATGAAAGAATACCATTTGAAATATGTTCAAAAACCAAAAGAAAAGCTGCACTGGTTCGCTGGGAACCGGTTCCGACACAGGAAGAACCCGGTTCTTAGTGAACGTTATAACTCGGAATTCAAAAATATCACGCAGGAACCGGTTCCCCTATTGGTACAACCCGGTTCCTGGTACAAATTCCAAGGAGGTGTTTTTTGAACAAGTTTGGAACCCGGTTCCTGAAAGTTTATTTTTGAAAATTCTTTTTGAAAAAGATTTCAAACAAGGTTTTTCTTAACATTAAAAATGTGGGATATGTATATGATTATGAATGCATATTTGTGAACATCTATATTCAAGTTTAAGAATTATTTATACCATTTGTCATTTGTTGATTCTTCAATAATTCTTTTTCTAATCTTCAAGACTTTGTATATGATATTGATAAGCTTTTTTGCACATTCTTTGAATGTTGATATCCATGTTGTCTTCATCAAAACAAATGCTTTAAATATGACTTGAGAAGCTTGCAATTACAGTTTCAACTCTGCTATTGCCTTTATGTCTTCAAGTATCTCATCCCTTGTTGTCAGAAGAAGTCATCTGAATTGATCTGCATCATTCGAACTTGACGTTGGTAATAAAGCTTGTTGTAAGTGATCCAACGGGACATAGTCGTACGATTTTAATCCCTAATTTTTTCTTGGACCACCCTTTCGGGTTTCCAGTCCACCGAGATACCCTTTTTTTGCAAGCCGTCTTTTCAGGTTTTCGACTTGCCGGGTGTAAAATCTTTATATATGTATCCCTAATTTTTTTCTGGACCTTTTTGGTTTGTCAGGATGCCCTTATTTTTTCCTAGGCCAGTCAACCTAGCGGATTGTTTTCATGTGTGGTATCTTTTAACTATGTTTGTGTTCACAGGGTGAGGAAAATCTTCATCGTCCATGGTGGTAAGTATCATGGAGCCTCCCGAAAGTATTCTCTTGATTACAAATGGCCCTTCATAGGTGGGAGTCCATTTTCCCCTGGGATCACCCTGTGGTAGAATGATGCGCTTTATTACCAAGTCATCGACCTGATATACTTGATGTTTGACTTTATTATTGAAGGCTTTGATCATGTGCTTCTGATACATCTGACTGTGACAAACAACCGTAAGCCTTTTCTCGTTAATCAAATTTAACTGATCCAGCCTAGTCCGAATCCATTCGTCTTAGCCTAAATCTGCATCTTTCATGATCCTAAGAGAAGGAATCTGAACCTTAACAGGTAGGACAACTTCCATTCTGTAGACTAGAGAGAATGGGGTTGCCCTAGTTGATGTTCGTGCTGAAGTGTGATAGCCATGAAGAGCAAATGGTAACATCTCATGCCAATATTTATACGTCACCATCATCTTCTATATAATCTTCTTGATGTTCTTGTTGGCGGCTTCCACTCTGCCATTCATCTTTGGTCGATACGGGGAAGAGTTGTGATGCTTGATCTTGAACTGCGTGTAAAGTTTTGTAATCATAGTATTGTTGAGATTGGTACCATTGTCTGTGATAATCCTTTCGAGGATACCATACCGACAAATAAGGTTATGCTTAATGAACCGAGCCACAACATTATTAGTAATCGAGGTAAATGAAGTTGCTTCAACTCACTTCGTGAAGTAGTCAATGGCGACGACGATGAAGTGATGTCCATTAGAGGCAGTAGGATTGATTTATCCAATCATATTGATGCCCCTCGTTGCAAATGGCCAAAGGGAAATCAAGACATTCAGAGGAACCAGAGGCATATGTACTTTATCAGTGTAGATCTGACACTTGTGACAAGTTCTCGAGTGGTGATGACAGTCAGTTTCCATAGTCAACCAATAGTAACCCGCTCTCAGGATCTTCTTAGCCATAGTATGCCCACTGGAATGAGTACCAAAGATACCTTCGTGCATATCTTCCATAATCTTCTCTGCTTTTTTCTTGTCCACACAATGAAGTAGAGTCGAGTCATGGTTGCGCTTGTACAGAATTTCGTTGCTCAGGAAGAATTTAGCAGAGAACTTCCATAAGAATTTCTTGTCATTGATAGATGCCCCCTCGGGGTACTCTTGAGCCTCGAGGTACCTTTTCACTTCATGAAACCAAGGCTTCTCTTATACTCTGTCAGTGTCAACTTTGTAGCAGTGTGCCGGTTCATCTAGCCTTTTAATGGTAATTCTGGGAGCCTCGTCGTCCCATCTGACCTTGAACATAGATGAAATTGTAGCCAATGCATCTGCCAACTAGTTCTCTTCTCTTGGGATGTGCTCAAAAGTGATTTCCTTTAAGTACGGGATTAAGGTTAACACATGCTCTTTATAAGGAATAAGATTTTGGTTCTTCGTATCCCATTCTCCCTTAATCTAACAGATTACCAGGGCTGAGTCCCCATATACGCTCAAGAACTTTATTCTCAGATGAATAGCCGCTTTAATACCCATTATGCACCCTTCGTATTCAGCCATGTTGTTAGTACAGTCAAAGCATAATCTGGTAGTGAATGGCATATGGCAACCCTGATGAGAGATAATTACAGCACCAACCATAGTCCATCAGGATCCTGGATCAGGTCCTTCATACGGTCCAGGTTCTTCACAATCTGTAATTAGCATAATGTTCTCGTCCGGGAATTCTAAGTTTATAGATTGGTAGTCTTCTAAGGCTTTACGAGACAAATGATCTGTCAGTACACTTCCTTTTATTGCTTTTTGAGTGGTATACTGAATGTTGTATTCTGTCAAAACCATTTTTCATCTGGCTATCCTTTCGGAGAGAGCGGGTTTCTCGAAGATGCATCTGATGGGATCCATTTTAGAGATCAATAAAGTAGTATGGGTAAACATTTACTATCTTAGTCGACGAGCAGCCCATGCCAAAGCGCAACAAGTTTTCTCGAGCAGTGAGTATCTTGTTTCACAGTCGGTAAACTTTTTGCTAAGGTAGTATATTGCATGCTCTTTTCGACCAGACTCGTCATGTTGGCCCATTACACACCCCCATTGAATTCTCTAGCACTATTAGGTACATGATTAGAGATCTTCCTACAACTGGTAGCATCAGAATTGGAGGTTCTTGTAGGTACTCTTGATTTATTCAAAGTCTATCTGACAATCATCATTCCATTTTACTACCTGATCTTTCTTCAACAACTTAAAGATCGGCTCACAAGTAGCAGTCAAATGAGAAATGAATCAGGCAATATAATTCAGTCGTCCTAAGAAACCTCTGACTTCCTTCTCAGTATGGGGAATGGGCATTTCTTGAATAGCTTTAACTTTAGCGGGATAAAACTCAATACCTTTACCACTGACGATGAAACCCAGGAGTTTACCGGATCTCACCCCAAAGGTGCATTTGTTCGGATTCAACCTCAGCTTGTGTAGATGGTCAAGATGTTCTTCTTCAGTCTGAGATCTAGCTATCATATCGTCGACGTAGACCTCTATCTTGTGATGAATCATGTCATGAAACAAAGCTACCATAGCATGTTGATATGTTGTGTCGGCGTTCTTCAACCCAAAAGGCATAACCTTGTAGCAAAAAGTGCTCCAATGTGTGACGAAGGTAGTTTTCTCCATATCTTCAGGTGCCATCTTGATCTGATTATACCCTGAGAATCCATTCATGAAAGATAATACCTTTTGCTGAGCAGTGTTGTCGACCAAAACATCAATATATGGAAGTGGGAAGTCACCTTGGGGCTTGCCCTGTTCAGATCAATGTAATCTACGCACATATGTACTTTACCGTCTTTCTTGAGTACTGGAACAATATTTACAACCCATTGAGGATAGGATGTCACTGCTAAGAACCCCGCATTGAATTGTTTCATAACCTCGACCTTGATCTTCTTTGACATTTCGGGATGCATGCAACGAACCTTTTGTTTAATTGGAGAACAACCTTCTTTCATCAGCAGATGGTGAACCACAATATCAGTATCGAGCCTTCGCATGTCTTTGTATGAACAAGCAAAGATCTCAACATATTCATGCAACATCCGGATCAACCTGTTCTTGACACTTCCCTCTAGGTTGGTGCCTATCTTGACTTCTTTCCTGTCTGTCTCAATACCTAGATTTACAACTTTAATTGGCTCTTCATGCGGTTGTATGGAGTTTTATTCTTGTACTAACAATCTGGAAAGTTCTCCAGGTATTTCACAATCTTCCTCACCTTCATCCTCGGCTTGGTAGATCGGATTTTCAAAGTCATAAGTGGCAATAGCAGAATCGTTATCAACGGGATCCAGAGTGGATGTGGATCTGCAATTGATTGTGTGGGTGTGTGTAAGAACACATAGCTATTTTGAAAGTGCAATAAAGTAAAGGAAAGACAGAGAGTGTAAAATTTGAATGCAAAACATCCAATGCTTTTATTAAATGAAAATATGTTTATGAAATGGCAACCCTAAACAAATGGACCATTGTGCCCCGGGTAAGATACATGGTTTAAAGTCATTTTTCAAAAATTACATAACCAAAACTTTGAAAGCAATAAAAAAGAAATGTAGCTATTACTTCTGACTAAAGGAGATAGAGATTATTTCTTGAGTCTTCCAGTTGCTGAGCCTGTTTCCAATGGTAGGAAAGATCCAACTGTCAAGGTCATAATCACTATCAGCATCTTCTATAGAGTTGACTCTGTTATTGCTGATGCGGAATGATGGTCTTCCAGCATGAGCGCGGTGAATAACCCCCTGACCCTCTGCAGTAAAACCCAAACAAAATTTGTCAGATTTAAACAGAATGTCGGGAATCTGACCCCAAGTAGTACAACCACCTTTTTCTATAGTAGCTTTGGGCGAAACCCTGGTAACCTTGGGGATTGCAGAAACGTCTTCAGTTCCGGCAGGGGTAATCACTTCAAAAGTCTGACAAGGAGTCTCGATGAATTCTCCATCCATATCTACATACCAAAATGAATTCAGGTGGCTAAGCATATATTTTTCTTCACCGCAGACAGTAAAGACCTTTCCATTCACGGTATACTTTAACTTCTGGTGTAAGGTTAAGGTAACAGCGCCTGCCCCATGGATCCAGGAATGTCCTAGTAAGAAAGAATAAGTTGGTCAGGTATCCATTGTAGAAGGTAGATTCAAAGACCTGCGAACCTACCTTGATCGAAAGATCCACTTCTCCATGTACCATCCTCTTTGACCCGTTAAAGGCTCGGACTATAATATCACTAGGTTTCAGTATAACCCCTTCACAATCAAGTATGTCAAGGGCGCCCTTTGGTAGAATATTTAACGAGGAACCTGTATCAACCAATACATGAGCCAAAGTAGTGCCCCTTCATTCAATGGAGACATGCAGGGCCTTGTTGTGATTTCTTCCCTCAGGAGTCAAGTCAGGATTAGAAAAATCTAATCCATTGTCAGTCATTAAGCTAGAAACATAGTTCTCAAATTGTTCGGCAGAAATCTCTTGTGGTACGTGAGAAGTCTTCAATAATTTCACTAGATCCTATGTATGGGCTTCTGAACACAATAATAAGGATAACACAAAGATCTTAGATGGGGTCTGCCCCAACTGTTCAACAATCTTGTAATCGCTTTTACAGATAATCTTCAAAACCTCTTCCAAGCCTAGAGGTGTCTTCAACTGTAACTTCTTTAGGTGCCTCCGTCTTGGCAGGCTTCATTATTTGTTCTTTTCCCCGAGCCTCGGCAGTTGACTTGGTAGAAGTAACTTTAACAGGTATAGCAACAGTCTTCAGAGAGATTTCTAGGGAGAAAACCCTTCCGCTTCTAGTAACCTTGTTGGTCCCATTAATAATGTTAGTGTTGGGATCAACAGCTTTAGTAACTTCATCTTCAGTAGTCGATAACTCTTGCTTAATGCCAAGGTAGTAGACTTCGGATTCATAGTTCCACAGAATAGCTTTATCTGAAGAATATGGGATAGGTCAGGTGTAGTGATGATCAGAGGAGCAACTTTCGAATTCGCAGTAATCCTTACAGGACCTTTGGAGGTAATCATGACAAGAGTGTCAGATATTACAGATAAGTCTTGACACGGATTCTCAATAGATGAAATCTTCTCGATCAAAATTATATGATTTTCCATTAGGCGTTGAACGTCTTCATGCAGCAACTTGCAGCCACTGGGTTGGGCTACGCAGCAGTAACAGTTTTCAACACAGTCCGGAAATAAATCGGCCTACAATAGATTCTTCTTCATAATTGGTTGGGGAGTAACCAATTCACTTACAGTAGCGACATAAAAAACATCGTCAATAGCCCTTATGCCTTTGTCATGCTTTGGTATTGGTACAATAATCACATTTTGGGTCTCCAGAGGATCAAACTCAATTTCCGTGTTGTCAATCATATCCTGAATTTGTTTTTCAGGGGCCATCAATTGTTGGTATCATGCCCAGAACTATTGGAATGGTAAGCACACTTCACATTCGGATTGTAGCGAGGAGAAGAGATGTTGGGATTTTGAAGAGGCTCCCTCAATGTTATCAATTCCGCTTTCAGTAAGTGTTGTACTGCCTGAGACAATGGCATACTAATCTTCGTAAACTACCTCCTCGGAGTGTCTGACCTATGCTGATTGCCATGTTGTTGTTGTTGAACAGGCGTATGATTAGAGATTAACACTGCTCCCAAAGACTGATTGCGGTCATTTTTAACACGACCCTTTTGGACATAAACAACATTAGTTTCCTTCTTACCACTGAATGTCTTCTTCACAGCACTCAAAGACGCAGCCACTTGAATTTTTCCACTCCTGATACCACCTTCGACATTTTCCCCAGTTATAATCAGCTCAGTAAAACCAGATGAGGAACTTCCAATGAGATGGTTAAAAAATGGACCTGTCAGAGTGCCCATGAACATATTAACCAGCTTCCTATCAGATAAGGGAGGTCGCACTCTTCCGACCAGATCTCTCCACTTTTGGGCATACTCTTTGAACCCTTCATTCGAGCCCATAGTCATATTCTATAATTACATATGAGTCGGTGCAAGGTCAGCGTTATATTGATACTGCTTGTAATAAGTAGCAGCCAAGTCCTCCCAAGTATGAATGTTGGTTCCTTCCAACTGATAGAACCACTAGAGTTGTGTACCAGACAAACTTTCCTGAAAGAAGTGAACCCATAACTTTTTGTCAACAATATGGGGTTGGATCTTCCGAACATAAGATCTCAGATTAAGTTTTGGACAAGACACACCATCATATTTATCAAAAGCGGGGACCTTGAACTTGTGAGGGATAATTACCCCCATAATAAGACCCAGCTCTTCAAAATCCAACCTAGGCACTTTCTGGATTTCCATGGCCTTGAGGCGATCTTCCAACTGTTTGTACCTGTCATCAGCGACAGGATATTGTTCATCAGAATATTCTTCATCCTCAGGAATTTTCCCAGAACCTTGATTGCTTCCACCTTCAGCCTTGACACGCCTACATTCTTCCTCTTGATTGTTGTCTTCATCAGAGGAGATATCAGCAGTTTGAACCGGTTTAGCAGGACCTTTGAATCTTCTCCCCATGTTGAGGATATCGACTGGCTTTCTGGTCTTATTCTTTTTGGCGATGAGCGTCATCATATCTTTCTTCACCTGAGCTAAGTTCAAGAGCGTCTCCTGGAATTGGGCATGTTGTGCTTGGAGTTCCTTGACAGTTTGTTCTAGAGCTATCTTTTACTAAAATAAACAGCAAGAAGTTGAATCTGGCTGCAGATTTGACTTAAGAACTTCATGTCGTTGAACGTCCTTCTATGAGAATTAAGCTCACCATATCGAGTGGGTCCTAGCCTTTGAATCAAGATAACACACTTCAGTCTTTGACGACATTGGTTAGAGGAAAATAAATCCCCTTGTCCGTTGCTAGACGTCGGTTTATGATGCTTTGATGGCATCTGGTTAGAGGAAAATAAATCCTCTTGCCCCTTTGCTAGACGTCTGGTTCATAATAACCTGTATCATAGGCACTCGAGATCCTTGAAATAGTCAGCGAAAATGATATGGAATGATGTCATGATGTCATGTTCGAACAGTTAATCAAACACAAGCAAATCACACAAGGCCTTAGGTGTAGGCTCGTATAGAGTTTATAGGTAAGTACCCTCTTGAGTTTTAGTTGGCCCAACCTGTCCTAAGAAAAGTAATCAAGTTCTAGGAGTCTCATATAATCGATCTTTCTCTCATACATTATTTCAGAACATCATCTGATGTGCGATTGAAATATCCCGAGAGTCTGATCTCAATGAGTGTAGCATCGAGTATTAACCAACTTCAGTCTGCACTAAAGTCGGCCATCTCACTACCCTCTAATGGCTAAGTTGGGTCAATTAAGGTTCTAAATGTCAGTTAGTGCTTATGACACCACGCGGTAGCCCAACATTCCCCTTGACTGACTCAAGGGACACCCGCGCAAACCAATGTGTCGCACTAACGTAGCCATCGCTACAACCACATCGGTCTACACCGTACACTTTCCACGATCTATATCTACTTACCTAAAAATGTCCCTAGATCCGGGTATAGGATCTTTGCAAGAAATAAACCCAAACAACCCTTTAAAAATAAAGTAGGCAAAGAAAACAAGGAAAGTGTTTTAAAAAGTTATCTAACTCTAAAGGTAACCCACTTTTAGTTTCCCCAACAGAGTCGCCAGTTTGTTATACGGTGAGAGAAATGACTTTTTTGGTTTTATCCAAAATGTGCAGATAGCTAGAGTCGCCACCGAGTTTTCTTTTATCCAATAAGGAAAGGGTGAAAAGAACAGGAAATACCTTTGAGATTTATCTGAGTTAAGGGGTGGTTTATGAAAAGGAAAGGTGTTAGCATCCTTTTCATCTGTAGTTATCTACGGGCTCTTAATCGTTAGCTCACTTTTTTTAAAATGCTTTGTGTCGTGTGTGTTTGAAAATATTTTAAAAAAATGCCTAAGTACGGCAACTTCGTAACGATTCTTGTATTTGTTAAGAATGCGTACAAAGTGTTTGTTTTTGAAAATATTTCAGAAAATTCTTTTGTATGAAAAAGATGTTTTGAAATGTTCGCGAGAAAGCGATTATGAGCGATCTACCTACTCAAGGTCTTTCGTCTTATTTTCCTCCTCTTTTAGATAGTGTTATCCTACCATTAGTTCGTAGTAAACCATATCGTTGGATGTGAAGGGACAGGTGCGGGTCATCATACAGTCATAAAAGCAACTAGTAGGGGCGCTTTAGAAGTTTTACCATAAGGGACTAGATCGTTTACCGAAGGCAACATTCGAAGCGTCATCGAGGGACTACGATCTTTGTATCGAGGGTCTTTGCTAAAGCGTCCCCACGTTCGAGGGACATGACTGTTTTCCGAGGCAACAAGTGAGGTTACCCTAGAGGTGCAAGTGTGAAGAGTGATTCATGTTCAGTTATTGTAGTCTTGTAATTAGGGTTTTCTATGATTGTTTTTAGTCTTTCCATACAAACCATAATTACTAGAAAAATAATATAGCAATAATGAAAAGCAGTAAAGTGAGGGAAATAAAATTCTACGCTATTACAAGGCTTCTGGAGTGGGGGTACAAAATAGTAAAAATAGGGGGAAATAGTAAAACCCTAATTACATTGTTACAAACTGTACGCAGATACATAATTAGAAAAAGAACATGAAAGTAATAAAGTACGCGAAGCGGTAAAAAGGAAAAGAAAAGAGAGAATTGTTTTGTGATCGTTTTGATGAAAAAGTTTCATGATTAAACTAAAACCTAATTGATTTTAATTAATTAAAAAAAAATAGTTAATTAAATTAAACAAAACCCTAAAATCTAAGTTTACTTTAATTTAATTAAGAAAACCTAAAAAATTAAATTAGGGTTGATTAAATTAAAAACATAAAATTAAATTAGGATTTGTTAAGAAAAATCAAAGGTTTGTGAAAAATGTTTGGTTTTTTGTGAAAATAATGAAGAAAAGGAAAGGCAAGAGCAAGAAGAATAGAAAATTGTGTAAAATAACCAAAGGGGTTGGGCTGGGTGTTGAACTCACGTCCTTGAAACCTTCAACCAACACCTTCACCACTGGGCCAAGCGCGCCTTGGTGATAAAAACATGTTCAACGTGTTTTGTAATTAACCCTATAAAATATGGAAATGTTAGGAAAATAAGTGGCAAAAGGCTGGATCGAACCCATGCTCTTTGACACCAATGACTTAAAGTGTGCGCTTCTACCGCTGGGGCGGTGATACATGTGTTAGTTTAAATGAAACAAATAAAATAAATATAAAACATGAATGTATTGACCGGAGATACGCCAGAGCCCTAGCTCCGGTCTTCTTCGGTAGCCTATTTATTCAACCTGCAAGAATATAAAAGGTTAGCAAGTGAAAAACACCCTACCCCATAAATTGAGGGCTGCGAATCTAGTGGAAGGATAATTTGGAGCTAAAACTAACTGGTTTGGCCGCTATAGCGAAAACAGCATAGAATCAGTGTAACCATGGTGTCTCATGGTTTCAATTGGATGGGACCTCCATGATGATCCAGACCTGAGCAAAGATATCTCAGAAACATAATAATGACATTAGCATGGCTTAAAACAAAGTGGAAATCAAAATATGAAATTTTTGAAAAATTATGGGACCAAAGATGAATGCATTGCATTTCATTTGTTTTGGAACATAAAAATTGATCCAACCTTACTCTGTATGATTTCTAGGAGTGAATGGGATGGATGTTTTATGGTGAAAGGGTTTGTGGTAAGGGTTTTGAATTGTCTAGGGTTCTTGAAAAAAAAGTTTGATATTTTGACAAATATTTGAGTCAAGTTTTCGTGGCTAGCTTGTATGAAGATAATGAGATTATATAACATGGAATTAGGTCAAAGATTTGTGGACTTGGACCTTGTGTAAGAAGATATGATTTTATCTTATTTATTTTGCATTATTAATGAATAAATAAAAAATAATTAAAATAGTTAAAATAAAAATAGGTCAAGGGGTGTACGAATAATATTTAAGGTGTATGAGGAGTGTAATACACGTTTGGACCTAAAAACAATGGCCCAATAGTCCAAAATATCAAGTTTGCTCAATTTGAATTTCATGCATTTGCTCAAAATTTCCCAACTTGCACTGGTCATAACTCTCTCAATTTTCATATTTTGAAGGTGATCTTTGACTTTTTGGAAATCTCAAGATGTCCTATACAATCTCTATTTTTATTATTTTCGCATTTGGAGAAATTATCTTGATGTAAGTTGCCTTGATAAAAAGTGTCTTTTTGTTGAATTTTGAAATGACCTGTAATGTATTGACCCATATCTCTCAAATGAAGCATTTTTTTGGACTTGAGCTTTGAGATACGAAGTTGCAGAGAACTTAATTTCCTTCAAAATGAACTTTGGTTGGGGAAAAACTGATGAAGCATGTGAAAGTTATGCTCGGTCAAAGTTCAGTTGACTTCTCATAAGGAAACCCTAATTTATCAACTTTTGACTTTTGATGATTTGAGGGCTTTTCTTGAGGAATCATGATCAACCCTTGATCAAATGATGAATATGACTTCAAAATCTTGATGTTGACCAAAAATCTCGAGGTTTGACTGTATGTTGACCATAATTGACTTCTTACCCAATACAGTTGATCCTCAGTCATCTGAGCCATTGATTGAGAAAACTTATGATGTAAGGCTTGAAACTTGGTATGAGCATTCTTGAAGACATATAAGAAACCAAGATCTCCATTAGAAACCCAAATCTCCTTGTGAAAAGTGAAACCCTAGTTGTGAACCCCTTGCTTAGGAGTAGAATTTGTTGACCAACTCTTGAGCATCCTTGAGCATTTTGAGAACCCTAGGAGAATGTCTTGAAAAAATGGGAGGGAAAATTTTAGGGTACAACAATTCTGTTGTAATTTCTTTGGATAGGGTTTGATTCGGTTTTGATTAGAAATACTATATTTCTGTATTTAGCTCTGTATTGATTTTATTCTGTTTTTGATTCTGTATAAAATCCTGATTTTGATTTTAAAGAATCTGGATAACCAATGTTTAAACAAGTGGTTTATGTATTTGATTTGTTCCATTTTTAGAAAGAAGTGAATGTACGGATCTATTTTTATTGCATACGATTTTAGAAATAGGTGTTTGTCAACAACAAAAAAAAACAAGTGTTATATCTATTAATTTGAACAGGGCTTGTTAGTCTTTTGGAGCATGTGTCTTTTGAATTTGGACTTGGGGCCTGTTAGTTTTGGGCTTAGAAATAGGCCGCGGGAGAAAAAACTCTTTGATATCTTTTCAAATACCACTTTAATAGTAAATTTTAATAATAATAATGTAATACTTAATAACAAAATAGTCTTTAAAACAAATCAACAAACTGAACGTGCCTCACTATTGGGTCTTGCGAAAAAAATAGACTGCTTTCACACACCCTTTCAAACTCATTCAAAACCTAAATATGCTTTAATAAAACAATTTGTTCATACCTTCTTGGTTAAAACAATACACCTCATTTTAACTTGAAATGAACCCCCTATTTTTTAAAAACCTAATGGCCCTTTTAAAAAATAAATTTATATGGGCTAACCAAATGACATAATGAATTTTTAAATAACCTCTTTGTAATGTACCTCTTTCTATAAAAATGCACCTCTCTTAAAAGGAATGAAACTATAATGGGGTTTCAGATATTAATGGTCCATCTTAGATCAGTACACCCTTATAAAAACTATATAATATGATTTAGTTAAAAAGAACCCTAAATATAATATAAGGGTAGGGCAAATTTGGGGTATGACAGCTGCCCCTATTTAATTATCTTTCGACTGAATCGTGTGAGGATACACAGGTCTCACACGTTCTGATCGGAAGTTTATTAAATATTGGAAGACCCCAAAATTTGTCGCGAAAATTATAAGGATACGATGTGCAGCGTTCCCATAGGTATGAAGGATAGGAATAGATGATGATGTATCATCTTACCAGAGTTTAAACCAAATTTAATTTAATTTAGACATGATGATGCAGATGACTCATCAGTATCTAAGAGAGATTGTATAATTTTGCATATTTACCATAACCTAGAAGGTAAATGATACAAGTTTGAAAAGCTGACTTACTAATGCTTTGAGATTAATATAGTAAGTTTGTGACGCAGATTTCGTATATTCACTGCAACTTAGGGGATGAATAACATAAAGCTTGATAACACATTGCTGCTTAGAGACTATCACAATGAGCCAGAGATTTTTTTCGCATACCTACCATAGCCTAGAGGATAGATAATACAGGCTTGAAATCAAATATTTGGAACTTGGAAAGACGATGTCGGTTGTGTTATCCCTCAACCAAGATTCGATAACCAAATGAAATATTCTAGATTTGAAGCAATGAGCCTCAAATTCACTGATGGTGTCGGTTGTGTTGTCCTCAACCACGACTATTAACATGAAGAAAATCAACCCCAAAATTCATCGATGATGTCGGTTGCATCAGGAATGGGCTTAAAGATGCCATCCAAAGTAACTGTTGATAGGAGTATCAGAATGAGTCTATGTTCGACGGTATCTGAGAAGTATACTACAATGAGTTTGTGTCCGACTGTATCTAGCAGATATGTTGGGGAGTGTCAGAATAAATCTTATGTCGCGATTGTATCTGAATGATCTTCTAGAATGAGTCTATGTCTTGACTGTATCTATAAGAGGATCAGAATGAGTCTTCGCCCGATTGTATCTGAAGAAGATCAGAATGAGTCTTCGCCCTACTATATCTGAGATTCTTATTAGAATGAATCTACGCTTGACTGTATCTAAAGATATACTGGAATAAATATCAGAATGGGCCTACGTCTTGATCGTATCTGAACTATATCTAGAATATGTACTAGAATGAGTATCAGAATGGATCTACGTCTTGATCATATCTGAATTGTATCTAGAAGAGGATCAGAATGAGTCTTCACTTGACTGTATCTGAAATCCGTATTAGAATGAGTCTACGCATGACTGTATCTAAAGATATACTAGAATGAATATCAGAATGGACCTATGTCTTGATCGTATCTGAATTGTATCTAGAATATGTACTGGAATGAGTATCATAATGGATTTATGTCTTGATCGTATTTGAACCGTATCTAGAAGAGGATCAGAATGAGTCTTCGCCCGACTGTACCTGAAATCCGTATTAGAATGAGTCTATGCCTGATTGTATCTAAAGATATACTAGAATGAATATCAGAATAGACCTACGTCTTGATCATGTGTGAACTGTATCTAGAATATGTACTGGAATGAGTATCAGAATGGATCTACGTATTGATCGTATCAGAAACATATCTAGAAGAGGTTCAGAATGAGTCTTCACTCGACTGTATCTGAAATCCATATTAGAATGAGTCTACGCCTGACTGTATCTAAAAGATGCATCAGAATGAATCGTTGACTGATTGTATCTTATGCCGAGATCTTCTGGATAATTAATTGCCGAGATTAACCAAGAGAAATCTATTGTCGGGATTCGTTTGATAAATTACCTCTTGCTAAGGTCTTCTAGGAAATCATCTGCCGAGATAAACTAGGGGAATCTACTGCCGAGATTCATTTGTAAATTACCTCCTGCCGAGGTCTTCTGGGAAATCATCTGCAGAGATCAACTAGGGGAATCTACTGCCAAGATTCGTTTGTAAACTACCTTATGTCGAGGTCTTCCGGATAATCAACTGTCGTGATCAACCAGGGGAATCTACTGTCAAGATTCGTTTGTGAAATACCTTCTGCCGAGGTATTTTGAGAAATCAACTACTGTGATCAACCAGGGTAATCTATTGCCGAGATTCGTTTATGAAATACCTCCTGCCGGGGTATTCTGGATAATCAACCGTCATAATCAACCAGGGGAATCTACTACCAAGATTCAATTGGAATACCTTCTGCCAAGGTCTTCTGGATAATCAATCACCATGATCAACCAGAAGAATCTACTACCGAGATTCAATTGGAATACCTTATGCCGAGGTCTTTCGGATAATCAACTTCCGTGATCAACCAGGGGAATCTACTATCGAGATTCGATGTAGAATTGATGGCTTGATTGACAATGATGATTGTCTTCACATAGAACAAGGTTTTATGCTACGCGTGTAAATTTGATTGATGCATGAAATGTAATGATTGATTGATGCATGTGATAAATGACTTGGATATGTGTAAGTGGACGTTTAAAATGCGAATGCGTAATTGGGCTTTTTGAGATATGCTCGATCCATGTTGTCGGACTTCGTAAGATGGATGAGATGATAAGTATAGCTTGATTCTGGATTGAGGAGCCCTAATGCATGATTTATGTGGCCTTATGATTTATGATTATGACTTGAATGCTTTTTTGAATGGTACCCCTGTGATGGGTCGTGGATGATTAAGCATAGAGGTTTTCCTATGTAACAAGGTTGTTTGTCACATGATGGTTGAACATTATGCTACCATGATTTCCCGATACTCGATTTGAACTTGAAGATTTCATGATGTAGGACAAAGATCCATTGGAGATTATGAAAGTACGCGGAGAGCTTGCTTTTATGCGGATTGTCCTTCCCTAATTTGTTGGTAGGGTCTTGGAGGGTATTCTCTTTGATATGATCTTGGAAATAGTTTGATCATAATGTGAATGACCCCACTATTTTGTATTATACCCCTAATTAAAAGACTCTTGAAAAGGCTTGGCTTTTATGAACCATTTTAAATCAATTTCTTATGATCGATCCTTACAGTGGTCTGCCCCACCATTCGAATTTTGAAAGAGGTGCCCCTCAATATCCTAGATCTGGAGGAAGTAACCTCAGAAATAACTCATACTTCACCACGAACTTGACATAGATTTCCCAAGTATTCGAAGCTCGAAAAGTTTGTACTTGAAGTTGCTTGAAGAGGAATTTGGACCCTACGTGCATCTGGATGAACTTGGCACGTGTTGCCCCAACATTTGAATATTAGAAGGTTTCCCCTGAATCAAGGCCTTGAGAGGTTTGTTTAAAACGAGGAAACCGAGTCATACCCTGTTGTGATATGACCTGATTAAGGAATGCTCCTTCAAAAGGTATGCCCCTGAGTGAACAGTGCTCTAAAATTTGACCCAAGTTGATCAAGTCTCGGAATGATCACCCCTTGTCAATATGATCTTCATGTGATATATCCCTATGATCATTAGTATTTTGCCCTGTTTATAGGGATCCCCTTAGATGCTTTTCCCCTTAGTTAGAAGTTTCCTAGAAATGTTGCCTTTGATCCGACCCCTTTTTTTTAAATCTCCTTGATGCTAAGTATTGACTTGTAATAAAATTGTACATTTTGAAAAAGTAATCCTAATATGATGCACATACAAGTTCTTGAAATCGAAATTTATTATTGAAAAGAAATGAAATATTAGAAATTCATATTCGAAGAAGCGGAGTAGTTAGAAATAATTTTAACAAACATAGGAGTCAGTTTTACACAAATCTTGTTGAGTATGCTTTCATAGTGAACCTAGCTTCAATTATGACTTTTGAAGGTTGTAATATGGCCATGGTTCATGGTTTAAGAAACAAAAGATATAAGGCTCAAAATTTATTTATCCCACCCCATTCTCCTTGATGTTCTCCAACCCTAAATTTAATTAATACAACAAATGCGTTCAATCTCCAAGAGAAATTTTGTAGTCGCGCAGATGATGAGAAGCGTTGGTAAGATTCAAGCACCGATGAAAAGCATTGATAAGATCCAATCATTGATAATATCAAAGCATTTGATGATAAGCCTTTGAGGTTATTGAGGTGTCACTCACAAGATTGTTCTCCAATTTTTTTATTTTCAATCCCTTATTTTGCATGGACCAGTTCTTTTGAATTTTCCAGTCCATCGGGATGCCCTAACTTTTGCCTAAGTCAAGTTTGGATTTCCTTTAACTTAGAAAGCTTTTCTCCCTTTTATTTAATTCCTTTTTTTTTGCTTTTGATTTTGAAAATTTGTGACTGCCACGCTGATTGTTGTAAGCTTCATCTTCATTATTTTCCTTGATTTTGAATGATATATTAAGGAGAAAGATATTAAGAGCTTCATGGATTCCTCATTCTTGATGAATGTGAGGAAAAGGATGTACTTGAACCCTTTCTTAGATTGTTTCCTCAATCTGTGATGATGTATCATGGAAGAAGATATGATTGAACTTTTGCTTAGATGGACTTGATTTTCTTGAGATCTAAATGCATCATTGAATTAATTGAGATCTACCCTGCCCCTGGTTAAGATAAAGGTTTTTTTTTAAATAGAAAGAACTCCGACTTCTGGATCGAGGGGGTTAAATACAGATTATCTCCTTATATCTCCATTGTTTAGGAAGTGAAACAATGCCTTACATCGTCAGCTAAGCCTAACTATTAAAAAGCACACGTCACCAAAATTCAATTATTTTATATTTTCATCATTCTTCCTCGAAGTTTGTTAATTTGAAAATGGAAAAGAATAGTGAAAATGGAAATTTGTTGATTTTTTTTAGGAAGTGATAGAAGAGTGAAAGCGAACAGATCGATTTCAAAACATGCATGCTTATTTTATTATAATTACTAACAAAAAGATACAAATTTATAGTAAATGAATCTTAGCAAGAAATAAATTACAATTTTGAAATGATAAAGGCCTAATGATCTAGAGATAAGCCTTCTTTTCGATCCATTGACTTTAGGGGATTCTTCTTAGTCTTTGGATTTGTCAAGGCAAGGGCGACCATTCGCCAATGAGACCCCTTCTTCAAAAGTCAACTGCTTATGGTCTATCAAATCTTGGACCTTGTGTCTGAAAGCCCGACATTTTTATATAGTATGCCTTGGAGAGTTGGCATGATACTCGCACCTGGGGTTTGCATCATACTTAGGCGGGAGTGCCCCAATCGGAGGACTCAGTGACTTCTGCTCTACCAAAGATGCCTTGAGTAAATGTTGTAGTAGCGGACTATGTAGTATGGGAAGTGGATCAAATATCCTATGAGATAGCTTTTGTCTTTTCCTTTGTTGGGCATATCTCTTATGTTGATAGGGTTGTTATAGTTGTTGTTGAGGTGGGGTAATTTCCCACAGTGGTGGCATATGTGATGTTGAATAGGTCACTGGCTGGGATGACGAAGGGTTACCTTCACTCCTCAGTAATAATTGCATGATCAAGTTCATTTGAGTCTTAAATTGGTGGACCTCCTTCTTCAACAGTTCTTGGCCTCTTTTGAGTTCCTCCATGGCTTATTGAGACATGCTTTTAGTTTGCTTGTGAGTATCTATAATCTTGTTAGCTGGATCATAGTTGGATAAGGGTGGAAGTTAAATGATTTTGTGCAAATTGATGAAAATGAAAATGTATGAAAACGCTTGGGTATGCAAAACTATTTTTTTTTTTGCTTTTATGTATGCAAAAAAATTTAATGGATATGCTATATGAGGTAGATGTAGTTTGATGGTAGGCATAGAGGTATCCTATACAAGTTTAAAGTTGGACATGATGATACCCTACACTGACTCATAAATTGAGACAGATAGAAACTCCTTAAGGACGAAGATAATAATAGATGTAGATTTGATGATACTCTACATTGTCTTAGAGACTGAGACATGTAGGAATTCCTTAAGTTTTATGGCCAATGAAGAGACTACGAGGAACCCCTACAGGCTAGGGATTAAGATTTAGATAGAAGCCCTACGGGCTAAAGATAGTAGCGGATGAAGGGATAACCCATGCAGGTTCGTAGATTTTAGTGGGATTTATGAAAGACATCCTTAAAAGGTAGGTTCTTAGTATTGGCCTACGAATATTCTAATCTCCCTGTAAGGTGGTTTCCTTAAGGTTATCGTGAATAACACTAGACGTAAAGGCACAAGAGCCTCCCTTAAGCGGAGCCTCTTTACAGACCGAAACATTCGTCTCTAGGTCATGAAAGGTCTCATCATGATTTCTTTAGCTTAAAGGTCGTACAAAGAGTCATAGGTATCATTCCAAAGTCCTAATTCACAAGAGGATGTCTCTCGGGAGGTATTCCTTTTGTAGAATTCCACCGACTCTAGGCGAAGTCATCACATAAACTCATAGAGTTGATGTAACCCCTTGGCTAGTAGACAAACCTTCTTTCTAAGGGTTTTGAGAATAATTTTGCAATAATTTAAATCCCACCACAAATATAATAATATAATGAATAATAAAAATAAGCAGAATAAATGAATAAATAAATAAAGCAAAATAAGGCAAAACCAAAAAATAAGAAAAACCCTAAAACCTAAAGGAAAAGCTTTTAAACCTAGGATTGAGTCCCCAGCAGAGTCGCCAGCTGTTGCAACTGGTTTTAAAATCAGAGTCATCATCCTTAATTTGTATCCTAAAGGATGGGAGTATAAAGGAATAACCCTAAAAGTTAGACATTCTAGGTTTGGACTCGGTTCTAGACGAGGGGAAGGTGTTAGGCACCCCTCATCTACCTTATTCACAAGGATACTAGGTTTAGAAGCGCGATGCTAGGAAATAGGGTTTTAATGTTTATTAAGGGAAAGGGGTTTTAATTATTAATAGGGGAACTCACAATTATTTTAATCGCATGACGACTGTTGTACCCCAAAATTTTCCCTCTAATTTTATCAAGATTCTCCTCACAAGACTTTTTGGACTCAAGACCAGATTAGGGTTTGCTCAGCTCAAGACCTCTCCTTGCACTGATAACCTGAAATTAGGGTTTGAGTTTGCACAGGGATTTTTGGACTTACAATGCCTCAGGTGACTTTCATACTTCATGTTGGACCTCTAAGATTGCTCATACCAAGTTTCAAGCCTTGAATCACATTTTTGCCCAGTCAATTGGACAGTTGACCTAAAAATCAGTTGTATTGGGGAAAAATCCAACCATAGCCAATTTACAGTCAAACTTCATAATTTTTTATCCACATCAACATTATAGACTCATATGAACCATTTGATCAAGTTTGGACCACAACTCCTCAAGAAATTTGATCAGATCATCAAAAGGGCAAAATTGTCAAAATTAGGGTTTTGACTGTAGAAGGGCAATTTCTGATTTTTTAACCTAGCCAATGACCAATTGGATTCAAAATAGGATCTCAAGGATTCAATGGCACCATCTTTACCTAATCACAAGGTTCAAAAGATCTCAAATGCATAGAATTGGCAAATGAATTTTCCAGTCAACTAATCAAAAATCAACTGTACACTGAAAAGTCAAACTTTGACTTTTTGGTCAAAATCAAGTGCCAAGGGTCATATTTCATCAAGATGTGTCAAAACATGAAACTTGTTCACCAAGAAACTTAAATTTGTAAATTAGGGTTTAAGTTTGAAAAAATTTCATAACTTAGAATTTTTCTAAGTTATGAAAATTTCTTATTTTTTCCCAACTTTTTCAACATGATGCAATTGGATGCAAAGAAAACTTCCAACATGAAAGTTGTAGTCCTCCATGAAATCTACAACTTTTATTCACAAAGTTTTCCCAAAAGATGCTTGGATCTCAAGTTATGATTTTGTGAATAGGGGTCCATGAACTTTTTAACTTAGTGAAATTTTGCCCTATTTTAGGCAGATTTTTAACCTAACTTCATGGAAACTTTTCACCTAGTTCCAAGAGTAATATCAAAATTCATTTCAAATATGGATTATATAGCATGTTACAAGCTTTCCAAAATGTCCAAGAACTCTCCAAGATCATTTATGGTTAGGGAGAATCGATGAAATGAAAATGGTCATTTATCACTTTTGTCCAAGGCATTTTTCACAATGGTTCAAGTTGCAAATCAGTTTCCAACATGCTTGTACTTGGTTTTATAGGTCCTAATCCATTCTACACTCCATAATTAAATGCAAACACATTGGATAATGGTCTTATTCTGATCTTTGAAGCATTGCACAAAGAATTATTCCAAAAATGGCATAAAGTGCATAATACCATTTTGATAAAAGCATGCTTTTTGCAACTTTGTATTTCTTGAGCCATGGACCTGATCTCTTGTTGCAAACAATATCCACAAACATCAATAAACTTGTACCAACTCTCATCAGACCTCAAGCTAGCCTGTACAGGCCTTTGGCTTTGTCACTTCACCTTTTCTTCAAAAGCAAGCAAACTTGCAAAAGTCAAGCAAGCTTATGTATCTGATAAAACCAAGACTTTGTATCATTTCAAAGGATCTCGGAACATTATTTCAAGCCTAAGACACGATTTCATAACTTCTAAAACACAAAAATCACAAGTTCCTGCCCAAACAGGGCATCATCTGCAGAACCATTTCCAAAACAAAATTGGCTCGTGCGTTTTGCCTTGAATCACTTCAAACACATTCCCTACATCACACCTAAGTTGTCCAGGCCTTTGTCTTGCAACTGTAACCCCTGTTTCAAGGATCACCATTTTCATTTTGAAGGTTTACAGGTTGACTTCTACAGGGAGATTCAAGCACCTACAAGGCAAGCTGAGCATTGGAAAAGCTTGAGGGAACTTCAAGCAAGCTCACACGACCTTCAGGCCTCACTCAAAGTCCCCACATTGCCATATCCAAACTCAACTGAACAAGGTATTTGTCAAGTTTCTATCTCTCTATTTAGGCATCTTTAAGCTTAGGTTTGTGAAGCAAAAATGTAGTCCTTAAGTTGCTTGAGCTGTACATATGCATGGTTTGTATTTATATTAACTGAGCTAGGAGTATTTGGTTGTTGAAGATGCTGGAAAAAACTAGGTCAGAATTTAGGGCCATTGAAATTCTCCCTGATCTTTGAGAGTTATGTCATGAATTTTATATCATTAGAATCGTGAGTTCATAAGCTATAATTTTTGTGTTATGAGTCTTGGATTTTATGCAAGCATGAGCGAGAACAGGTTTTGAAGGTAGAAGCGCGTGTTTTGTTCTAGCTGGAGGACATGGACGACAGGTCCTGGGCCTGGCGCGCCTTGGGCCTGTTTTGTCCTACATTTTACACCCCCCTATTTTCTTTTTGCACCCCATTGGCCCATTTTTTTTATATTTTGCATTTTTTTATTTCTTTTGGATTATTGACTTTTATATTTTTTTTCTGAACATTAAAAATCCCAAAAAATATTTTCCTAATTTTTTGCATTTTATTTTATTATTTTTATTATTTTTTATAACATAAAAATAGTTTATTAGGTTTAATAGAATTTATTTTCTTAAATAAACTTGTAAATAATATTAAAATACTTAAATATTTTATTTTATTATATTATACACATGAAATGTTATTTTCTCACATATTTTAATTTTTAATATTTATACATAATATTATTATTATTTTTCTTAAACAAAAATGGACAAATAAGTATATTTTCTTTTAAAAAACAAAAACTAGGGTTTCCACCCTTTCAAAAATGATAACATTATTTCTTCTTATTTTTAGGACTTAGATAATTTTATTTTCTCATACTTAAAATAAATACAAAAACATTTTTGCATACATACATTTTATTGCATATTTAAATATTTGCTTATTTATTTATTTGTACAATAAATTCAATTTGGTTGTAATAGTTTGAGGGTTTTATTTTGAGCAATATCCCCTATTCAAAACTTGTATCCCCCTCCCCATAATATTGTTGTGATAGTTTAGATTTACTTTACGCAATTTATTGCTTTCATATACCATGATAGTAAACTAGGGTTTTGAATAAAAAGACCAAAAATCAAACAAATAGAATGACTTAATACAAGACAAAAAATGCATGAAAAATGACAACACATTGCACATAAGCGCCCCTAGGGTTTCATCTACTTTGTTGCCTTAAAATGGCCATGGTATGCATGCTAGGTATCTTGGCAAAACAAAATCAATCAAAACAAAAAGATCATAGTCCCTCGATGACGCTATCAAAAGGTTGCCTAAAAACAAATGATCTTAGTCCCTCAAACAAGCTAAGATACTTGGCACCATTGCTATCATGGTCATACGATGACCCGCGTCCGTCTTATTTAAACATCCAAAGATAGGTTTGTTTACCAAATACAATGGTAAAACAACAATGTCAAAGGAATAAAAATGTGTAGGAAAGACTTTTGAGTAGGTAGATAAGCTTCTAGTTACTTGGTCAATTTGCAAACCATCCTTTCTATTTTCAAACAAATACACACATTTTAAAACAATTTCCAAACAACTTTCAAAAACATTGAAACATTTTTCAAAAGACAAAAATCTTTGTATACATTCTTACGAACGAGAATCATTACAAAGATTTCCAAAACGATGGCCTCTTTTCAAAATACTTTCAAAAAATCACACAAAGCACCATTTCAAACAATTGGAAAAGCAAAGCAAGTGATCTAAAACAAGTAACTAAGAGCCCATGGATAACCATGGATGAAAATGGTGCTAGCACCTTCCCTTTTCATAATCTACCCCCCGAACTCAAGAAAACATCTCAAAGGTCTTTCCTGTGCTTTTTTACCTTTCCTTTTGGATAAAATAAAAGTCGGTGGCGACTCTTGCTAAACCAAAACATTTGCAAACACAAACGCAAAACCTCAAGTCAGTTCTCCCACCGTATCACACATATATATCCTCTTAGGAGGAATCAGAGTCTCATTTCGTAGTTCACGGTTGGGTTGGTGTTTTTTTATGGATTACGCAGATATTTTAATTTCCCTCACAATTAGCCTGGGTGTATGAATAGCGGAAATTTTGGACTAAGCGTGCAATTGATTAAAATATGCTCCGTAAACCTTTTCTAAAAATTAATTGTTGAATTAATTTATTATGAAAAATAATTTTATGTTTGTTTGAGTATTTTTATATATTTATTATTGAAAATATTTTATTTAAATGCATGATTAAAAGAATAATTTAATGCAATAAATAAAATATATTTTTTATGATTTGAAAATAATAAATTTTATTTATAATAATAAATATTAAAATTATAAATATATAAAATAGAAAATAGAAAAATAAATAAAAAATAATGAAGAAAATAAATTTTAAAAAAACATGGGGGTGTAAATATAATTGAAGCAGCAAAAATGGGGGTGTTAGTAGAATGGGCCTAAATTCAGATATTGAATTCAGGGCCAAAAGGATAGGAGATGCGCTTTAGAGTTAAGAAATAAAATTGGGGGGTGCAATCAGCGTGGGTCCAAGTCCAGATAATGGACTTGGCCTGTCAGATCAGGGAGGTGCGCTTATGTACTTATTAGCGAAAACAAAATAAAATGGGGTTTGAGTAGCTAATGGGCCTGGCCCAAAGGACTAGGGGAGGGGGTCCGCTAGGATTGCATGTGAGCGGGTGTATGAGTGCTACAGTGGAAGCGCGTTTTGGATTGTTTGATTGGGATCAAATGGATATGAGCGAGAGAGCACGATAAGGTTCATAGGCTTGCGCGTATTGGATCATTAGACCTAATATATTCTCTTTTTACAACAAGTCTTCATTTTTTGTTGTTCAACTTTTTCTCTTTGTGCCTCTGTCCTTCCTCTTTCTCTCTCGCCGCAGAGCACCAAAACCCTAGCCTCTTCTCCCTTCTCCCTTCTCACCACAAACAAGAGCCACACACGGCGGCGCTCCTCACTCTCTTTGGTACTGTAAATAACCACAAACCCCAAATCAAAAAACAACAAAAATACCTTTGAGCTAAGCAATAATTACCTTGTTGTGTTTTGTTCTCTCTTTTGTTCTAATCCTCGATGTTTTCGCTAATCCTGACCTTTCTATTTATTTCCCAGGTACGAAGGTGACGACGAAGATAGTGATATCAGACGGCGACGCAGTCGAGGTTGAAGCGACGGAGGTTTAACTAGGGTTTTAGATTTTGAAACCCTAGGTTGTGGCGAGTAAAAATTGGCAAGGCCCTCTCCCTATTCTTCTTTTAAATTTTTCTCCTGTCAAAGATAATTTCTTCCCCCTCTCTGTAACAAATTTTTTTCCTTGTACTGATTTTCTTTCCCCCTCCCTGTTTTGTAACAATTTTTGTTCCCCCTCTTTGTAACGATTTTTTTCCATGTACTGATTTTCTTTCCCCCTCCTTATCTTGTAATAATTTTTGTTCCCATTCTTTCTGTCAATTTTTCCCCTTTTATAGTTTTTTAGGGTTAGTAGTTTAGGAAAGAATATATGTTATTCTTGTTTAGGGATTTATTTAGGAAGTAAAATTGATTATGTTATAATTTCTTTGGACAAGGTTTTATTCGGTTTTGGTTAGCAATACTCTATTTTTGTAGTTAGCTATGTATTGATTTTATTCTGTTTTTGATTATGTATAAAATCCTGACTTTGATTGTAAATAATTCGGATAACCAATGTTTGAACAAGTGGTTTCTGTATTTAATTTGTTCCATTTTTGGAAAGAAGTGAATGTACGGATCTGTTTTTATTGCCTACGATTTTAATAGTAGGTGTTTGTAAAAAAACAAGTGTTATATCTATTGATTTGAACAGGGCTTGTTAGTCTTTTGGAGCATGTGTCTTTTGAATTTGGACTTGGGGCCTATTAGTTTTTGGCTTAGAAATAGGCCGCGAGAGAAAAAAAAATCTTTGATATCTTTTCAAATACCACTTTAATAGTAAAATTTAATAATAATAATAATAATAATAATAATAATAATAATAATAATAATAATAATAATAATAATAATAATAATAATAATAATAATAATAATAATAATAATAATAATAATGTAATACTTAATAACAAAATAGTCTTTAAAACAAAACAGCAAACTAAACGGGCCTCACTATTGGGCCTTGCAAAAAAAATAGACTTCTTTTACACACCCTTTCAAACTCATTCAAAACCTAAATAGGCTTTAATAAAACGATATGTTCATACCTTCTTGGTTAAAACAATACACCTCCTTTTAACTTGAAATGGACCCTCTATTTTTTAAAAACCTAATGGCCCTTTTAAAAAATAAATTGTAATGGGCTAGTCAAATGACATAATGATTTTTTAAACAACCTCTTTGAAACGTACCTCTTTCTATAAAAACACACCCCCTCTTAAAAGGAATAAAACTATAATGGGCTTTCAGATATTGATGGTCCATCTTATATCAATACACCTTTTTTCCATGTTTTACACCTTCCCGTAGAAATAAAAACTATATAATATAATTTATTTAAAAATAACCCTAAATATAATATAATGGTAGGGAAATTTTGGGGTATGACACACATCATCAAGACTAGGTTGTCATGTATAGTCCAGCTTTCCAATACCTTTTATTTCTCCTTTTGATCCATCTCCAAAAGTGACATAGCTAGTGGAGTGTGGTTTAATATCTACTATAAATTTCTTGACAACTATCATGTGTCTAGAGTAGCCACTAGTAAAATACCAACCCCCTCTAGCAAAAGCTCTGAAAGAAGTGTGAGTTATGAGTCCAAAAGTACCCTTTCTTGAGAACCACATCTTCTTAGCCTTAACAAACAACTGTTCTTTAGTGGGTTGAGCTTCATATTTGGGATAGCCAGATAGCATGTAGGAGAAGGACTTTATATTACCAAACCTTCCACAATAATAGCATCTTCTTCATTCAGTCTTGTATCCTGAGTGATTTTTATATTGTCCATGCTGATGTTGGAACATTTTATTTGACATCTTTTGTTCCAGTTCTTTATTTGGACGAACAAACTTCACCTCACCCTCTTTGCCTTTGTTCTTCATAGCTTTATTTTTATAGCCAATTCCTTTAACATTTCCAACATTCTTTCCAAACTGAAGAATCTCTATCAAGCACATCAGAACTACTATTAATCATTTTCACAGACTTGGTCATATTATCAAGCTGAGACTTTAGCTGAAGAACTTCGTCCTTCAGTATAGAGATGATAGATTGGTGCTCAAATTTTTCAGTCTGCAGTTGATTAATATTTTTCTTTTGCTCTTCTTTAAATTGACCCATCTCTCGAATTTTGATGCTCAATTCCTTATATGAAGCAACAAGTTCTTCAAAGGTTAATTCTTCATAGTCTGAGTCTTCATCAGAGTTACAGACTCCAATCAAGGCATTGACCTGTTTGGCACCTTCTTTTTCATGATCACTATCAGAGTCTTCATCTAACCATATCACACACAAGCTTTTCTTCTGCTTCTTGAGATAGGTTGGGCACTCAGCTTTTATGTGTCCAAACTCTTCACATTCATGACACTGAACTCCTCTTCCCTTGCTGGACTTGTCATCAGTTTTGGCCCCTCTTTCAACATCTTGATTATTGCTAATGTCAAGTGACTTGTCAAATGACTTGTTCTTGAAATTTGATCTTGAATTCCAGTCCATCTTATTCAACACTTTGTTGAATTGTCTTCCAAGTAACACAATATCATTGGATATACCTTCTCTTGTATTTATGTCACATTCATCTCTTAGATCACTAGTATTAGAGATAAAGGCAATGCTCTTCTTCTTTTCAGATTTTTCATTGATCCCTAACTCGAAGGTTTGTAGGGACCCCATAATATCATCAACTTTCATATTATTTATGTCTTGGGCTTCTTCAATGGCCGTCACTTTCATGTTAAACCTCTTTGGAAGAGATCTGAGAATTTTTCTCACTAACTTAGCTTCAGACATCTTCTCCCCTGAGGCACTTGAGGCATTGGCTATCTCAATAATATTCGTGTGGAAGTCATGAATACTCCCATCCTCCTTCCTTGTCCATTGTACTAGAAAGTATCTTCTCTGAATCTCACCTAAAGTCAGAGCAGGATTCCTACTCTGATACCAATTGAAATTCTGGTAGTCAAATCATAAATGTCTTAAGAGATTTCGAGACACTAATCTCTGAGCAACACCATAATAAACAGATAAAATAAAACAGTGCAGAAAACTAAAGAACACACAGAATTGTTCACTCGGTTCGGTGTACAACAACACCTACTCTGGGGGCTACCAAGTCAGGGACAAAATTGACTAGATTGTATCAATTTGAAGCTAAACTCCCCCGTTTACAACTTCTCACTTAATCACTACCCTTGTTTAGCTTTTGCCTAAGACTCACCTAGGTATGACACCTTCTCAAATCCCTTCCAATCACAAAACAGTAAATGAACAATTCTAAACACTTATAAAATAACAGAAGTCACACTTCAAAGACACACAATCATTCACTTCTAAAAGCTTTAGAAAGACTGACAGAACATACAACTCAAAAACACAGTCCTACTCTTTATCAATATGATAATCGAGAGGCTCACAATTAACATACAAACCCTGATAAAAATACACTGTAAGTTCCATACTTGTACTAGGGTTAAAGCCTTTTTTTATAACCTTCAATGGACTGGATTTGGGCTTCACAAATGCAGCTAGATATGAAAGATGAACTACAGAACTATCTCCTCAAAGATAGGAGATCAATCATTAGTTTTCTAAATTATCTCCATAATTAGAAACTAAGAATACTCCTTGAGTTTAGCTTGAATCTTTTTAATCTTGAAACTGTGTGCCACATAGGATAGCATAACATTTCCAAAATATTCTACACCTATAACAAACTTAAAACATCCAACAATCCAGTTGTACAAAATCACGACGTCGAAAGAAACTGCATATGACATCACACTTTACATGTTACTCCAGTTGATAGAACATTTTATTTCAACATGTCTATTCTAAGTTAGTTTTACCAAACATGATTCCAATTACAACAAAATAGATAATTTACAAAAGGAGGAAACCTATACCTAATGTATCAATGCTTTCAATTAAGTTTTTCATAATTTGTAAATTAGGGGAAGCATATAGTCTTAGGTTTGAGAGTATCTTTTGTGGGTGTAAGCCACCCTTGTATCTTTAGATACTTGTGGTAGATGTAATGTTCTTGCTCAGAAGTCTTTAGGTAATAAGTTGAGTATTATTCTTGGTTGAAGCTTTTAAGAAAAACCAAGTATTGTTCTTAGTCAAGAGTCTTGACTAAGTATTTTTGTATTAGAAGTGTAATCTTCTTGTTGAGTTGTTTTTGATACAGTCACTGGGATTGAGATTGTTAGATATCACTGAGGTGATTTAGGGAGTGAGATGGTGATTTATCATATCTAGGAGGTTCCTAGGTAGAAGTTAAATTGGGTAGGGATTAAGCGAGAAGTTGTAAACTATGACTATTTAGACTTTGAATACTGATAGTGCATTTCCTTCCTGGCTTGGTAGCCCCTAGAGTATGTGAGTTTGCACTGAATTGGGTTAATAAATCTATGTGTTATTTATCATTCTGAAATTTAATTTCAGTATCACTTTCATCTTGATAAATATTTTCAGGATGTCAAAACGGACGTTGTAACATCTATCGTGACATTTTCTGATGTTAGGATATCAGTATTAACATGTGTTGCATGTAACAGAATATTTCAATTGGTATCAGAGCAGGCACACATTGAGTCAGCTTTAGGGAGTATTTTTCTGGTATAATTGTTCTCTTTGGAATACTGGAATGATAGCATTCTGTTTATCAATGGACAATAGATCTTGAAGAATTATCAAGATAGAAGATTCCTAGTGCTGAGTAGATAAAAGGGAAATTTATGAGTTGGCTCTTTGTCACTCTGAAATTATCAACTTCATGATTTTATTGAATTCGTAAGTTCTCTACATCACTTGTATTGTAGCCAAAGATACTTGGGAATTTCTCAACTCCACTCGTAAAGGCACATCTAAGTGTGTTTAGAAGAAAATATTTCAAATGTTAAGATGATCAAGAAGAAGTTTTCTCAGATTTCTAATCAAGAGGTTTGATATGAACGTGATAAGCTATTGAAGAACAACAAGAGCATTATTTTTCCAACTTTCCAAATTTGTGCCATGGTATTTAATGAAGGGTTTCTTATGACTATTGTGTTCCTTAGAAGGCAATCCAAACAAGTGTTGAGGTGATTGGACAATATGTCTAGACTAAATGTCCAAAACATCTATACTGACTTCAGCATGTATGTGGTGCTAAAGAAAAGGCTAGAACTTGAATATAGATCAATCAATGTCTAAGAAATCCTATGAGTGTGAAGACCTTTTATCTTTGTGGAGAAGAATGCCCTAATCATCTCAAGAACAATTGTATGGGTTTTTTATTCCTTGGCTTAATTAGGAAAGTGTTTTTTATTATGAATTTTCCAAGGATATTAGTGGTTTAACTGGAAGATGGACTTCTGCTGAATATTTCTATTTTGAAGAATTATCTCATGATTTACTGGCTGGTTTATTCAAAGATATGTGTATCTAGAATAAAGAGGATTGTCAACCATGAAGAAATAGGAGGTGATTTATTTCTGACCGTATGTCTTAAGAGAATGAAGGATTATGTACTATTTATGACTTGAAAGGTAAAGTGACTCTATTAATCCTAAAAACTTGGTATCAAAGATCAAGTCTGTAAGGATAGTTCAGTGATGTTGAAAGAGGTTCCTCAAGTGGAAATATGATTGGAAGGCTAAAAGGGATAGAGTTTTCAAGCTATAACTAGCAAAGAGAAACTCAAGTGATAAAAGGTTGTTTTCATCAGAATGCAAGCTGAGTCAAAGATGTTTATCTTAATATCTCAACATTGTGCTAGAAATTAAAATACTCAAGATAAAAGCATTTACTTTCACTAGTTGATATTAATAGTTTTGTTTACTTCCTTAAAGGTTAAGTTTAACATAGGTTAACCAAGCAGAGGTTAAAACTCGGGGAAGGTCACATTTTCCTTATTCATCATACCTTCTTAGAACTTCAACTAAGATGATTGGTATTTTGACACTGACATTTCCAGACACTTAACTATAATAAAAGTGGTTCTGGTGGTTTGTTTAAGTCTCATTCTAATCAACTGTTACTTTGTTAATGGTGTTAAAAGAGAATTTTAAGGACATTGGGTATCTAAAGAACATAGGATGTAGGATCTAGGTTTTGTTAAGTGGTCTTCTTAAAAAAGGATTTATGACTAGTGTTAAAAATAAGTCAAGTGTGTGATCAAGGTTTGAAGGTATATGTCAGCAAGGAAGAACGTTTTGTCTCAACTGATATGTATGAAATTCTTATGAGGATTTAAAAACAATTGCTTTTTATGAAATCCATAAGTATTTAATTGTTTATCCTTTTACTTGGTGTTCAAGAAAGAAGAAATCAATATGTCACACCAGAAGGTGCAACATCAGATAGTTGCAAAAGCTCTAGAATCTATTATATGGATCTGATTAGTCTAATGCAAGGCGAGTGTCCTGTGGATGAAAGGATATATGTTATTATCTTTTGTGATCTATAGAAAAGAAGAATATATTATTTGTGAAGTCTTCAAAGGTTTTTATCTAGTCCTTGAATGAGAACAAGGTATGTTTCTTAGTTACTCTACTGAGAGAAGTACTTTTAGTGATGTTAACTTCAGGACAATAATCAGTGATGTGTCCATTGAGGAAGGTACTAATGTTCAACTAGATGTTGGAACATCATCACAGCAGTTTGATACTCCATACCTTGTGGAAGATTCTAAAGGGCTATGAAGCATTGAATAAGAAAGCTCTCAAGAAATAATTTTAAGAGAGAGTTCATTATTTGGAGTTTATTTTGGTCTGTAATCATCAGTTGTTTCAAAGATGAAATATATATTATGATGGTGAGTCTTGGAGTAAAAAGCTATTGGCCAAGTCAGAAGAAGATAATATTATTGGAGGACATTCTGGTATCTTAGATAAGAATTTATTGAATCCTAGTATATCCTTAAGATTAGATTCATTGCTGAAGGAAGATGTATTCTTAAATGGGTTGATTACTAAAAGTGTTTAATGTTAAACTGAATGTCATGACATTGTAGTGTGACATGCCACTACAATCAAGATACAAGGATTTTATTCTGCTTGCAGAATAAATTCATTGGTTATGTCATCATTGTGTCATAGATCTTGCTACAGGAATTTATTGACGCTCCTATACTTGGTATGGATAAGAAGATCTAGAAGTATTTTCATCATAACTTGAGGTGCAAGTTACATTGATACTACGAGGGGTAATTTTGGAATTTCATTATTGAAGAGTTATAGTAGTAACTGTTTGGACGGTTGTGGCAACTATATTCTTTCACCTAGTGGAGTGTGCGAACTCAGAAGAATCATTTTCAATGGCATGGAGAATGTAATTTCAAATGTTGTAACATTTTCAAGCAGTCAAAACTTGGACAAAGATAAAGTTGATCAAGAACGTGTATCTCTTCTATTGTAAGTTGCTCACTGTTACTAAAGAAGATTTTATCTCCTTCCAATAACGCTTTCATTGATTGAACAATCGTTACAAGTAATGTGTCTTTACAAACTAGGTAACTTTCCTTGTATTTAAAGGCCTTACTACCTCACCATCCACACAAGTTGCGTTTCAACATAAGTAAATCTTCAAAAGTTGTTGATGCAAAGAAGACTTTTCTGTTGGAAAGCAAGAAGAAAGTGGGTTATGGTTCAAAGAAGTTAGTGTTCAACACTATAACAAATGTTGGAACATCTATGGGAACATCCAGAATAGGGAAAACATCTTTGACAGAGATGAAGTCCCTCAAGAAGATTCATGTTAAGTTACATGACTGAGATTCAAATACTGATGAAGATTGGGTCAATTTTATTGACTCATGAGGTTGTGTTAGATAGCTATTGTCTTCTATATGTTATAAAAAAACAAAATATGTGTGCTTTTTATTGAGTCAGTCTTGTTTTGAGTCACTTTTTTAAAAACCCTTAGTTTGTGTCCCTTTGGGTGAGTCCTACTATGTTCTTTCTTTCTGTTTTTTTTTGTTGTTTCTTTTCAGTCAGTTTGGTGCTATTAGTCTTGCATCAATTTATTGAGTCATTTTTTTGTCTTCTTTTGTTTTTCTAGAATCAATTCTTGCTTCTATTGATTCTATTTGTGTCAGATTCATTTCATTATGTTTTTGTCATTTTTTGGCTAAAAAGGGGAGAAAAGTGTCATTGAGTCTAGTCAAGTGTTTTTTGCTTTATATAACACTTTAGAGGGAGCATGACTGTCTGTTATGTGTGTATTGAGTCTGTCTTGTTTCTGCTTCTTCTACTTCTTCAGTTGTAGTTGTTTCAAGATGTCCTACAGGATGTTCTAACATTTTGTCTGTCTGTTGAGTCTGTTGTGTCTTGTGCTCTGAGTTATGTGTGTTGCTTCTGCTGCATGTGCTTCTAATGTCTTGTGTTCTTGAAGGGGAGATTTATCTCTCTATGTCAAGAATTGGTTCTAGTTTTAGGGGTAGTAAATTGGATGGTTCTGAATATGCAATCCATCTTCTTCCTCATGTACAAAGTTTACATGTTTAGCTTATAGCTTGTGTTTGTGTAACTGTCGTATCTTTGATACATGTTTTATGAAATTTGGTTTGTAGTGTTATTCCTCTGTGGTCTTATTCCTTTGTGGTGTTATTCCTCTCTCTAGTTTAATTGTACTTTTGGTTGTTTTAGCCAAATTTTTCCAAAGGAGGAGATTGTTAGTTCTATGGTTTTAGGATTGGCGTAATTTTGCTAAAACATGGTTCTATACTGATGTGGATCAAGGTGGTGCAGCATTCTTATCAATTTTCATAATAGTTTCAATGTTATGAGTTTTCAGCCAGACAAATGATGAAGCAGATGTCATGACATCTTAGTGTGGTACAGCAGGCACTGCTGTTTTAAATCTTGACAGGTTTGATTTGATTCTGTGATATTCCATTTGGATATATCTCAGTAAATTTCACAAGTTAAGAAGATTTAATATGGAATAGGTTTTATATCTCTAGTTGTACATAAGTTACTAAATTGGGCCTTGAGACAATTTAGGAAACTTTGTATTGGTTGTTCCAAGATTTAAGGAGGTTTTGCTGCACAATTGGTGCATCCTTCAGCTTATGGATCAAGAAACTTTTGGATGCAGACTCCGAAGCCCGTGGACTGCAGAGGTGTATTTAAAGGAGAAAACCTAAAACTAATGTATCAATTCTTTCGATTAAGTTTTTCATAATTTGTAAATTAGGGGAAGCTTGGAGTCTTAGGTTTTGAGAGTCTCTTGTGTGGGTGTAAGTCACCCTTATAACTTTTGATATTTGTGGTAGACGTAATGTTCTCACTCAGAAGCATTTAGGTAATGAGTTGAGTATTGTTCTTGGTTGAAGCTTTTAAGAAAAACCAAGTATTATTTTTAGTCAAGAGTCTTGACTAAGTATTTTTGTATTGGAAGTGTAATATTCTTTTGGATTGAGACTGTTAGATATCACTGAGGTGATTTAGGGAGTTAGATGACGATTTCTCTTATCTAGGAGGTTCATAGGTAGAAGCTGCACATATTAGGTATTAAGCGAGAAGTTGTAAACTCAGATTATTTAGGCTTTGAATTAATACTACTGATAGTGGATTTCCTTCCTGGCTTGGTAGCCCCCAAAGTAGGTGAGTTTGCACCGAACTGGATTACTAACTCTATGTGTTATTTTTAATTCTGCAATTTAATTTCAGTATCACTCATCTTGATAAATTTGTTTAAGATGTCAAAACGGATGTTGTAACATCTGTCGTGGCATTGTTCTGGTGTTGGGATATCATTATTAACATGTGTTGCCTACCAGAAAATTTCAAATGGTAAAAGGAAAAACAACATCTATAAGATTATACTTTCTAATCTTAAAGAGAGAAATGTAAAAGTTAATAAAGAGCAATGGAGTTGGCATATACGATTAGGCTATGTCTGTATGAGAAGAATATCTCAGCTAAACAAGCTCAATCTAGAGAGAGGCCTTCCTAATCTAAAGTTATGTTTAGACGCTCTTTGTGAAGCATGTCAGAAGGGTAAGTTTTCAAAAACTTTTTTTAAAGCAAATAATGTTGTTTCTACCTTTAGACTATTGGAACTTCTGCATATTGATTTGTTTGGACCAGTGAAAATTGCGTCTATTAATGGAAATAAGTGTGGATTAGTCATTTTTGATGACTATAGCATATGGATGTGGGTGAAGTTTCTTAGACACAAGGGAGAGTCACATTTTGTGTTCACCACCTTCTGTAACCAAGTGAAAAATGAGACTAGTCTCAGAATTTTCAAGGTTAGAAGTGATCATGGAGGAGAATTCGAGAACAAACATTTTGAGAAGTTATTTGATGAGAATGACATTTCCCATAATTTCTCTTACTCTAGAGCTCCATAGCAAAATGGATTTGTAGAGAGGAAGAATAGGACTTCGCAAGAAATTGCTAGGACCATGATCAATGAAACCAACATGGAAAAAATACTTATGGGCAGAGGTTGTAAACACATCGTGTTATATTCAGAACATAGTCTCTATAATACCCATTATGGGTAAGACTCCCTATCAATTAACAAGAATCCCCACATTTCTTATTTTCATCCTTTTGGATGCTCTTGTTTTATATTGAATACTAAAGAGAATCTTAATAAGTTTGATTCTAAATCTCAAACTTGTATCATGTTAGGATATTCTGAGCGCTCAAAAGGCTACAAAGTATACAACAACGAAACACTTATTGTTGAAGAATAAATCAATGTTAGATTTAATGATGAGATTGATCTTTAAAAGTCAAAGCTAGTTGAAAGACTTGCATATTAACTATTCACACGCTGAAGGTAATGATGTTGGTTTAGAAGAACAAGAGGTCAAAGAGTCAAAAGCAACTTAACCAGAAGAAGTTGAAGCACATACACCTCTAAGGAAGCCCAGACAAATATTATCATATTTTGAAGAATTAATTTTGGGAGACAAATTTGAACCTGACAAAACTAGATCATCTTTCAAACCCTCTGGAGCAACACTTCTTGGTTTGGTCTCCCTGATAGAGCCTACATCTATTTATGAAGCGCTTCTGGATAATGATGGGATTTCAGCCATTCAGGAAGAACTCAGTCAATTCTTATTAAATGATGTTTGTGATTTAGTTCCGATACCAAAAGGAACTCATGTAATTGGAACTAAATGGGTCTTCAGAAACAAGATCAATGAGAAGGGGGATGTGGTAAGAAACAAAGCTCAACTGGTTACACCAGGATATAGTTAGCAAGAAGGGATTTATTATACCAAAAACTTTGCATCGGTTGCCAGGTTAGAGTTTATTTGCCTCTTAGTTTCTTTTGTTGTTAATCACAACAGCATCATGTATCACATGGATGTTAAAAGTTTATTTCTGAATGGCTACATAATTGGGGAAGTGTGTGTTCACCAACCTCCTGGTTTTGAAGATCTTAAAAATTCAGATTTTGTCTTTAAACTTAAGAAATTATTGTATGGTCTGAAACAAGCTCCCATAGCTTGGTATGAAAGATTAAGAAGATTTCTTTTAGAAAGTAACTTCACCAGAGGAAAGGTTCATACCACTGTATTTTGTAAGTCCTTAAAAAAGAAATTCTGGTAGTTCAAATATATGTTGATGATATTATATTTGGTTATGTTAATTCCACTTTGTGCGAGGAGTTTGCTAAGTCTACGTAGGATGAGTTTGAGATGAGCTTAATGATAGAACTCAAGTTCTTTCTTAGGATTCAGATAAATCAAGGGTCAGAAGAGACCTTCATTCATCAAAGCAAGTATACCAAAGAACTTCTGAAGAAGTTCAACTTATCTGAATGCAAGATTGCCAAGACTCCAATGCATCCTACTTGTGTTCTGGAAAAGGAAGAGGTAAGTGGCAAGATTGATCAGAAGCTATACAGGGGTATGATAGGTTCTCTATTATATTTAACCACTTCTATACCTGATATCCTATTCAGTGCATGCTTGTGTTCCCTCTTCCACTCAGATCCTAGAGAGTACACTTGACTGTTGTCAAAAGAATTTTTAAGCATCTGAACGGTAATACTAATCTTGGTTTATTTTATAAAAAATCAAGTGAATACAAATTAGTAGGTTATTGTGATTCTAACTATGTTGGTGATAGACTTGAGAGGAAAATTACTTTTGGAAGCTGCTAGTTTCTGGGAGTGAATTTAGTCTCATGGTCTAGCAAGAGGCAATCTACAATAGTGCTATCCATTAAAGAAGTTGAATACATATCTACTTCTGGATGCAGTACACAAATTCTCTAGATGAAAAGTCAGCTGGAAGATTATCAAATATTTGAGAATAACATTCATATCTTTTGTTATAATGCTTCTGCTATTTGTTTATCCAAGAATCCCATTTTACATTCTAGGGACAAACATATTGAGACAAAACATCATTTTATCAGAGACTATGTTCAGAAGGCAACTTTATCTTTAAAATTCATAGATACAGACCATCAATGGGCTGATATCTTTACAAAACCCCTTGATGTGGATAGACTTGTTTTCATTCTGAAACATTTAAAAATGGTTTCTTACCCAGAATGAAAAAGATGTTATCTCAAAATAAGTTTTTCAGAATGAAAAATTAAGATTATGTAGAAGAGCTTACATACTTTGATACTGAAGAGTTCACTCCAGCAATTAATGTTTGATCAAACATATATGATTACTCATTCATTTGGATTCTGTCAGTTACTGAGTACTTTATACAAATTGATTGACATATTGGGTAAACAACTTCATTGGAAATGAAATTTGTTAGCACGCGTTATCCTATTCATGTCTATCATCTATCTTGAAAATTATCTTCATCTCCACTTTCATGGTTTTCATTTAGTGGGTTGTCATTTTCAAGTGTGTTAGGTCTCTGAACAAAATATTTTCTCCTGTCTGCTACGTTTCCTCCCTTCTACTTAAATGACCCATATTTCTTATAATTCTTCATCTCTTGCATCCTCTTTTCACAAGTCCTTCTTCCTTGTTTCCACGTCTCTAAAAACATTTCTTGGAAATGAGAACATTCTTGAAGTCATTTTGGAAGGACAAATCAATCTTCTTCGTTTAGGAGAAAGAAAGGTTGCTTCTAGTCTAACTTTAACCATGCATAGTCAGGACTGGTCAAGTTATTTCACCATGCTGCGTGGACCCATCTACATAAATATTGTAAAAGATTTCTGGAAATATGCTTTTGTAAGGTGTAAAGGGTGTTCCATTGCATCTCGAGCCAGTGGTGTTCCCATCATTACCACTTATTTCTCCATCGCTTCTACTATCGATTGTGTTGACTTTGGTATCACCATCGAACAATTTCAGCTTCAGTATTCCTTTGTTGAGGAGCTCGTTTCTCTCCATGACACGTTGTCCAGTTATTAACCTACGAACCCAGAAAATCTTCTCCTCATTACTAGATTTAGTTTAAGATATTGTTAACCAATTTTTGTCCAAGAAGAGTGAACAAATACACCTTGTCTCACGATGGTCGACTTCTCATCTTCCTTCTGTTTAACAATGTATGGGTAAATTTTCCCATGACTATATTCAATTATGTGTAGGACTCAATTAATCTTTCCAGAGGTCACTACAAGTCCTACATACCCTTTTGAAGAGTTTTGTCTGAACTTTTCTATAAGGAAGAGATTGTTGGCATAGTCCGAAGAAATGGACTAGAAAATGGTCTTTTGGACAAGAGGTGTAAAGTCTTTGATGGTTGAATCAGAGTGTTTTTTTGTTGTTGTTTTCTAAATGTATTCCCTTTGTTGTATTGTGTTTGTACTCCTTTCCTTTTCAATGAATACAAGCTTATTTCATGTTATTCGTTCTTTATTCTTATTCTCGCTCTAAGTATAATGTGTGCTGACATATAGTAATGTTCATTTCCATGAAGTTATCCTGAATATCTATATTTTTCTCTCAATGAAATATTTATTTTTGTCTTTTAAATCTTTTTGATTTATGACAAAGGGGGAGAAAAAGTATATGATTTTGATAGTATTTAATCTAAGAATCTCAAACCCAAACATGATATAATGCTTTTACTACTAACCATTTGTTTAATGTTTGATTTAGGAACTTTGTAAAAGTTCACTGATTTTCATAGACAAGTTAATTGGTTATCATAAGATTATCATTTGGCTATCAGAAGACAAGATCAAGATGCGTGAAGAATGCTCTGATGAGCTAAGCATCTGAGAACATGTGTTCGTTAGAATTTGTGAATTGTCTAAAACGAATCATGCCTTGATACTATGTTTTGGTAAGAGGTTTCTGACTAAGTTAAAGATTGAAACAAGCTCTAATAACACTTATTGTTCAAAAGTTGTGAACTTTGTTAAAAAAAGGTTAAATCAAGCTCTGATACACCTAGTTATTAGAAGTTGTGAATTTTCTGAAAGTAAGGTAATCATGTGTTGATAACACCTATTGTTTCAGAAGTTATGGACTTTATGAAAATATGGTGATCAGACTTTGTTGCTTTCGAAGTTGTGAATTGTATGGAAGCTTAACAAAGTTGATATGTTACTTATAATTCATTTCAGAAGTTGTGAACTATCTTAAAGAATGTCAATGTATGCTTTGGGAACATTTTCTCCGTTACCACAAGACTATTCAAAATTTATAAATTATCTGAAATTTTTGTAACCTGGTTATGTTATACCAGACTCTGATACTTCAGAAGTTGTGAACTTTTTGGAAGTATAGTAAGTCTATTTTCAACCAGGTATTGTTCAGAAGTTATGAACCTTCTGAAGACATGGTCAGATGACATGGTCTAAGACATGTTTGGGAGACATGGTCTAAGACATGTTCGGAAGACATGGTCTAAAACATGTTTTAAGACATGTTTGGAAGACATAGTCTGACATGTTCTAAAACATGTTCAGAAGACATGGTCTAAGATATGGTTTTATACATGTTCTAAGACATGTTCAGAAGACATGGTCTGAGACGTGGTCAGAATACATGTTCGAAAGACATGGTCAGTCACGCAATGGTTTAGGTGTTGAACCTTATGATGACATGATTATTTGAACCTTCTGGTGGCAGGATTAATAGTTTATGGAAGAACCTATAAATTAGTTATGATTTTTGATGTGAGTCATCAAGACAATGACTAAATAGGTTCTGATGCTTCGTAGTGTTAGGATAGCAAGCCAATTTCTGAGATGAAGACCAAGAATTTCTAGTCAGACTCTAATGAGATGTCAAATGGAGAAGTATTCCTTCTCTATGTTACCTTTTATACTGCAAAATTCATTTTGTGAGTCTTGGGCTTAGGGGGAGACTCTGAATAAGCATAAATGAGATTTTGAGTATTAACTTATTCAGAGGGAGCTGATTAGCTTTACTGAATTTGCATTCCATGGTGATTACCTTGCATCGATTGTTCTATCAACATACATGGTTTTGTCATCATAAAAAAGGGGGAGATCGTAAGAACAAGATTGGTTATACATGTGGCCTTATGTTTTGATGATAACTTTGCATGTTATCTTTGAAAACAATTATGCACTCTAATAGTTTTGTCTAGTGTGTAGCTTTTGCTAAACATGTTTTAACTCTGATAAGAAGGTGTATGATGTCATCAGGTTCAGAACTCAACACTATGGAAGGATATATTTAGTGTGTAACAAGTTAAGTCAATATTCTGGAATGCTTCTTATGAAACTGTTCTAAAGAACGTTAGTACAAGAGCTTCTGATCGTGACTTATGCAAGGAAGCTTTGGAGGCCTTCTAAAGCTTTACTTTTGATTGTTCCAAGTTCTGAAGATGCTGAAGACAAGGTTCTGTTGAACGAGTTCTGAAGATCTGAAGAAATTCTTCTAAAGACTAAGTGCTGAAGATTCTCAAGGCAAGGGTTCTCTGAACAAGCTCTGAAGACTCAAAGACTTAGGTTCTGAAGATACATAGTTTTGATCCTTCTACAACATGATTCATAAACAAACAAATCAGAAGCCTCCGAAGATATAGAAGACAAATTAAAGACTAAGGGATTGCGTGTGATGGTGAGTATAACAATACAAAAGTACATTGTGACCTCTACTCTCTAGAGTGGTGTAAGGACAATCCTTTTTGTACTACTGTCTACCAACCTCACCGTGACCATTGAGAATAAAAAGTTGTATTTGTGTTTCCTATTCTACCCTCCATATGATCTCTTTTTTTAGCTATAAAAGGAGTACTTGAAAGAATTTGAAATAAATGAATCAGTTCTACAAAACTACACCAAACCGTTGCATAAACTCTCTAGAGAAATTATTTGTATAGTTTTGTAAATAAGCAATGAGCTTTTATTCATATATTTTTATCAACACTTTTGTGTTGTTGTACTTAAATATTGTGTAATCTGCTTATGTAGAAGTATCTTTGTATACACATCTTTATAATTAACGGTTGTTGATAGGTTCTTTAGGAGACTCTGTGAGTTTGGATTCTCAAGAAGACTTTGGTTGCGGTCATAGTGGATTTGCACAAAGGATCGACGGACTTAATGGGGGTGCCAATAAAGTTGATCAAACTTATTATTGTTGTCTGTAATCTGGTTGATTATAGTGGATTAAGCCCTTGTGTAAAAGGCAAATTACCTTGCGGGATGGACTAGCGTAACTTAGTTAACAATGAACCAATATAAAAATAATTGTGTTCATTTATTTTTATTCTCTTGACTCCTCATCTTTCAATCGTTTTGTTTTCGATCATTTATGAATAAATATTTAAAAACACGATATTAAAATATACTAAAAATATCAATTTTAGAATTAAGTAAAATAAAATAACCTAAAATAAAATTTAAACTTGATGAAAATATCACTTACATTCACCCAATCATTTTGGAATTGGTTTCAAACATATCAGAGTTACGGTTATGAAAATATAAATAAAATAATGATACTAATCAGATTGAAAAAACAATATTTAAATAAGATAAAAGAAGACTGAAAAAATGATGACACTAATAAGATTGAAAAAACAATATTTAAATAAGTTAAAAGAAAACTGAAAAAATGAAATGAACATGAAAAAATCTAATAAATTAATTGATAGAAATGACATACTAAAATTTAGGACAAAAGGAAGAAATTTTATGCAGTATTTATTTGACATTAAAATTGAACTTTCTTCTCTCGCTGGTAGTTGTTGTTGATGAATACACGAGGGATTTGCTATAAAGTCACACCTGCTGTAGCTTTTATATTTGTTTGTTAGCTGAATAATGGGTTTGACCTATTATTTAGTAACTCACTCTTTTATTTTTAACATTTTATCAAATTAAAATATATAAATATTCACTTATTTATTTTAATCATTTATAATTTAAATACTATTTATTAAAATAATTATATTAAAAAATTATTATATTTATAAAATTATTAAAATTTATCAAATTATTATAATTAATCAAATTATTAAAATAATAAAATAACAACTATAATAATAAATTTTAATTTTAATTATTAAATATAATAAATATATTATAAAATTAACAAAACACTGCAAGTATAAAAGTAAACGCAATTAAATTTAAAGTTATTAACTTATCAAAATAATTATTTATAAAATAAGTAATTAAACTAGAGAGATTGAAATAAATAACTTAAATAGGCCGATAAAAATAAATTATTAAATACCTACCTATGCACAAACATTAATTATTTAGTAAATAATAAAATTTACTAAAAAGATAAATTTATTTTATATAAAAATATCGGGGATGTTATATACTCATTTTTTAGAACCTATATATTTTCTTCATTGATTTTATTTACATTGCTTACAAAGTGAGACACATTTTTTCTATTTTAATTCAAAGCTTTTTAGCCATTTATTTTAATTTTAATTATCATTTGTTAAACCATTTTGATTTGTATATCCATTTTGTTGTTATTACAACATATCTCTATCCTGTTTAGAGTCAGTAAGTTGATTTTTCAGTACTTTGTTTATTTTAAGTTTGGAGTTGCTGTTAGAATAGAAACTTTTAAGTTTGGGATAACTTTATAGAAATTGAAATATATAAAGATGACGAGGATATCTGATGATTCAGAAGAAAAGAAAAGTTGAAATTTTAATTTATGTGAAAAGAGAGAAATATGAAAATCGAGGACATCAGATTACTTAAAAAGAAAAGAAACAAAGATCAACTAGAAAAAAACTGGAAATAAGAAATAAGTTGTTTAAATAATTAAAAAATGTGAAAAAATATAATAAATTAAGTGGAGTTCATTTATACCACTAATTAGGATGACAATGAATATGGATGCTCTAAGGGCTGAAAAGTTTGAGTCGATTGGTTCGAATTTTTGAACAAAGTGCCTATATACTTTTTCGTTATTGAAGAGGCCCAAAGGCCAACACTACACCATAACTAGCATTTTCTTGGAAGCACATACCAAATCAGCTGTGTACACCTTAAACACTTTTATAGGACATACATAATACAAATGGAAATTAGTGTTGTATCTAAAAAGAGATTAAAAAAATATTTTATTATTAATTTCATAATCGTTACAGCAGATAGCCCATATATATATATATATAAGACACCTCCTAGTAATTTGATACTGTCAAAGTGGGCTTTTCATAACAATAATATATAACAGGCCCACTAAACTACAAACAGAAAAATAAAGGAAATTGGGCCTAAGAAATTTTAACACCCTGCCTCAAAGTGGAGTGTATGTTATGCAATCCAAGTTTGGGAAATAGTGTAGAGAAAGGACCCTAGTGCAGAGACTTAGTGAAGAGGTCAACAACTTTCTTAGTAGAATGAATGGACATAAGATGAATGGTAATATCTAAAACTTTGTCGCGGACTATGTGGCAGTCCATTTTGATCTGTTTCGTTCGTTCGTGAATCATGGAATTGTTTGTGATATGAATGACAGGCATGTTATCACATAAAATGGTAACCGATTTTTGATGATGAATTCCCAAGTCACGAAGAAGAAAGAGTAACCATTATGCTTCACACGTGGCATTTGTCAATGCTCGATATTCGACTTCAAAAGATGAACGAGACTCTATGTGTTGTTTCTTGCTTTTCCATGTTATGATAGAGCTTCTGAGGTAGAAGTAGAAGCCAGTGGTGGAACGCCATGTTTCTTGGCAAGAACCCCAATTGTAATAATTGAATCCCATTAGGGTTTGGCTTGAAGTGGATTTGAAAGATAAGCCTTGTGCTCGAGAAACTTTGATTTAGCAAAGGATTCGTAGAGCAGCGTGCACATGTTATTCGATGGGGTTGGAAATGTGTTGACGTAACCTGCAAACCAAAAAACTAATGTCAGACCTAGTGTGATTTAAATACAAAAGTTTATCGATTAAACTTTAAAAGTTTGTAGTATTCAATATTGAAGTAGAAAAATCAGTTTGGAGTTTGTGAGATGGATCCATAAGAGTAGTTGTTGGTTTTACTCTAAGAAGGCATGTCTCTTATAAAATATCAACGTTGTATTTTAGTTGGCATATGGATATACCGTAGGAGGAGCGAGCAACTTCAAAACCCGGAAAATAGTTAAAGTTTCCTAGATCTTTTATGATATGAATTTTTCATCCAATATAGTTTTTAAACTTGTTATGTCATCCAAAGTGTTACCTGATGTTGTATCCCAAAACTTGCCCTCTCATTTCTCAAAGGATCATCCTGGACCCTCAGGTTTGCCTCCATCCAATTTCAAGTCTTGAATTACAAATTTTCCAAGAAAGTCATTCACAAGGGCAAAATGGTTATTTTGCTTACTAAAAAGTCAAACTTTGACTTTTGGGCCAAAGTCAAGTTTCAAGAGTCATATTTCATCAAGACATATTGAAATATGAAGTTTGTTTCATCAAGAAATTCAAAAGTCAAAATTACTTTGGAAAAGTCAAATTCTAAACACTTAAAATTTTTCTAAGTGTTTAAGAAATATGACAAGTTCAGAATTTCTGGCCAGATTTTCACCATGATGCAAGCTGATTCTGAAAGAACTTCTAACACAAGAGTTTTAGATCTCAATAAGACCTAAAATATTGCAGAACAAAACTTCTCCTGGAAATGCTGGAATTTCAAGTTATAAAGGTTCAAAGACACGTCCATGAAACTGAAGCACTCGGTAAATTCTGAACATTTTCAAGACAGAGTTTGGTTAGAACTTCTGGCCTAGTTTTCATGAAGGTTCGGTCAGAAGTTGCAAGAGCAATTCAAAGAGGATTTACAAAGCGTGTTACAAGCTTTTGGGAAAGTCTGAGAACTCGCTCATAACATGCTGGAGCAGAGAGCTTCCAAGATCAGAAGTTGGATGTTTGTTCTAAGTTATGTTGATGCTGAACTTCTGGCCCATAATTAAGCTATAATGCACAATCTCATAGTGCAAGATTTCTGGTTTAATAAATCTCATCATCATTTAATTCACAAAACCACTTTTAAGTTTTTATCCAAAGGATTTCCCCACGTGTGAGAAAGGAGTAACACTGTTGTCCTTGAAAAGTAAACTTTTGTACAAGTTTATGTTAGGCCCATGCTTTAATTTTGCCTCTGAGGGTACTTTTCCTTAATTCATGCTTACAAGTCCAGCTTAGGCATGGCTAAAAGCTGCTAACCACCATACTTGTTTAATTTACTTCAAGAACAAGGCAGCACCCTAGCATATGATTATTGTACCCTTGATCTCTCCAAACTACAAAATCCTTGCCTATAAATTGAACTTCATGGGAAACTGTAAAGGGGCCGGTGAGAAAAATTGAAAGGAAAAACTTTGAAACCTTGTTAAAATTCCAAAAATCCAAAACTGTAAACACCAATACAAAACCTGCTAGTTTTCGATTCTTGCATTCAAACTCCAACTTCCCTAAAGTGTTTCTTGACCAAATCATTCATACAGCTTATGAATCTTCCATTCACCATTCATAACCCAAGTTAAAGTTTGTTCCAGCCTGCTGAATACGTGAGGAAGCTGATCAGAATATTACAAGCAATAAGAACCAGACTCCAGCTCACAGAACATTTTTCAGCTGCAAGGTAAGCTTTTGCTAACCCTCATCATATCACTTAAGCATTGTTAGACTTGCATGTCCAAAATATAATGTAAACATCCTGATTCTGATGCTGTATATATTATGAGGTTTCATGTACTTGCCTGCCTAAATAGGAAGAACATAGGTTCATAACTTCTTAAGGAAACTAGAACTAGCAGATACATGTTTATTTCTGATTTATAGTCTTGACATTTTTATGCTTCTGAAACCATGAGGGAAACCTGTCATAATAACTATCTTTGTGTTTTCTGTTCTATTGAGAGTTGACTAAGCTGCAAATATTCTTATTAGCATGAAGAAAGAGATGGAATTCATCATCAGGGTTTACTTTATGATACATGTTTATGCTTTTGCTTCTAATACCGGATGTACGACCATCCCATTGGTAGAAAGCTTGCGCATAAGACATTAGTGCTAAGGGTCCTGGGTTCTAATCCACAGAAGCATCTTTTTAGGTTTATTTATTGACATTTTTCACCCATTTATCTGTCAAACAATATTCTCAAATCAGAACTTTTAAACAACCTTACCCAACAGCATTACCACCTCACTCTCTCAAATAGCCAGAACTTCTGACTTGCCAGTGACATATGAACTTCTAGGTTTCTAGTTACATTAGAACTTCTAGACTCCCTCAGCAATCAGAACTTCTTGGCTTTCCTCTATTCCCAGCGACCTCGGAACTTGGTGTACCCAGCTCAGAACTTCTGACCTTCTACTTTCCTACTAACGTTTTCTCTCTTGCAACGTATCTGAGTCAGAACTTATGTTCCTCCTCGTTTCAGCAATGTGCTGATTCTGACTCCTTTTTCTCTCACCTTTCTTATTTTTGCTTTTAATAACCAAAAACACCAAAAATATTTCATATTCACATGTTTTATTTTATTTCTTTTAGAACAGAAAGATCAAAATATTTTCTTAAGTAAACTAATTTCTTAACAAAAAAAACAAAACAAGTCCATTTCAATTCTTGTACATTATTTCAATACGGTTGTAATAGATAATTAGGACTTTAATTTCTTGCAATCTCCATTTGTAATTTGTACACCCCCTCCCACAAGTATTGTAATAGCGTAGTAACTTTAAATTCCGCAATTTACTGCTTTTATATACAAATGCTAGTAATTAAGGTTTGTATGGAAAGACTAAAACCAATGCTTAGAAAACTCTAATCAAAGACAAAATCAAGCATGAAAAACAATAAACTTGCACACAAGCACCCCCTAGGGTAAACCCACTTGGTTGCCTTGCAAAAATGGCCATATTACGCATGTGAGGTATCTTAGCAAAAAAAAAACCAAAATACAAGATCATAGTCCCTCGATGAAGCTATCCAGGTTGCCTTTCAAATGATCTTAGTCCCTAAAAGAGAATTCTAAGATACCTTGCAACATTGCTAATCATGGTTATACGATGACCCGCGCCCATCTGTTGCACCCCAAAATTTACCCTTTTGATTTAGGCTTATGTTTTATCATGAATATCATATTGCATTGCATTCATACATTATGGTGGGGTCAAAGTACTTTGGTTATCAAGGCTTCCTCAAGCTTTGAAGTTTTTTTGCATTGACAAGTTGCTCAAGTAGAATCTTATCATCTAAACCTCTGGATCTTCCAAGCTCAAAAGTTATTTTATATCTCAAGATGTATTATCCATCCCTTTGGATCATCAGAGGATTAAAGTTTGTGTTTGATTATAATAAGAGTCACTCTCTTGATTCACCATTCAAATTAGGGTTTGTTTGATCAAGGCTATTGATCAATGTACAAGTCTTGATTTGGAAGCTACAACATCTCATTGGTATTTTGAAAGTCTTTGTACAAGAAATTGGCCAAGATGTCTAGAGGATTTGAAGTTTTGAAGATGGTTCATCAGTCTCCTAAAATGTTAACCAAAATTAGGGTTTGGCCCAAGTTGAGGTAATTAAGGTCTAGATTATCCAATTCATGAAGCATCATAATCTTATCATTATTGGAATCAAATTTGATCAAGGAGTCTCTCATGACATGCAGTGGAATTAGGGTTTTGAAGTTTGATCAACTATCTCCTAGCACATGGCACAAAACTAGGGTTTTGGATTTAATCAGGATTTCTCTGACCTTTTCACCCAAACTTGTTTCCATGGTTCACCACATGTTATTAAGTATTTAGGATTGAAAGATTGAGGTTCAATTTGGATTGGAAATGGTTCAATTGATCAAAAGGGGCAAATTTGTCATTTTGACCAAAGTCAATAAAATCAGGAGTTGACCAAGTTGGATTTTTGGTTAACCTTCAATTTAAGCATCCTCTTTTTATATCCCATACCTAAATTCATCTTGGAATCATGAGAAAAGGTGAATTTGAGTGTAACTTGTTCAAGAAGTAACTTAAATTTTGGAAAAAATTCTAAGTGCCAAGATGACTTCTTTTGGGCAAGCCATGCGCGTAATTTCATCAAACACTTGGCATGCCATTTTGTGGAAAACATTCTGGTGATTCAAGCTTCAATTTGTAAAATTAAAAAGAGAATTTTGTAGTCTCCCATGAGAGCTTCCCTTTGAACTTTGAATCATTCAGTTTGGCCAAGAATTGAGTGAGTTGTGAGGTTTCAAAGTTGGTATTTCAAAACTGACCTCATGCACACCATGCATGCCCATGCACGCGCGCAGACCAGGCAGGCCAAATTTCTTGTTTGCCTCAAGTTTGCAACACCATTTCTCCATCAAGTTTGCATCAATTTGGAAAATTCAAAGCCCTAAGATGTTCTACATTTTGAAAGCTCTTGAAAGGCCCCTCAAGCATCCAAAATGCACGAAGGGATTTCAAATGGCCTAAGCATGAAGTCAGCTAGCTAGATTTTTGGAAAATCATGCCCCTGTTGCAGAATTTTGCACAACTTCAGTTTTGTTTGTTGTCAACGTAGCCAGCTCACCAAATGCACATGTTTTACTCACAATACCACTCAACATGACATCACCAAAATGACCTCTAGGATGTGCATAAGTAGAAACAAAACGCATCACCATTTGGACACTTTTCTTTTTTCTGTTTTTGCAAATTCTGCTTCTAACAGCCTTGAGCTTTTCAAAGACCCTTCTACCCTCAGCAGTCACTCTATTTAAGCCACATTTCATTCCCTTTCGAAGGGAGGCATTCATTTCTCTCAAGAAATCAGAAAATGTAATCTCTCTCTCTCAAAAAAAAATTCTACTTAGAAGCTTCTCTATTCTCCATTCCAGAGCTCGATTCATGATCATTTCCACTTCATTGGAGCATTATAAGCAAGGGACAAGAGTTTTCGTTTTGTTTCAGAGGCCATAGTTGAGTTTATTTCTCAACTCGCAAGGTAATTTTCAGATCTTGATTCTCCATAATTTTGCTTGATTCATGAGATTTAAAGCTTGTAATCATGTTCATAGCTGGCCAGATCTTACATCTGATGTATAAACTTGTTTGATTATGAAGCATATGCAATTTGGTGAACTTCTTGTTTTTCAAGGTTCAATGATTTTCTCAATTTTCTTGCTCTGATTTCTACTTCCATGGTCAATCATTTTGAATTTTGTAAAAAGCATGATATAGTTGGTAGTTTGAACTTTGATTTGTGATTGGAATCATGGATTTTGGTTAAGAAACGAGTATGTACGATGGACATGAACATGAGCCCTAGAACTGAAAAAACGCGCATTTGAATTGATCCAGAGGTTGAAGATGAAGTGAGGTGGTGCGCTGTGATTAGTCTGTTTCAGTTTATCATGCATTTTTCATATTTTTATTTTAATTGATTTTATGATTTTTATTTCTTGATCAAAATAATTTAGAAAATTCTGAAAAAAATCTCACAAGTTCAAACTAATTTCCACTATCTTGTGAAATTTTATTGGATTTTTTTTTAAATGTTTTGATTGGCTTAAAAATTATTGAACTTAAATAATTGTTTGTTTAGGGATTATTTTTGTTTTAATACTTCTTTGACCTAAAAAATTTCACAAAAAATATTTTGAGCTCATAAAGTAATATAGAAATTGATTCTGAAATTTGTTTGGCATTTTTTATATTTTTGATTATGAATTTAATTTGAGAAGTTTATTTTGAATTTTTGCTTTATAATTTTCATTTTAATACTCCCATTAATTCAAAAAATCCTAGAAAAAATCATGTAAGCTTGCTTTTAATCATAGAATCTGAACATATTTTTATTTTGACCTTTTTGTGACTTTTGGCTAGGGTTTGCATTTTTGCCCTTAAATAATAGTTTAATTCTTAATTGTTTGTTTAATTTTTATTTTAATATTTCCTTTAATCCAAAAAATTCCAAAAAAAATCAGAGATGTGTGTTTTTAGTTCTAATATTTGAATATAATTTTGGTTGGACATTTTCCTGACTTTTGTTTAAAATTTCATGTTGAGATGTAATTATTAAACTAATTGATTAATTGTGTGAATTTAATTTTAATTTGGACTTTTCTTTAATTCAAAAATGTGGAAAAATATGTTTTGTGATTTTTAGTGTCTCCTTGTGATTTGCATCATCTTGATTTGATTTGTTTGGATTTTTATCTTACTTAATCAATATTTAAGATTAAAAGTAAAAAAACTAGGGTTTTGTTGCTTATGGTACAAGTTTCATTTTCAAAACCTCTATTCCCTTGATTTTCAATAGAATTCAAGTCTTTATTAGGGTTCGTGAATGTCTTGAGGATCTGAAAACCATTTTTCTTGAATTATTTAACTTGGTTTGACATTTTTCCACAAATTATTTTGAAAACTTGTCTAGTTTGGGTAGTTTTGTCAACTAGTCTTGAACTTTGGGCCTCATTTGATCCCCTCCTCAATCATTCATGAACATAAGACCTTCCTTCTGACTTTTACACATTTCAAAGATGCTAAGAAGTTTTTGGTTTGAATTATGGATCTTTGTTTCTATTTTTGATATATTTTTGAAGTGAAGGTACCCCAATTGATGTAGCATATGTTGTTGCATATTGTTTGATGACCAATGAACTTGAGTGAGGTCTATGATTGGGCACCTAATGATCATTTTGGATGTGTTTAATCAAATAAACTCAAGTCACTTCATTTAATGTCTCATGTTGGAATGTTTGAACCTTTTGATGCATTATGTGGGATTCATCATTCTAGTGTGTTTGTGAAGTTGTGGTTGAATTAATTATACATGATTGAAATGTGTTTTCCCCTGACCTCCATGGTATTTTATTGTGTTCTTTTCAAGATCCCATGATCCTTGATTGATAATCAATTGTCAATTCAATATGGTGATAGAGAGGAGCAACATTCCTCTGATTCTTTTGACCAAATTGTGCATATGCCTGTTTGCTCTTGTCTATCATGTCTAATGCTTGATAAGTGTCATCATGTTGTTCTCACTTAATCATGTTGCATCCATCCTTTATGTGAGTCATCATTCACCTTATGGAATACTAACCTGTCTGTTGAATGTGCGACGTACTTTGAGAAAATTTTCACTTTTGACTTGAGGCTACTGTGTTTCACTTTATTTGTGGAACACAACTTATTATACTGGCACTGCTATTGTGTTAGCATGTTTGATATTCCATGCAGGGCATATACATTTGATTGTGAAATATATATATTGCCCACGGGATCTGTTCATATCTGATAATCTCATCACTTACATCCTTATGGCGTAATTTCTGACTTGATTTGTCTACTGATACCAGCTTGCTTGAAGTTCTCCGGGTTTCTTTATTTCTTGCTCAGTTGCTACAGATAGTTATCCGTTTGGTATTGCACTATCTCTTTTCTTCCATTTTCATTTTGTATAGCTCTCTGATTGCATGATGGGACCTCTGCTGCTGATATATGTCAGGAGGCCCTCTGTTTTTGTCTGACACATGTGGTGTGTTTGCTTTTGATTGATGAGTCACTCAATTTAGAAATTGAGATCACGACTTTGTTCTCATTGCATGTTCCCTATAGGATGTTTGTTGCTTTTCTTTTTTAATTGTTGATCGATGAGTCACTCAATTTAGAAATGGAGATCACGACTTCGCTCTCATTGCATGTTCCCTATAGGATGTTTACTGCTGTTCTTCTTTAATTGTTGATCGATAAGTCACTCGATTTAGAAATTGAGGTCACGGCTTTGCTCTCATTGCATGTTCCCTATAGGATAGTCTTGTTCAGCTTCCTTTAGCATGCAAACATAGGGTAGGGTTTTCCTTTATCTTCAACTTTAGGGTCAACCATTATTTGATAAGACTAGGGATAATACTAGGCTAGTCTCCCTTAGTTGTTTTTCCTTTCTTTGCATTTTGCACCTTAAAACAAAAACCATTTTCTTGGCAAATCACAAAACACCTCTGATGAACTTAAACCCTTCTTCAAGGTAAAAGATACAAACCAATCCTATTTTTTTATGAGCCTCTTGGCTTTGTTTATAAACCTGAAGCCGATGTCTCGCCATCGCACATATGTCTGAAGCCGATGTTTCGTCATCGCACATGTTTGTTATCCTACTTTGATTCCCAATATCATTGTTAGGTGTGATGTATCGTCATCCATTTTATTGATGTTTCTCCATCTTTGCCATGATATCTTGTTATCTTTTAGACGATGTTTCGTCATCGCACATGTTTGTTATCCTACTTTGATTCTCAATATCATTGTTAGGTGTGATGTTTTGTCATCCGTTTTATTGATGTTTTTCCATCTTTGCCATGATATCTTGTTATCTTTTAGCCGATGTTTCGTCAATCGCACATGTTTGTTATCCTACTTTGATTCCTAATATCATTGTTAGGTGTGATGTTTCGTCATCCGTTTTATTGATGTTTCTCCATCTTTGCCATGATATCTTGTTATCTTTTAGCCGATGTTTCGCCACCGCACATGTTTGTTATCCTACTTTTATTCTCAATATCATTGTTAGGTGTGATGTTTCGTCATCCGTTTCATTGATGTTTTGTCATCTTTGCCATGATATTTTACTACCTTGAAGCCGATGTTTCGCCATCACACATTTGTTTGAAGCCGATGTTTCTCCATCACACATGTTTGTTATCCCACTTTGATTCTCAATATCATTGTTAGGTGTGATGTTTTTTCATCCGTTTTATTGATGTTTCTCCATCTTTGACATGTTACTGTGTTATTATTTAGTCGATGTTACCATCTCATTTGTTTGTTGTTTCATTTGATGTTTTGCCATCTTAACTATTTTTTGTTGTCTTAACTAAAAAACACAAACCAACCAAAATATATGAGCCAAACTACGGCTGCTCTGATTCCTTAAAAGGGATACGTAGGCATTAGGGTAGGGCCCGATAGAGCACAACTTTTATTTTCCCTACATTGTTTTTTTCTTTCTTTCGCATGCATTCCTTTTTTCCAGCTTTAAGCCATAGACATAGGATTTGACTACACCCATTAGACTAGACAACAAGAGTGGATACCGTAGAGTACTACAGACGTGTGGGGTGCTAACACCTTCCCCTCGTGTAATAGACTCCCTTACCCAATCTCTCGGTCTAAAGACCGTGATTTCTCCCTTTTCAGGTTTTCTCGATGTTCACCTTTCCCTTTCGGAGGGATAAAAGACGTTCGGTGGCGACTTCATTGATGTTTCATTACATCCAGATGACAGGTTCCGACCGCGTTGTTTCAGCTTGTGACTTCACTGGGGACAGATTGACCTCTTGCTGGTCCATTCCGGAGTCGATCCTAGCTCTTGTTTGTTTTCTTTTTGGGTGTTTATTTTACCGCTTTGCATGTTTATCTGTTTGCATTGCATCCTATGTGCGCTTTACTTTCTGCATACTGGATTTGGCTGGACTGTTTGGATTTTGGATTTCTTGGCGGGTGGGTTGTTTCATGAGGTAAAAGGCCTCGTACCCAGGCTATGAGTGAATCCCATAGGAGCTAGGAATAGAGTGGCCATGGCAGCTATGAGGCGGATGCTTTGTAGACCTGACCATGAGACCCATGACTTCAGAGATAGTTCGAATAGGTGTCATCGTATGATGATACCGACATTCGAGCTCTTGTACTCTGATTTGGCTTTAAACCTTACCTTGACCTAAACTACACCCGTGAGAGGGGCGGGAAAACTTTTCTTACAGGTACAAGTACTGTTGGTGACTTTGTGTTGTGAAGGTGACTCAGGTTCCCATGTTGGTTTTGAAGCTTTGAGATTTTCTTTTGATCTTGAGTGGTGCTGTTCTATAATGGTCCAGCCATGATCCAGTGTGAAACTTTGATCTTGTCATGTTGCATCATAGCATATTTATTCCTAAAAAAATGATGTATAAAAAAATAATAATAACTAGCATATGCATGTCATCTTCCAGGGACATTCAAGAGTCTTCTTTCCATCAGGAATGGCTGGCCTCCCATCAGATAAGTTTGATTCAGTCCGTGTTAAAGAGCCCACCAGGCATACATTCTCTTATCAGATTCCTATTGTTGATATGTCCGAATTGAAGAGATTGAGTTCTTATCTGAAGGGTGATGTTCTGAATAATTTCAACAAAAATTATGGCAATTTTTTACTAATCCTTAACACTCCAGTTGACTCAATGGCTTTGATCACCCTCTTCCAGTTCTATGACAAGGAATTATGGTGTTTTACTTTTCAAGATTATCAACTGGTTACCACACTAGAAGAGTATGCGTACCTGCTTAATATCAAGTTGTCTGATGAAGTTCCTTTTGTTCAAATGCCGGAGAAGCCAAAGTTCGAGGTTATTGCTGAAATTCGTCATTTGAGTTGGAAGGAGGTGAAAGACAATTGGGAGCCAAGTGAGGGTTCTACAGGGTTTTATTTGGACTTCTTAGTGAAGAAAGCTGAATACTGGGCAAAGAAAGGGAATTGGACTGACTTCAGCTCTCTGTTTGCTCTCATGATATACTGGATCATCCTTTTTCCTCACAAGAGAAATTTTGTGGATTATGCGGCTATTTGTGTTTTTAGAAACAAGAACCCGATACTGACACTCTTAGCAGATACTCTTTACACCATTCATTCCAGACACGGAAAAGGAGATAATGTAAGTTTATGTCATTCAATGTTGTATCAATGGTTTAAGTTGCACCTACCGGTAAGTGGCCCTTTCGTGGATACCATACTTTCTCTCTGATGGTCATCAAGACTTGTCAACCTTACTTCATTTGATATCCGCTGGAATTATGACATGGGGGAAGTACGATGTATTATCACTAGCTGCAGAGATTTCCCTAATGTTCCCCTTATAGGATCTAAGGGGTGTATCAACTATAATTCAATGCTTGCTTATCTTCAATTGGGATATGCAATGGATGGACCGCCAAAGGTTAAGGAGGTGTCTGAATCAGTGTACTTTGTTAGAGGAAGTGATCCTGGGATGTTGAAAAGAGTGATAAGTGCTTGGAAGAGAATTCACAGGAAGGATAGAACTACTTTGGGCAAGAAGGTTCCTATTGCTAGAGTTCCTTACTTGGAACGGGTTAGAGCCAGGGTCAAGATTTTGCGGTTACCATTTGCAAGATCGGCTCCTATATATGAGAAACCTCCTACTGTTATGAGTAACACGGTGCCTACCAAAGTGTTCACCCAGGTCCATGTTTAGAACATTCAACTTCGTGCAAAAGATCGTGAGGCAGGGATGAAACTCTATTGGGTAGATCAAGAGAGGGCCGATTTAGCTCGCAAACTCAAAGAAACTCAAGGGGAAACTTCTGATACAGCCAAGTTTAGGAAGAGATCTCATGCTAAAATGGAAGAAGAGTTGAGTAAGACCCATCAAGAGTACTAGAAGCTTCAGGTATCTGAGATTAGCTACAGGAAGAAGATTCAGAACTTGGAGAAACAACCCAAAGACAAAGATGCTCAACTTAAAAAGGAAGTAGCCCAAAGGCGTGTCGTAGAGGATCGGTTTCAAGAAAGTAAAGTGGTCGCATCACAACTTTTGAAGGAGAAATCCAGACTTGAAGAGTACTGTCAACATCTTGAAGCATGTCTTGTTCCGGAGATTTAGTTCTGTTACTTACTTTAGGTGTTTTTGGTCACCCCCAGGATTGTTGGAAGGGACCGTTTGGTTGTTATTATTATTTAGTTTTTGTTAAGTTTACTTTGAGCATGTACTTAGTTGTTTATCATTATACTCTTAATTGTCCGAAGTCACTTGAACATCTTTTCTTTTGTTTATGGATAATTAAAATATTTGTCTTTTTGTCCTTTTTTTTTCTTCCTTCGATAGTATGCTTGTTTGATTTTTGGTTGCGCACCGTGATTGATGAATAAAAGGACTCTTGAATACCTGGAAATGACAAACATATCATGCACATCATGCATTTCATAACATTACAGGTTATCTCAAGACGATATTCTTATTCTTTTGCTTTTCTTATTCAAAATTCAAGACGACTACTCATCGGTATTCCACCAGAAACAATTTGCCAAGATAGATGGAACAAGTTCAAGCTGAACTCGCTGAAATGAGGGCTCAAATGGCTACTCAGATGACCCAGTTCATGGAGGTCATCACCAATGTGAATCGCCGACAGGAGGAACTAGCTGCCATTGTCAACAACCAGCGCCGCTATCCAGGGGATGGTGGAAATCAAGGGCTCTATCAGGACATTTCTGTAGGATCGAGGGATGTGCAAGACCAGCCTGCTGGAAATTTTCATGGGATGCCTAGAAACCCTTTTGTGTGCAATGTAGGGATGTTTCCCCCGTCTCCGGGACCTCGTCTTGTGGGGAACAGAAGAGATGATCAGGGCAGTGTAAGGGGATATCAGGAGCAGGATTATGACTTTGACCAGGATGAAGATCAGTTTTCTATTCGGCGTTCAGAGCCAGAGGTTCAGATTGAGGATATGAAGTATCGATTGTTGGAAGAACGTTTGAAGGTCGTGTAAGGGCAAGGAGTCCTTGGTATGGATGCTAATGATCTCGGATTGGTGTCTGGGGTGAAAGTTCCTCCAAAGTTCAAGCCTCCTGTATTTGAAAAGTATAACGGAACGTCATATCCTATTACTCATGCAACTGCTTATTTCCAAAAGATGTCGATACATACTGAGGATCAGGGGCTTTTGATTCACTTTTTTCAGGATAGCCTATCTGGGCATCCTTAGAATGGTACATGAAGTTAGAGAAAAACCATATTCGTTGCTGGAATGATCTTGCTCGGGCTTTTGTCAAACATTATCAGTACAATGTGGATATGGCGCCTAACCGCACTCAGTTACAAAATATGTCACAGGGACCAAAAGAATCTTTCAAGGAATATGCTCAGAAGTGGCGTGAGTTAGCTGCGAGGGTTCAACCTCCACTCATGGAGAGAGAACTCATTGATATGTTTATGAGTACCCTGCAAGGGCCATTCTATGAGCAGATGATAGGAAGTACTTCGGCAGGATTTGTAGACTTGGTTATGGCTGGTGAAAGAATTGAGGTAGGTTTGAAATTGGGGAAAATTCAGATTGGAGGTTCCAATGGCTCATCAGGGGGCAGTAAGAAACCATTCAACACTTACCCTAAGAAAAGGGAAGGCGACGCAAGCGCGGTTTATTCTCATAGAGGAAGAAGAGAGGATCGTTAGCACCAACAAATCAATGTTGTTTCTATTCCTATTAATACTCCTTCGCAGCAGAAACCGAATGCAGTGCCTCAACAACAAAGACAGCAAGATGCTCCCCGTCAGTATAATAATCAACAACAGAGATAGCCGAGAAAATTCGATCCCTTTCCAGTATCTCTTACTAAGGCACTCCACCATTTGCTCGATTTGAAGTTGATCAGTTTGAGAAATATGCCACCGTCACCCGCAAGACTTCCTGTTAATTACGATGCTAATGCAAGATGTAAATTCCATTCAGGTGGAGTTGGTCATTCTAGTGACAATTGCTTTGCGTTGAAGTGCAAAATACAAGACTTCTTGGATTCTAAGGCAATTGAGTTTACTCCAGTGACTGGTTCGAATGTTACACAAAATCCAATGCCTAGGCATGGAGGGGGTGTTATTAATATGATTGATGATAATGGTGAAATGTTGAATTTAATCATGAATGTGGAACAAGTAACTACTCCATTATGGTATGTTAAGAGGTATTTGCTTGACAATTCTATCTTCCCGGGTTGTACTTGAGTGTGCCAAGTGTAGAGAGCAACCAAAGGGCTATGATGATTTAAAAGCCAGTATCCAGTTGATGATAAAGGAGGGTTCCCTACAGTTTGATAGGAAACCAAGCTACCGCAAGGTTACCGAAGAATATGTTGCTGTGGTATCTATTCCTTACACCCCTGTGCGCATTCCTGTCCCGTATAGGGCGCCTCCTTTAATGATCACGGTACCTGGTCCCATGCCGTACACCAGCGAGAAGGCCATTCCATGGCATTACGATGCCGATGTCTATTACCATGGGGTAAAGCAGGAGGTTAGTACCCGTGTGTCTGAGGAAGAACATGCTGAAGGTAATGAAGAGGAAGTTCATAACTTTTCTGGTGTGGGTCGAATGACCAGAAGCGGGAGAGTATTTGGTCCTTCCAATGTGCAAGATGTGGCGGATGCTTCCGCAAGAGAAAAAGGAAAACAGCAGGTGATGATTGGTAATCCAAGAGTTATGCCATCCAATGTGACTCAACCAATTCCGATACCAGAAGCTTCTTCAGTTCCCGATGAGGTTGAAGAGTTAATGCAAATTATCAGAAAGAGTGATTATAGCATAATTGATCATCTGAGCCATACTCCTTCTAAGATGTCTATCTTGTCTCTGTTGATTTATTCAGAACCTCACATAAATGCTTTGATGAAATTGTTAAAAAATACCTTTGTGCCACATGAGATAACAGTCAATCAGTTTGAGAATGTTTGTGCTAACATATCTGCCGGGAACGGTCTAGGTTTTACATATTTTGATCTTCCTCCGGAGGGGCCAAACCATAACAAAGCGTTGCATATTTTGATGGAGTGTAGGGGCACTACTCTATCCTGGGTTTTGGTGGACACAAGATCATCTTTGAATGTATTACCTAAGTCAGCATTAATGAAAATTGATTATTCTGGACTGGAGCTGCGCCCTAGTGATTTGATGGTGAAGGAGTTTGATGGGTCTCGAAGGTTAATGTTTGGAGAGTTGGAGTTACCAATCAAGGTGGGTCCTCGCACCTTCACGACTACTTTTTTTGTGGTGGATATACAGCCAACGCATTGTTGTTTTTTGGGGCGTCCGTGGATTCATAGAGCAGGGGCAGTCACCTCTACTCTTCATCAGAAACTCAAGTATCCTACAAAGGGAAAGGTAATAACTGTGTACGAAGAGGAAGAGTACATAGTGAGTCATTTTACATCATTCTGTTATGTTTAAGTTGAAGGCGAGATACATGAGACTCTGTTTCAGGCGTTTGAGACAGTTCATGCTGTCAATGTTCCTCCTCCAGAGCATAAAAATAAACCGGAAACTGTTATGTCTTCTCTCAAGGATGCGAGAGCTGTGGTGGAAGGTGGTAACCCTAAAGGTTGGGGTCAGGTGTTGGACGTTACTCCAAAATTTGATAAATTTGGTCTTGGTTTTAGCCCAGGTCAGCAGAGTGCAACTCCTAGAGCATCTAGTTTATCTACTCCCATGAAGTTTTCCCATCCTTGTGCTACTCAGGAAGGACACGTCAATGCAGTTGGTGACGATAGGGTTGATGGCTACAATATTAGAGATTGGATTCGTCCGAGTATTCCAGGCCAGACACTCAACAATTGGACTTATGTGGATGTTATCCAAGTTTCAAGCGCTGAGGAGTAATTTTCTTATTTTCTTTTTTTATCATATCATAATTCCTACGCTCTGCCCAAGGCATAGTGGATCATTTGTGTAAGGCCACCATGTTTATTTTTCAATTTTATCATGAAATAAAGGAAGTTTTTGCATTCAAAATTTTGCTTCATTTCTTTTTTTATTTAAATGGCAATGTTTCTCTTTTCACACACTATCACTAAAAACGCAAAAATGTCATTCATGCAGATGCACTTCCACCACCGATCCTATTGATAACGACTCTACTATGGCTCATTATGACTTTGATACTCCTATTTATCAAGCTGAAGAAGAAGCATACGAGGATTATGATCTTCCTGAGGAATTAGCAAGATTGTTAAAACAAGAGGAGAAGGTTATCCATCCGAATCAGGATTCAATTGAGGTGGTGAATATTGGCACAGAAGAGGTAAGAAGAGAAGTCAAGATAGGGGCAGATCTCGAAGAAAGTATAAAGGTCAGATTGGTTGAGCTACTCCATGAGTATTCTGATATCTTCGCTTGGTCTTATGAGGATATGCCTGGGTTGGATACAGACATAGTGGTGCATCTACTACCGCTCAAAGAAGGTTGTTCTCTTGTCAAGAAAAAGCTCCGAAGAACTCATCCTAAGATGTCCAAAAAGATCAAGGAGGAAGTCTAGAAGAAGTTGGACACGAATTTCTTAAAGGTCATCAATTATTCGCCATGGATTGCGAATATCGTGCTTGTGCCCAAGAAGGATGGTAAGGTTAGAATGTGTATGGATTATAGGGATTTGAACAGGGCCAGTCCTAAAGATGATTTCCCTCTTCCGCATATTGATGTGTTGGTCGATAACACTGCTCACTCCAAGGTGTTTTCGTTCATGGATGGTTTTTAGGGTTACAATCAAATTAAAATGGCTCCGGAGGATATGGAAAAGACAACATTCATCACGCCTTGGGGAACTTTTTGCTATAAAGTGATGCCGTTCGGTTTGAAAAATGTCAGGGCAACATATCAGCACACCATGGTTACTCTCTTTCATGATTTGATTCACAAAGAGATTGAGGTATATGTAGACGATATGATTGCTAAGTATGACATGGAAGAGGAACATCTTGTTCATCTGAAAAAATTGTTCGAGAGACTGAGGCGATTCTTGCTAAGGTTGAATCCGAATAAGTGCACCTTCGGGGTGAGGTCCGGAAAGTTGTTGGGTTTCATTGTGAGCGAAAAAGGTATCGAGGTGGACCCGGCCAAAGTAAGAGTGATACAGGAAATTCCTGAACCAAGGACAGAGAAGGAAATACGTGGTTTCTTGGGAAGGTTAAACTACATTTCTAGATTTATTTCTCATCTCACAGCCACCTGTGAACCTATGTTCAAGTTGTTAAAGAAAAGTCAGACAGTGAAATGGAATGAGGATTGTCAGAAGGCCTTTGACAAAATAAATAAGTATTTGCAGGAACCTCCGATACTCATGCCGCCAGTGGAAGGAAGGCCACTAATCATGTATCTAACTGTGTTGGAGACCTCAATGGGTTGTGTCCTCGGTCAGCACGACGAGACAGGGAAGAAAGAGCAGGCTATTTATTACTTGAGTAAGAAGTTTACGGAATGTGAGTCGAGGTACTCATTTCTGGAAAAGACTTGTTGTGCGCTTGCCTGGGCCGCCAAGCGTTTGATGCAGTACATGTTAACTCACACCACCTACTTGATATCCAAAATGGATCCAATCAAGTACATTTTTGAGAAGCCAGCTCTTACAGGCAGAGTAGCCCGTTGGCAGATGATACTCACCGAATATGATATCCAATACACTACTCAAAAGGCAATTAAGGGTAGTGTACTGGTCGACCATCTTGCTCATCAGCCCTTGAATGATTATGAATCGATGAAATTTGATTTTCCAGATGAGGAAATTGTGTATATTCGGGATTGTAATATGCCATACCCAGACGAAAGACCCGAGCCAGGATCACGTTGGACGCTTGTTTTTTATGGTGCCTCCAATTCCATGGGCAACGGTGTCAGAGCTATTATCACTCCCCCCGAGGGATACCACATTCCTTTCACGGCTCGTATTTGTTTCGATTGCACTAACAACATGGCCGAATATGAGGCTTGCATTTATGGAATTGAAGCGGCGATCGACCTGCGCATCAAATTTTTGAAAATTTACGGGGATTCCAATCTTGTTATCAGCCAGATTAATGGAGATTGGGAGACTCGCCATCAGAACCTGATTCCCTATAGCGAGCATGTTATAAAGCTGATTCTGTACTTCGAAGAGATCACGTTTGAGCACATTCCCAGAGAAGAAAACAATCTAGCTGATGCACTGGAAACTTTGTCCTCCATGTTCAAGGTTAAGTGGGATAATGAGGCACCTTCCATTACTATCAGAAGTTTGAGTGAGCCAGCTTTCTGTTTTGAGGCCAGTTTGAAATCAGATGGTAATCCTTGTTTTTATGATGTTAAACGGTATCTTGAGACACAGGAGTTCCCTAAAGAGGCATCTGTCACAGATAATAAGTTCTTGAGAAGATTTTCAGCTAAGTTCTTTCTTAGTGGTGGTCTGTTGTATAGAAGGCATCCTGACGGTTTACTTCTCAGATGTGTTGACAAGAAAGAAGCAGCTAAAATCATTGAAGAGATACATGAAGGTGATTTCGGGACCCATTCCAACAGGCATACCATGGCTAAAAAGATCTTACGAGCAGGTTATTATTGGTCCACCATGGAGACTGACTGTTACAATCATGCAAGGGTTTGCCACAAATGTCAAGTCTATGCTGATAAGGTGCATGTGCCGCCAGTACCTTTGAATGTCTTGACTTCCCCTTGGCTGTTTGCGATGTGGGGAATTGATATTATCGGCAAAATTGAACTGACTGCGTCCAACATGCACCGTTTCATTCTGGTTTCCATCGATTATTTTACAAAATGGGTCGAAGTTGCATCCTATTCCAATGTCACCAAGCAGGTGGTAACTCGGTTCATTAAGCACAATATTATCTTTCGCTACGGAGTGCCTGAAAAGATCATTACCGATAATGGGTCTAATCTGAACAACAAAATAATGAAGGAGCTTTGTGAGTCCTTCAAAATCAAGCATCATAACTCTTCCCCATATCGACCAAAGATGAACGGTGTTGTTGAAGCGACCAATAAGAACATCAAGAAAATCGTGCAGAAGATGGTGGTAACCTATAAAGATTAGCATGAGATGCTACCTTTCGCGTTGCATGGTGTTGTACCCCAAAATTTTCCCTCCCATATTCTTCAAAGTTTTGACAAGCATCACCTCAAAGAGTTCAAAGTCTACTCAAGGGTTACACAGTCAAGCACCCTCCTAAGCCAGTCAAAATTAGGGTTTTGGTTCTTGCAAGGAAGTTGAGGTTTTCAAGGGCTCAATCAAGTCACATATGCTCATATACATTGTCAAGCATCCACATGTCAAGTTTCAAGGCTCACAAGGTCAAGTTGCACAGTCAAAAACCCTAATTGCCCCACAGTCAACTGCAGGGGCAAAATGGTCATTTGGCAGTCAAAAGTCAATATTTTTGGTCAACATCTTATTTTGAAGCCACAATCATCATTTGATCAAGTCTTGATCATGATTCTACAAGAATGGCTCAAAAATCATCAAGATGCAAAAGTTTCCATTTTTGGACAGTTGAAAAGTCAACTGTAACTTGACCAAAGCATAACTTTTTCATGGTTCATCAGAAAAATCTCATCCAATGCTCATTTTGAAGGGGATGACATTTCCTACAACTCATCTTCACATTCCAAGTCCAAGAAATGCTCTCACAAAAAGTTATCAATTTCAACATTATAGGTCATTTCCAAAAGTCAACAAAAAGGCACTTTAAGTCAAAGACCATAACTTGAGATTGGTAAATCAAAATGACATGGGACTAAAGGAATTGGTTAGAGGACTTCAAGACCTTTCCAAAATGTCCAAGAACATGTTCATATGATTAAAATTTAGCAAGATATGCATTGGAGAAGTTAGGAAATTTTTGTGAAATGACCAAAGTCAACTATCCTTGAAACTTCAATTTTTGACAAAAGGGCCCACTTTTTTCCACTTGGTTCAGCCTTTTCATGCCACCCACGTGTCCCATGATTAATTTCAAGATTAAACATTAATTTTTCTATTTTTTATTTAATTTTATTGATTTAATTCATTTTAAATCCATAAAATTCAAATAAAAATCAAAAAAAATAATTCAATGATATCTTGTGGTTTGAATGACCTTGATGAAGCATAATGCACCTACCAAATTCGTGTAAGGTCCATTTTAAGCATAAAATTCAAATTTGAACAAAATTGGCAAGTTGCTTTAATGGTGGTTATGGAGAAATCCAAAGTTTAATTGCAATGGTTAAGAGCTCATAATAGTGACTGATTCTCACTCATTACTATATATACAAGCCTTGCAAGCCTCATTCACAACCTAGAAAAAGTGCACAAACGGCCAGAGCAAAGTTCAAAATTTGTCAAAAAAAGTGTGAGATCAAAAGGAGTTTTTGCAAGCATTTTCAGGCCAAGAGGAGAACGTGACTCTCTTCTTTGCCATACCCTGAAGCTAAAGCAACCCTTGCCACGTCCTAAGGTCCATTATCAAGCACTGTAAGTATTCCCAGGTCCCCCAATTTCCTTGTTTCCATTTTTTCTCAATGTATTCCTGTGCAGGTTTCTAAAAGTGGTACACCATGTGCCCTGACGCTTCAGTATGCCAAGTGTCTACAAACAACAATCCAGTGGCCAGGAAATGATGAGCACCATGCTTTTCAGTCAACCATACGCACATGATTCCAGTAGTCAACGTGACTTTGTGCAAATGGGCCACAGCAATGCTAAACAAACCCTCAATTTTGGCCCAACACCCCTATGGTTCTATTTTATTTTCTTTTGTTTTCTTTTCCTTTTTTATTTTCTTTTAACTAATTTTTTAATTACTATCATTATTGTTAATTAACCTAACATAATTAATATTTTTCATAAAAAAATCAAAAAAAGAAAACGTTTTATTATTTATTAACTTATCTTGTAAATAAACTATAATTAATTAATTAGTTTAAATAGGCAACTTTAATCTTTTTTTAACAACTAAAATAAATTTAGAACTAGTTTTTTTTTTCTTCTTTTAATCTTAATCCCTTTTGTTTTATTTTCATTAAAAACATAAAAACACAAAAAACATTTTCTTAATTAATTAATTAATTAGTTATTAATTTTAGTTTCATTAATTACAAAAAAAAAGACAAAATTCAATTCTTATTCAAAAAAGGGTCAAAACCCTCATGACGTTCCAATTTAATTTCTATTCGCGCGTTATTTTTATATTTTGATTATTATGTAACTGCTTCCAAGAATGTAATAGTAATTAGGTTTACCGCTTTCTTTACTTTCCGCACTTTATCAAAACGGGTCTTTATTTTTTGGCGATGTATAGACCCGCGCCTTGTAATAGCGTAGCTTTACATTCCCGCACTTTAATTTTCCGCACTCCTAACTGTTAACAATGCATGAAAGAATGTATGTAAATAAAATTAATCCGTAGCTCACAAATAACATGCACAAAGACAACTAACATGAAAACAACACACAATGCACATGCCACTCTTAGGGTACGCCTCACTGGTTGCCTCGACGTGGTCATCAAGTATAGGGTGTCTTAGAGGTCGCCCTTCTGTCCAAAAGATCCAGTTGCCTCGAAACAGTTGCCTCGGATACAAAGGATCTAGGACATTAGGGTTACTTCTAAGGTGTCCTACCATTGCTTCGGTGACCACACTGTCCCTAATCATCGAATTGACCCGAACACCTCCAACGATGGTGCTACCTACCTCTCAATGGTGGGATAGCACTATCTAAAGGACTCTTACACAACTTAATTCCTTAGAGTAGGTAGATTTCTCTTAAGTACTTGCTCTTTTCAAACAAACAAAACAACTTTTCGCACTCACACTTTCTAAAAGTTTTCAAACAAACATTTCATACACTCTTGAGGACAGATACAAGAGTTACTTAAAAATTTTTCAAATGAAACTTTTTCAAAAACCCACACACACACTTGAAAAGTAAACAAATTTTGAAAACATAAGAGCAAGTACCTAAGAGCCCGTGGATAACCACGGATAGAAAGGGTGCTAACACCTTCCCTTTCTATAAATCTACCTCCCGAACCGAGAAACATTCTTGAATAAGGAATTTTGCTATGCTTTTGTCCTTTCCATGTTGGAGAACATAAAAGACGGTGGCGACTCTTTCTTACCGCAACATTTCGCGAAACCAGCTTAAAAAACAGTCAGTTCTATTTCCACCGATCACAGAACTGGTGACTCTGCTGGGGACTATAAAAGTGAGGTGTACCTTAGGATTAGATCATACTTATGTTTTCAATTGCTTTGCTTTGATTGCTTTATATTTGTGGGCTTTGCATCGGAGTTTCATAGATCCTAACCCGGATCTGGGGATACCCTTTTAGGTAGCATAAGTTGTGAGGGACCTGTCCGGCGTAAACCAACACGGGTGAAGCAGTGGCTACATTGGTGTGGCACCTTGGTCTGTACCGATATCCATTGTGTTGCAACGAGGAGAATATGGGTCTTCTGAGGAGTTATTAAGCACCAACCGACCTTAGAACCCTAATGTGACCCAACTTCGCCATAGAACAGTAGCAGTATGCTACACCCATTGAGGCTAAACTCTCGCGATGGTTCTGGCCGCAAGAAAAGATTGCGACACTGGAGTTATGACTGATTGAGGGTAGTCAGTGATATTGGGATCCTCTAGAACCCGATTACTTTTCATAGGACAGGTCTTGAGCCCACCAACTTCAAGAGGGTAGTACCCTAAACTTCATGCTGGCCTAAACTCTAAGGGCTATCTTGTGTGACCTGTGTGCTTCAAACTTGACTACTTGCATGCTTGTTATCTAACACATGAGTTTCTTGCATGGTTTGTTTACAGTCCTTAATCTGGACTCATAACAGGTTTCACTTACATCACTCCATGCATAGCATAACATCATACCATCATACCATTGCATACATCCTGCATAAGGATTAACCCATTTCAAGGATCTCAAGGGTTCGTGATGCAGGTCATGATGAATCAAATGTTTAGCAAGGGGAAAAGGGGATTTATTTTCCTCTAGCCAAGGTTAATGACTTGAGTCAGGGGCTATGACCCACTCGATATGGTGAGCCTTGACTCTTGAAGAAGGACTCTCATCAACATGAAGCCCCTTCCATCAAGCTATAAAATTCAAGTTCTAACAATTTTCTTGTTTACCCCGCGAGATCCTTGAAAACATTGCATGCATACATACATATCATTGCATTACAGGTACTCCTTTGACAGGTCACTTACCATCTTCGCTGTTTATTTCAGCAATGACTTCCCAACAAGACAATCAGGAGCTTCGCACTCAAGAGACTCGGTTCGGGGAGATCCTCCTAAATCTATCCAAGGGATAGGAAGAGCTGAGAACACTCCTCATGGGGACTTTGGTCAGGAACAATCCTGAAGATGATAAGGACGAACGGCTGAAACGTCTACAAGTTGAGGTGGATACAATGAGAACCCAGATGCTGGGGTAGATGACTCTCATTCAAGACTTAGCTCAAAGACAAGAAGAGCTCAGGGTTCTCGTCAACCAACTGCTTCGGGATAACCAACTGGGGCAAACATCTAAGGTCGAAGAGCAAGCCATCATTCAACCACCCGTGGGGCAAGAAGACAAGGGAAAAGCTCCTAAGTTTGCTTCAGGGTCACAAACCCAACATCAACCTCACCAGCGTCAACAGGGTAATCGGCATAAGCGAAACACGTCTGGAAGACATTTCTCGGAGACTGGTATACCATCATCACTGATATTGAGACGCTTGTTGGAGGTCAAGCTGATTACTTTAAAGGATCCTCCTAAGAATCTCAACATAACCTCCATAAAGTACAATCCTGATGAAAGGTGTGCCTACCATTCTGGCAGTCCTGGACATGACACTGAAGATTGTTGGAGCTTGAGGAACAAGATCCAGGACTTGATCGACGGAAGGGTGCTGGAGTTCATGCCGGGTGGCAAAATGAAAATCTTCTGCTGAGAATCTTCCATCTGAGATGACTAGTGCAAACTAAGAAGCTTTTGTTCATTCGAATGTTCAAGTTGTATTTTTCTTTGATTGTCCAAACATTTGTTCATGTCAAACTCTTTTACTTTATCAATGCATCGCATATGTCTGTTTTGAATCAATATATTCGCATTCGCTATATTCAAACTGCTTTCATTTTTTGATGTCAACTCTCAACTAATAATTCTAAGCCTCTTGAGGGAGGATGACGAAAACGATACCACAATCTACAGTATGCTTTTGAACAGACCCCGCTGATGAGGTACATGCATTGTTTCAATTCCTAAACACTGGAGTTATAAGGATGATAATCCCTCGTCAACCCCTTTGAACCAAAGAAGTAGGAGTTTTCTTTTCGAAAATTAAAACCCTTAATCATAACCTGGGGCAGGGTAGTTCTCTCAGCTGATCCAAGTGCACAAGAGTGGCACCAAAGAAGTCCTTACAAAACAAAAGATAGTGATGGTCCTGAATAATCATAAAGACGGGCAGTCATTATCCCTCAAAATAAACGCCCAATAAGTCAAAACCTATGAAGGAGACTTACAAAGCTGGGGCATCCCGCTGACTGTAATTCCAAAAAAGGAAACAGTTCAGGCAAAAAACAGGGATAACAAAAATAAAAAAAAAGAAAGAGGTCCTACAAACCCTCAACCAAAAAAGGAATGACTGCCTATTCCAAATAAATTGTCAACATCCGAACCATCACCGGTATACCAGGACGAAGACTCAGACAAGGTCTAACGCACGATCAGCTGAGTTTAGGTTTGAAGAACATCACGAAGAATGGGTGGGTACAAATAAAATTTGAGCCTTTATCCTTTGTTTCTTAAACCGTGAACCAGGCCACGTTATAACCCTCAAAAGTCCTAGCTGAAGCATGGGTTAGTTCGAAAGCATACTGTTACCAAAGGTATCCTGACTCCTTAGGGCTTGCGGTAAAATAACGAGTTGACATCACAGTTTACAAAAAATTCACTTGTTTTTATAAAAAAAAAGCATTTTCAAAAACTTCAAGACAGACATAAGCTTTGAATTTTTAATATAACATTGCTTGCATATGACTATTTGTTTGAACAACATAGAAGTTCGCACGACGAATGTCTAATGAACAAGAACACTTCCAATCAAGGGGCATGGCATGATCATTGTCCAACATCTGGGGCAGTTAGGTCAAGATTCAAAGAATCTCTCAAAAGGCCAACCAGCTTGGGGAAAATCTCCATCTGGATCACTTGGGGCATTGGACGATCAAACAAAGATCTTCTGGTGGCATGGTAACACTGCACTACTGACAGTGAAAACTCCCTGCATCCTGAGAGCACGGACATAGTCGAAAAAAATACTACGCATAATCAAAGACCCGCTAGGTCGACTGGCCTATGCAAAAATAAGGGCTTCCCGGCGAACCAAAAGGGTTCGGGCAAAAATAATAAGGGATGAAAATAAAAAATCTGTACACCCGGCAAGTCGAAAACCTGAAAAGGCGGCTTGGGCAAAAAAGGGTATCCCGGTGGACTGAAACCCGAAAGGGCGGTCCAGGCAAAAGTTAGGGATCAAAGCGTACGACTATGTCCCGATATCTCATCACTTACCTACCAGAAGAAGGTTTTTCGACCGACAGTTATCAAGCACCTCCACAAGGTATCTTCTTCTCCCACATCAGAAACAGGGGCAATAATGAGTTGTCTAAGCGATCTAGTTGCCCTGTCAACCAAGGTACCAAGTTAGGCTGAAGAACATAACCAAGAGGCCTCCACTCCCCGGGAGTAAGACAAGGTTCAAAAATACTCTCCCCCGAGCAGAGTTGGTCTACTGTCAGCCTCAAGGAAGTTGGGAATCCCCAGAAAATCTCAATATTCCCCGGCGGAGTATACAGATGTTCCTAAGCAAGCATCCCCGACAGTCTTGATCTAAGATTGTTCCCCAGCGGAATACCAGACACCCTAGTGGAGCCACTACCCAGTACAGTCCAAGAGTTTCCCCAGGAAAGTTGAATCAATCTCCCCAGTAGATTCTGGAAGCTTATCCCCAGTAGATTCTGGAAGCTTATCTCTGCAGAGCACGAACGCGTCTCCCCGGCTTTATTCAGAAGGTTATTCCCCACCAGAGCTTATAACTGGGTTATCCTCAGCTAATTGCCACGGAAAGATCGTCCTCGGCGAAGCTCTTCCTATCCCCAGCGGAGTTCATCAAATTCCTCAACAAAGCTTATCAACAGGAATCCCCAGCGGAGTTATCATCAAACCTCAGCGAAGTATCTCTTCCCACAGAGTATTCCCCGCAGAGTAATCTCTCCAACAAGTTTATTACCCCAACGGAGTCTTCTTCTCCTACCGGTATTCTTGCAATCATCCGCCCCAGCGGAAACGAAGAACTCCACTCTTCAAACATCAAGCCCGAGATTCAATAAACTCCCGACATCCGTCAATGATTTATTTTCCTAAACGAGAATACATTCATAAACATCGCACCGTCATGATATATGCATATACACATCATACAATCTCATCTTATGTTGAGAACATCATCACTTGATCCATGTCATGCATTGCATGTGACTGACCTTACCTTTCAGGAAGGATACAGTTAAATGATCAGCTATGTCAAAGAAGACAGATACAGTCGAAAGAGACCAATCCAGTCAAAGAAGACAGATTCAGTCAAAAAAGACAAGTCCAGCTAAATCCCAAAGGTTTTTCTGATGCTCATCCAGTCAAAGAAGACAATTCCAGTTAAAATTAATTCCTAAAGTCATTGTAGACACCCGTCGTTGTAGACACCCGTCGTTGTAGACACCCGTCAATATAGACACCCGTCAATATAAACCTCGTCATTGAAGACATCTCGTTATTGAAGACAACTCGTCATTGAAGACAACTCGTCATTTAAGACAACCTCGTCATTGAAGACATCTCGTCATTGAAGACAACTCGTCATTGAAGACAACCCGTCAATATAGACACCCGTCAATATAGACACCCGTCAATATAGACACCCGTAAATATAGACACCCGTCAATATAGACACCTGTCAATATAGACAACCCGTCATTGAAGACAACCCGTCAATATAGACACCCGTCAGTGAAGACAACCCGTCATTGAAGACAACCCGTCAGTGAAGACAACCCGTCATTGAAGACAACCCGTCATTGAAGACAACCCGTCATTGAAGACAGCCCGTCATTGAAGACAACCCGTCATTGAAGACAACTCGTCATTTAAGACAACTCGTCATTGAAGACAACTCGTCATTTAAGACAACTCGTCATTTAAGACAACTCGTCATTGAAGACAACTCGTCATTTAAGACAACTCGTCATTGAAGACAACCTGTCATTGAAGACAACTCGTTATTGAAAACAACTCGTCACTGAAGACAACTCGTCATTGAAGACAACTCGTCATTGAAGACAACTCGTCATTTAAGACAACCTCGTCATTGAAGACATCTCGTCATTGAAGACAACTCGTCATTGAAGACAACTCGTCATTGAAGACAACTCGTCATTGAAGACAACCTGTCATTATAGACAACTCGTCATTGAAGACATCCCGTCATTGAAGACAACCCGTCAGTATAGACACTCGTCATTGAAGACAACTCGTCAGTATAGACACCCGTCATTGAAGACAACTCGTCATTGAAGACAACTCGTCATTTAAGACAACCTCGTCATTGAAGACATCCCGTCATTGAAGACACCTCGTCGTTGAAGACAACTCGTCATTTAAGACAACCTCGTCATTAAAGACATCTCGTCATTGAAGACAACTCGTCATTGAAGACAACCCGTCAGTATAGAAACCCGTCATTGAAGACAACTCGTCGTTGAAGACTACTCGTCATTTAAGGCAACTCGTCATTAAAGACAACTCGTCATTGAAGACAACTCGTCATTGAAGACAACTCGTCATTGAAGATCACTCGTCGTTAAAGACAACCCGTCCAAAGAGACAACTCGTCAAGAAAGACAAAACCTCCTCTGGTTCGGTTAAATCCCAAAGATTTTTCTGAGATAACCTGTCAGTAGAGACAACCCATCAACCTTTTGAAGTTCCAGATTCGATACCTGTATCTAGCCAGGGCATGTCTATGAGCGACTGAGTGAAGATCGACCCCTGTAACAGGCCAAGTAATTATCTTTCTTTCTCAGGTATGCAAGTTCTCGCTAAGGAATCTCTTACGCGATCGACACCTCCCGATGGCATCTATAAGCCCATCTCCACAATTATCCATTACACTTCCAAATGGCATCTATAAGCCCATTCCTGACAAGGTTCTATCACATCTCAAGATGGCATCTATAAGCCCATCCTCCAATCCATCATCTCTCCAAATGGCATCTGCAAGCCCATTCCCGCCATCACACTGCTAACACGCTACTATGTGAGTGCAAATTTCTGGGCACTTTAGTGTTCAATCATCTTCCACCTTCGGATCACGAAAGGCACGCAAGCCAATCTACATCCTCAGGTCTAAGAAGATTGAACAGGGGCAACTGTTGTACCCCAAAATTTGCCCTCCCATATTCTTCAAAGTTTTGACAAGCATCACCTCAAAGAGTTCAAAGTCTACTCAAGGGCTACACAGTCAAGCACCCTCCTAAGCCAGTCAAAATTAGGGTTTTGGTTCTTGCAAGGAAGTTGAGGTTTTCAAGGGCTCAATCAAGTCACACATGCTCATATACATTGTCAAGCATCCATATGTCAAGTTTCAAGGCTCACAAGGTCAAGTTGCACAGTCAAAAACCCTAATTGCCCCACAGTCAACTACAGGGGCAAAATGGTCATTTGGCAGTCAAAAGTCAAATTTTTTGGTCAACATCTTATTTTGAAGCCACAATCATCATTTGATCAAGTCTTGATCATGATTCTACAAGAATGGCTCAAAAATCATCAAGATGCAAAAGTTTCCATTTTTGGACAGCTGAAAAGTCAACTGTAACTTGACCAAAGCATAACTTTTTCATGGTTCATCATAAAAATCCCATCCAATGCTCATTTTGAAGGGGATGACATTTCCTAAAACTCATCTTCACATTCCAAGTCCAAGAAATGCTCTCACAAAAAGTTATCAATTTCAACATTATAGGTCATTTCCAAAAGTCAACAAAAAGGCACTTTAAGTCAAAGACCATAACTTGATATTGGTAAATCAAAATGACATGGGACCAAAGGCATTGGTTAGAGGACTTCAATACCTTTCCAAAATGTCCAAGAACATGTTCATATGATCAAAATTGAGCAAGATATGCATTGGAGAAGTTGGGAAATTTTTGTGAAATGGCCAAAGTCAACTATCCTTGAAACTTCAATTTTTGACAAAAGGGCCCACTTTTTTCCACTTGGTGCAACCTTGTCATGCCACCCACGTGTCCCATGATTAATTTCAAGATTAAACATTAATTTTTCTATTTTCTATTTAATTTTATTGATTTAATTCATTTTAAATCCATAAAATTCAAATAAAAATCAAAAAAATTAATTCAATGATATCTTGTGGTTTGAATGACCTTGATGAAGCATAATGCAATTCGTGTAAGGTCCATTTTAAGCATAAAATTCAAATTTGAACAAAATTGGCAAGTTGCTTTAATGGTGGTTATGGAGAAATCCAAAGTTTAATTGCAATGGTTAAGAGCTCATAATAGTGACTGATTCTCACTCATTACTATCTATACAAGCCTTGCAAGCCTCATTCACAACCTAGAAAAAGTGCACAAACGGCCAGAGCAAAGTTCAAAATTTGTCAAAAAAAGTGTGAGATCAAAAGGAGTTTTTGCAAGCATTTTCAGGCCAAGAGGAGAACGTGACTCTCTTCTTTGCCATACCCTGAAGCTAAAGCAACCCTTGCCACGTCCTAAGGTCCATTATCAAGCACTGTAAGTATTCCCAGGTCCCCCAATTTCCTTGTTTCCATTTTTTCTCAATGTATTCCTGTGCAGGTTTCTAAAAGTGGTACACCATGTGCCCCGACGCTTCAATATGCCAAGTGTCTACAAACAATAATCCAGTGGCCAGGAAATGATGAGCACCATGCTTTTCAGTCAACCATACGCACATGATTCCAGGAGTCAACGTGACTTTGTGCAAATGGGCCACAACAATGCTAAACAAACCCTCAATTTTGGCCCAACACCCCTATGGTTCTATTTTATTTTCTTTTGTTTTCTTTTCCTTTTTTAGTTTCTTTTAACTAATTTTTTAATTACTATCATTATTGTTAATTAACCTAACATAATTAATATTTTTCATAAAAAAATCAAAAAAAGAAAACGTTTTATTATTTATTAACTTATCTTGTAAATAAACTATAATTAATTAATTAGTTTAAATAGGCAACTTTAATCTTTTTTTAACAACTAAAATAAATTTAGAACTAGTTTTTTTTTCTTCTTTTAATCTTAATCCTTTTTGTTTTATTTTCATTAAAAACATAAAAACACAAAAAATATTTTCTTAGTTAATTAATTAATTAGTTATTAATTTTAGTTTCATTAATTACAAAAAAAAGACAAAATTCAATTCTTATTCAAAAAAGGGTCAAAACCCTCATGACGTTCCAATTTAATTTCTATTCGCGCGTTATTTTTATATTTTGATTATTATGTAACTGCTTCCAAGAATGTAATAGTAATTAGGTTTACCGCTTTCTTTACTTTCCGCACTTTATCAAAACGGGTCTTTGTTTTTTAGCGATGTATAGACCCGCGCCTTGTAATAGCGTAGCTTTACATTCCCACACTTTAATTTTCCGCACTCCTAACTGTTAACAACGCATGAAAGAATGTATGTAAATAAAATTAATCCGTAGCTCACAAATAACATGCACAAAGACAATTAACATGAAAACAACACACAATGCACATGCCACTCTTAGGGTACGCCTCACTGGTTGCCTCGACGTGGTCATCAAGTATAGGGTGTCTTAGAGGTCGCCCTTCTGTCCAAAAGATCCAGTTGCCTCGAAACAGTTGCCTCGGATACAAAGGATCTAGGACATTAGGGTTACTTCTAAGGTGTCCTACCATTGCTTCGGTGACCACACTGTCCCTAATCATCGAATTGACCCGAACACCTCCTACGATGGTGCTACCTACCTCTCAATGGTGGGATAGCACTATCTAAAGGACTCTTACACAGCTTAATTCCTTAGAGTAGGTAGATTTCTCTTAAGTACTTTCTCTTTTCAAACAAACAAAACAACTTTTCGCACTCACACTTTCTAAAAGTTTTCAAACAAACATTTCATACACTCTTGAGGACAGATACAAGAGTTACTTAAAAATTTTTCAAATGAAACTTTTTCAAAAACCCACACACACACTTGAAAAGCAAATTTTTTTTGAAAACATAAGAGCAAGTACCTAAGAGCCCGTGGATAACCACAGATAGAAAGGGTGCTAACACCTTCCCTTTCTATAAATCTACCTCCCGAACCGAGAAACATTCTCGAATAAGGAATTTTGCTGTGCTTTTGTCCTTTCCATGTTGGAGAACATAAAAGACGGTGGCGACTCTTTCTTACCGCGACATTTCGCGAAACCAGCTTAAAAAACAGTCAGTTCTATTTCCACCGATCACACATGGTTATCGCACCACTGTACGTACTTCGACTGGGGCAACCCCATTTATGTTGGTGTACGACATGGAAGAAGTGTTGCTGGTAGAAGTCGAGATTCCTTCTCTTAGGATCATGAAAGATGTTGAGCTGGATGAAAGTCAATGGGTACAAAATCGTCTGGATCAGTTGGAGCTTATTGATGAGAAGAGGTTGACGGTTGTATGTCATGGTCAGGTATATCAGCAGAGGATGAGGAAAGCTTTTAATAAGAGGGTACGGACTCAGTGTTACAAGCCAGGTGACCTTGTGCTGAAAAGGATAATTCTTCCCCAAGGAGATCCCAGGGGAAAGTGGGTTCCGAGTTATGAAGGTCCTTTTGTTGTAAGAAAAGTTTTCTCTGGAGGAGCGATGATGCTCACGACTATGGATGGAGATTACTTCCCTCTCCCTGTGAATGATGACGTAGTTAAAAAATACTTTGCATAAAATAAAAAGAACCCGCTAAACTGAAAACCCGAAAGGGAGGTTTAGGTAAAAAGAGGGTGTCCTGGTGAATCGAAAACCCGAAAGGGCGATTCAGGCAAAAGTTAGGGACTTAAAGAAAATGACTACGCTCAGTATGAGATCCTTTGTTTCTTTCTTTCATTCTGTCACCTGGCATAAGCTCGAAGCCAATCTAGGATTGATCTGTCCGAAAACAGGCGGTATGAGAGTCATAAGAGACATAGAAGAGTCGGGACTTGATGGAGATTCACATTCACATTACCGTTTGTAAACACTTGTTTGTTTTGATTTTGTAATTACTTGCTTCCAAATGTAAATGCCTTTTTCACAGGCCGATTTCTCAAAATCAATAGAATAATTTCTTTCAAGTATATGTATACATTTCTTTTCTCCCTTTTACTATTTTGTTTGCAAAAAAGTCCAATATTTTTTATAAGCATATGCATATAAACTTCGTGGGCCTTACACGAAAATGGTAATATAAGTTATGGTTGGTTGATCGCTTGAAATACGGATAACAAACACAGCTACTACTGTGCAAGGGGCATGTTTGTTTCTCTGATGGATAGGATTCTCATTCAGCTTACTGGTGTTTGCCTTGCCTTTTGTTTCACCGCTCCATGCTGTTGGTAAAGGTCATGGGTCAGGGTAATATCAAGATTATGGCAGTTCGACGAGATCGGAAAACCTGGTTGGAGATTTTTCTTCCCCATAATGGCTTTTATTACGTTTCTTTGCTGCACTTTCATGTGTTATCTTGATTGATTGTTTCAACATTGCCTGCATATAGGATTTTTTTTATAGCCGAACGTCAGTCTTGATGCGTCGAATATTTTTGCCTTGAAAAACAATTTGTTTCATTTTACTCAATTCATCTAGTATCACTCTTTAATCGTTTTTTGGCCATTTTAATACCAACTGTGCCAATTCTTTTGCTTAGCCAAGAGTTTGGAGGAAGGAGTTTAGATAAAAATGATGACTTTAGTGGTATGCTTTTGAGTAGAATCCCGTTGATGATGTACATGCATTGTTTCAATCCCCAAACACCGGAGATATAACGGAGTTAGACCCCTGTTAGCCCCTCTGAGCCTTCGAAGTAGGAGTTTCTTTTCCGTTCAAAGAAAAAACCTTTTTTAACCAGGGGCAGGGTAGATGTTCAACTAATTGGACCAAGCATTCAAATTTCAGAAGGAATGTCCCATCTGAGGATCACCATATTTCATCTTTCGCATCATGAGATCAGGAAAAATGTCTAAACCACGATGTTCATTTCCTCACAAAATCCCGAGGTCGAGATCGAATCGATAAAATAATGGCTATCCCTCGCCGACCAAGGAATGAGCCATTTGTTTTCAAAAAAAAAAAGAGAGAAAGAAAGAAAAGGTTCAAAAAACCTAAAGTCATATTGACTTGTTCTAAGTGGAAAGTATGAATAAGAAAGAAACAAAAAGCCCCGCTAAGTCGAAACTTGAAAAAAAGTCGCTTAGGCAAAAGTTAGGGCGTCCCGCTGGACTCCCAAAAATTGAAATTCAAAAGATTTTGTCCAGGCAAAAGTTAGGGAAAAGAAGAGCCCAAGAGGCCAGAAAAAGGAAAAAATTATTCAATAAAATTTTCATCAAAAGAAGAGGAACAATAATATCAAAAACAAAAGCAACAAAAGTTAAGTGACAATCATGTTGAAGAATTTGTCATGATCACTCAACCATTTTGAATCCTTTTGAAAGATGAGTGCTTGTGATAAGTCAACTGAACTTAGGATAGGAGAACATCACGAAGGGGATGGGCACCAAATAACTTGAGCCTTGAAAAACTTTTTTTTTCTAAAAAAAAAACCTCGAACCAGGCCACGTTACAACCTATAAAAGTCCTAACTGAAACAGGGGTTTAACCCGAAAGCATACTACAACGGGATAACGTTTCCTAAATTCCCAAATATGCGTTGCATACTCATGTTGGTATCTTATCACCCGCATCTTGACTCGTTTTTCAAAAAAGGGGAGGAAAAGTTTTGAAATTTTTGCACTCTAGCCAATGATTCATTCACAACAGAGATGCAATACTTTGTTAAGATTTTCAACTTCAAAGGCTTAAATAATCGTCGCATCAGGTCTGTCATTCCTAAAATAAACATCTTTCTGCATGCAAAACATTTGTTTGACATCAAGAAAGAGTTTACACATTAAACACCTGTAAAGAGCTTAATGATTGTCAAGAAGGGAATATCTGGACAGAGCCCATGTATGATTAGGACTCTACTATTCCCCAGTGAAGTTTCGTCTCCCCAATGAAGTTTTGTTTCCACAACGAAGTTTTATGGCCCCAGGAATCTTCTGTCAAAAGCTTCATTCTAAGACTTCAAGTTTGGACATGTCGCGCATCCCCAGTGGAGTAGTTTAAAAGGGAACTCACATTTTGAAGAAGTTTAAACTCTCTAACAGAATTGCCAACAGAGATCCCTCGCCTTGACCTCTCATTTCCCAGCCAATCTGTTGACTGGGGCATCTTTATGATAAGATCTTTCCCTATCCCCAGTAGGGTCGATACTGTGTGACCATCTGCATGATTCATCCATTGGTTGCATTCCAAGAAAATTTCTCCAACAAAAATCTTCAACAGAGTTCTGTCTCCCCGGTGAAGCCCTGTCTCCTCAACATTTTTTCCCCAGCAAAGGTTTTCACCCCTCACATCAGGATTGTTGTCTTGGTGTCATCCTCAAAACGGCCACGCATTGTCTTTTCCACTGATTACAGACTTTCCCTGATCGTCTCTCTCAATGTCTAATCTTCGGATAGCGTCCCTCCCCAGAAGCTACAATGTCGATCTGATATTCTCTAGGAGTTGGCAATTTATTTCTGCAGCTCCTCTCATGTTCGTGGCCCGTTTCTACCGGTTGCTCAGTTGTTATTCCCCGCGAAGCTTCGTCTCTTCGAGGTTCCCTCTCTAGTGGTCCCCCATATTTTCTCCTCTCCTTTGGATTTTGCAATTTATTTTTGCAAGTCATGTCAGATTCTGACTTCTTGGTTATTGGCTTCTCAATTGGCCATTCCCCAGTGAAACTTTTAAACATGCATCATTACATTGCATCTACCAAAACGCGTAGCATTTCCATTATATGGAACATTGCGCTATATAGAAGGAATTCAAACATGCATCAGAACATAAGCCATTATTGTTTCTATTGTCCCCAGTGAATTTGCTAATACTTTGGATTAAATCCCCAGCGAGGTCTTCGTCCTCATTATCTCAGTTTCCTCCCCTTACCAATATCCTTTTGATGTCAATCATTTGTTTGTTTGAGTGTCTACTCTTGATTGTAGTTCAATTTCGCCCTGGCGCGATCTTCTCGGGTTTAGTCTTCACTACCCTCTCCGGTTCATGCCAATGTCTATTGATGCACCTTTCGAATACCAGTTTTGTCCTGATATTCGCTTTCAGCAGGTTTTTAGGTGTACGCCCTAATCTCCTTGCTTTGGGTCAAGCTTCGCCTTGTCGCCTGTGCATGAAATCCAGTTTCGTCCTGGTACTCATCTAGTTTAGTTTCGCCTAACTAGTTATTGAGTCGAGATTCGTCTCATATTTGCTTTCATAGCTTGGACCCTTTAACGGTGTTCGTTTACCGAGTGCAGTGTTCGTACTGCATCCATGGATTGAAATTGGTCTCTTTTGTTTCTTGGATTCTTTTATCAGTTTTCGTCACTGTTTATCCATTGATCTGAGACCAGCAGGTGCTCTAAGAAACATGCACTCTAATCACTTTGCTATGGGTCGAGTTTTGCCCCGTTACCCGTGCGTGAAATCCGGTTTCGTCCTGGTACTCATCTAGTTTAGTTTCGTCTAACTGGTCAATGAGTTGAGTTTCTTCTCGCCTTTGTACCTCATTTCTGGGATTCTTTCAGTTCTTTCATACTGTCTATCTTAGTTGAGATTAGTAAGTGCTCCTAGAATCACGCACTCTAGCCACTTTGCTTTGGGTCGAGCTCAGAGTTTCGCCTTCTCACCCGCGTACATTTTCTTTTCCATAGCTTAGTTTCGCCTATACTCTGTGGTTTGAATTTTATCTCACCCTTTTTGAAGCCCAGTTTTGCCCTGGCACATTTGTCCAGAATTTTAGTTGCGTATACTCTTCTTTGTTTTCGTTCTGTTTCAACCTGCGTTACAACCTCATTCTGACGCATGTCTTGGGGGTTTTCTTCTTCTGCTTCTTTCTTCTTCAAGAGCGTAAATTTTCGGGTTCTTTTGTATTCAATCATCTTCAACTCTGAACGCTCGAAAGTTGTCACTTTTCTCACTTATCATGTTGAAGATATTTGAATAGGGGCAGCTGTAGCACCCCAAAATTTACCCTCTTGATTTAGGCTTATGTTTCATCATGAATATCATATTGCATTGCATTCATACATTGTGATAAAGTCAAAGTACTTTGGTTATTAAGTCTTCCTTAAGCTTTGAAGGTTGTTTGCATTGACAAGTTGCTCAAGTAGAATCTTATCATCTAAAACTCTGGATCTTCCAAGCTCAAAAGTTATTGTATATCTCAAGATGTTTTATCCATCCCTTTGGATCATCAGAGGATTAAAGTTTGTGTTTGATTATAAGAAGAGTCACTCTCTTGATTCACCAGTCAAATTAGGGTTTGTTTGATCAAGGCTATTGATTAATGTACAAGTCTTGATTTGGAAGCTACAACATCTCATTGGTATTTGGAAAGTCTTTGTACAAGAAATTGGCCAAGATGTCCAAAGGATTTGAAGTTTTGAAGATGGTTCATCAGTCTCCTAAAATGTTAACCAAAATTAGGGTTTGGCCCAAGTTGAGGTAATTAAGGTCTAGATGAGCCAATTCATGAAGCATCACTATCTTATCATCATTGGAATCAAATTTGATCAATGAGTCTCTCATGACATGCAGTGGAATTAGGGTTTTGAAGTTTGATCAGCTATCTCTTAGCACATGGCACAAAACTAGGGTTTTGGATTTAATCAGGATTTCTCTGACCTTTTCACCCAAACTTGTTTCCATGGTTCACCACATGTTATTAAGTATTTAGGATTGAAAGATTGAGGTTCAATTTGGATTGGAAATGGTTCAATTGATCAAAAGGGGCAAATTAGTCATTTTGACCAAAGTCAATAAAATCAGGAGTTGACCAAGTTGGATTTTTGGTCAAACTTCAATTTAAGCATCCTCTTTTTATATCCCATACCTAAATTCATCTTGGAATCATGAGAAAATGTGAATTTGAGTGTAACTTGTTCAAGAAGTAACTTAAATTTTGGAAAAAATTCTAAGTGCCAAGATGACTTCTTTTGGGCAAGCCATGCGCGTAATTTCATCAAACACTTGGCATGCCATTTTATGGAACCAATTTCTGGTGATTCAAGCTTCAATTTGTAAAATTAAAAAGAGCATTTTGTAGTCTCCCATGAGAGCTTCCCTTTGAACTTTGAATCATTCAGTTTGGCCAAGAATTGAGTGAGTTGTGAGGTTTCAAAGTTGGTATTTCAAAACTGGCCTCATGTACACCATGCATGCCCATGGACGCGCGCGGACCAGGCGGGCCAAATTGCTTGTTTGCCTCAAGTTTGCAACACCATTTCTCCATCAAGTTTGCATCAATTTGGAAAATTCAAAGCCCTAAGATGTTCTACGTTTTGAAAGCTCTTGAAAGGCCCCTCAAGCATCCAAAACACACGAAGGGATTTCAAATGGCCTAAGCATGAAGTCAGCTAGCCAGATTTTTGGAAAATCATGCCGCTGTTGTAGAATTTTGCACAACTTCAGTTTTGTTTGTTGTCAACATAGCCAGCTCACCAAATTCACATGTTTTGCTCACAATACCACTCAACATGACATCACCAAAACGACCTCTAGGCTGGGCATAAGTAGAAACAAAACGCATCACCATTTGGACACTTTTCTTTTTTCTATTTTTGCAAATTCTGCTTCTAACGACCTTGAGCTTTTCAAAGACCCTTATATCCTCAGCAGTCACTCTATTTAAGCCATATTTCATTCCCTTTCGAAAGGAGGCATTCATTTCTCTCAAGAAATCAGAAACTGCAAACTCCCTCTCTCAAAAATTTTCTACTTAGAAGCTTCTCTATTCTCCATTCCAGAGCTCGATTCATGATCATTTCCACTTCATTGGAGCATTAGAAGCAAGGGACAAGAGTTTTCGTTTTGTTTCTGAGGCCATAGTTGAGTTTATTTCTCAACTCGAAAGGTAATTTTCAGATCTTGATTCTCCATAATTTTGCTTGATTCATGAGATTTAAAGCTTGTAATCATGTTCATAGCTGGCCAGATCTTACATCTGATGTATAAACTTGTTTAATTCTGAAGCATATGTTTAATTCGACTTCCACGGTCAATCATTTTGAATTTTGTAAAAAGCATGATGTAGTTGGTAGTTTGAACTTTGATTTGTGATTGGAATCATGGATTTTGGTTAAGAAACGAGTATGTATGATGGACATGAACATGAGCCCTAGAACTGAAAAAACGCGCGTTTGAATTGATCCGGAGGTTGAAGATGAAGTGAGGTGGCGCGCTGTGATTGGCCTGTTTCAGTTTATCATGCATTTTTCATATTTTTATTTTAATTGATTTTCTGATTTTTATTTCTTGATCAAAACAATTTAGAAAATTCTGAAAAAATTCTCACAAGTTCAAAATAATTTCCACTATCTTGTAAAGTTTTATTGGAATTTTTTTTAAAGTTTTCATTGGCTTAAAAATTATTGAACTTAAATAATTGTTTGTTTAGGGATTATTTTTGTTTTAATACTTATTTGACCTAAACAATTTCACAAAAAATATTGAGCTCATAAAGTAATATAGAAATTGATTCTGAAATTTTTTTGGCATTTTTTCTATTTTTGATTATGAATTTAATTTGAGAAGTTTATTTTGAATTTTTGCTTTATAATTTTCATTTTAATACTCCCATTAATTCAAAAAATCCTCAAAAAAAATCATGTAAGCTTGCTTTTAATCATAGAATCTGAACATATTTTTATTTTGACCTTTTTGTGAATTTTGGCTAGGGGTTGCATTTTTGCCCTTAAATAATAGTTTAATTCTTAATTGTTTGTTTAATTTTTATTTTAATATTTCCTTTAATCCAAAAAATTCCAAAAAAAATCAGAGATGTGTGTTTTTAGTTCTAATATTTTAATATAATTTTCGTTGGACATTTTCCTGACTTTTGTTTCAAATTTCATGTTGAGATGTAATTATTAAACTAATTGATTAATTGTGTGAATTTAATTTTAATTTGGACTTTTCTTTAATTCAAAAATGTGGAAAAATATGTTTTCTAATTTTCAGGGTCTCCTTGTGATTTGCATCATCTTGATTTGATTTGTTTGGATTTTTATCTTACTTAATCAATATTTAAGATTAAAAGTCAAAAAACTAGGGTTTTGTTGCTTATGGTACAAGTTTCATTTTCAAAACCTCTATGCCCTTGATTTTCAATAGAATTCAAGTCTTGATTAGGGTTCGTGAATGTCTTGAGGATATGAAAACCATTTTTCTTGAATTATTTAACTTGGTTTGACATTTTTCCACAAATTATTTTGAAAACTTGTCTAGTTTGGGTAGTTTTGTCAACTAGTCTTGAACTTTGGGCCTCATTTGATCCCCTCCTCAATCATTCATGAACATAATACTTGCCTCCTGACTTTTACACATTTCAAAGATGCTAAGAAGTTTTTGGTTTTAATTATGGATCTTTGTTTCTATTTTTGATATATTTTTGAAGTGAAGGTACCCCAATTGATGTAGCATATGTTGTTGCATATTGTTTGATGACCAATGAACTTGAGTGAGGTTTATTATTGGGAACCTAATGATCATGTTAGATGTGTTTAATAAAATAAACTCAAGTCACTTCATTTAATGTCTCATGTTGGAATGTTTGAACCTTTTGATGCATTATGTGGGATTCATCATTCTAGTGTGTTTGTGAAGCTGTGGTTGAATTAATTGTACATGATTGAAATGTGTTTGCCCCTGACCTCCATGGTCTTTAATTGTGTTCTTTTCAAGCTCCCATGATCCTTGATTGATAATCAATTGTCAATTCAATATGGTGATAGAGAGGAGCAACATTCCTCTGATTCTTTTGACCAAATTGTGCATATGCCTGTTTGCTCTTGTCTATCATGTCTAATGCTTGATAAGTGTCATCATGCTGTTCTCTCTTCATCATGTTGCATCCATCCTTTATGTGAGTCATCATTCACCTTATGGAATACTTACTTGTCTGTTGAATGTGCGAGGTACTTTGAGAAAATTTCCACTTTTGACTTGAGGCTACTGTGTTTCACTTTATTTGTGGAACACAACTTATTATACTGGCACTACTATTGTGTTAGAATGTTTGATATTCCATGCAGGGCATATACATTTGTTTCTGAAATATATATATTACCCACGGGATCTGTTCATATCTGATAATCTCATTACTTACATCCTTATGGCGTAATTTCTGACTTGATTTGTCTACTGATACCAGCTTGCTTGAAGTTCTCCGGGTTTCTTTATTTCTTGCTCAGTTGCTACAGATAGTTATCCGTTTGGTATTGCACTATCTCTTTTCTTCCATTTTCATTTTGTATAGCTCTCTGATTGCATGATGGGACCTCTGTTGCTGATATATGTCAGGAGGCCCTCTGTTTTTGTCTAACACATGTGGTGTGTTTGCTTTTGATCGATGAGTCACTCAATTTAGAAATTGAGATCACGACTTCGCTCTTATTGCATGTTCCCTATATGATGTTTGTTGCTTTTCTTCTTTAATTGTTGATCGATGAGTCACTCAATTTAGAAAATGAGATCACGACTTCGCTCTCATTGCATGTTCCCTATAGGATGTTTACTGCTTTTCTTCTTTAATTGTTGATCGATTAGTCACTCGATTTATAAATTGAGATCACGACTTCGCTCTCATTTCATGTTCCCTATAGGATAGTCTGGTTCATCTTCCTTTAGCATGCCAACATAGGGTATGGTTTTCCTTTATCTTCAACCTTAGGGTCAACCATTATTTGATAACACTAGGGATAGTACTAGGCTAGTCTCCCTTAGTTGTTTTTCCTTTCTTTGCATTTTGCACCTTAAAATAAAAACCATTTTCTTGGAAAATCACAAAACACATCTAATGAACTTAAACCCTTCTTCAAGGTAAAAGATACAAACCAATCCTATTTGTTTATGCGCCTCTTGGCTTTGTTTATAAACCTGAAGCCGATGTCTCGCCATTGCACATATGTCTGAAGCCGATGTTTCATCATCGCACATGTTTGTTATGCTACTTTGATTCTTAATATCATTGTTAGGTGTGATGTTTTTTCATCCGTTTTATTGATGTTTCACCATCTTTGCCATGATATCTTGTTATCTTTTACCCGATGTTTCTTCATCGCACATGTTTGTTATCCTACTTTGATTCTTAATATCATTGTTAGGTGTGATGTTTTGTCATCCGTTTTATTGATGTTTCGCCATCTTTGCCATGATATCTTGTCATCTTTTAGCCGATGTTTCGTCATCGCACATGTTTGTTATCCTACTTTGATTCCCAATATCATTGTTAGGTGTGATGTTTCGTCATCCGTTTTATTGATGTTTCGCCATATTTGCCATGATATCTTGTTATCTTTTAGCCGATGTTTCTCCATCGCACATGTTTGTTATCCTACTTTGATTCTCAATATCATTGTTAGGTGTGATGTTTCGTCGTCCGTTTCATTGATGTTTTGTCATCTTTGCCATGATATTTTACTACCTTGAAGCCGATGTTTCGCCATCACACATTTGTCTGAAGCCGATGTTTCGCCATCGCACATGTTTGTTATCCCACTTTGATTCTCAATATCATTGTTAGGTGTGATGTTTTGTCATCCGTTTTGTTGATGTTTCGCCATCTTTGACATGTTACTGTGTTATTATTTAGTCGATGTTACCATCTCATTTGTTTGTTGTTTCATTTAATGTTTTGCCATCTTAACTATTTTTTGTTGTCTTAACTAAAAAACACAAACCAACTAGAATATATGAGCCGAACTATGGTTGCTCTGATTCCTTAAAAGGGATACGTAGGCATTGGGGTAGGGCCCGATCGAGCACAACTTTTATTTTCCCTACATTGTTTTTTTCATCTTTCGCATGCATTCCTTTTTTTCAGCTTTAAGCCATAGACATAGGATTTGACTACACCCATTAGACTAGACAACAAGAGTGGATACCGTAGAGTACTACGGATGTGTAGGGTGCTAACACCTTACCCTCGCTTTACAGACTCCCTTACTCGATCTCTCGGTCGAAAGACCGTGATTTCTCCCTTTTCAGGTTTTATCGATGTTCACCTTTCCCTTTCGGCAGGATAAAAGACATTCGGTGGCGACTTCATTGATGTTTCATTACATCCAGATGACAGGTTCCGCCGTGTTGTTTCACCATCCCGTTTATATCCAAAGATAGGGTTACTTACCAAATCAATGGTACGGTAACAATGTCAAAGGAAAAGAAAATGAACAAGAAATACTTTTGAGTAGGTAGAATACTCCTAATTACCTGCTCAATTTCAAACAAAACATCCTTGCTATTTTCAAAACAAACACCCACACTTTCAAAACATCTTACAAACTTGAAAACATTTTCAAAAGATCAACATCTTTGTATACATTCTTACAAATGAGAATCATTACAAAGTTTTCCTAAACAATGGCCTCTTTACAAAATACTTTCAAAAACCACACAAAGCACAATTTCAAACAAAAGCAAGTGATCTAGAGAGTAACTAAGAGCCCATGGAAAACCATGGATGAAAAGGGTGCTAATACCTTCCCTTTTCATAATCTACCCCCCGAACTCAAGAAATAATCTCAAAGGTCTTTCCTGTGCTTTTTCACCTTTCCTTTTGGATAAAAGAAAAGTCGGTGGCGACTCTTGCTAATCGCAACATTTGCGATCAAACGCAAAACCTTCAAGTCAGTTCTCCCATCGTATCACAGAACTGGCGACTCTGCTGGGGAAAATTCTAAAAGTGGGGTTACCTTAGGGTTAGATCACATTTAATGGCTTTCTTTGTTTGACTTGTTTGCTTTATATTATGGTTCTTTGTTTGGGTTTGAATCCTCTACCCGAATTTGGGATACCTTATAGGTATGTAGCAATATGTTGTGGAAACTGTGTGGGGTATACTGACACGGTCTAAGCAATAAAAACGTTAGTGTGACATATTTATGGGTACCGGTAGCCCTTAAGTTAATCAAGGAGAATACGGGGCCGCTGAGTAATGTCATGAAGCACTAATGAACTTTTAGAACCGTTACTTGACCAACTTGGCCTTTAAGACGTAGTGAGATGACCGGCTTTGGTGCAGTCCGAAGTTGGTAGATACTTGATACTACACTCATTGAGGTTTGTTTTTTTGGGATATTTCGGTCGCCATTAAAGAGGCTTATGCTGAAACAATGACCAAGGAAACAAACCGGTGATATTGAGCTCCTTAGAACCCGGTTACTATTGCTAGGACAGGTTGAGCCAACTAAAATTTAAGAGGGTACTTACCTATAAGACTCGATGCAAGCCTAAACCTAAGGACTTGTTTGCTTTGTTTGTGTATATTTGCTTGTACATAACATCATGAACATCATAACATCATACTCATTCACTAACAATTTCAAGGATCTTGGGATTTATCTCTGTTCTGTTTTGTAGGATATGGATTCTGTTCGCAGGAAAACCATTCAAGTCAATCTCGTAAGGATCCCTCCATAACTTAAGGAGCTAGCTTCAAGGATTCCAGAAAATTCTCCATTCACTGAGAGACATGGTCGCCTACTAAACTTGGTCACCTCCAACACTGATGAAGACATGATGAAGGTGCTCTTTCAGTTCTTTGATCCCTTACACCATTGCTTCACATTTCCCGATTATCAACTTGTGCCTACTTTTGAAGAATTCTCCCGACTCTTGAGGATTCCCATTCTCAAACAACTACCTTTCAATGGCACGGAAAGAGATCCAAAGCAAGAAGAGATTGCTCAAGCTCTACACTTGCAATCTGTTGTACCCCAAAATTTGCCCTCCCATGTTTCTCAATACATGTCAAGTGAGGTCCTCAAATTGCTCAAGGAAGTCCAAGGGTTGACCAGACAAACCCTCTCCTAAGGCAGTCTACCTCAAATTAGGGTTTCAGTTTGCATCAAGATGCTTGAGTCCAAAGGGTCCCAAATGCTCACTGTTGTCCTAATATGTTCTCAAGATCATCCATGTCAAGCTTCAAGCCTTGCAGAGGAAGTTTGCTCAGTCAATTGCTCAAAGACCTAAAAATCGACGGTGCTAGGGCAAAAGTCAACTATGGCCTACATACAGTCAAACTTCAATATTTTTGGTCAAAATCCTCATTTTGAAGTATTATTCATTATTTTATAAAGGGTTGGTCATGATTCCTCAAGGATTGCTCACAATTCATCAAAACCCAAAAGTTGCTAAATTAGGGTTTTGCAGGAAACGTCAACTCAACTTTGACCAAGCATAACTTTCTCATACTTTATCAAAAATGACCCATCCAAATCTCATTCTGAAGAGGATGCAATTCCCTACAATTCATCTTCAGCTCCAAAGTTCAAAATATGCACTCACAAGAAGATATGAATTTGGACATTATAGGTCATTTTGAAAAGTCAACAAAAACACCTTTTGGGTCAAAGCTTCCTACATGAACATGGAAGACATAATTGAGATTAGACCAAAAGGGTTGCTTAGAGGACATCTTAAGATTTCTAAAAAGTCCAAGAACATCTCTCTAAGGTCAAAATTGAGAGAGTTATGCATTGGCAAAGTTGACCTTTTTTGCAAAATTGCCAAAAGTCAAATATGCCCAAAATTGTATTTTTTGTCAAATGGGCCCAACTTTTTATGCTTGCATTGAGTTTGTAACATGAACCACGACCCATGAGCCCTTCCATTTGTCATTATTTTATTTTTTTCATTTATTTTGATTTTATTTCAATTAAATCAAATAAAATCAAAATAAAATAATGAAAAAATCAAAAACTAATCAAAGATTGAGATTTTGTGCATGTTTAGGTCTATTATACAGCTGGAGATGGAATCAAATCGTGCAAGATTAATTTGGACACAAAAAGATTGCATTTTGCTTGACTTAGAAATATTTTGTACAATGATCAAATCATGAATCAATAATCATAATTGGAGAGATTTGATACAAGTTGTAACCCTAATTCCTTCTAGGGTACATAAGGAACACTGCAGATTAGAAACAAGGGGATTGGAGGCGTGTAAAAGAGAGAGCAAGTTTCAAAAAATTCAAGAAAAGTGGCAAACTGATTTCCACTTTTCAGGTCAATTCAAAGCATTATAACCATCACAATCAATTGCTAGACATCCAAGGATCATGATTCAACCACTAGCAAGCTTCCTAACATCCAGAAACGCACTGTAAGTGTAACACAATTTCCATACTTTCTTGAACTCGAATATCATAATTCTGGCACATTTAGCATGATTCATTGATATGTTCTTAAACCTTATGATGTTTGCAAGCTAATGGTCATATTTAATTATGCTTTCATTAACTGTACAACAAAGGGCCATGGCTAGGGTTTTTTCTTTGTGTTTAGGGTTTTCTTGTACAGGGACAATTGGTCATAGATAGTGGTACCATGATGCTCGTGAGGTTGCAACGAGTTAATTAGTACCATTGATTATGATTTATCATGCAAGGACAAGGTTTTGGAGTGGATAAGGGTTGTACCTACACCCAGTGTCCGTAGGTAAAAGTATGTGACCTAAAACGACAGAAGCGACGAAGGAGACGATGGCGTGGCACGCTGTGAATGGGCCATTTGAATTTCGTGCATTTTTGAATTTAGCCATTTGGTTTAGCATATTATATTCGTTGTTCATTATTTTTACAACTAACAAAGCTAGCACAGCTGGTAAGCGTGCAGGGTAAAAACGCCTAGGGGCCTGGGTTTGATCCCCAAGTCCCAACTTTGTTCCATATTATTTTGCTCTACATAATCAGGTGCCCACGTATCCAATGAGTCTACCATGCATCCTCAGCATCCTGTCATCCAAATCATCCACACTCCAGATCAAAGGCTTATCCTTGATGGACCACTATAGGCATGAGTCAAGCGCATGCACAGGATCTGAAAATACTCAATGGGGCCAGGAATTGTTGGGCTTAGATTTGCCATAAACACCCTCTCCTTTTTCTATTTACCTCAGGCCCATTCTATTTCTTTTCTAATTTTTCTTGTTTAATTTTTTTTGTTTAAATTATTTTCTAACACAAATAATTTCTTTTTTCACAAAAATCATAAAATCAAATTTCACGAATTTAGAATTAGGTTTTATTTTATTTTACCAAATTTAATTTGATATTAATTTAAATTTAATTTAGGATTAATTCTAACTTTTTAATATATTTAAAATTAATTAGAAAAAATTAGGGTTAGCTTGATTTAATTTTTATTTCTTTTCTCAAATAAAACAAAAATAAAAAAATAGGTTAATTTAATTATTGTCCTTAATTTTTTAAATTAATTAGTAATTAGGTTTTTATTTATTCAATTAAATCTTATTTTCTTAAAATATCACAAAAACCACAAAGAATGATTTTTCTTGCAATTAGGCTTAGCCGGGGTCAAAACCCTAATTCTCTCGTTTTCGATTCATCGCGCGCGCTTATTACTTTTGCAATATTAATGTAACTGCTCATGGTATGTAATAGTTTAAATTAGGATTTTCTTTATTTATCGTTTTACGGGTTTTTTGGCTATGTAATTAATCCCCATCCCCGAAGCCTTGTAATAGTGTAGGTTTTATTTTCCGCATTTTAATTCTCGCAAATATTAACTGTTAAATGTATGTTAATAGGATTGTATGACAAGATTGCATGCTAATTTTAAAAAAGGCTAGCAAACCCTAATGTGCAAAGATAATAACTTGGAATCAAATCACTCGCATATGTGCACTCCTAGGGTATACTCTCACTTCAGTTGCCTTCGGTAAATAGTCATTAAGTATATGGTGTCTTAGTGGTCGCCCTTCTGTCTAAACAAAGATCAAACGTCTCGTTCGGAAATGTTGCCTCGGAAAGGTTGCCTCAGAAATGTTGCCTCGAATATGATCTTAAGACATTAGGGTTATTACTAAGACGCCCTAACATTACTTTAGTGATCGTACGTCCCTTATGAATTGACCCGTTTACAACTCCAATGACGGTGCTTTCTATTTCTCAATAGTAGGATAGCGCTGTCTAAAGGAAACAAGAACAAAAATAATCTTTTTTCGAGTAGGTAGATTCTAGTAGGTACTTGCTCAAAATCAAACCTTTTACACATACACTTTTCCAAGCAAAGTTTTTCAAAACAACTTCGTAACACTCTTGAAGACAGAAGCAAAGGTTAAAACGAAGTAAAACAAAAACTTTTCAAAACAAACACACACAAGCAATTTTAAAAATATGAGCAAGTACCTAAGAGCCCGTGGAAAACCACAGATAGAAAGGGTACTCAAAATCTCGAAAAAGGCATTTTTTTGTGCTTTTTTCCTTTCCAGTTGGATAAAATAAAATTCGGTGGCGAATCTTGCTTACCGCGACATTTTGCAAACACAAACGCAAAACACAAATCATCATTTTCCAAAACAGTTGGTTCTTCCACCGTATCACAGAACTGGCGACTCTGCTGGGGAATTAATAAGTGGGGTATACCTTAAGATTTAGTTCATCATATTTGCTTCTCTTGTTTGTTTTGGTTGCTTTACTTTTAAGGGTTTTGTTTGGGAGTTACTATAGATCCTAACCTGGATCTGGGGACACCTTTTAGGTAAGTAGCAATAAACTGTGAGGGAACTGTACAACGTAGACCGATACGATCGAAGCAGTAGCTACATTGATGTGGCACATTGGTTGGTATCGGTATCCCTTGTGGAGAAACGAGGAGAATATGGGGCCGCTATGTGTGTCGTTAAGAATAAACTTACCTTAGAACCTTTAATCGACCAACTTGGCCAGTAGGAAGTAGTGAGATAGACGGCCTCAGTGTAAAGCTGAGAACTGGTTGATACTCGATGCTACACTCATTGATACCATACTCTCGAGATAGTTCCGGCCGCAAGAAAAGATTGCGTGAGCTGAAACCATGACCGATGGAGGATGGTCAATGATATTGAGAACCTCTAGAACCCGATTACTTTTGCTAGGACAGGTTGAAACCAACTGAACTTCAAGAGGGTAATACCTTTGACCCCATGCAAGCCTTAAACTTAAGGGCTTTTATGTGACTTGTTTTCCTTTGCCATGTCTTTTATCTGCTATACCTGTTGTTTTCATCATGACATCATGCATCATAACATAGCATGCATACTTCATTATACTAACCATTTCAAAGACCGAGGGATTTATCTTTGTTCTGTTTTGCAAATTATGGCTTCCGTATGCAGAAACACCATCCGAGTTAACTTTGTGCGAATACCTGCTCAACTCAAAGAGTTAGCCTCAAGAGTTTCTGAGACTTCTTCGTTCATTAAGAGACATGGTCAGCTTCTTAGCCTGGTTACCTCAAAGTTTGATGAGCAGATGATGAGTGTGCTTTTCCAGTTCTTTGATCCTGTGCATCATTGCTTTACCTTTCCAGATTACCAGCTGGTTCCCACTTTGGAAGAGTTTTCTCACTTATTGGGCATATCCATCCTTGAGCAGATGCCCTTCACAGGTATGGAAGAGACTCCTAGACCAGAAGACATTGCTTCAGCTCTACATCTAAAAAGGGCTGATGTAATATCCAATTGGGAAACACGAAGCTGGGTTGAAGGTTTCTTAGCCAAGTTTCTGATAGATCAGGCTCACCTGTTCTGGGATAACTTGGATTTTCAGGCTTTCGAAGATATCATGGCTCTCCTTATCTATGGGTTAGTCCTCTTCCCGAATCCGGATTCCTTTGTAGATGTGAACGCGGTCAAGATTTTCCTCTCTCGCAATCCTGTGCCTACTCTACTGGGTGATATCTTGCATTCCCTCTACACTCGTACTGTACGTAGAAGAGGAACTCTTATGTGTTGTATGTCGTTGCTGTCGAGGTGGTTTATTTCGCACCTCCCTAAGTCCGTGTTGAAGAATGAAGAAGGTTTGGGATGGTCTTACATGATAATGTCACTTGCCCATACAGACATTCTTTAGAGCTCTTGGATTATGGAAAGCACTGCTGTCATTGATCATTGTGGGGGATACCCTAATGTCCCGTTGCTTGGAATCAGAGGGGGTATAACTTACAATCCTTGTCTAGCTTTGCGACAATTTGGTCGTGCTCGGAGATATGGTCCCTATGAGCTAATTCTTACGGATATTGCCTTTGACTACAAGGAAGACGTTGATGAACATCGCCGGAGGTTTATACGAGCTTGGAGCATGGTGAACAAATCTGACCCTCAAGAGCTAGGACCAAGGACTTCCCTCCCTATGCATCCTTATCTCCAATGGGTCCGAGCTCGTGCCCAGAAGCTTGGGATGCCCTATGAAGCAATATTGCCAGTGATTGTGGAGCCTACTAATGAAGAAGGCATTCCTTATACAGTTCTTTATCCTTATATGCCCATGGATCCTGGGGCATTTCGGAGGTCTTGGATTCAGCTAAAAGAGGAGAGGGATACTTACCAGGAGAAGTATCATGAGCAAGAAAGGAAGATTTTGAAGCTCACCAGGCAACTCGAGGAAGAAAGAACGATCAATGACTATGTCAGCACAAAGGGGAAGCATCCATGGGATTTTTGATTTTGCTTTTTCTAGTTTGGATTTGTTTTTCTTTTACTTCTTTGTAACGCCTCAAAGGCATTGTTAAACATTTTACAAATTAATCTACTAAAGTTTGTTTATTTTTGGTTTGCAAATTTAAATCTCCCAAAGTCTTTGAAATCATTACATACGCATCCCATTACCATGCACACCATTATAGGTATCATTACAGGTTTCTCATCTTCTTCGCTGTTTATTTCAGCAGAAATGTCTTCTGATCAAGCCATCAAAGATCTTCAGACACAAAACTCCCAATTCTAGCAGATGTTCTTAAGTCTGGCTAAAGGACAAGAGGATCTGAAAGCTCTCATTCTGAAAGAGAAGAAGAAGAATAAGAAGAAGGTCGTTCTTATGAATATGGGTAAAAGGTTTGGGGATAGGTTGAAACAGCAAGCTGATCTGACCTCTTCATCCAAGGAAGGGGAGAACCAAGAAGAAGAAAAGGGCCTCAGTCCTTCAATCTCTGATGATGATATAAATTATGATGAGGAGAAATATCCTCCTGCCGAGGATAGGTACAAGCAGTTAGAAGACCGTCTGAGTGCAATGGAGATTCAGAAGATCCCTAGTTTGGATTTCGGAGAAATGGGACTGGTATCAGGAGTAGTGATCCCTCATAAGTTCAAAGCTCCGGTTTTTGCCAAGTACGATGGAGTATCCTGTCCAAAACTCCATCTCCGCTTGTATGCCAGAAAAATCCAACCCCACACTGCTGATAGAAATTTATGGGTACATTTCTTTCAAGATAGTCTGTCAGGGACTCAACTTGAATGATTTTATCAGTTGGAAGAAGCCAACGTACGAAACTGGGAAGACCTTGCTGCTACTTTTTATAGGCAGTATCAGTATAACACCGACCTTGCTCCCACTCGTACTCAGCTTCAGGGTATGTCTATGGGTGCAAGCGAAGGTTTTAAGGACTATGTTCAAAAGTGGAGAGACTTAGCTGGTAGAGTCCAACCCTCTTTGTCTGATAGGGAGTTGGTTGACATGTTTCTAGGGACGTTATCTGGTCCATTTTTCAACCATCTGATCAGAAGTTCATCGTCTGGGTTTACTGAGTTGATTTTTACTAGAGAGAGAGTAGAAGCTGGTATTCGAAGTGGTAAGATACAGAAGGATGCTTCATCAAGTGCAATAAAAAGTCTTTCACCGGTAAAAAAGAAGCTAGTGCAGTCTACGGCCCGAGGGGCCAAAGCAGACCTGAACACCGTCAAGTAGTAAATGCGGTAGTGATATCAAGACCCACCGTTGCTCCACAATGCAACAATCAACAAAGGGTGGAAAGACCACATAGGAAATACACTCGGCTCAATATGACCTTGTCTCAAATCCTACCACAATTATTGAAGACTAACCTGGTAACTCTAAGGGAAGCCCCGAAGAACCCCAACACCACATCTCCTCAATATAACCCGAATGCCCGCTGTGCCTATCACTCTGAAAGTCCAGGTCCTGATACAAACAACTGTTGGGCCTTGAAAAACAAGGTGCAAGACTTGATCAAAGCCAAATAGATTGAGTTTGACGCTCCGGAGAAGCCCAACGTCATAACTGCTCCTATGCCCAAACATGGTCATGGAGTGAATGCTATGGACGATGATTTATTTGTGACCTCTGTGGAAGAAATTTCTACTCCTTTGATGACAGTTAAGAAGAATCTGTTGTTAGCCGGTTTATTTCTGGGCTGTGGTGAAGGTTGCCACATGTGTTCAATCCTGCCTGCTGGTTGCCACTTATTGAAATCAGGTGTTCAGTGCCTGATGGATAATAAGGAGATCCTGTTCGAGAAGTCTATGATTCCGTTGGTTCCAATTCAAGATGTTTCCATCATAACCATTTCCGCCAATCCTTCCAAGGCTTCCTCGAGAAAGCCTGTTAGGATTACATCCGTCCCAAGAATTGCTCCGTTAATAATTACTGTCCCTGGTCCTATCCCATACACTTCGTATAAGGTTGTCCCTTGGCACTATGGGGATGATGTGTATGTCTATGGAGTTAAGCAAGACTTAAAGAGTGAGGAAGCTGATGCTGATGTCAGCAACATTTTCGGGGCTAGCAAGGTCACCAGAAGCAGAAGACTCTTTTCTCCCGAGATTTCCCCTCCGACTGTTCGCAAACCTATTGTCATTCCATCTAGTACATCAGCTACTATCCCAGTTCCTATTCCAATTATCACCCCTGTCGCCGAGCCATCTGGGGCTCGGGGCAAAAAAATCACAGGTGAGCCTGCCCAGACGGAGGCACCTAAGAAGATCATTGTAGAAACCTCTAAGCAGGAGATAGAGGAAATTCTGAATATTATTAAGAAGAGCGATTACAACATAGTCGAGAAGCTAGGGCAGACCCCATCAAAAATCTCCATGTTGTCCTTGTTATTGTTTTCTGAAGCCCATGCAAAGGCTTTAATTGCTTTCCTTAAAACTGCGCATGTGCCACAGGAGACATCAGCCGATCAATTCAAAGATTGCGTAGCTAGCTTGACTGCCGACAATGGGTTGGGTTTCTCAGACGCAGATCTGACTGCTAAAGGAAGAAATCACAATGATGCTCTGCACGTCTCGATCGAGTGCAGGGGCACTACTATGGCCTATGTACTGGTGGATACCGGGTCCTCATTGAATGTTCTGCCAAAGAAGGCATTAGACCGTTTGGAATGTGAACGTTTGATTCTGAAGCCGAGTAATATTGTGGTCAGGGCTTTCGACGGGTCAAAAAGGATGGTGCACGGGGAGGTGGACATCCCTGTTAAAGTTGGCTCTCAGACTTTTTCATCTACTTTCTACGTGATGGATATCCGACCATCATATTCATGCTTGCTGGGTCGCCCCTGGATTAATAAGGCTGGGGCAGTGACTTCCACGCTCCACCAAATGCTGAAATATCCAGTAAAGGGAAAGATTGTTACGGTGCAAGGTGTTGTACCCCAATTTTTCCCCTAAGATCCCTTCATCATACCATATTGTTTCAATCACAACAAAATCACATTAGGGCTTTTGGTTCTTCTACTTATCTTTAGTTTTGCTCTATGAGGAGTTACCAATCACCTTAACTTGTTTTCTCTTATGATCATGGATATTTTGCTTTGATTTTCTCTCTAAATTAACAAAATGAAATATTGGTTTGTCTCACTTGTTGATAATGTAGGTCAAGGCAATGAGGTTTTAGCATGTTGCTTCATGGGTTCATGAGTCTATTTCCATGCCCTAGTCAAAATCTTGAGAGATTCAAACCTCACTATTGAAGTTGTTTTTAAGTTGGTATGAAATTGGTTTGTGGCCATAGGTCCTCATCATCATCCTCAACAACTTCTATTCACAAAGGAAGAGTATTGGCACAAAAAGTTTGTTCAAACTTGGCAAAGTTCCACCAAGCTTTCTCTTGATCTAGAGGCTAGGGTTTTGGACTTCAAAGGGGCATATCTTGCTCATCTTTTGGTATTTTTGAGTGATTCCAAAAACATTCTTCTCTTCAAAGAGTTACCAACAAATTAATTCAAAAGTTCCAAGGATTTTTCATGTGGAAGGAATTTGGTGAAGAAGAAAGATTACAAGTCATCCAGATGAATCCCTCATTTTCCATATGTGACTTCAAATGGTCATAACTTGGTCAATTTTTATCAATTTGAGCCCATTCTTTTTTCATGATGACCCTAAGGATGTGTACTTCATGCCTTCTTTTATGTGCAAAGTAAGAAAATGGATGGAAGTTGCCATAAGAATGCAAAAGATTATAGGTCATTTCATGATTTTTGGCCAACTTCAACAAGTCATAACTTGCTCAATTTTTGAAGATTTTGATTGGTTCAAATTTCAAAATGTCATTCAAGAGGTCTACTTCATTCCATCTTTTTTGATCAAGAGCAAATTCTAAGTGCAAGGCCATGTTTGGAAGCAAGAGATTATAGGTCATTTTTAAAGAAGAATTTGAAATATTTCTAAGTATGGAAAGTCAACTCTTTTTCCTCAATTTTGACTCCATGTAACTTTCATCTCAAGCATCCATTTGATTCCATTCTTTTTCCATTACAAAGCTTGTAACATCATTTTTCCAAAGCATCAAGAATCTCTCCCTAAGACCCCTTGAGGTGGAAATGCCATTGGATTGAACTTGGTAACTTGGAACTGAAGTTTCACCATGAGTCAGAATTTGAAATCCTTGTTTTGGCCTTTAAACATCAAATTAGCACGCGTTTGTGATCTAAACATGTTTAACCAAGTTGCCAAAGTGGATTAGAGCCTTAAAACGCAAGGATTTGATGAGTTTTGATGCAAATCAGATCACACTTTGCTCGTGTATCAGATTCACACGATTTCCCTCCAATTTGCATCATTCCACACGCTTGAGCATTCCATTTGATTCCCTATAAATAGAGGGTCATCCCCCATTCAAATTCCCAAGCTTAGATAGCCAGAATCACCCTGCCAAACTTGCTTCACAACTCAGAATTCAGCTACTTTGAATCCTATTCTAAAGCATTTTCAATCCATTTTCTCCATCAATTCACCTTCCTTGATCTTCCCTGAACCTAACCATACATTTACATTCAAGAATCGTGCCCTACATTGCTCCATAGAAGTCCAGTTTCAGAGCTATGCGACTCAACTTCAATAGGTAGATTCCTTCATCAATTCTTCAAAACTTTGGTATCATTGTGCTGCTCTCATTTCCCTGGTTCTAGTTGCAACAATTAATTTCTTCTGGAAACACATTTTGACCATGAATTTTCAAATCCCCTTTCAAAACTTTCTTTCCAAATTGCTTGAGTTACAATTTATATAAATATGGCGCGAGGGTATGGTTGTCTTCGTCTTGAAGAGACGAAACGAATGGCATAGGTCCGAGCTTCTAATTTTACAGTTTGAGAGATCTGCAATTCGTGAGGCTGGAGGTTGAAGATGACCAACGTGTCACCTTCTAACCAATGAAAGCGTGCCATTCGTTTTTTTTAATTTCTGATTTTGCATTTGATTCAGTGCTTTATTCAGTAAAGACCATGATATGCACAATGCGCCAGATCCTTTGGATTTGATTACTAACGCGTTTTGACTCTCATCCAATGGTCCACATCTTTTTCTTTTATTTTCTTTTTCTGATTTTTATATTTTAATTGTTTGAAATTTCAAAAACTCATAGAAAATTCATTTTTAGTCCAAAAAAGCTGAAAAAATTATGAAAAATATTTTTGATTATTCTCTTTCTGATTTTTATTTTTTCACAATTTATTTTTGTGTTTGATATTTTTTATGAAATTTACACTTATTTGATTTATTTAAAATGTTTAAAAATACCTTTGCACATTTTTTAATTCTGAGAAAATTATGGAATGATCCAATGACATTGTGACAAATATTGGTGAACTCATTTTATTTTTGTTTCTGACTTTGTTAATTTTTTTACTATTTTTATTTATTTTACCCATTTATTTTGATTTTTAAAAATAGTTTGACTTTTAAAAATTACCAAAATTTTTATAAAAATATTTGGATCCATTTCTGATTTTTCTATGGCCTTATTTTTTTATTTCTTGATTAATTTGAACATAATTGATATTTTCCTCATTATTTTCCTTTTTTTAAAAACATTTTTAAACCTTTCAATGTATATATTAAATATGATAATATTTTGTGATTATTTTCTGGTTGACTTGAGTTCATTTTTTTATCATGACTTTATTAACATCATTGGATCTTGGGTGTTGAGTTCAACTCCACCAAAATGGATGAATGGTTTTAATAATAGTTTGATTAAATATTAATTCAAAAGTGGTTTATTCTTTTTTACCCTAATCCCTCTTCATCCCATCCCCTTCTTCTTGCACTAAATGTTGTTGGAGCAAGATCTCTATATCATGTCTCAAAACAAATGGTGCATAGATTGCTATTGACCGGCCTCAAAATAGGTGCGACTTCTATATAAGTCCACTTACGATTGCTTAACATAGTGCTAAATTTTGTCTCGATTCGAATAAATGATCATTCGTGGCCCAAACTTATGATTGCAAGCCCAAGTATGTTAATTTGATCTCTTTGATCCAATAACCTTGAGATTCATTGTGTGGGGGCTTTGGTTCTACTAATTCTATAATGGATCTACAACACCTTTGGTCAACGCGGATCACTTAAACATCGTTGATCATTAAATGATACTTATGAGAATTCCAAATGGTTGATATACTTGACAAAAAGAAAATGCAACTTGTTGTGTGAAGGCTTTGGTTCTACCAATCCTCTAATGAGTTCCAAATGCAAGTTTCAAGATGGTCATCTAACTAACCACTAATTATTAACTTGCTTTATTTTTATGCTTTTTATTCTTTTATGCTTTATGCACTATTTATCTTTTAGCATTTTTACATTTCATGTCATTTTCATCTTTGCACACTTGAGCATTTATTTTCTTGTCATTTTCACTTTGCTCACTTGAGATTTTCTTTTTCCTTTTCCTAAGATATTTAATAACAAACTTAAACCCTAAAAAACTCTTAATGGTACTTGGACTATTTGGTTACTATCCTTGGCATGATGAAGCAATGGACTTTTCCTTGGACTTAGGATTAGAAACCTTGGTCTGTCTTGGCGACCTTGTGATCTTATCTGATTATTTTGTCTGGAGCTCTTGAGGTTTACCTCAAGACACTGGGTTGCTTGTTTGTTTTTGTGTGCATGTTTTTGTGATTGCATCCTTTGTTTGTAATCTGGAATTCACCCGTATACAGCCGTTACTCTGCCCAATTTTTTTTAGAAGACTTAATACACTTGAAGAGGTCTGGTATCTTTGCTTGCTTGGTTTCAATCCAAAGAATGGGAATTCTATCTTGACTCATAATGTCAAGTTATGGATTCTTGTTGGTTAGATGGTCCTTATCCTTAGCTTTTACCTTATGCTTTAGGATAGCCTCTTCTTCTCCTCCCATCTTCTTTAATTTCAAAAATCTTCTCCCTCCTTTTGAAAACCCTTCTTTTTTTTTATTTGAACCACTTTCATAATAAACTTGGGCTTATGTGCATGCATTTTCAAAAAATATTTTCATAAACAAAATCTAATCAATTTAATAATACCTTGACATTTTTGTGAGAAGACTAAAAGTAAAATAATTTCATTTCAAACTATTTTGCCACTTTGGTTTTTATCTTTAAACTTTTCTCAAAAGGGTAGACTCTTGTCAATCCTTGTAGTGATGCAAACAACTATACTTCTACAATATATAGTGAAGAGATATATTTTCCACTTGGGTGTTGAGTGAGGCATTGTTGATTTTAAAATCCAAGCCATATCCTCCACTTTGAGATGATGCAAATTCTCCTTTCTCATGATTGTAGGTAGTAAGTATGTTTTCCACACGGACAATGACGATGATGTCTTATCTCTTAAAATCAACCAACACACTTGTGTTTCAAACTTTTAAAAGAGGAACTACGTGTACCCCGATCCCTTATTGCATGAAAGATGGTACATAGGCACTAAAGGTTCGTTACCGCGGCGGGTGCAAAAATCATAAAATAATATATTTCTTTTCTCACCTCCACCATCCATTTTATATATAACACATTTTATAGCCAAAATATATAGATTTTACAAAGAGGTTCCTGTGGAGTACCATATATGTTTAGGGTGCTAATACCTTCTCTTTGCATAACCAACCCCCTTACCTTGAATCTTCCCCCTTTTTTTGGGTTATTCACTCTTTCCCCATTCCTTTGGAAACAATAAAGCGCGGTGGCAATTTTTATTTTTGATTTGTATAAAGTCTAGTCAATCCAATGGCTTAGTCTTGAACATTTCTACCGCTACAGAAAAATGGCGACTTCACTAGGGAAAGATTTACCTCTTGCTGGTCCATCCCTAAGTGGGTTAAACCTATCTTTGTTTATATATGTATATGTGCTATTTTTGTTTATGTGTTATATGTTGTATATATGTTTGTTTAGATTTTCTTGGTTTTCAGGGTGCTTGGTGATTACTCATAAGTCCTATACCCGGACTTGGGCAAACCTTAAGATAGGACGGGCGGTATAGTCATGTTAACTTTGAGGGAGTAATCCCAAAAAAGGAGGAATGAGATCCCCCACTCAGTGGAGGCCCCTTTGACTATAGTTTCGTTTACTGAGTAATCAGGAAGACGTACTGCTTTCGACCTGGGAGCCTGCTGAAACTGAGGAACGTAGAATACCAAACCCATCTTGGCCTTTTAGGTGTAGTGTTGAAGCTATGACGGAGTAATCCGGAAATAGTTGTCACACGATACTATGCTCGGACGAGTCTTTCTTGAGAATATTACTAATTACCGAGTTAACCGGGAAGTTGGTAATATCCGAAGGAAGTATGTAGACTCTGGGAACCTCTAGAACCTTGTTCGGCAGGTGATAACTTTTTAGACCAACACCTTATAGGTAGTACCTTCGACCTCATACTCGTGACGTTGAACCTATGAACCCTATATGTGTGATCTTGTGTGTGATTGCTGCATCATGCATCCATGCACTCATAAGCATCTTTTGAATAAAATAATATTTCAAGGGATTTAAAAAGGTTGACTATTTGTGAATATCTCAGGTATTATTAACCATGGATTCTGGAAAGAGAAAGACCGGGAAATACAGTTTCGAGGATCCCAAGATAGATGAGTTAGCCAGTCTGATTCCAGAGATCGAGTGTTCTGCAAACTTTCGGAAGAAGTATGGATCCATTATTCCACTCATGAAGCTGAAAATGAAGGAGGGTTCTCTCGACCTTGGTCCAGTTCTATGATCTGGTGTATCACTGCTTTACTTTTCCCAATTATCAGTTGATTCCTACACTGGAGGAGTATTCTTATCTATTGGATTTGCCTGTTACCGATCGTGTTCCTTTTACTGGTTTGGAGAGGGAGCGAAAACCACATGAGATTGCTGCTTTTATTTATCTGGGGAAGTCTGAGGTGAAAGCCCATATGACTACTAAAGGAGGGATTAGAGGATTACCAGCTCAGTTCTTATTGGAGAAAGCTCGTTACTTTGCCAAAATGAAGAGTATGGTTGCTTTTGAGGCCATCTTTGCTTTACTTGCTTATGGATTATTCTTATTTCCTAATGTGGACAAGTTTGTCGACATTAACGCTATCAGAATTTTCATGATTGGAAACCCAGTTCCTACATTGTTGGGCGAGGCTTATTACTCTATTCATCTTCAGAGTTCTTATCATGGAGGAATGATTATCTGTTGCACGTCTTTGTTGTACCGGTGGTTCATCTCTCATATGCCTCAGTCTGATGCTTTTCGGGATGCCAAGAAGGAACCTCGTTGGGCTCCTAAGATCATGGCACTTACTCACTCGGATATTGATTGGTATCATCGAGCTTATCAGGATGTAGAGATTATTGACAGTTGTGGTGGTTTCCCCAATGTACCTCTTCTTGGTACTAAGGGAGGAATTAACTATAACCCTGTTCTTGCACGACGACAGCTTGGTTATTCGATGAGGGATAAATCGAATAGTATTCATTTGAGTAGTTTCTTTATGAAGGAAGGAGAAGACCACAGGGAAGCTAGGGAGCAGATTGCAAAAGCCTGGCGTCACATTCATAAGAAAAGTAGGAAAGATTTGGGACCTAGGGGTGCTGTTTCTTTGGAGCCATATATTCAGTGGGTCTGATCGAGAGCTCTCCAGTTGAAGATGCCGTATACTCAGGAGAAACCCATGCCTGATCATTTTGTGAAGACCACTCCTCCTTCATTAGATGATCTAGAAGAGAGGCAGCTTGCTTTGGTTAGGATGCAATAGGAAAGGGATGCTTGGAAGAAAAAGTTCCAGACTTTAGAGAGTTCCTATAGAGCAGACTTGAAGGAGAAAGATGATTTGATCGAGATCCTTGAGAGTCGAGCGGTAGAGTCTATGGAGAGGAAAGGGGATTTATTTTCCCCTAAGCCTCAAATAGGTGCTGGTCGTTCACTTCCTAATTCAGATGATTGGAAGGAGGTTGCCGTCAGACATGTGGAAGAAAATCAGAGGTTGAGAGCTCATATTTCCAGGCTCACAGGGAAGCGCCAACGTACAGATTGATCTCTATCAGTTCCTTTTCTCGGGATTTTAGATTGTATTCTCGACTTGTACTTGGGATCATTGAAACTTGTAACCCATTTTGAAGTTATTATAATAAAAGTTTTCAGTATTTCAAATGCATTATTATTTTAATGTTTGCAATATGTCTATAAACGTTAAATCCCTTGAAATATTAAACGATAAAGTAAAAAATAAATCATGTGCATTGCATATCATGCATCATATTGCACATATTTCTTGCATTTACTATGCATATCCAGGTGTCTTACCCAGCTTTTTACTTCGTTTAGCAAGCTGACTCATCACTACAACACTCGGGCTAATTTCAAAAAGAAGATGGACAATTTAGAACAGGAGAATCGCGAGCTGCACGAAGAATTTTCTGATTTGAAGGCTGGCTTAGCCAATTTGACTACTCTGATGGAAACTTTGGTGGTTGCTCAGAATCAGCCCCCAAGTGTTCAACCTCAACCAACAAGGGAAAATGCTGAAGTTCCTATTGTTCCTGTATCCGCTACTCCGACTATTGTTCAAAACCGTATGACTCAGGGTTATCCGTGGGGAATGCCAGAGAATTTTGCACCTGAAGGTTTCAATTTGGGCCCCCAAGATGCCCCAGTGGTTCCAAATGTTGTTACTCCGGCACCTCCTGAGGTGCATGTTGTTCCTGCTGAACCTTCTTCGGTGAATTTGGTTCTGTTTGTTAATGAAGATGTGTGTCGTCCTTTCCCTCCGCCGAGTGAAGACTTGGGTCTTTATGACAAAATAGATGATTTTCAAGAGCAGTTTGATAGAATTCAAAGAGAGATGAAGGCTCTTAGGGGAAAAGAGTTATTTGGACAGAATGTGAATGAGCTGTGTTTGGTCCCGAATGTCAAAGTGCCTGCTAAGTACAAGGTCCCGAAGTTTGAGAAGTACAAGGGAAACACTTTCCCTCGTGCTCACTTGGTGATGTACGTGAGGAGAATGTCTACCCACACCAATGATCAGCGTCTGCTGATTCACTTTTTTCAGGATAGTCTAACCGGCACAACATTGAAATGGTACATGAGTTTAGACAGCGCCAACATCCATACCTTTAATGATTTGGGAGAAGCATTCATAAAACAATACAAGTACAATGTGGATATAGCGCCTGATCGTGACCAGCTTAGAGCCATGTTTCAGAAAGACAGAGAATCGTTCAAAGAGTATGCACAGAGATGGCGCGAAGTGGCTACACAAGTGATTCGTCCTATGGAGGAGAAAGAAATGACTAAAATTTTTCTGAAGACGCTGAGTGCTTTTTACTACGAAAGAATGGTAGCAAGTGCCCCGAGTGATTTTACAGAAATGTTAGGAATGGGTGTCGGCCTAGAAGAGGCAGTAAGAGAAGGCCTTTTGACAAAGGGTGAAGGATCCGGAGGTGTGAAAAAGCCAGCTTATGGGTTTACAAAGAAGAAGGAGGGGGATACCAATGCTGTCATACAATAGAGGAGAGTGAATGCTCCTAGAAGGAATTATCAGCGTCACCAGCAAGTTGCTTCAGTTACTCCTGTTATGAATGCCACTCTGACTACCGTTGCTTATCAGAGACAGTCCCAGCAGGGGAACCAGGGGAATAATCAGAGAAGGGAGAACTATGATCCTATTCTCATGAGTTATACATAGCTACTACCAGCATTGATCCAGATGCAGTTGGTCTAGACACGACCACCTCCAGCAATACCATCTCCATTTCCTTGGTATTACAAAGCAGACCAGACGTGTGCTTTTCATCAGGGAGCACGGGGGCATAATGTTGAGAATTGTTACCCTTTGAAGACTGAAGTGCAAAAGTTGGTGAAGTCTGGAATTCTATCTTTCAAGGACATGGGACCTAATATGAAAGATGATCCTCTACCCAAGCACGAAGGAGTAAATGCTATAAATATGGTGGCCGGTTGTCCAGGTGACTTCCGGACTTTTGACATTAATCTGGTTAGAGGAGATTTGGTGATGATGCATGCGGACCTCTGTGAATTCAGTTATTATACGCATGACCATGCCGGTTGTTCTGTTTGCAGTACAAATATACAGGGTTGCGAGAAGATAAAGACTGATTTGCAGGAGATGATGGATGAAGGTTTAATCTATATAATCAGGCCTAGGGCAGAGTATGAAGAGGAAGTGAATATGGTTTCTGGATGTCCTGGTGAATTCAGAATTTTCGATGTGGAGTATTTGAATGAAGATCTCGTACAGTTGCATGCTACCTTTTTCCGTACTGCTGGTCAGGTGGAACACTAATATGGATCTTGCATAGTTTGCTGTCGAGACCCCCGAGGATGTTCTATTATGAGAGAGGGTGTTCAATTGCTGTTAGACAATGGGACTATCAAGATCACAGGCCAGAGATATGATTATCACGAGGTTGATATGGTTGAAGTTTGCTTGATGGGAGAAGAGTCAGAGGAAGAATATGCCTCTGCGGATGAGTATTTCTCTTCAGACGAAGATTTGTTGGCTGAAAATGGTCTTTTTTGAGGGCTGATTGTGTCAAGGAAGGTGTAAACGTCATTGTACCTTGTTTTCGTGCACCCGCTCATCTTGAGGTGGAGTACCATAGAGAACCAACTGTTACCCCACTGGTAATTAGTCTGCCAGGTCCTGTTCCCTATAAATCGGATAAGGTTGTGCCTTACAAATACAACGCTACAATCTTGGAAGATGGGGTGGAAGTTCCCATCCAGCCAATGCCAGATGTTGGGAATATAGCTGATAATAGCAGGGTGACCTGTAGTGGTCGTGTGTTTGCGCCGATTATTCGAAGAGATGTTGTTGCTGGAAAGAAAATTGCTGAGAATAATGAGCCGAAGAAGACTGCAGGAGAGACTAGTGGAGCTACATTGGAGAAATAAGTGGATGATATTTTGAAGATAATTAAAATGAGCGTCTACAAAATTGTGGACCAGCTATTGTAGACTCCTTCAAAGATATCCATCCTAGCTTTGTTGATGAATTCCTCCGCTCATAGAGAATCAATGATGAGAGTACTATACCAAGATTTTATGGAGAATGACATGCCATTGGAACAGTTCAGCAGCGTAATTGGAAACATTACGTCATGTAACAACTTGAGTTTCTGTGATGATGAGTTACCAGATGAAGGGAGGAATCACAACTTGGCCCTCCACATTTCTATGAATTGCAAGAAGGATTCGCTGTCCAATGTGCTAATTGATAACGGATCTGCGTTGAATGTTATACCGAGAAGTACCCTCATGAAGTTAAAGTATCATGGAACACCTATGCACCCGAGTGGCATCATTGTGAAGGCTTTTGATGGGTCAAGAAAATCTGTCATCGATGAAGTGGACTTGCCCATCCATATAGGACCGCACTTGTTCTTGATAACTTTCCAGGTAATGGACATTATTCCCGTGTATAGTTGTTTGTTAGGACGGCCATGGATACACGAAGCAGGGGTTGTCACTTCAACTCTGCATCAGAAGCTAAAATTTGTGCGTCAAGGGAAGGTAGTGATCATAAATAGGGAGCAGGCATTGTTGATATCCAATTTATCTTCTTTCAGTATTGTAGAAGCGTATGAAGCTACTGTTGGAACCCAGTTCCAAGCCCTATCCATTGACAATATAAGGAAGAATGAGAATTCTGTGGTTTCCCTGAAGGATGCGCAACAGATGGTGCGCAATGGTCATAATGCAGTTTGGGGACGACTTGTGGATCCACCCGTGAACAAAAACATAGCTGGTTTAGGTTTCTCTTCAAGGAGTGGCAAAAGTGAAGGTTTGAAGTCAAAATCTTATGTGAACAGTTATCAAGATGTTTTCTGCAGCGGAGGCTATCTCCATCCGATTGGTTCTGGAATTAATGCTGTTGAAGAGGATGAAGCAGAGCAGGAAGTACCGAATTATGTGACGCATGGAGTCCGAGTTCAGAATTGGGTCACCATTGATATTCCTTCTTACATACATGTTTCAAAGTAATTTGTTTTGTTAATCTGTCTATTTCTTTTGAAAATCTTTCACTCTGCCCAAGGTGGAAGTATTAATGTTGTAGGGCTTATCTGTTTGCTATAATTGTTAAGATCATTAATTAAAGTTGTCTTTGCTTCCAAAATTATGTCTTTTATTTTCTGCCTTTTTCTTGGGAAATGGTAATTAAAAAAAATTAAAAAAATCCTTTCAAAAATAAATAACAACTGAAAATTAATCTGCATGATCACTTGTTATATGTGTCAGTTTCTAAAAGCAATCATAAATCATATGTGCAGATTAATTAAAAAACCCATTGAATACAATGACCCTGCACCCTCTCCCAACTTTGAATGTCCTGTGTTTGGAGCTGAAGAAGAAGATTATGATGAGATTCCATAAGAGGTCTCACGGTTGCTCGAGTACGAGGAAAATACCATTCAACCATATAAAGAGCCTTTGGAAGTGGTTAATTTGGGTTCAGAAGAAGATCCGAAGGAGGTCAAGATTGGAGCATCATTGCATCTTGATGTAAAAAGCGGGTTGATTGAGCCGTTGAAAGAGTATGTGGATATTTTTGCTTGGTCTTATCAATATATGCCTGGTCTAGATACAGACATTGTCGAGCATCGTTTTCCGTTGAAGCCAGAGTGTCCGCCAGTTAAACAAAAGTTGAGAAGAACCCACCCGGATATGGCAGTAAAGATCAAAGAGGAGGTCCTAAAGCAGATTAATGCTGGTTTTTTTGTGACGTCAGTGTATCCTCAATGGATTGCCAATATTGTCCCAGTACCGAAAAAGGACGGAAAAGTATGCATGTGCGTAGATTACAGAGATCTAAATAAAGCTAGTCAAAAAGATGATTTTTCATTGCCTCACATTGATATGTTAGTGGATAGCACAACAAAATTCAAGGTATTCTCTTTCATGGACAGATTTTCTGGGTATAATCAAATAAGAATGGCTCTAGAGGACATGGAAAAAACAACATTTATCACACCCTGGGGAACATTCTGTTACAGAGTGATGCCCTTCGGCTTGAAGAATGCTGGTGCAACGTACCAGAGGGCTATGACAACCCTATTTCATAATCTGATTCACAAAGAAATCTAAGTATATGTTGATGATATGATTGCCAAGTACCATACTGAAGAAGGGCATATAGAAGATTTGTTGAAGTTGTTTCAGCATTTGAGGACATATCGTCTCCGCTTGAATCCAAGTAAATGAACCTTTGGAGTTAGATCGGGGAAATTATTGGGTTTTATTGTTAGCTAGAAAGGAATTGAAGATGACCCTGACAAAGTCAAAGCAATTCAAGAAATTCCAGCACCAAGAACTGAAAAGCAAGTCAGGGGTTTCCTCGGGCGTTTGAATTATATCTCCAGATTTATTTCCCACATGACTGCAACGTGCGAACCAATCTTTAAGTTGTTGAAGAAAGATCAAGATTGTGTGTGGACGGATGACTGCCAAAAGGAATTTGAAAGTATTAAAGAGTATCTGCTTGAACCTCCTATTTTTCTCCCTCCCGTAGAAGGAAGACCGTTAATTATGTATCTAACAGTGTTGGATAAATCCATGGGTTGTATTCTGGGACAACAGGATGAAACAGGAAAGAAAGAGTTCGCCATTTATTATCTCAGCAAAAAGTTCACTGATTGTGAGTCGCAATATTCTATGCTAGAAAAAACATGCTATGCTTTGGCCTGGGCGGCAAAGCATTTGTGGCAGTATATGTTGAATCATACCACTTGGTTGATCTCTAAAATGGATCCAATCAAGTATATTTTTGAAAAGCCTACTCTTACTGGGAGAATTTCCCGCTGGCAGATGTTGTTATCTGAATATGATATCGAATACCGCACTCAAAAGGCTATCAAAATTAGTGTGTTGGCAGATTACCTTGCTCACCAGCCGGTGGAAGATCATCAGTCTGCAGAATACGAATTCCCCGATGAAGATGTGATGTTCTTGAAAGTGAAAGATTGTGATGAACCATTGCCTGAGGAGGGCCCTGACCCTGAATCTCGTTGGAGTATGGTATTTGATGGAGCTGTGAATGCTTATGGTAAAGGAATTGGTGTTGTGATTGTTACTCCTCATGGATCGCATATTCCTTTTACTGCGAGGTTAACATTTGATTGCACTAATAATATAGCGGAATATGAGGCTTGCATCATGGGTCTTGAGAAGCTATTGATCTCAGAATCATGATTCTGGATGTGTATGGTGATTCAGCTTTGGTAATAAATTAGATTAAAGGAGAATGGGACACTCGTCACCCTGGCTTGATCCCTTACAAAGATTATGCTAGAATATTATTACCCTTCTTCAATAAATTTGAATTCCATCACATTCCCAGGGATGAAAATCAGATGGTGGATGCTCTGGAAACTCTGGCCTCCATGTACCAAGTGAATGCTTGGAAAGATATACCTCGAATTACAGTTCGACGGCTCGATAGGCCCGCTCACGTGTTTGCGACAGAGGAGATAGAAGATGAGAAACCTTGGTATTATGATATCAAGCATTTTCTTCAGACTCAGGAATACCCGTTTGGTGCGTTAAAGAAAGATAGAAAGACACTGAGAAGGTTGGCAGGCAGTTTCTTCCTCAGTGGAAATGTGTTATACAAGAGGAATTTTGACATGGTCTTGCTCAGATGCATGGATAGACACGAAGCAGACATGTTGATGCATGAGATCCATGAAGGTTCATTCGGCACTCATGCTAATGGACATTCAATGGCTAAAAGGATGCTAAGGGCAGGATATTATTGGTTGACAATGGAATCTGATTGTTACAAGTTTGCAAAGAAGTGCCATAAATTCCAGATTTACGCAGATAAGATCCATGTACCTCTGACACTGCTCAATGTGATTTCCTCCCCGTGGCCTTTCTCTATGTGAGGGATTGACATGATCGGGATGATAGAACCTAAAGCTTCAAATGGACACCATTTCATCTTGGTAGCAATTGACTACTTTACCAAATGGGTAGAGGCTGCTACATATGCCAATGTTACCAAACAGGTGGTTGTGCGTTTCATCAAAAACAATCTTATATGCCGGTACGGTGTGCCGAGCAGAATCATCACTGACAATGGTTCGAATTTGAACAATAAGATGATGATTGAACTGTGCGAAGAATTCAATATTATCCATCACAATTCATCTCCATACAGGCCAAAGATGAATGGGGTTGTTGAAGCTGCTAATAAGAATATCAAGAAGATCATCCAGAAAATGGTTGTCACTTATAAGGATTGGCATGAAATGCTCCCTTTTGCTCTACATGGATATCGAACATCTGTTCGCACTTCAACAGGAGCAACCCCGTTTTCGCTAGTGTATGGGATGGAAGATGTACTCCCGGTCGAGGTAGAGATTCCCTCGTTACGTGTGATAATGGAAACCAAATTGACAGAGGCTGAATGGGTTCAGAACAAGTTTGACCAATTGAACTTGATTCAAGAGAAGAGAATGACAACTTTATGTCATGGGCAGTTATATCAGAAAATAATGAAGAAAGCATTTGACAAAAAGGTCAAACCTCGTGAATTCAGAGAAGGTGACCTCGTGCTTAGGAAGATCATGTCTTTCAACACTGATTCTAGGGGCAAGTGGACTCCCAATTTTGAAGGCCCTTATGTTGTCAAGAAAGCCTTCTTTGGTGGTGCATTAATTCTTGAAACTATGGATGGAGAGGAGTTCCCACGTCCCATGAATGCTGACGCAGTCAAGAAATACTTTGCCTAAAGAAATAAAAGAATAGATCGCTAAGTTGAAAACCCGAAAGGGCGGCTTAGGCAAAAAGGAGCGTCTCAGTAGGCCGAAAACCCGAAAGGGCGGTCTAGGAAAAAATTAGAGACATAAACAGAATAAATTTCCCGCTAAGTTGAAAACCCGCAAGGGCAGCTTAGGCAAAAGTTAGGGACTTTCTTGGCAAGGAACTACGTCAGACAATACTTGATCGTTGAAGCAACAATCTTCTCGGATCCTCACCATACTTCAACGAAAGCTGCTGCTCAGGATTTCAAAAGTTGTTAGGGGGGATAGTGGTCATTGTATCTCAATGTATCTTTTCCATTATGTATTACCATTTCCCAAACTTTGTAATCATCCATGGAGTCTCACCATTCGCAGACTACCATTCTATTAATGAAATTCCAGTTTTTGCCCAATTCTTTGTGTTCTTATTTTTATTTAGCTTGCAAAGACTTCATTTATTACTGATAATAACTGTTAAAGCAAAAAGATTAAAAGAAGCAAAGTTAACTTTTCAAAAAAAAGAGAGGAGATCTTTACAATTCAATCTACTTTGGGATTTGTGATGAAACAATGACAACGAAAATGGTGGTCCCAAGAATGAACAAACCCCGTTTGTTTTAAGAAGATTTACTTCCTTCATGAAGGTTTTCTCAGGTTATTTTGCTGGTGTGCGTAATCATTGTGTGTTTCTCAGATGGTTAAAGACAATATCAGTGGGCACAAGGTACAATATTGGGTTTGTGACCCCATTATCTCCAGTCAAGTCTTGCTTCATTTTTTTTGGGTTTGCATGATCAGAAGCCTCCGTCCCATATTCCCCAGCGAAGTATTCCCTCATATAATGAAAGGTTTTATTCCCTTGGTGTGCTGAGATGTCGCTCTTTTTGCAGTTTTAGCATTAATGTTGACTCCGTGAGGAAGATTATCCCAGGGCATCTCTTGTTAGAATGAGTATTCGTGATGAAAGTTTCAGTCCACAGTTTTTCTCTGGGGAGGTAGGTTTGAATCCCCTAGGGAGGCTTGTTTGTTTCGGTGTCAGTCTGCTTTATTTAAGGTTGGTCTTGCAATCTCCAGTAGGTATGTTGCTTTTGAAAAACTTTTATTTCTCTCTGATAAAACTGGAAGAAGGGTGTTCTATCCCGGTATCTGTTTGATTTGGCTACATCCAGATTATGTTTCTCCTCAGTGAAGTTAGGACAGGCAATAGGTTTGGTTTCCGCAGTTGCTTTTACCTTTCTTGGATTGATCTTTCTGGTTGAAGTTTAGCCCTATTGTTGTTAGTACCTGAGACGGCTTTGTTTGTTTGATCTGATTATGTATCCTTTTATCAGCATATGCACGATAACACTCATACGTTCATACATGCATCATGCATAACTAAAAATCATAATTCATTAGCATTGTGTTCTGACTTTTTCTGCAGCGTTCTTGACTCAGTTGATTTTGGTTGTCCCGCTTGAGTTTATTTCTCAGAAGATGTATCTGCGCTGGCCGTCTTGCTCCACTTTATTTCTGAATTGGATTTATGGATCTCTGAAATTTTTGAGTTTTGGTTCGTGCATTTATTTTGCACAGGAAGACTTTATCTCCTCAGCAGGAATATCATGGCATATCCCCGGGAAGTCATATCTCTATTCCCAAAAAGTTATTTCTCTTTGCATTTCCCCTTTGGCAATAAGTGGAAGTCTCTTTATTTGAGATAGATTATGTATTACCCTTTCCAAGCAGATTTCCTTGGTTAAAGAAGAAATTGAGACCCGTTCTTGGCAAAACGCCAGAATCTTAGGGAAACTATGATATATTTTCTCTTTCTACCTTCAGTAAATGTTGGTAGTACATCGGCAGTGAACGTCGGTGTTTGTTATATTTTTGCTATCTTCAATGAACGTTGATAGTTCATCGTCAGTGAACGGCGGTGATATGATATGTTTTCTCTCTCCACCTTCAGTGAACGTTGGTAGTACATCGGCAGTGAACGTAGGTGTTTGTTATCTTTTTGCTATCTTTAGTGAACGTTGATAGTTCATCGTCAGTGAACGAAGGTGATATGATATGTTTTCTCTTTCTACCTTCAGTGAATGTTGGTAGTACATCGGCAGTGAACGTTGGTGTGTGTTATCTTTTTGCTATCTTCAGTGAACATTGATAGTTTATCATCAGTGAACGGTGGTGATATGATATATTTTCTCTCTCTACCTTCAGTGAATGTTGGTAGTACATCGGCAGTGAACGTTGGTGTTTGTTATCTTTTTGCTATCTTCAGTGAACGTTGATAGTTCATTGTCAGTGAACGGCGATGATGTGATATTTTTCTCTTCCTACCTTCAGTGAACGTTGGTAGTACATCAGCAGTGAACTTCAGTGTTTGTTATCTTTTTGCTATCTTCAGTGAACGTTGATAGTTCATCGTCAGTGAACGGCAGTGGTATGATATATTTTTCTCATTCTACCTTCAGTGAACGTCGGTAGTACATCGGCAGTGAACGTCGATGCTTGTTATCCTCCTCTCTGATTTCTTTTCTTGTGGTTTACCAATGATTCATTTTCCTGATGGGATTGCCTTTTTGTGGCTACATTTTATGTCACATCCCCAATGCTACTTGGCGTCTCTTTTGTTCCATTCATATGCATTCATATGCATAAATGTTTGCATGGCATCTTAGGGCCAAAAACAGGGTTTGTTTTATATTTAAGTGTCTTTGATCACGTCGACATGAAGATTTTTAACCTTCGTATCTCCGGATAGAAGAAACTTAAATAAGGGCAGCTAATGTACCCTAATTTTTCCCCCTAATATCCCTTCATCATACCATATTGTTTCAATCACCACAAAATCACATTAGGGCTTTTGGTTCTTCTAGTTATCTTTAGTTTTTCTCTATGAGGAGTTACCAAGCACCTTAACTTGTTTTCTCTTATGATCATGGATATTTTGCTTTGATTTTCTCTCTAAATTAACAAAATGCAATATTGGTTTGTCTCACTTGTTGATAATGTAGGTCAAGGCAATGAGGTTTTAGCATGTTGCTTCATGGGTTCATGAGTTTATTTCCATGGCCTATTCAAAAGCTTGAGAGATTCAAACCTCACTATTGAAGTTGTTTTGAAGTTGGTATGAAATTTTTTGGTGGCCATAGGTCCTCATCATCATCCTCAACAATTTCTATTCACAAAGGAAGAGTATTGGCACAAAAAGTTTGTTCAAACTTGGCAAAGTTCCACCAAGCTTTCTCTTGATCTAGAGGCTAGGGTTTTGGACTTCAAAGGGGCATATCTTGCTCATCTTTTGGTATTTTTGAGTTATTCCAAAAACATTCTTCTCTTCAAAGAGTTACCAACAAATTACTTCAAAAGTTCCAAGGAGTTTTCATGTAGAAGGAACTTGGTGAAGAAGAAAGATTACAAGTCATCCAGATGAATCTCTCATTTTCCATATGTGACTTCAAATGGTCATAATTTGGTCAATTTTTATCAATTTGATCCCATTTTTTTTTCATGATGACCCTAAGGATGTGTACTTCATGCCTTCTTTTGTGTGCAAAGTAAGAAAATGGATGGAAGTTGCCATAAGAATGCAAAAGATTATAGGTCATTTCATGATTTTTGGCCAACTTCAACAAGTCATAACTTGCTCAATTTTTGAAGATTTTGATTGGTTCAAATTTCAAAATGTCATTCAAGAGGTCTACTTCATTCCATCTTTTTTGATCAAGAGCAAATTCTAAGTGCAAGGCCATGTTTGGAAGCAAGAGATTATAGGTCATTTTTAAAGAAGAATTTGAAATATTTCTAAGTATGGAAAGTCAACTCTTTTTCCTCAATTTTGACTCCATGTAACTTTCAGCTCAAGCATCCATTTGATTCCATTCTTTTTCCATTACAAAGCTTGTAACATCATTTTTCCAAAGCATCAAGAATCTCTCCCTAAGACCCCTTGAGGTGGAAATGCCATTGGATTGAACTTGGTAACTTGGAACTGAAGTTTCACCATGAGTCAGAATTTGAAATCCTTGTTTTGGCCTTTAAACATCAAATTAGCACGCGTTTGTGATCTAAACATGTTTAACCAAGTTGCCAAAGTGTATTAGAGCCTTAAAACGCAAGGATTTGATGAGTTTTGATGCAAATCAGATCACACTTTGCTCGTGTATCAAGTTCACATAATTTCCCTCCAATTTGCATCATTCTATACGCTTGAACATTCCATTTGATTACCTATAAATAGAGGGTCATCCCCCATTTAAATTCCCAAGCTTAGATAGCCAGAATCACCCTGCCAAACTTGCTTCACAACTCAGAATTCAGCTACTTCGAATCCTATTCTAAAGCATTTTTCAATCCATTTTCTCCATCAATTCACCTTCCTTGATCTTCCCTGAACCTAACCCTACATTTACATTCAAGAATCGTGCCCTACATTGCTCCATAGAAGTCTAGTTTCAGAGCTCTGCAACTCAACTTCAATAGGTAGATTCCTTCATCAATTCTTCAAAACTTTGGTATCATTGTGCTGCTCTCATTGCCCTGGTTCTAGTCGCAACAGTTAATTTCTTCTGGAAACACATTTTTACCATGAATTTTCAAATCCCCTTTCAAAACTTTCTTTCCAAATTGCTTGAGTTACAATTTATATAAATATGGCGCGAGGGTATGGTTGCCTTCGTCTTGAAGAGACGAAACGAATGGCATAGGTCCGAGCTTCTGATTTTACAGTTTGAGAGACCTGCAATTCGTGAGGCTGGAGGTTGAAGATGACCAACGTGTCACCTTCTAACCAATGAAAGCGTGCCATTCATTTTTTTTAATTTCTGATTTTGCATTTGATTCAGTGCTTTATTCAGTAAAGACCATGATATGCACAGTGCGCCAGATCCTTTGGATTTGATTACTAACGCGTTTTGACTCTCATCCAATGGTCCACATCTTTTTCTTTTATTTTCTTTTTCTGATATTTATATTTTAATTGTTTTAAATTTCAAAAAATCATAGAAAATTCATTTTTAGTCCAAAAAATCTGAAAAAATTATGAAAAATATTTTTGATTATTCTCTTTCTGATTTTTATTTTTTCACAATTTATTTTTGTGTTTTGATATTTTTTATGAAATTTAAACTTATTTGATTTGTTTAAAATGTTTAAAAATACTTTTGCATATTTTTTAATTCTGAAAAGATTATGGAATGATCCAATGACATTGTGACAAATATTGGTGACCTCATTTTATATTTTTTTTCTGACTTTGTTATTTTTTTACTATTTTTATTTATTTTACCCATTTATTTTAATTTTTAAAAATAGTTTCTGACGTTTAAAATTTACCAAAATTTTTGTAAAAATATTTGGATCCATTTCTGATTTTTCTATGGCCTTATTTTTATTTCTTGATTAATTTGAAAATAATTGATATTTTCCTCATTATTTTCCTTTTTTTTAAAACATTTTTAAACCTTTCAATGTATATATTAAATATGATAATATTTTGTGATTATTTTCTGGCTGACTTGAGTTCATTTTTTGATCATGACTTTATTAACATCATTGGATCTTGGGTGTTGAGTTCAACTCCACCAAAATGGATGAATGATTTTAATAGTAGTTTGATTAAATATTAATTCAAAAGTGGTTTATTCTTTTTTATCCTAATCCCTCTTCATCTCATCCCATTCTTCTTGCACTAAATGTTGTTGGAACATGATCTCTATGTCATGTCTCAAAATAAATGGTGCATAGATTGCTATTGACCGGCCTCAAAATTGGTGCGACTTCTATATAAGTCCACTTACGATTGCTTAACATAGCGCTAAATTTTGTCCCGATTCGAATAAATGATCATTCGTGGCCCAAACTTATGATTGCAAGCCCAAGTATGTTAATTTGATCTCTTTGATCCAATAACCTTGAGATTCATTGTGTGGAGGCGTTGGTTCTACCAATCCTCTAATGGATCTACAACACCTTTGGTCAACGTGGATCACTTAAACATTGTTGATCATTAAATGGTACTTATGAGAATTCTAAATGGTTGATATACTTGACAAAAAGCAAATGCAACTTGTTGTGTGGAGGCTTTGGTTCTACCAATCCTCTAATGATTTCCAAATGCAAGTTTCAAGATGGTCATCCAACTAACCACTAACTATTAACTTGCTTTATTTTTATGCTTTTTATTCTTTTATGCTTTATGCACTATTTATCTTTTAGCATTTTTACATTTCATGTCATTTTCATCTTTGCTCACTTGAGCATTTATTTTCTTGTCATTTTCATTTTGCTCACTTGAGCTTTTCTTTTTCCTTTTCCTAAGATATTTAATAACCAACTTAAACCCTAAAAAACTCTTAATGGTACTTGGACTATTTGGTACTATCCTTGGCATGATGGAGCAGTCGACTTTTCCTTGGACTTAGGATTAGAAACCTTGGCCTATCTTGGCGACCTTGTGATCTTATCTGATTATTTTGTCTGGAGATCTTGAGGTTTACCTCAAGACATTGGGTTGCTTGTTTGTTTTTGTGTGCAGGTTTTTGTGATTGCATCCTTTGTTTGTAATCTGGAATTCACTTCTTCTCCTCCCATCTTCTTTAATTTCAAAAATCTTCTCCCTCCTTTTGAAAACCCTTCTTTTTTTTATTTGAACCACTTTCATAATAAACTTGGGCTTATGTGCATGCATTTTCAAAAAATATTTTCATAAACAAAATCTAATCAATTTAATAATACCTTGACATTTTTGTGAGAAGACTAAAAGTCAAATAATCTCATTTCAAACTATTTTTCCACTTTGGTTTTTATCTTTAAACTTTTCTCAAAAGGGTAGACTCTTGTCAATCCTTGTAGTGATGCAAACAACTATACTTCTATAATATGTAGTGAAGCGAGATATTTTCCACTTGGGTGTTGAGTGAGGCATTGTTGATTTTAAAATCCAAGCCATATCCTCCACTTTAAGATGATGCAAATTCTCCTTTCTCATGATTGTGGGTAGTAAGTATGTTTTCCACACGGACAATGACGTTGATGTCTTATCTCTTAAAGTCAACCAACACACTTGTGTTTCAAACTTTTAAAAGAGGAACTACGTGTACCCTGATCCCCTATTGCACGAAAGGTGGTACGTAGGCACTAAAGGGCCACAACCGCGGCGGGTGCAAAAATCTTAAAATAATATATTTCTTTTCTCACCTCCACCGTCCATTTTGTTTATAACAGATTTTATAGCCAAAATATACATATTTTACAAAGAGGTTCTTGCGGAGTACCATAGATGTTTAGGATGCTAATACCTTCCCTTTGCATAACCAACCCCCTTACCTTGAATCTTCCCCCTTTTTTGGGTTATTCACTCTTTTCCCATTCCTTTGGAAACAATAAAGCGCGGTGGCGATTTTTATTTTTGATTTGTATAAAGTCTAGTCAATCCAATGGCTTAGTCTTGAACATTTCTACCGCTACACAAGGTGAAGAGGAGTACATGGTGAGTCATCTGAATTCCTTTCGCTATGTGGAGATGGATGGGGTGTTCATCGAAACCCCTTGTCAGAACTTTTAAGAGGTCCCTCAGACTTTAGCGTCAACTGAAATTGCTACTGACAAACCTCCGATGAAGATAACTTCCCTCAAGGATGCCAGGGCTGTAATTGAAAAAGGTGGGTGTGCAAATTGGGGTCAGCTCCTGGATTTCACACACAAAACTGGAAAATTTGGTTTGGGCTTTACTACAGGGGCTCAAAGGGCTGTTAGGCGCGCATAGATTGGAAGACCTCCTCTGCACATCAGTAATCATGGAGTGAATGCAATTGAGGACAATGAATAAGATTCAGATATCGACAGCTGGATCTACCCTAGAACCAATGGTGGATTGAACAATTGGACGACGAAGGACTTCATACCTGTTTCTTTTATTCCACAGTAATTGACTTTTGTTTTGAGATTTGTAATAAACAGTTTGAAACTTTACGGCCTGGTGCCTTGCCCGAGGCACCTTGGCTTTGCTTATGAGGGCTTATTATCTGTCATTTCATATATCATCAATAAAACATTGGACGTTTCTTGCATTACAAATTTTGCGCTCCTTGTTTTTCTTTTTCTGTCTCTCGCTTTATCAAAAACAGTTATTGTCTTACACACACTCACATATCATAATGCAGATCCATATCCACTCTAGATCCCATTGATAACGACTCTTCTACTGCTAGTTATGACTTCGAAAATCCGATTAACCAAGCTGAGGACGAAGGTGAGGATGATTGTGAGGTGCCCGGAGAACTTGCTAGACTATTACTGCAGGAAGAAAGGGCCATACAGCCTCATGAAGAGCCAGTTGAATCAGTGAATTTGGGTACAAAGGAAGACAAGAAAGAAGTTAAGATAGGTGCGAATCTGGAGCCTAGTGTCAAACAACGGTTGATACAGATGCTACGTGACTATGTTGAGATCTTAACTTGGTCTTATGAAGATATGCCTTGTTTGGACACTGATATTGTGGTACACCGCCTGCCAACCAAAGAAGACTTTCCTCCGGTAAAATAGAAGGTTCGCCGTATGCGCCCTGAGATGTCTGAGAAAATCAAAGCTGAGGTCATGAAGCAGTTTGATGCTGGATTTCTAGCTGTCACTTCTTACCCGCAGTGGGTTGCCAACGTTGTTCCAGTGCCTAAAAAAGATGGTAAAGTACGAATGTGTGTGGACTATACAGATCTGAACAGGGCAAGCCCCAAGGATGATTTCCCACTTCCTCACATCAATGTCCTGGTCGACAACACTGTGCAACATAAGATCTTCTCCTTTATGGATGGTTTTTCTGTTTACAATCAAATCAAGATGGCTCCAGAGGACATGAAGAAGACAACCTTCGTTACGCAGTGGGGGACCTTCTGTTACAAGGTAATGCCTTTCGGGTTGAAGAATGTTGGGGCAACTTATCAGCGCGCCATGGTCGCTTTGTTCCACGACATGATTCATCATGAGATTGAGGTTTATGTTGATGACACGATCGCAAGGTCCCAGACTGAGGAAGGGCACCTTGACCATCTCCAGAAACTGTTCGACAGGTTGAAAACGTACAAGCTGAGGTTGAACCCAAACAAGTGCACCTTCAGGGTAAGGTCTGGTAAGCTGCTGGGTTTCTTCGTCAGTGATAAGGGTATTCAAGTGGACCCTGCCAAGGTAAAAGCCATACAGGAGATGCCGTCTCCCCGTATAGAAAAGGAAGTTAGAGGCTTTTTGGGACGTCTGAACTATATCGCCCAGTTCATTTCACATTTGACCGCTACTTGTGAGCCAATCTTCAAGCTACTGAAGAAAGATCAAGTGGTAAAATGGAATGATGAATGTCATACCGCTTTCGAAAGGATCAAGGAATACCTCCAAGAGCCACCAATTTTGATGCCTCCAGTTGAAGGAAGACCTTTGATCTTATACTTGACAGTACTGGATAATTCAATGGGGTACATGCTGGGGCAGCATGACGAGTCTGGCCGAAAAGAGCACGCTATTTACTACCTTAGCAAAAAGTTTACCGATTGTGAGACCCGATACTCACTGCTCGAGAAAACTTTCTGCACTTTGGCATGGGCTGCTCGCTGGCTGAGACAGTATATGCTGACTCACACCACCTTATTGATATTAAAGATGGACCCAATCAAGTATATCTTCGAAAAGCCTGCCTTGTCCGGAAGAATAGCAAGATGGAAGATGATCTTAACTGAGTACGACATCCAATACATAACCCAAAAGGCAATCAAGGGGAGTGTGTTGGTGGATCATTTAGTGCATCAGGCCATGGATGACTACCAATCCATGAAATTCGAGTTCCCGGATGAGAACATCATGTTGGTGACCGACTGTGAAGAACCTGGACCGGGTGAAGGACCCGAGGAAGGATCCCAATGGTCTATGTATTTTGATGGAGCATCAAACACGTTAGGTAATGGCATTGGCGCTGTGATTATATCTCTGAGGGCTGTCATACTCCGTTCACTGCCCGATTATGTTTTAACTGCACCAATAATATGGCGGAATATGAAGCGTGCATCATAGGCCTTCGAGCGGCTATTGACCTGAGGATTAAGTTTTTGAGTGTATTCGGAGATTCTGCTCTAGTGATCAGTCAGATCAAGGGCGAGTGGGATACAAAGCACCCAAATCTTATTCCTTACAAAGAGTATGTATTGATGTTGCTTCCGCACTTTGAGGAGATAACCTTTGAACACTTCCCGAGAGAAGAGAACCAGTTAGCGGACGCGCTAGCTACCATGTCTTCGATGTTCAAGGTCAGGTGGGACAATGAAGCTCCCCAGATCACCATCGAGAGGTTGGACGAACCCGCACATTGCTGTGACATTGAGACAGAAGAGGTAGCAGATAAACCTTGGTTCCACGAGGTAAAGAGGTATCTTGAGGCTCAAGAGTACCCCAAGGGTGCATCCGTTAATGATAATAAGTTCTTAAGAAGGTTCGCTATGAAGTTCTTCATTAGCAATGGGATTCTTTATAAGCGTAACCATGATTCAACCTTACTGCAATGTGTGGACAAGAGCGAAGCAGAAAGGATCATGGCCGAGTTACATGAAGGTACCTTCGGAACTCATTCCAGTGGACATACCATGGCAAAGAAAATCCTACAGGTAGGATATTATTGGTCCACTATGGAAGCCGATTGTTATCAGCATTCTCAGACCTGTCATAAGTGCCAAGTCTATGCTGATAAGGTACATGTACCTCCACTTCCTCTGAATGTTTTGACAACTCCTTGGCCTTTTGAAATGTGGAGCATCGACATGATCGGCGAGATCAGACCTACGGCATATAACGGGCATCGTTTCATCCTGGTAGCAATTGATTACTTCACGAAGTGGGTCGAGGCAGCTTCCTTTTCTACGGTAACCAAGAACGTCGGGGTGCGGTTTATCCGACATAATCTAATTTGTCGATACGGTGTACTAGAGAGGATCATTATTGACAATGGTAAAAATCTCAACAATACGATGATCACCGAGCTCTGCAAACAGTTTAAGATACATCATCACAACTCTTCTCCTTACCGGTCAAAGATGAATGGGGCTGTTGAAGCAGCAAATAAGAACATCAAGAAGATTGTGCAGAAGATGACAGTGACATACAAAGACTGGCACGAGATGTTACCATTCGCTCTTCATGGGTACCGTACCTCAGCACGAACATCGACAGGGGAAACACCCTACTCTTTGGTATATGGCATGGAGGTAGTCCTACCCATAGAAGTCCAAATACCCTCTCTCCGGATTATGAAGGATGCATGTTTGAGCGAAGATAACTGGATCCAGACCCGGCTTGATCAACTGAATTTAATCGATGAAAAGAGACTTACTGCTATTTGTCATGGTCAGACGTATCAAAAGCGAATTATCAAGGCTTTCAACAAGAAAGTCAGACGTCTAGAATATCAAGTCGGGGATTTGGTGATCAAACGCATCATACTGCCACAAGGTGATCCCATCGGCAAATGGACCCCCACATACGAAGGGCCATTTGTGGTTAAGAACATTTTCTCGGGAGGAGCTATGATTCTAACCACCATGGATGGTGACGACCTTCCTCACCCCGTCAATGCAGACATAGTGAAAAAAATACTACGCCTGATCAAAGACCCGCTAGGTTGACTGGCCTAGGAAAAAATAAGGGCTTCTCGGCGAACCAAAAGGGTTCGGGCAAAAGTAAGGGATGAAAATGAAAAAACTGTACACCCGGCAAGTCGAAAACTTGAAAAGGCGGCTTGGGCAAAAAAGGGTATCTCGGTGGACTGAAAACCCAAAAGGGAGGTTCAGGAAAAAATTAGGGATCAAAGCATAACACTATGTCTCATTGGATCATCTTGCGACCAGACTTCGGTATTGACTATCAAGCTCGGACGACACCAATCAATCTGATCTACCTTCGACCAAGTAGCAAAGTGATGAGACGCTCGAAGATATTAAGGAAATAGCAGAGTTGGAACCCAATGGGATTGTTCACATAGCTGTTTTTCTTTCTTTTACCCAAATTGTATAAATTTTGTTCCCTCGGCGGTGTTCTCTTACTAGGACGTCAGCCTCTTTGTACAAAAACGCCTATTACAGGCCAACTTCAAAAATCAATACAATACATTTTCACAATAAATTTCAAAATTGTTTTTCTTTTTCTATTTTGTTTTGCAAGAACGTCCAATGATTCATTTTTGATATATGCGTTGGAAAATAATTACTGCTCACAAATATTTACATACAAAACAAAAGACAATTACTTGTAATCCCAGGAACAGGGGCAAACAAGAAATGTCCAAACCTTACGGTTGCTCTATCCACCAGGTACAGGGATATAGCCAGCTTGAGAATATGACAAAAGGTACACACACTCCCTGCATAGTAGGAAGGATTCAAATACAGTGGTGTTAACTCCCCCTGCTGAGGTTCATAATCGCGAATGAGTCAGCAAAAATTCTCCCCAAGCAGAGTTTGTCTATCACCAACAATAGAAGTTCACCATCAGCGGAGTTTATTTCTTCCACAGGCAGAAATTCAATCCCCGACGGAGTTCAGCATCACCAGCAACGGTAATTCATCCCCAACTGAGTTTATTTCTCCAAATCGGCAGATTGTCCAGCAGAATATCTTTCTTCCTCATAAAGTCTCTCCCGAAAAAATATTCTCAAGCAGAATGGACTCAAGCCTCCAGCTAATCATCTTCAGTCACTATCCCCATCAAGAACGAAGAACTCAACTCCTTATACTCTTCAGCAGCAATCCAGGAATCATTCTCCCCAGCCGGAGAATATCACAAGAACATTTCATATCCATACATCATGGCATGCACATACGCGTCATACAACACAATCTCATTTATTTTGAGAACATCATTATTCAATACATTTCATACATCATGACATTACATACGACTAACTCTCTACCTTTCAGGGAAAGATACAATCAAGTTGTCACAAGTTTTCTCTGGTTCAGTCAAATCACTGCTGAGATTTCTATTCCAGTTCAAGCTATGAAGCCCAGATTCGACCGGATAATATCTTGATCTCTCCAAAATACTACGAAGCCTGGAATAGACCAGATAGTGGTATATCTTAAATATAAGCTATGAAGCCCGGAAATCGACCGGAAAATAACTTAACCCCTCAACAAGTTATTGTGAAGCCTGGAAATCGACCAGATAGCAATACAAGACACCACGAAGCCTGGATCACGACCAGATAGCGGCAAAAGACACTGAAGCCTGCGACACGACCAGATAAAAGTATAGGACACTACGAAGCTTGGAACTCGACCAAATAGGAGTTTACCTGGCCAATTACTAAGAAGCCCAGAAATCGACCAGATATTAGTATGCCTTAAATTCAAGTTGGAAGACTGGATGCGACAGGATAACCACTTGATTCCTTCTGAAGCCTGGAGCACGACCATATAAGAATTGAGAAATTGCAAAGCCCGGAGAACGAATAGATAGGAAGTTTAATCTCATCTCCCCAGTAAGTCACTGTAAAGCCTGGAGCACGACCAAATAGCAGTCGATCTTATTTTCCTCAGTAAATCACTGTGAATACTGGAGCACGACCAGATAGCAGTTCATTTTCACCTCCTCGACTAAGAGATGATTCCCCAGTAGAATAACGGACAATTGAAGCTCCTAAAATTCTATTTCTCTCAAAAAAGAGACTGGCATTCCCCAGCGAAGTCCTCTTCAACAACAGGTATACGGGCTCTCGCAAAGGAATCTCTTATGCGATCGACACCTCTTCTGATGGCATCTTTAAGCCCATCTTCTGTCACTGAATTCCAAATGGCATCTATAAGCCCATTCCCGACATCGCAAGACCGATACCACTTCATGCGAGTGCAAATTTCTGGGCACTCTAGTGTTTAATCATCTTCCACCTTCGGATTACGAAAGGCAGACAAGCCAATCTACATCCTCAAGTTTAAGAATATTGAACAGGGTCAGATGTTGTACCCCAAAATTTGCCCTCCCATATTTCTCAATACATGTCAAGTGAGGTCCTCAAATTGCTCAAGGAAGTCCAAGGGTTGACCAGACAAACCCTCTCCTAAGGCAGTCTACCTCAAATTAGGGTTTCAGTTTGCATCAAGATGCTTGAGTCAAAAGGGTCCCAAATGCTCACCATTGTCCTAATATGTTCTCAATATCATCCATGTCAAGCTTCAAGCCTTGTAGAGGAAGTTTACTCAATCAATTGCTCAAAGACTTGAAAATCGACTATGATAGGGCAAAAGTCAACTGTGGCCTACATACAGTCAAACTTCAATATTTTTGATCAAAATCCTCATTTTGAAGTATTATTCATCATTTGATCAAGAGTTGGTCATGATTCCTCAAGGATTTCTCACAATTCATCAAAACCCAAAAGTTGCTAAATTAGGGTTTTGCATGAAAAGTCAACTCAACTTTGACCAAGCATAACTTTCTCATACTTTATCAAAAATGACCCGTCCAAAGCTCATTCTGAAGAGGATGCAATTACGTACAATTCATCTTCTGATCCCAAGTTCAAAATATGCACTCACAAGAAGATATCAATTTGGACATTATAGGTCATTTTGAAAAGTCAACAAAAACACCTTTTGGGTCAAAGCTTCATACATGAACATGGAAGAATCAATAGAGATGAGACCAAAAGGGTTGCTTAGAGGACATCTTAAGCTTTCTAAAAAGTATAAGAACACCTATCTAGGGTCAAAATTGAGAGAGTTATGCATTGGCAAAGTTGACCTTTTTTGCAAAATTGCCAAAAGTCAAATATGCCCAAAATTGCATTTTTTGTCAAATGGGCCCAACTTTTTATGCTTGCATTGAGTTTGTAACATGACCCACGACCCATGAGCCCTTCCATTTGTCATTCTTTTATTTTTGTCATTTATTTTGATTTTATTTCAATTAAATCAAATAAAATCAAAATAAAATAATGAAAAAATCAAAAACTAATCAAAGCTTGAGATTTTATGCATGTTTAGGTCTATTATACAACTGGAGATGGAATCAAATCATGCAAGATTCATTTGGACACAAAAAGATTGCATTTTTCTTGATTTAGAAAGATTTTGTACAATGATCAAATCATGAATCAATAATCATAATTGGAGAGATTTGATACAAGTTTGTAACCCTAATTCCTTCTAGGATACATAAGGAACATTACAGATCAGAAACAAGGGGATTGGAGGCGTGTAAAAGAGAGAGCAAGTTTCAAAAAATTCAAGAAAAGTGGCGAACTGATTTCCACTTTTCAGGTTAATTCAAAGCATTATAACCATCAGAATCAATTGTTGGACATCCAAGGATCAAGATTCAACCACTAGCAAGCTTCCTAACATCCAGAAACACACTGTAAGTGTCACAAGATTTTCATATTTTCTTGAATTCGAATATCATAATTCTGGCACATTTAGCATGATTCATTGATATGTTCTTAAACCTTATGATATTTGCAAGCTAATGGTCATATTTAATTGCGTTTTCATTAACTGTACAGCAAAGGGCCATGGCTAGGGTTTTTTCTTTGTGTTTAGGGTTTTCTTGTACAGGGACAATTGGCCATGGATAGTGGTACCGTGATGCTCGTGAGGTTGCAACGAGTTGATTGGTACCACTGGTTATGATTTATCATGCAGGGACAAGGTTTTGGAGTGGACAAGGGTTGTACCTACGCCCAGTGTCCGTAGGTAAAAGTATGTGACCTAAAACGACAGAAGCGACGAAGGAGACGATGGCGTGGCACACTGTGAATGGGCCATTTGAATTTCGCGCATTTTTGAATTTAGCCATTTGTTTTAGCATATTATATTTGTTGTTCATTATTTATACAACTAACAAAGCTAGCACAACTGGTAAGCGCGCATGGTAAAAACGCCTAGGGCCCTGGGTTCGATCCCCAGGTCCCAACTTTGTTCCATATTATTTTGCTCTACATAATCAGGTGCCCACGTATCCAATGATTCTACCATGCATCCTCAACATCCAGTCATCCAAATCATCCACACTCCAGATCAAAGGCCTATCCTTGAGGGACCACTATAGGCATGAGTCAAGCGCATGCACAGGATCTGAAAAAGTCAATGGGGCCAGGAATTGTTGGGCTCAGATTTTACATCAACACCCCCTCCTTTTTCTATTTACCTCAGGCCCATTCTATTTCTTTTCTAATTTTTCTTATTTAATTTAATTTGTTTAAATTATTTTCTAACACAAATAGTTACTTTTTTCACAAAAATCATAAAATCAAATTTCACAAATTTAGAATTAGGTTTTATTTTATTTTACCAAATTTAATTTGATATTAATTTAAATTTAATTTAGGATTAATTCTAACTTTTTCATATATTTAAAATCATTTAGAAAAAATTAGGGTTAGCTTGATTTAATTTTTATTTCTTTTCTCAAATAAAACAAAAATACAAAAATAGGTTAATTTAATTGTTGTCCTTAATTTTTTAAATTAATTAGTAATTAGGTTTTTATTTATTCAATTAAACCTTATTTTCTTAAAATATCACAAAAACCACAAAGAATGATTTTTCTTGCAATTAGGCTTAGCCGGGGTCAAAACCCTAATTCTCTCGTTTCCGATTCATCGCGCGTGCTTATTATTTTTGCAATATTAATGTAACTGCTCATGGTATGTAATAGTTTAAATTAGGATTTTCTTTATTTATCATTTTACGAGTTTTTTGGCTATGTAATTAATCCTCCTCCCCGAAGCCTTGTAAAAGCGTAGGTTTCATTTTCCGCATTTTAATTCTCGTAAATAGTAATTGTTAGATGTATGTTAATAGGATTGTATGACAAGATTGCATTCTAATTTTAAAAAGGCTAGAAAACCCTAATGTGCAAAGATAATAACTTGAAATCAAATCACTCGCACATGCGCACTCCTAGGGTATACTCTCACTTCGGTTGCCTTCGGTAAACAGTCATTAAGTATAGGGTGTCTTAGTGGTCTCCCTTCTGTCTAAACAAAGATCAAACATTCCGTTCGCAAATGTTGCCTCGGAAAGGTTGCCTCAGAAATGTTGCCTCGAATATGATCTTAAGACATTAGGGTTATTACTAAGACGCCCTAACATTACTTTAGTGATCGTACGTCCCTTACGAATTGACCCTTTTACAACTCCAACGATGGTGCTTCCTATTTCTCAATAGTAGGATAGTGCTGTCTAAAGGAAACAAGAACATAAATAATATTTTTTCGAGTAGGTAGATGCTAGTAGGTACTTGCTCAAAATCAAACCTTTTACACATACACTTTTCCAAGCAAAGTTTTTCAAAACAACATCGTAATACTCTTGAAGACAGAAGCAAGGGTTAAAACGAAGTAAAACAAAAACTTTTCAAAACAAACACACACAAGAAATTTTAAAAAGATGAGCAAGTACCTAAGAGCCCGTGGAAAACCACAGATAGAAAGGGTGCTAACACCTTCCCTTTCTATAATCTACCCCACCCCGTACTCAAAATCTCGAAAAAGGAATTTTTCTGTGCTTTTTTCCTTTCCAGTTGGATAAAATAAAAGTCGGTGGCGACTCTTGCTTACCGTGACATTTTGCGAACACAAATGCAAAACGCAAACCAGAATTTTCCAAAATAGTCGGTTCTGCCACCGTATCACACAATCATCTGATGTCACAACCAATTAAGAAACAAGGAGTGGTGTCAAGGGTTTCCTAGCAAAGTTCTTGTTTGAGAAAGCCCAAAACTGTTGGAACTATTTGGATCTACAAGCTTTTGAGGAAATTGTGGCTCTCCTCATCTATGGGATGGTTTTATTTCCAAATCCTGACCAACTCATAGACGTAAACACCGTCAAAATCTTCATATCCCGCAACCCAGTGCCTACTTTGCTAGGGGACATCCTACATTCTTTTCACACTTGCACTATGAGGAAAAGAGGTGTCCTTATGTATTGTACTCCTCTTTTGGCAAGATGGCTTATTTCGCATCTTCTCCAATCTGTATTGAAGAACTAGCAAGGTTCAAGGTGGTCACAAAGGTTGATGACGCTCAAACATTCAGACATTCATTGGTGTTCCCGTTCCATAGAGAATGTTACTATTATCGACCGTTGTGGAGAATTTCCTAATGTCACTTTACTTGGCATTAGGGGAGGTATCACCTATAACCCCTGTTTGAATCTAAGACATTTTAGTTACGCCTGAAGGGATGGCCCACATGAGATGCTCATCCAAGGTTTGGTATTTGACTACGAGAATGACAATCAAGGTCTTCGCCAGAGATTCATCCGAGCTTGGAGGATGTTGAACAAGGTAGATATAAAGACATTGAGGCATAAGAATTCCATCCCTCTTGAGCCTTACCTCAAATGGGTACGAACTCACGCTCAAAGTCTTATGATGCCTTATCCTTCCATTCTCCCGGTAATCATTGAGCCTGTAATGGAAGGAGATGTTCCATACACTATCCTGCATCCTGACATGCCCACCTCTCTTAAAGACTTACAAATAGATTGGATACAAATCAAGGGGGAGCGAAACACTTTCGAAGCCCAATTCTACGCTAGCGAGAAGAAGGTTTTAGAACTCACTAAGCAACTTCATGAGGAGCATACTATGAATGCCTACATCTCACCAAAGAGGATGTGTACTACCTTTTTATCTTAGAGTTTTTGTATTGGTTTGCCCAAAGAGGAATTAATGTACTCAAGCTTTAATTTATTAATATAACGTGTGTTTCCTTTTTGTCTAAAACAAATTTGAATATTTAAAATCCTTGAAATCATTGCATATGCATTTACCATTCATCATAACATAAGAAGGTTCCTTGTAACAAGTCTCCTCATCTTTCTACTGTTTATTTCAGTAAGATGGATCTCGAGCAAACGGTGAAGGACCTCCAAGCACAGAATGCTCAGTTTCAACAGATGTTCTTAACTATAGCCAATGGACAGGAAGAGTTGAAGACCTTGCTGGTTGAAGAGAAGAAAAAGAAAGCAAAGAAAATAACCGGAGTTCTAAACATGGGAAGAAGGTTCAGAGGACAAGCAAGAAGGACCCTAGATTTTGCAACGTCATCTGGTGAGAAAGACAATCAAGATGGGAAGGGCAAGGAAGCAGTTGTCCAGCCAGAATCAGAAGAGGAAGAGGAAGAAGAAGATTATTCCGAAGAACAATATCCTCCAGCCGATGACAAGTATAAGTATTTGGAAGAACGGTTAAGTGCTATGGAAATTCAAAAGGTGTCTGGATTGGACTTTGAGGAATTGGGTTTAGTATCTGGGATTGTCATCCCTCCAAAATTTAAGGCACTGGTGTTCGCCAAGTACGATGGAGTCTCATGTCCCAAAATGCATCTCCGGTCCTATGTGAGGAAAATACAACCTCACACCGATGACAAGGATTTATGGGTACACTTCTTTCAATATAGCATATTCGGAACTCAACTTGATTGGTTTTATCAGTTAGAAAGAGCCAATGTTTATAACTGGGAAGATCTGGCCGCCGCCTTTTACAAACAATACTAATATAACGCTGATCTTGCTCCCACCCGTACTCAACTCCAGAGTATGGCCATGGTTTCAAGTGAAGGCTTCAAAGATTACGGGCAAAAATGGAGGGAATTAACAGGAAGAGTCCAGCCTCCCCTATCTGAAAGAGAGTTGGTAGACATGTTTTTGGGCACCCTGTCTAGTCCTTTCTTCAACCATTTAATTGGGAGTTCCTCGGCAGGTTTTACCGAATTGATACTGACCGGAGAAAGAGTGGAAGCCGGGATAAATAATGGGAAAATTCAAAATGATGCATCCTCTGCTGCTGTAAGAAAACCATTCATTGGAAAGAAAGAAGTTGTTATTGTATATCCTCAGAGAAATCAAGATAGGGATGAACGTCGTCCAATGGTGAGGGCTGTCATGATTCCTAAACTCGCACCTGCTCAGAAAAGAGGCAACCAGCCAAGACTGGAAAGACCAGTCAGACAGTTCACCCGAATTAATATGACACTATCTCAAGTATTGCCACATTTGTTAAGATCCAATCTAGTGACTTTGAAAGAAGCTCTAAAGAATCCTAATACAACCTCTCCTCATTATCATCCTAATGCCCGATGTGCATACCATTCTGAGAGTCCTGGCCATGACACTAACAACTGTTGGACTCTGAAGAACAAAGTACAAGACCTTCTTGAAGCCAAAGAGATTGAATTCGATGCGCCATAAATTCCCAATGTTATTACTGCCTCTATGCCCAAGCACGGTCGTGATGTCAACGCTGTTGATGAAGATATGTTTGTTACTTCAGTTGATGAACTTGTGACCCCACTCCTGACTATCAAAAAGAAATTGTTAAATGCCAGTGTATTCCCAGGCTGTGATGAAAGCTGTCATTTATGTTTGTCCTCACCAACCAGTTGTCATTTGTTAAAAGAAGGAGTTCAATGCCTATTAGATGACAAGGAAATTTTGTTCGAGAAGACTTCTATTCCAACTGTTTCTTATAATGATGTTTCCATCGTGACCCTTTCCGCCAATTCTTCCAGGGTCTCCACCAAAATACCCGTTAGAATTACATCAGTTACTAAACTAGCTCAGTTGATAATTGCAATGCCTGGACCAATCCCGTATTCGTCAGACAAAATCGTCCCATGGAATTATGGAGGTGATGTCTACTACCACAGTATCAAGCAAGATTGGCCAGCTACTGAAAATTCAAGTTTTGAGAAAGTTGACTCCGATATCAGTAATATCACAGGGACTAGTAAGATAACCTGAAGCAGAAGGGTTTTCTCTCCAGAAATTGCTCCTCCAAAAGCTATTTTTGGACCCGTAATCCATCCTGTTGTTGTTGCTCCTCCAAATGTTATTCCCAGTCCTACAATCATCTCTACTAATACTCCTCTTGACAAAACTTTTATAATCCCTGTTATCATCCCTACTGACATTCCTGTTTCCGAGTCAACCGAGACTCGAGGTAAAGGTACTTTGGTTGAGCGTGTCCGAACGAAGGCACAATTAGTAGCTATCCCTGAGACTTCCTACAAAGAGATGGAGGAAATTATAAAGATCATAAAAAGAAGCGACTACAACATAGTCGAGCAACTGGGGAAAACTCCATCTAAAATTTCCATGCTGGCTTTATTACTATGTTCCGAGGCGCATGCAAAGACCTTGGTAAAGTTCCTTAAAACTGCCCATGTACCCCAAGAAGTATCTGCCGATCAGTTTCAAGACTGCGTAGCCAGCTTGACTGCCGATAATGGTTTAGGTTTTTCGGATGCTGATTTAACGCCAAGGGGGAGGAAGCATAACGAGGCATTGCATGTCTCAGTCGAATGCAGGGGCAAGACCTTGGCTCAAATCTTAGTGGATACCGGTTCGTCTCTGAATGTGTTTCCTAAAAAGGCTCTTGATAGGATTGACTGTGAAGGATTGACCCTGAAACCTAGAAACATAGTAGTGAGGGCCTTCGACGACTCAAAAAGGATGGTGCATGGGGAAGTGGACATCCCCATAAAAGTTGGAACCCAAACATTTGATTCAACTTTTTATGTAATGGATATTCGCCCTTCATATTCCTGCTTATTAGGCCGACCGTGGATTCACAATGTTGGTGTCGTTACCTCTACGTTGCATCAAATGCTGAAATATCCAATTCATGGGAAGATCATCATCGTTCATGGAGAAGAAGAGTATATGGTCAGCCATCTAAATTCCTTCAGATATGTGGAATTAGATGGTGAATTTATTGAAACTCCATTCCAACACTTTGAAGAAGTCCCGTAAACTGTGGCAGTAACCAAGGTTGTTTCTCAAGTCCCAAAGATCACAAGGCCTCCGCTCAAGATGTCATCTCTAAAGGATGCCAAGGCAGTGATAGAAGAAGGTGGGTGCACTATTTGGGGCCAACTCCCAGATATCCCATACAAATCTGACAAATTTGGTTTGGGCTTCACTACAGGAGCCCAGAAAGCTATACACCACGCTCGTGCCGGAGGACCACCCTTAAAGATCAGCAACCGCGAAGTCAACGCAGTAGAGGATGATGAAGACAACTACAACCTAGAGGATTGGATTTTCCCAACTGTCAGTGGAGGGCTCAACAACTGGGAGGCTAGAGATTTTGTCCCGATCACAATTATCCAACAGTAATTTGTGTTTTAATTTTTGTCGGATCTGTAATATTAAAACAATTCAGACTCTTAAAACTTTGTGTCTTACCCGAGGCACAATGGTCCATTTGTAAGGGTTATTATCTCATTTCCATATGACATCAATGAATCATGGACGTTTTTGCATACAAACTTTGTGCTTATTGTTTTTCTTTTTTATATTTTCATTTCTTTCAAAGATAGCTATACTCTTACACACACTCACACTCACAATGCAGGTCTACATCCATTCGGGATCCCATGGGTAACAATTCTGCTATGGCCTTTTGTGACTCTGAAAATCTAATCTACCAAGCCAAAGACAAAGGTGAGGAAGATTGTGAAGGACCAGGATTACTCGCCAGGTTACTACAACAAGAAGAGAGGACCATTCAGCCCCACGAGGATCCAATGGACACAATCAATCTAGGTACCGAAGAAGACAAAAAAGAAGTTAAGGTGGGTGCCAATCTTGAACCCAATGTCAAAGAGTTTCTGATTCAGTTGCTACACGATTATGTCGAGGTATTTTCCTAGTCATACGAAGACATGCCAGGACTTGATGCAGACATCATAGTACATCGTCTACCTACAAAAGAGGATTGTCCTCCGGTAAAACAAAAGGTCCGTCGAATGTGACCAGACATGTCAGAAAAGATCAAAGCGGAGGTCATGAAACAATTCAACGCCAGATTCTTGGCCGTCACCTCCTATCCGCAATGGGTTGCCAATGTTGTTCCCGAGCCCAAAAAGGACGACAAGGTACGAATGTGCATGGACTACCAATATTTGAATAGGGAAAGCCCTAAGGATGACTTCCCACTTCCCCATATTGATATTCCAGTGGACAATACGGCACAACATAAAGTGTTTTCCTTCATGGACGGTTTCTCAGGTTACAACCAAATTAAAATGGCTCCTGAGGACATGGAGAAAATAACCTTTGTCACATAATGGGGCACATTCTTCTACAAGGTTATACCATTCGAGTTAAAGAATGTTGGGGCAACCTATCAGCGTGCCATGGTAGCTCTATTTCACGACATGATACGTCACGAAATAGAGGTCTATGTGGACGACATGATAGCCAGATCTCAAATAGAAGAAGAGCATCTTGATCATTTACAGAAACTGTTTGAGAGGCTAAAGAAGTACAACCTGAGGTTGAACTCGAACAAATGCACGTTTGGAGTGAGGTCTGGTAAACTCCTAGGCTTTGTTGCCAGCAATAAAGGAATTAAAGTGGATCCCGCCAAGGTGAAAGCAATACAAGAGATGTCTGCCCCTCGTACTGAGAAGGAAGTCAGAGGATTCTTGGGACGTTTGAACTACATTTCCAGATTCATTTCTCACCTGACAGCTACTTGTGAACCAATCTTCAAATTACTGAAGAAAGACCAAGTAGTCAAATGGAATGATGAGTGCCAAACTGCTTTCGATAAGATCAAAGAGTACCTGCAAGAGCCTCCTGTTTTGATGCCACCAGTTGAGGGAAGACCATTGATCATGTATCTAACTGTTTTGGAAAATTCAATGGGGTGTGTGCTGGGGCAGCATGACGAGTCTGGCCGAAAAGTGCATGCTATTTATTACCTGAGCAAAAAATTTATCGACTGTGAAACAAGATATTAACTGCTCGAGAAAACTTGCTGCGCTTTGGCATGGGTTGCTCTCTGGCTAAGATAGTATATGCTGAACCGCACTACCTTACTGATATCTAAAATGGATCCAATAAAATACATCTTCGAGAAACCTGCCCTCTCTAGGAGAATAGCGAGATGGCAGATGATCCTGATAGAATATGACATACAGTATACTACCCAGAAAGCAATAAAGGGCTGTGTACTAGCTGATCACCTTGCTCACCAAGCTGTAGAACACTACCAGTCCATGAAGTTTGAATTCCCAGATGAAGATATCATGATGGTAAACAACGGTGAAGAATTAAGACCATATGACGGACCTGAACAAGGATCCCGATGGACCCTGGTTTTTGATGGGGCATCCAACGCACTCAGAAATGGTATAGATGTTGTACTCATATCTCTCGAAGGATGTCATACTCCCTTTACTGCAAGACTCTGCTTCAACTGTACAAATAACATGGCAAAATACGAAGCGTGCATTTTTGGTCTCAAAGCTGCCATAGACTTGGGGATCAAATACTTAAATGTATTCCAAGATTCAGCTTTGGTCATCAGCCATATCAAAGGGGAATGGGACACCAAACACCCTAACCGTATCCCCTACAAAGAACATGTGTTGACATTGCTCCCACATTTTGAGAAGATTACCTTCAGGCATTTCCCACGAGAAGAAAATCATCTAGCAGACGCACTAGCCACAATGTCATCCATGTTTAAACTTAAATGGGATAACGAGGCTCTCCAGATCACTATCGAACGAATGGATGAACTAGCTCACTGTCACAAGATTAATATTGAAGAAGTAGTGGACCAGCTTTGTTTTCACGAAGTCAAGAGGTATCTTGAGGCTCAAGAATATCCGGAAGGAGCTTCAGTCAATGATAAGAGGTTCTTAAGGAGATTCTCTGCTAAGTTCTTCCTTAGTAACAACATTCTCTACAAACGCAACCATGACTCTGTGTTACTTCAGTGTGTAGACAAGCTTGAAGCGGAAAAGATCATGGCTGAGTTACAAGAAGGCACTTTTGGAACCCATTCCAGCGGGCATACAATGGAAAAGAAGATCCTACGGGCGGGCTATTATTGGTCTACCATGGAAGCAGATTGCTATCAACACTCTCGAACCTGCCACAAGTGTCATATCTATGCTGACAAGGTGCATGTACCTCCTGTTCCTTTGAATGTCTTAACGGCTTCTTGGCCCTTTGCTATGTGGGAAATCGACATGATTGGGGAAATCAAACCAACAGCCTCTAATGGAAACTGCTTCATCTTAGTGGCCATTGACTATTTTACAAAGTGGGTTGAGGCGGCCTTTTTCGCTTCTGTTACCAAAAATGTTGTAGCCTGTTTCATTAAATAGAATCTCATCTGTCGGTATGGCATCCCAGAGAGGATCATCACAGAAAATGGTACGAATCTAAACAATACTATGATCACCGCCCTGTGCGAGCAATTGAAGATCCAGCATCACAATTCTTCCCCTTATCGGCTAAAGATGAATGGTGATGTCGAAGCCGCAAATAAGAACATCAAAAAGATCATACAGAAAATGACAGTCACGTAGGAAGACTGGCATGAGACGCTACCATTCTCTCTCCACGGGTATCGTACCACATCATGCACATCAACCAGGGCAATACCCTACTCTCTGGTATACGGCATAGAGGTTGTCTTGCCTAGTGAGGTCCAGATCCCCTCTCTGAGAATTATGAAGGATGAAAGGCTGAATGAAGAAGATTAGATCCAGACTCGACTTGATCAACTGAACTTGATTGATGAGAAAAGGCTTACTGCTGTCTGTCATGGTCAAATGTATCAAAAACAGATGATCAAGGCTTTCAACAAAAAGGTCAGACGCCAAGTATATCAAGTCGGGGATTTGGTGATCTAACGTATCATACTACCGTAGGGTGATTCCAGGGGAAATGGACTCCTACATACGAAGGGCCATTTGTAATCAAAAGCATATTCTCTGGTGGAGTAATGACTTGGCCACCATGGATGGCGACGACCTGCCGCACCCTGTGAACACATACATAGTCAAAAGATACTACGCATAAGAGACCCGCTAGGTTGACACACCTAGGCAAAACAAGGGCATCTCGGCGAACCAAAAAGGTTCGGGTAAAAATTAGGGATAAAACAAAAAAATCTGTACACCCGGTAAGTTGAAAACTCGAAAGGGAGGCTTGGGCAAAAAAGGGTATCCCGGTGGACTGAAAACCCGAAAGGGCGGTCCAAGCAAAAGTTAGGGAATTGAAGTGTATGACTATGTCCTGTTGGATCACCTTATAGACAACCTGACAAACTCAGAGGTTCTGATCAATCCAATCAGCTTTGGACAAGGCAACAAACAGATAAGATGCTCAGAGACACGAAGGCTATAGCAAAATGGGAACCCCATGGGATTATTACACATAGCTATCTTTTCTTTGTATCAAACTTTTATTATTTTACGACGACATTCTCTTACTAGAATGTTTGTCTCATTGTACAAAAATACTTATTCAAAGTCAATACAAAGATATCCCTTTGAAAGTGCAAAACTTTTAGTTTTTCTTTACTCTTGTGTTTTGTTTACAAAAACGTCCAATGATTTATTTTTGAACATATGCATTTGAACATAATTACTGTTTACAAATAAACAAAATAGAAAGACAATCACTAATGGCTTTAAGAGATAGGAAAATCTCTCCAGGCTATTTCCATAAAATCCCCCGCAGTGTGCAGTTTAATCCCCAGCGGAGCAAAACATCCAGTTATCAATCCCCGGTAGAAGTCACCTATTTGTTCAGGATTCTCCAACGGGATTTCACAAGCAGTACATGGCGTTTCCCTTACAACAGAGGTTATTTTTATAAGCGGAAATTTATCAACACTTCAACTTCACAACATGATGACTTACACTCCATATCCTCAGCAGCAGTCAGGGATTTACTTTCCCCAATCCAACAGTAGTGCAGCAATGCAGCAGTTTAGCTCACATACGCATACATCACATCCATATATCATAAACATTGATAACACGAATGCATGTATCACAATCTCATTGTACCATGCATTTCATACAACATGACATTGCATATTAGATAACATTTTACCCTTTTCAGGATAAGGTTAATCAACAGCTACCATTAACAATGTTCAAAGTTTCTAGATATAGTTCAGATATGCTCCAGATACGGATGCCATTTTGATACTCATTCAGATTCAGCTCTTAGATACAGTTTAGATACGATCCAGACACGAACGCCATTCTGATACTCATTCAGATTCAACTTTCAGATACAGATCAGATACGCTCCAGACACGGACACCATTCTGATACTCATTCAGATTCAACCTTCAGATACAGTTCAGATACGCTTCAGACACGGATGCCATCCTGATACTCATTCAGATTCAACTTACAGATACAGTTCAAATACCCTCTAGGTACGGATGCCATTCTGATACTCATTCAGACTCAACTTATATATACATTTCAGATACGCTCCAGACACAGACGCTATTCTGATACTCATTCAGATTCAACCTTCAAATACAATTCAGATATGCTCCAGACACAGATGCCATCCTGATACTCATTCAGATTCAACTTACAGATACATTTCAGATACGCTCCAGATACGAATGCCATTCTGATACTCATTCATATTCAACTTACAGATACATTTCAGATACGCTTCAGGCACCGATGCCATTCTGATACTCATTCAGATTCAACCTTCAGACACAGTTCAGATACGCTCCAGACACGGATGCCATCCTGATACTCATTCAGATTCAACTTACATATACCTTTCAGATACGCTCCAGACACAAATGCCATCCTGATACTCATTCAGATTCAACCTTCAGATACAATTCAGATACGCTCCAGACACGGATGCCATCCCGATACTCATTCAAATTCAACTTACAGATACAGTTCAGATGCGCTCCAGACACAAACACCATCCTGATACTCTATCAGATTCAACTTACAAATACAGTTCAGATACGCTCCAGACACGGATACCATCCTGATACTCATTCAGATTCAGATCTCAGATACAGTTTAGTTACGCTCCAGATACAGACGCCATTCTGATACTCATTCAGATTCAACCTTCAGATATAGTTCAGATACGCTCCAAACATGCATGCCATCCTGATACTCATTCAGATTCAACTTACAGATACAATTCAGATATGCTCCAGATACGAATTCCATCCTGATACTCATTTAGATTCAGCTCTGAGATACATTTTAGATATGCTCCAGATACAGATGCCATCTTGATACTCATTCAGATTCAGCTCTCAGATACAGTTCAGATACGCTCCAGATACGGATGCCATCCTGATACTCATTCAGATTCATCTCTCAAATACGCTCCAGATACGGATGCCATCCTGATGCTCGCTCAGATTCATCTCTCAGATACAGTTCAGATACGCTCCAGATATGGACGCCATCCTGATGCTCGCTCAGATTCAGCTCTCAGATACAGTTCAGATACGCTCCAGATACGGATGCCACCCTGATATTTATTCAAATTCAGCTTTCAGATACGATTCAAATACAATCCATTTACGGATATTATTCTAGTACTCAACCCAACACATCCACTATTTCAGTGTAAATCGACCAGAGATTTATTCTGACACTTTTTCTATTCCTGCCAACAATCATTCTTGGATGGCATCTACAAGCCCATCTCTGGAAAATCTCCATAATTCCTCCAAATGGCATATATATTCCGATTCGCAATTTATCTTTGAGGGAAAATTTCTGGGCATTTTAGTGTCCAATCATCTTCCACCTTCAAGTCACAAATGGCGGATCCGTCAATCTAACTCTTCAGGTTTAAGAAGATTGAACAGGGGCAGCTGTTGTACCCCAAAATTTGCCCTCTCTTTTCTCAAAGGATCATCCTGGACCCTCAGGTTTGCCTCCATCCAATTTCAAGCCTTGAATTACAAATTTTCCAAGAAAGTCATTCACAAGGGCAAAATGGTCATTTTGCTTACTAAAAAGTCAAACTTTACTTTTGCACCAAAGTCAAGTTTCAAGAGTCATATTCATCAAGACATGTTGAAATATGAAGTTTGTTTCATCAAGAAATTTAAACGACAAAATTACTTTGGAAAAGTCAAATTCTAAATACTTAGAATTTTTCTAAGTGTTTAAGAAATATGAAAAGTTCAGAATTTCTGGCCAGATTTCCACCATGATACAAGTTGATTCTGAAAGAACTTCTAACACAAGAGTTTTATATATCAATAAGACCTAAAATATTTCAGAACAGGACTTCTCCTAGAAATGCTGGAATTTCAAGTTATAAAGGTTCAAAGACACGTCCATGAAACTGAAGCACTCGGCAAATTCTAGACATTTTCAAGACAGAGTTTGGTTAGAACTTATGGCCCAGTTTTCATGAAGGTTCAGTCATAAGTTGCAAGAGCAATTCAAATAGGATTTACAAAGCATGTTACAAGCTTTTGGGAAATTCAGAAGTTGGATGTTTGTTCTAAGTTACGCTGATGCTGAACTTCTGGCCCAGAATTAAGCTATGATGCATAATCTCATAGCGCATGATTTCTGGTTTGATAAATCTCATCATCATTTAATGCACACAATCACTTTTGAGTTTTTATCCAAAGGATTTCCCCACGTGTGAGAAAGAAGTACCATTGATGTCCTTGAAAAGCAAACTTTTGTACAAGTTTATGTTAGGCCCATGCTTTGCTTTTGCCTCTGAAGGTACTTTTCCTTAATTCATGCTTACAAGTCCAACTTAGGCATGGCTAAAAGCTGCTACCCACTATACTTGTTTAATTTACTTCAAGAACAAGGAAACACCGTAGTATATGATTAATGTACCATTGATCTCTCCAAGCTACAAAATCCTTGCCTATAAATTGAACTTCATGGGCAACTGTAAAGGGGCCGGTGAGAAAAATTGAAAGGAAAAACTTTGAAACCTTGTTAAAATTCCAGAAAACCAAAAACTATAAACACCAATACAAAACCTGCTAGTTTTCGATTCTTGCATTCAAACTCCAACTTCCCTCAAGTGTTTCTTGACCAAATCATTCATACAGCTTCTGAATCTTCCATTCACCATTCATAACCCAAGTTAAAGTTTATTCCAGCCTGCTGAATACATGAGGAAGTTGATCTGAATATTACAAGCAGTCGGAACCAGACTCCAGCTCACAGAACATTTTTTAGCTGCAAGGTAAGCTTCTACTAACCCTCATCATATCACTTAAGCATTGTTAGACTTGCATGTTCAAAATACAATGTAAACATCCTGATTCTGATGTTGTATATATTCTGAGGTTTCATGTACTTGCCTTCCTAAATAGGAAGAACATAGGTTCAGAACTTCTTAAGGAAACTAGAACTAGCAGATACATGTTTGTTTCTGATTTATAGTCTTGACATTTTTATGCTTCTGAAACCATGAGTGAAACCTGCCATAATTACTATGTTTGTGTTTTCTGTTCTATTGAGAGTTGACTAAGCTGCAAATATTATGATTAGCATGGAGAAAGAGATGGAATTCATCATCAGGGTTTACTTTATGATACATGTTTATGCTTTTGCTTCTAATACCGGATGTACATCCATCCCAGTGGTAGAAAGCTTGCGCATAAGACATTAGTGCTAAGGATCCTGGGTTCTAACCCCCAGAAGCATCTTTTTAGGTTTATTTATTGACATTTTTCACCCATTTATCTGTCAAACAATATTCTCAAATCAGAACTTCTAAACAACCTTACCCAACAACATTACCACCTCACTCTCTCAAATAGCCATAACTTCTGACTTGCCAGTGACATATGAACTTCTAGGTTTCAGTTACATTAGAACTTCTAGATTCCCTCAGCAATCAGAAATTTTAGGCTTTCCTCTGTTCCCAGCAACCTCAAAACTTGGTGTACCTAGACCCAGAACTTCTGACCTTCTACTTGCGTACTAATGTTTTCTCTCTTGCAGCGTATCAGAGTCAAAACTTATGTTCTTCCTCGTTTCAGCAATGTGTTGATTCTGACTCCCTTTTCTCTCACTTGTCTTATTTTTTCTTTTAATAACCAAAAAAACCAAAAATATTTCATATTCACATGTTTTATTTTATTTCTTTTAGAACAAAAAGATCAAAATATTTTCTTAAGTAAACTAATTTCTTAACAAAAAAAAAAACAAAACAAGTCCATTTCAATTATTGTACATTATTTTAATATGGTTATAATAGATAATTAGGACTTTAATTTATTGCAATCCCCATTTGTAATTTGTACACCCCCTCCCACAAGTATTGTAATAGCATAGTAACTTTAAATTCTGCAATTTATCGCTTTTATATATAAATGCTAGTAATTAGGATTTGTATGGAAAGACTAAAACCAATGCTTAGAAAACCCTAACAAAGACAAAATCAAGCATGAAAAACAATACACTTGCACACAAGCACCCGCTAGGATAAACCCACTTGGTTGCCTTACAAAAATGGCCATATTACGCATGTGAGGTATCTTTGCAAAAACAAGAAAAATACAAGATCATAGTCCCTCGATGACGCTATCTAGGTTGCTTTTCAAATGATCTTAGTCCCTAAAAGAGAATGCTAAGATACCTTGCAACATTTATAATCATGGTTATACGATGACCCGCACTCATCCCGTTTACATCCAAAGATAGGGTTACTTACCAAATCAATAGTAAGGTAGCAATGTCAAAGGAAAAGAAAATGAACAAGAAAGACTTTTGAGTAGGTAGAATACTCCTAATTACTTGCTCAATTTCAAACAAAACATCCTTGTTATTTTCAAAACAAACACCTACACTTTCAAAACATCTTACAAACTTGAAAACATTTTCAAAAGATCAACATCTTTGTATACATTCTTACGAACGAGAATCATTACAAAGTTTGCCTAAACAATGACCTCTTTACAAAATACTTTCAAAAACCACACAAAGCACAATTTCAAACAAAACCAAGTGATCTAGCAAGTAACTAAGATCCCATGGAAAACCATGGATGAAAAGGGTGCTAATACCTTCCCTTTTCATAATCTACCCCCCGAACTCAAGAAATAATCTCAAAGGTATTTCCTGTGATTTTTCACCTTTCCTTTTGGTTAAAAGAAAAGTCGGTGGCAACTCTTGCTAACCGCAACATTTGCAATCAAACACAAAACCTTCAAGTCAGTTCTTCCACCGTATCACACCTGCAATCAGTAAATCTTTAACATATACTAACACACCAGTGAAGTGATTATCATAACTCTTAGTGAATAAAGAATAGTCTGATTTGGATTGAATGTAGCCTAATGCAAGAAGAGTGGAGGTAAGTTTTTTATTCCATTGTCTACTTTCTTGCTTTAGGCCATAAATGGATCTATTTAATTTACAAATTAAGGATTTGTTTGGAACTTTTAAGTTAGGAGGTATTTTCATATTAACATATTCTTCTAAATCACCATGTAAAAAAGAAATAATGAAATCAAATTGTTCTAGGTGCCAATTATTAGAGGAGGCTAAAGATAAAATAACGTGAATAGTGGTCATTTTAACAACAGGGCTGAAAGTTTCTAGATAATTAATTCCTTCAGTTTGATTGAATCCATTAGCCACTAAATGGGCCTTATATCGTTCAACAGTCTCATTGGCTAAGAATTTAATTTTAACGACCCATTTACAGCTAATAGGTCTGTTGTTTGGTGGTAGGGGACAAGGTTTCAAGTGTTGTTGGTGGTAATGGATTGTAACTAGGGATGTCAACAGGGTAGGGAATATTTGGAGGATACTTTCCCACTTCTCGCCCCGCAACCAAATTTATTTCCCATCCCCGTCCCAAATCCCCACCAGGGGGGATACTATATCCATCCCTATCCCCACAAATCCCCATAGAGATCCACAGAGATTGAATCTTACGATGTTCTTAAGGCAACAATCGATTGTCAAAACTCATTGCACTCATTTCCATTTGCGCTTTGTTTTTTATAGAATAACAACAATCGATTAAAACATCAAATTAATCAATTGGTTGTTCCAAATTTTTCCTAAAGCAATCAATTATATTATATGTTCAATTGATTGTAATGGACGTGCAATTTATTTTCATAATGAAACTTTTGAATATTTTTCAAACGCTAATAGGATGAAATTCTGAAACAATGCAATTTTTTTATGACACTTTTTCATGATTTTTTTTTTTGAATCATTACATAATTATTCTGATTATTTTTAAGCATTGTCATGATTTCCAAAGGGCTTCTTTGTGACTATAAAATGCAAAAAAATTCTTATTGCATGACACTTTCTTCATGAACATGTTTTTAGTCTTTCAAGTGTCTCTAACATTTTAACAGATAACTTTTTCTACCTAATTTTCAAATCATATGTGAAATATTTTTGAGCACTTAAATGTTTATATTATATTGACTTGTTCTTTAAAGGATAAGAATAAAATTTCATACATCCGAAAAATAGCAAAGTATCAATTTCATCATAGTTGCTGCAAAGTCTGCCTATAATATATTTCATACAAATTGATGTATATTTCACCATTGTTGTAGTTGTTGCAAATAAGGAAGGTTGTTTCTATTTGTTGGAAATTTCCTTTAAATCAGGGTGATTCAAATTCCACCATTATTGTTGGTGCTTTGGGAAATCAAAGAAGTGGTTTACTTCTTTATTGTTGTTAAAAGATTGTAGGAGAAGTCTTGGTATGAGACTTGTACAAAGATCTAACAATAGTGAAAATCTATCACATGGTGCGAATGGACTAGATGAACCCTTGGTTGGTTAGAGGAACTAGTATAATTCCTTGTGTTCATTTACTTTACTGCATTTCATTTCTATATCTTAGACCAGAAAATAAAGTCATCACTTCATTACTCATAAAACCAGTAAAAGTAAACCAAAAAATTCTTAAGGAAAAAAAGTATGTTATTTTCTCTCAAAAAATCATTAAACCTAATTCACCCCCTCTTAGGTTGTGCACTCAATACTTATAATTGGCATCAGAGCAGGTTATAAGTAACATGTTCCAAAGGATCCAGAAAGGGCTTTCATAAATCCAATTTTTAGAGATGGTGGTAGTAACAATAAGTCTCCTTTGCTCTGTGGTGAATAATTTTATTTTTGGAAAATCCGTATGCAGGCACATCTTGAAGCACAAGGAGAGGAAATTTGGGATTCTATATAAAATGGTCCACTCATTCCTATAATTATTGCCAATGGCGTTGATACAACAATGGTTAAAAGTTTGTGGACAAATGATGATAAGAAAAAAGGTCTTTATGACAAGAAAGAAAAGAATCTTCTTCATGCGACACTAAGCATGGATGATTATTCCATGTCTCCAAATGCACAATAACAAAGGAAATAAGGGATACATTAATAGTCACTCATGAAGGAACCGCTGAAGTAAAATGATCAAGATTGAATAAATCATGTCAACAGTATGAATTATTCAGAATGCAGCCCCGGTAATCAATTCTTGACCTAAAAAAAAGATCTGCGCACTTGGTCAATCACTTAATCGCTCTTGGTAAGACTTCTATTAAGGATGAACTTAATCTTAAAGTGGTTAGATCTTTGACCAGGGAATGACAATCGAAAGTGGTGGTGATATCGAAAAATAAGAGTCTATCTAATATGACATCTACAACATTGTTCGGAAAACTCCAAGAGCGTGAAATAGAACTTGAAAGATTGGAGAAGCAGGAAATTCAATTAAAAGATTCAAAAGACATTTCCTTAAAAACTAGAGTCAAAATGATGATAGAAATCAAGAGGATGAGTCCAATAGTGATGAAGATGATGATCTTATTAAGAAGTTTGAAAAGTTCTTACGAAACAAAAGGAAAAATGAGATCATTAAAAAAGGAAGCATTGACAACAAAGGTTACATGCTTTTAATGCGGATAAAGAAAACAAGTTAAAAGTGAATGCCCTACACTTAAAAAGAAGAATAAATTCAAGAGAAAGAAGGAAAAAATGCCAAAGGAAGCATATGCAACATGTGATGACAATGAACTAAGTTCATCTTCAGATAAAGATCATGTAAGCAAGGCATTGATGGCATCACATCATACAAGTGATGGACAACACGAGGTTTGTGATTCTAAAATTGGCGATAGACCTTCATATGATGAATTGAAATGTACTTTTAATGAATTACATGATGGATTTTTGAAACTTTCTAATAAAAAGAAAACTATTTTAAATCTAGAAAGTGAGGCTTATATCACAAAAGTGGAGATAGACTTAATAAAAAAAATCAGCATGCAGTAATTGTTCCTCTTTTGAGTCAAAATTTGTGAAATTAAACCAAGTCATTGCCAAATATGAAAAAGGGAAAATTGGCTTGGATAATGTGTTAAGTAGTCAAATATTTTCAAATGATAAACGTGGACTTGGCTTTTCTAATTTTGATAAACCTAGTACAAGTCCAACTATCTTTGTAAAGTCTACTAGCAAATTCAATAATATGGAATTAAAGAAAGAACATGTTGTAAGTCATCATAAAAGGCCTTATGATATAAATAAATTTTATGTTAATAGAAAAAATCATGTTTTTAGATATATTTGTTTTTATTGTGATGCAATTTGCCATACTTTCAATACTTGCTACATAAGAAATTATGGTATTCCTTATGGTTAATACGTATGGGTGATGAAAAGATCTAATGCAAGAGTACCCAAATAATATTGGGTACCAAATCTTTATTAATTGTTTTATAGGTACTTTACGATCATATGATAAGAACTTGTCAAATCAAGATTTATCTTTCAACATACAAGACCATATGATATGGTAGTTTCATAAAGTTTCATTGAATGTATCATAAGATTTATCTTTATGTTTAATGTATCATTTCCCTTATATTATTATACTCCTTTGGATTTTACTATTTTTCTTTTTGATAATGTCAAAAGGGAGGAGATGAGATGGTTGTTTTTCATAATACCAAAGACATCATAGCATATATTGCAAAATAAAAGGGAAGATATGCAAGATAGGGGAATATACAAGATAGAGGGAGAAATCAAGAATCAAGAAAAAATTTCTCATCAAAAGTTTTTGTCATCATCAAAAAGGGGGAGATTGTGAAGAAGACATGTTCATCCTTCTTTGCTTGATTTTAATGAAGACAAAAGGTTATAAGAAGAAAGATCAAAGAAGAAAATATTGAATCAAGTATCAAGTTTATGTCAACTTTTAGATTTCAATGACATTGGATCATAAATAAAGGTACAATGTTTAAATCAATGGTTATGGAATAAGATGCTCAAGAATTAGTCTTTAACGTTAATACATGCATTGTTTCAAAATTTCATTTTAAATATAAATCTTAATCTTTCTCATAAGAATTTCTAATGAGCATTTTTTAGTAAGCTAAGATTTTCCCCAATGGTTTAGTGGACATCTTAAATTATTCAAGTGTCGTGGGTTCGATCCTTGGGTATGTCATTTTATTCTGCCAATTGATTGTCTTAAGACAATAATCAATTGTCAAAACACACTACACGCACAACAAATAACACTTATATAATTGTAACAATTGATTAAAACATAAAATTAATCGATTGGTTATTCCAACTTTTGCCTAATGCAATCGATTATCTGTCCCATGCAATTGATTGTAAGAAGTGTGAAATTTATCGTAAGGGACGTGCAATTGATTATTGTAGTGCAACTTTTGAATATTTTTTTAACGTTAAAAGGATGAAATTATGAAGAAAAAAAATACAATTCTTTTCATGGTAGCTTTCATGAAACATTTTCTTGAATCATTGCATAATTATTCTGATTATTTTCAAGCAATGCCATGATTTCCAAAGGGTTTCTTTGTGACTGTAAAATGCAGACTTTTTCATAGTGCATGACACCTTCTATTTTTTGGTAAGAAGTGTATGACACCTTCTTCGTGAACATGTTTTTAGTTTTTCAAGTGTCAGTTACATTTAAAAAAAAACTTTTCTGCATAATTTGCAAATCATTTGTGAAAAAGTCTTGAGCACTTAAATGTTTATATTCTATTGACTTGTTAATTGAAGGAGAAGAATAAAATTTCAACCACAGAAAAAACAACAAAGTATCAATTTCACTATAGTTGCTGCAAAGTCTGTCTATAATATATATTTCATACAAATTGATGTAGATTTCACCATTGTTGTGGTTGTTGCAAATATGAAAGGTTGTTTTTCTATTTGTTGGAAATGATCCTTTGAATTCGGGTGATTCAAAGTCCACCATTGTTGTTGGTGCTTTGGGAAATCAAGGAAGTGATTGACTTCTTTGTTATTGTTAGAAGATTGTTGGAGAAGTCTTAGTGTTTAGCTTGTATAAAGGTTTAATGATAATGGAAATCTCTCACAGGGTGTGAGAGAACTATATGTACCCTTGGTTGATAAGAGAAACTACTATAATTCCTTCTGTTCATTTACTTTACTACATATCACTTTTATATCTTAAACCAGAAAAATAAAATCATCACTTCATTACTCATAAAACCAGTAAAAGTATACCAGAAAGTTCTTAAGGAAAACTTTGTTACTTTCTCTCTAAAAATCATTAAACCTAATTCAACCCCCTCTCAGGTTTTGCACTCAATACTTATAGTAGGATATTGGGAGGTATAAGGAAACACACTTTCAAAGAAAACAGTATCTCTGGACATAAAAATATTTCTACTATGCAAGTCAAAGAGAATGACACCTTTCACTCCATTTTTAAGACCAAGATAAATACAATTCCAACTACGAGAAATAAATTTAGAACGATTATTTTTAGAGGAGGCAGCATACACTAAATGATCTGTGTGAACCGCAAGTGCATGGTTTGTGTCAAGTGATACAAAAATTGGATCCCACAGAGAAGTGATTGATTACCAAGATTTATGTTAACTTTGGTTATCTAAGGTGATCAATATTGGTTTTTTGTTTTTAAGAATAAAAATAAAGAAATAATAATAACAATTGTGAAAGTAGGACATGGGATTTGTGTTTTATCCATCCAGATTCATGTCTAATTTTTTCATATGTTTTGAATCACGAGAAGTTCTTAGGATTTTTTTATAGAAGTAGAAAATAATGTGTGTCATCCACTTTTGTAGCATGCACAACTAAAAGTTTTATAGGCATGAATAATTTTCAACCAAGAGTGTATGCCTTGTCACGTGACTTCATGTTCTTGATTGTTTCTCAATTGAGATCGAGTCGCCTAGCCAGTGGCACCTAAAACTCAATTGTTTAGCAACTTGCTTTCGGATGTCAATTAATTACCTTTCGATACATGAATGACATCTCTATTGATCTTGCATTCACAATAATCATAAGTGTGAAATAAGAACTCAAGTTCTAAAATAAAATATTGCCTTTAAACTTTCTCACAATTACAAAAACATAAAATAGTAGAATAGATGAAAAAAGTAATAACAAGATGGAAATAGAACACTTGTAATACATAGAACAAAAGCTTTTAGTTACAAAGTAACTAACAAGAGCTCAAGAGATAACAAAGTACAAATTATTCTAGTAAGAAGCTGTTATACCCCAAAATTTATCCTCTTCATTTAAACTTATTTGGCTTATATTTCATTACTATATGCATGTATGGATGCATATCATTTATTCTATGGTTATGGGATCAAGATATTTCTCTCCAGTTACGTCAGGTTACCGAAGATGTTTATTTCGTTGTTCGACATATTCAGAGCCATCTCTAGGATATTCAATCTGTGTATAATCAAGTCATAATCATGCCAAGTTCCCGTGTGTTCCAACGCGCCTTGAACGAAAGAGAAAATTAAGTGTTTCGCTCAGTCCGAAACAATTTGAACTGAAAGTCTGTTTTTTACGGTGGGTTTCAGAAATTTATAACTTCTGGTCAGAAAAAGATTTTTAGTCACTTATGACGATTCACTTTTTGTTCTTCTCTTGCCTCGACTATTCAATGTCTTGGTTAAGTTTCGACTCCCCCCTTCTTTACTTCTTGCCTCAGTGATACGGTACCTTGGTTAAGATTTGCTTTCATTACCCTTTCTTTCCTAGATGATAAGATATTTGTGGTCAAGAACTTCCCCAACCTACCTTGATGATGCGATATCCTGGTTAGGTGTCCCATTCCCCTATCCTGACTTGGTAATTTAATATCATGGCTAAGTGTTATTCCTTTTCCTTTATCCTACCTTGACGACACGATGTCATGGTTAGGTGTGTGCTACTTAAGTGAGTGGATAATCCTCAAGTGTTATGTGATTGCATTCTTGGCTTGGTTAAGTTTTTGATTACTATGAGTTTCTCTATATTGTTTGATCATATGTTCCCCATAGGATTCTTAGTTCTTTATTGGTTAAGATCGAACTAAGTAGAACCTAGGATGGTTATCCATGCATGTTAACATTAGGTAGATGCTTCCCTTTTGTTAATCCAAATTCTAGGAGCATCATTGTATGATGACATTAGGGATAGAGTTAGATAGCCTCCCTTAAAATTTTTCTTTCCCTTTTTGCATGTTTAAAACTAAAACCTTTTTCTTTGGAAAATTCATAAAATACTCTAACAATACTTAAATCCTTTCTTCAAGGTAAAAATACCAACCAATGCAAACTCTTTTTATCTTCATACTTTTTCTTTTAAAACATTTTCCATAAGGATATGTTGTTTCAAATTCAAGCAACCTGAAAATGCTAAGTGTGCGAGTGGTCGAGCATGAGTCTCTTACGAGCTGCAACACCAAGAACGAGTTGAAATCCTAACCGCAAGGATGCGAACATGGTATTATCCATAAAGAACATGCAACTGACCAAAACTTTTTAGGTGAACTACGAGTGCCTTGATCCCTATTGCACAGTCGGTGGTATGTAGGCACAAAGGTTTGCAACCGCGACAGACACGACTAATAAATACTTTCTTTTTTGAATATAATCCTTCGCATTCATGCATTTCCTGTACAACTTATCCTTAAACCTTTGACTTAGATTTGACATACCCTTTAGATTAGACAACAAGAGTGGATCTCGTGGAGTACCACAGACGTGAGGGGTGCTAATACCTTCCTCTCATGTAATTGACTCCCTTACCCGTATCTATCGGTCGTTTGATCGTGATTTCACCCTTCTCAGGTTTACTCGATGTTCACCTTTCCCCTCCGCGGAATAAAAAATGTTCGATGGTAATTTCATTGATTTCTGATGATTTCAACCAGTTGTTTCAGAAGCGATGCTAATGAAGGGTCCTAAGGAACCTATTTATAGTATTTCAAGGGCTAGGGAACTAATTGTACACACTAAATTCGTGAATCATGAGTCCTTAACAACATTGAATCATGAAATGAGAGTTACAAGAGTTACAAAATTAGAAAAGGGATCCAAAGTTTAAACTTTGTAACTGCCCGGACTATTGACACGGATCGTGTCGGATGACACGAGCTGACCGTGTCAGCCTCTCGTGCTTCATATAAAGATGCTTCTTTGGAGAGAACACAAGCGGTGTCATGTGACACGAGCCTTTTCCTCGTACTTTTTGTATTGAAAACAGTCCTTTATGCAGTCTTTGGCCCTTTATCGTCCCGATTCATTGTTTGAACTTCTTGTTGACTGAAAACATGAAAACAAAGAAAAACTCATAAAAACGAACTTAAACAGTAAAAATACACAAGAAATGAAATATAAAACAATCTAGAAACACATATACATTTACCACTTTTCACTAAATAACTAAAATAATTTAAATATAATAATTGGGCGCCTTGTTAAACATTATAGAAAAAGGTGATTTAAAGTTTAAAAATTTGGAAGGGAGTTTGTTGATGAGAAAAACCGCATGAGAAATGGCATAGGACCAGAAAATTTTGGGAGATGGGATTGAAAAAGAATGGCATGAGAATATTAAGTCATAAGTCCCTTTTTTTTATTTCCTCCCCTTTTTCATTCACACAATCAAATTAAGGCAGTTCAATTTTTGATAATCATCACAAGCACAAGATTGATTGAGAATTTTTGTTAAAGCACCAGCCAAGAAACAATTGCTATCTTTATTAACCGATGAAGTTACACACTTTTTTTTGTTTATTTATTGTCCACTTTGGAACGATGTTTGGGGTTCAACTACTATTAGATTAAGAAACCAGGTAGGGGTTACCCAACTTAAAAAGTGCAGTTTCCTTTTACCTCATCTTCATCATTTTGGTGCCAAAAATATTTTTTTTCAACCAACATGTGAATATAAGTTATGTCATATTGTGATCAAACAAATTAGGGGGTACTTCTCTGAATTTTGGGTACTATGGTACAAATATACAAGTTAGACTCATATCCTTCACAAGAAATTAAGGGTGTTAAGGTAATACTGATTTTATCGGTTTTCCTCGAGTTCCTAAACTAAGCCAAACTTCATTAAAAACATATATACTTTTTCAACAAAACTTTCAAAATCAAGAAGTTTCAAAGGAAACAATTTTATGGCTCAAATTTTGGGTTATCTACAATGGTACATGTATTTTTATATAAATAAACTATTCTAACAACACACAATCATGCAAGAAAAAGAAATAAGGGAAATAAAATAAATAAATTAAGGAAATACCCCATAATCTTAAATCAGACATTGTCCCTAATGTTCCAATTCAAGTAGGGAAGTGTATCAAGAGATCACAAAGTGACTTATGTATATTGTAACACCCATCTAAACCCCAAAGAATATTCATAAAATAATAAATTAATTAAATCAGAGTAATACACCAAAAAGAGTGTCACATTGCTTCAAATAAACTTCATAGTAAAACACATCCTACTCTGTAATGTGGGCTTTCAAAAATCAAGTGTGTTAAGTAATTCATGATTAAAAACCATAGTTTTTCAACTTGCAGCAGAAATTCATAATTCAAAACATCTCCATTAAGATACTTCTAAATAACTTCATCAAAGAAAACAACTCAATTACCACAAGGGCAGTTCAAATCTCAAATTAAACAAGAGAATATGATTATTCAAGACAAACGGTCCCATCCTTGATGTTACATATCAGAGTAAGACCCCTTTATTCCACAGAAAATAAATAACACACTCTGCAGCTATCCACTAAGCCTCGGCAAACTATTCTTGATTACCTGCAAGTTACCCACATATAGAGGCAACATTTCCAAGCAGCAAGGGTGAGTAAATCATAATTATTATAAAAGACATAAGGAGTAAATATAGTAGTTATGATACAACCCCAAAGAAAAACACCATCGAAACCTCATGTCATACTCACACCTTCAAGCATCATAATACATATCAGACACATGGTAATACCATCAATTAGTAATTATCATAAACACACATCCGCAAAACATTAGTCAATCAAATCATCATGCAATGCCACATATAATGAAATGCAACATCTTTATATTTATTCACGTGGTACCAAAACTTCACTGATGACTCTGTCATCGTTTTCTCCAAAGATCCCCACCAATAAGATCGATTCTTGTTTGGAAACAAAGCAAATCAAAAATTTCTCTCAATCCACACTATAGGATTGAGGCCATCACTGGACTATTCATCCTACAAAACTCATTGGAACAACGTCCTGCAACCATCACTAGGCTACGCCCTAAATTATGCCATGAATGCATGATATGAAACATCTCTAATAACCAAATGACCACTTCTAGTCAAAATGAATCATCATTCATATAATTATCATAAGTATCAACACATACTTCATAACACGAAACAACATCGTTATAGCATCAACAATTCATCGTATACACATACATCATACCAAAACAATCGCCGAATCATCTTACTCATCAAAACATAGGTACTAAAAAATCACATCATATGACTCTTTCTATTCAACCAATGTATAGTTTATCGCGTTGGCTTCCAAACGCTTTGAACAACGCGTCAATTAGATTCCTGAAACTCAAGTTACGACACTTTTAAAAATGCTACTGATGTCCACCACCTGGTGCTTGCCTGAGGCTCGCCCGGAGATGAGGGAGCAATAACATCATTATTCCTTTCTGGTCTCCATCGTCCGATGACACATCTAGCTCGCTCAACCCTCTCTTCTCGCTTCTGCGTCGCCCGACGATGCTCCAGTGACAGACCACCCTCCATACAAAATCCAGGGGCTATGTTTTTCACTCCATCCTATTACTTCTTACTCGCCCGATGCTTCTGGAGTGAGGCTTCATCGCCAGACGACACACATTCACCGCCCAACGCTGCAGCATGAACAAGACTTCCCTGTTGTGATTTCTGCACTACACGGTCCCAACTTCTACACGATTTCTCCATAGTACAAGTCTCAATTCATTATAGATTCACTTAGTTTCATCACATAACAACAACACAGATTATCATACATCATATGCATCAATTCTCTGCAAGAGAACATCATAATTTCACCAATTTTCATCAAAGCATCATATTAACATCATCACCCCAAAATCCCAACACAACCTACAATTATATAAACCTTAGATCAATTATAATAACAACGATAAACCCCCTTACCTTATATTTCTCCTAGAAATTGATTTCTCTTCGTGTTCTATCAAATCCCTTTGAGTTCTTTCATTCCCTAGCTCCCTTCATAGTGTTCTTCTCTTTTCACGATTGCGTAGAATGAGATTCTCTTCCCTCTATTCCTTGTTTAACCTTTGGATCCTTTCTATGGTCTTCCCATCTTACCCTAATTTATCCATTTACAATTTACCACTTTGTCCCTAACATCTCTACATCGTATTTTATCTTTATTTAACTAAATAAAATAATTTCAATTAATCATTCCAATTATCTAAATTATTCTAAAATACTTTATGCCTTCTTAATTCCTACCACCTCATCATACACCACCCAAAACATCATATCAAGCATCATGATCTTACATACATCACATAAACATCACAATTAAGTCACAATTTCCTAACATAAATTAATCGAATAATTAAATAAACAATCTAATTATTTTGGTGTTTTACATATATCTTCTACCATATCTCCTTACCTTGCTTCCTCCACACCCTTTCGATGTTATGCTGCTCTCAAATATTCCATTTTTGAGTGCATTCATCCCCATTTGTCTTAATTATAAGTTGAATGTCTGGTTTCTTGATAGGTAGGGGGATTGAACCCATAAATATTTCCGGAGAACCACATGCATTGTTAGTTTCAAAATTCGGAAATCCATCTTCCTCAATTTCCTCCTCTAAAGGATCTCCAATAGTATATAACCAACTCTTCTTTGCACTAATATTTATTGTTCTATTTAAGAGGTAAAATACTTGTTTCCCATGCACAATTAAGCAATATGACTCACCATTACAATGAATCATTCCCATATTTATCAGGAATTCCGAATCAATGTGAGTGGCTCGTAAGAGGGAGCTCGATGTCCTTTTGAAAAACGATACCCACATGCTCAACAATGAGGGTAATCAATCTCCCTATCATTATTTCTACAGTGAAGGAGTTAGCAATGCAACTTAACTGCTTGGCCAAGCGTTAGTAGAATAATAATTAATCATGACGTGGAGGAGATACAACTCTCTTAGGGATGTATTTCCCCTACCACCTCCTCATGCAAACATGGAGTGTGCAAGGATATTTTGAACATAATGCAAAATAAGATTTTGAATGTGAGATGCCTTATCACTCTTTGCAACATAGGGGGTCGTTGAGATAGTAGCCTAAAAAAATTGTTCATCAAAAGATTTAGGGACTTCGTCTACCCCATCAATAGGGATGCACAAGATGCCCCTAAAAACTCAATAGGAATCTCATAGTCAAAATTATGAAATCAGAAACTCATAGTGCTAGTGGTTTTTAAATTCATTTCTTCATCATTGAGGCCAGCATGTACCTTAAAGGTACTGACCTCTAGAGCACACAGGAACCCTAAGGTAAGGTTGGCATATACTAAAAAAATCCGAATGCACAAAATAGTGAAGCCCCAAATTGATCAATATAGTGTCAACATCCGATTTTAGCTCTAAGGTGGTAAGAGTCTCTTCATCAGCGTATCGTGTAGGTAATATTCGCCTCTGAGAAAGAAAATAATACCTCATAAATTTTACTTTATTGGTGAACTTAAACCCACGAGGCTTCACATTTGATGAGCTTCCCCTTCTCCTTTTCGGCATAGAGATTTCCGGGGTCTTATCCTTGTTCCCTTTCTTTATAGGCATCATCAAATTTAAGAATAATTTTAAGTGCTTGGATGGTGGATATGGTTTATGTTGAAGGTTTAGAATACTATTTAGGTAAGGTTTTGTGAAGTGGGTTTGTGGTTTGGATGAAGGAAAGTGATAAAGCTTGGAGCTTTTGCTTTAGGTGGTTATGGAGTTTTAGGGTGAGTAAGAGAGGTTGAAGATGAAGAGATATGAAAGGAAAAATTCTAAGGCGTATGGTGTTTTGGTCAACACCATTTTCCTTCAAGGTACCACAATTATCAATAAATATGGAAAGATGTAAATTTGGGTTCTCATTTGGAAACTCAAAAAATTGATTTTGTTGAACCATACCTATTAGAGAAGGCTTTAAATCAAAGTTATTTTCCATAATAGGAAGGTGCACAATACTACTATGTGGTTCCTCATTGGTGAGAACTGCATAGTCCTTGAGAGGTTTAGTGTCAACCTCTTCAGCATATTTGTGTAGTGCTTTGGGTCAACGTCTTTCGTGTAAATAATGCTCGATCTCGTTAACCAGTCCAAATTTCTGATTGAACGAGTTCCTCGCATAAAGGAAAAAGTAGCATAAAGGAAAAGTAGCTTAGTCTAAACAGTGTTAAAACAAATATTTGATATCAAAATACTTCCCCGGTAACGGCACCAAAAACATGGTGTGTGTGAACCGCAAGTGCACGATTTGTGTCAAGTAATACAAAAGTTTTATCCTACAAAGAAGTGATTGATTACCAAGATTTATGTTAACTTTTCTTATCTAAGGTGTGATCAATATTGGTTTGTTTTTTTAGAAGAAAAATAAAGAAATAGTAGTAACAATAGCGAAAGTAGGACGTGGGAATTATGTTTTGTCCATCTAGATTCATGTCTACTTTTTGCATACATTTTGAATCACGAGAAGTTCTTAGGAAATTTTTTATAGAAGTAGGAAATAATGTGCATCACCCACTTTCGTAGCGTGCACAACTAAACTTTTTATATGCATGGCTAATTTGGAACCAAGAGTGTATGGCTTGTCACACAATGCCACATTCTTAATTGTTTCTCAATTTAGAACGAGTCACCTTGTTAGTGGTGCCTCAATATCAATTGTTTAGCAACTCACTTTCGGATGTCAATTCATTATCTTTCGATACATGAATGAAATCTCTATTGATCCCGCATTTGGAACAAACATAAGCGTGCAATAAGAACTCGATTTTTAAAATAAAATATTGGCTTTAAACTTTGTCATGATTACAAAAACATAAACTAGTAGAAGTTCATCATAAGATGGACTTACATAACCCCTAGTACATATGAGTTTACTCACTCATGGTAAAGTAAATTACAATAATATTATAAAGCATTATAAGTAAAATAGATGAACAAATTGATAACAAGATGGAAATAGTACACTTTCAATATATATAACAAAAGCTCTAAGTTACAAAGTAACTAACAAGAGCTCAAGATATAACAAAGTACAAAGTATTCTAGTAAGAAGTGATGCTAATGAAGGGTCCTAAGGCACATATTTATAGTATTTCAAGGGTTGGGGCACTAATTGCATACACTAAATTCGTGCATTATGAGTCCTTAACAACATTGAATCATGAAATGGGAGTTCTAAGAGTTACAAAACTAGAAAAGGTATCCAAATTTCAAACTTTGTAAGTGTCCAAACTGCTGACACAGACTGACCGTGTCAGCCTCTGGTGCTTCATATGGGGGTGGTTCTTTGGGTAGAACACAACTCGTGTCATGGGACACGGGCTAGTCGTGTTTTCCTTTGACTTTTTGCACTAAAAATGGTCCTTGGTACGATCATTGTCCCTTTATCGTCCTGATTCGTTGTATGAACTTCTTATTGATTGAAAACATGAAAACAAAGCAAAACGCATAAAAAAACTTAAACAACAAAAAAACATAAGAAATGAAATAGAAAATAAGCTAGAAAACACATACATTTACCACTTATTACTACACAACCAAAAACTTTTAAATCAGAATAATTGGTCACCTTGTTATACATTATAGAAAAAGTGGTTTGAAGTTTAAAAAATTGGAATGGAGTTTGTTGATGAGAAAAAACGCAAGAGAAATGGCATAGGACCAGAAAATTTTGGGAAGATAGATTGAAAAAGAATGTCACGAGCAATACTTAAAAGATTTTGGTGCTTTCTTTCTACAATACCATTTTATTGGGGAGATTGATGCAAGAAGTTTGATGAATAATCCCCTGTTCCATATAAAACTCTTTAAAAAATTCTAGTCCATTGTCAATTCTAATGGTTTTTGAAACCTGAGTTTTGATAAGATAAACAAAAGATTTTCCTAAATTCATAGTTTCAGATTTAGCTTTCATTAGATTTATCCAATAAAACCTAATATAATAGTCTAAAATCGTTAAAAAATATTTGTGTCCCATTATGGAAGGAGTGGAGTAAGGACCCCAAATGTCCATGTGTATTAATTCAAAACAGTTTGTCAAATGATTGTAACTAGAGTGAAAAGGCAACCTTTTTTTTCTTAGCATAAAAATATGAATCACAAGGATCAGTATGTATCATAAAATCATTTAGGAGAAAATATTTACTAATATGGGTGGTGTGATACGGTGGTAGAACCGACTGCTTAATATTTGTTTTGCATTTTGTGTTCATAAATGTTGCGATAAGCAAGAGTCGCCACCGACTTTTCTTTTATCCAAATTAAGGAAAGGGTGAAAAGAACAGAAAAAAGAACTTTTCGAGATTATTCTGAGTAAGGGGGGTAGATTATGGAAAGGGAAGGTGTTAGCACCCTTTCCTTCCGTAATTTTCTATGGGCTCTTAGAGGTTTACTCATTTTGAAAGTACTTTGTGCTTTGTGTGTTTGAAAATGTTTGGAAAATGCCTTAGTGCGGCGCTTTTCTTTGCGTTTAACTCTTGTATTAATCCTCAAGAGTGTTAACAAAGCAAATGTTTTTTAAATTTGTGTTTGAAAATGTAGTATTTGTGTAAGTGCAAAATGTTTTTGAGAAAACTTCTAACAACTATCTACTTTTATACTCGAAAAAGTAGTTCTTTTCCTCCTATCCTTTAGACAGTGCTATCCTACTATTAGAGAGTAGGTAGCCCTATTGTTGGATGTATGAGGGACATCGAAGGGACGATACAATCACGAAAGTAACTTGTGGAGACACTTTAGCAAATTTGTTTAGGGACTAGATCATTTACCGAGAGGAAACTGTAGGGTCATCGAGGGACTATGATCTTTTTTATTTACGGGTCTTTGCTAAAGCGTCCCTGTTTCGAGGGACATGACTGCTTTATTTCCGAAGGTAACCAAAGTGGACGTACCTTAGAGGTGCATATGTGCAATTGATTCAATTCAGTTATTTTTATCTTTTGTGTTAGGTTTGCTAATGTTTTGATTTTTATGCTCTTGCCATACATGCCTAATTACTAGCAGTAAATATGTACATAATATAAAGTGCAGAAGGTAAAAACCTAGACTATTACATGGCTTCGGGGACGGGGTATTTACAATATAGAAAACTGGGAGAAAGGTAAGATAAAGAAAGCAATAAAAAAGTCCTACTTAGTCTATTACATACCAATATACAGTTACATTATTATAAAAAATGCGAGAACAAAATAATGCGCGCGAAACGAACATTACGTCTAAAATAAACCTAAGGAATGGCTAATTAAAAATCTTTTTGGTTGTTTTTATTTATTTAGGAAAATGCTAAATTAAATTAAACCTAAATTTAATTAATTAAAATAAAAGAAAGTTATTGATCAAAATTAAATTCTAAACAAAAACCTAACATTTTTAGTATTTGTTTTATTTAAGAAAATAATTAAACAATTCTAAAATTTATTTAGAAAAATAAATTTAATTAAGAAATTATCTAAGTTTTTTTAATTGTTTTTTTATTATGTCATGAAAACTACTTAAAAATATAAAATTAAATCTAAGTCTAATTTATTTTAAATTTGAAAAAAAGAAAATAAAATGTTAAAGTTAATTAATTAGTTAATTTCAAAAATTAATTTAATTAATTAAAAGAAAAAGCTAATCCTAATTTTTTGTGATTTTTGATTATTTATTGCTAAATAAATAAATAAAAACAAACAAAACTAAAAGAAATAATAACAAATAAAACTAATAACTGGGCCTGGATGGTTAAAGAAAAAATGGGGGTGTTGTTGTTGAATTCGTTGGCCCAAGATGGGAGAAGCCCAGATTTGCTTCTAGACCCAATGTGGATAATTCTTGATGGTACATGGTGATCTACGCGCTTGAAACCCTTGGATTTAGATCAAGTAGGATCTGATGATTGTAATTTGGAGGCGTATGGTATGCTCCTGGCTGGGCAACGCATGTGATCTGCGAAAATATGTTAAGAAAATGAAAAATGCTAGACTTGGGACTCGAACCCAGGTCCTCTCCTCATACACACACCTTGCCTACCAACTGAGCCACTTGGTCATTCATACATATAATACAACAATAATATAATATACAAAAACACGTCCCTATTTAAAAATTAAAAAAAAACATGCGCTGGATTTGAATGAGCCAATGGGATAATGCCACGCTTCGTCTTCTTCAACCTCCGTCGTCTTAGGTATTGTAACCTATAGTGATAGTTTTGATTTGTCACTATAGCACCTGCACTCAGCAAAATCCATGATACGTAACATAAATTGAATGTGAGGCCATATATCAATTGGCCTCATCCTCCTGAGCATGATGGTGCCCTTAATTTCATCCAATTTTGCCTCTAGCTAGGTTTCCCCAAATTGGGATCTCGGAACCCTAACAATGATGGATTCTTATACCTGCACTCAAACTCAGAATAATACATCCAGAAACGTTCTATGCATCACCACGAATCAAAATATGCAAACAAATTGAATTAATAATGAGTGAATGGAGGAAAAAGAATTTTTAAAAATTATGTGAAAATCGTGATTTGGGGGAGTGTTTCACGAAGCTACAAGTTTTGGAATTGGTTGGAATACCTTCAATGACCTTCGATGATTGTTTATTGATCTTCAATAGCCTTTGAATTTGCCTCAAACTCCAAAACCGATTAGAATTTTTATCTTGAAAATTTGAAGTTTGAACGTGGTCTCTAGGATCCAGCTCCCTCCATGATGCTTGCAAACATGTTGCTTATAGAGTAGAAGGAAGGTACAAGAGAGCAAGGAATTAAACAACCTTAATCATGTTCTTCAAGGCCATGAATAAAAATTTGTAACTTTGGCCAAAAACATGGAATCTTGTCCTTTTTTGAAAATTGAATGTATCTAGACAATGCTGCACGAAATTATGGACTTCTAGGTTGTCCAAAACATCATCCCAAAGCTCCAAGCCCATCTCTAATTATTTTATACATTTTATTTTATATTTACTTGAAATAAGTTAAAATAAATGTGTAAAAAATAAGTAAAAAATGTAAGGCATGGTAAGAGTGTTTTTGGAGGTCCTCTATAATCTTAGGAAGATGTTTGAAATCCAAGAAATTGAGCCCTTTCCTTAAAACTTCAAATTTGCTCAATGCATAATTCTTGAAAATTCCCAAATTTTCCCAACTTGGGCAAGCCATAACTTGCTCAATTTTTATCTCATGATGATTATCTTGGACTTTTTGGAAAGCCTAAGATGTCTACTTCAATCCCTATTTTGATTAATTTGCATTTGAAGATTTTATCTTGATGTAAAAGGTCTTGGCAAAAAGTAGCTTTTGTTGACTTTTTGAAAATGACCTGTAATGTCTGAGCTTGTATCTTTCAAATGGTGCATTTCTTGTACTTGAGGGCTGAAGAGAAGTTGTAGGAAATGAGATTATCTTCAATGTGATATTTTGTTGGGGAAAATGGATGAAGTATACGAAAGTTATGCCTGGTCAAAGTGTGGTTGACTTTTCCTATAGAAACCCTAATTTAACAATTCTTGACTTTTGATGAATTAGGGGCATTTCTTGAGGAATCATGATCAACCCTTGATAAAATTATGGATATCACTTTAAAATGTTGAGGTTGACCAAAAACCTTGAAGTTTGACTGTATATAGGCCACAATTGTCTTTTGACCTAGTATAGTTCATTTTCAAGCATTTGAGCAATTGACTGAGCAAACTTGTAGTGCAAGGCATGAAATTTGTAATGGACAATCTTGAAGGCATATTAGGATAATGGAAAACATTTGATACCTTTGGAGCTCACACGTCTTGATGAGAAGTGAAACCCTAGTTAGAGGTTCATTGCTTAGGAGGAGAATTTGTCTGGTCAATTCTTGGTCAACCTTGAGCAACTGAGGACCTCTAGGAACATATTTTGAGTAAAAATGGGAGGGAAAATTTTGGGGTACAACATGTGGAAGAAATGTTAGAAGTGTTTATGAGGCGGTAATGCCACAAGTTATAATTATTGATGGAGTGAACACAATTAAGCCTAGTTTGATTAAGGGGACTAGAAAAGTTAAGATAATAGAGGCCCCAGTGGAGATTAGCTGCACCAATCATCTTCAGGGAAAGGTTCCCTTGCATGAGGCAAGGGTGAGAGTTAAAGGTAATCTTACAATTCAAGGAAATCGTTATTCTAGGAAAATAAATAATGGTGGTGAAGAAACTAGGCATGTAAAGAACATCAATGAAGTAGAAATCAACACTAAATTTGATAGTTCCAGCCTTATCAGTTATTATATTGACACCATTAGAGAGCCAAAATATTACAGAGGGTATAGTAAAGAGACTGTGGAACAAGTTATGATAATGGAACACGTGGTATGTGGCCACTGTGTCTAGAACCCAAGGACGATTCCTACTTAAACTAGAGATGGAATGAGTCGTACCTGAAGGAATATGGGGAGATGCTTGAAATTGCTGAACATTAGTAGAAAGGGATGGATAATCATGTTGAAGAAGTGCAAGGAGACTCTTGTGCTGCTCAGCAGTAAATATAGTTGGAGTAGAGTTGTTTCTGAAGTTAGAAGATTCTTCAATATGATGCTCATCTGATGGGTCTAAATAAGAGGTTGCTTGATTAATATTTCTCTTCTTCAGGTAAGGAGGAAGGCCATGTTTTTTGAAACACACCTCAATGGTGTGGCCAGGTTTGTTGTAGTTGGAGCATATTTTGGACACTTTACCACGTCCGAATTTAAAACACTTGAAGTTGTTATCTTTATTAAGAGAATGATTATTGTATTTAGCGAGATTGACGAGAAGCTTATCTTCACTTCTAGTGGGAATGTTGAATTGGAGCTCTTGTTGAATGAGCATAGAGAAAACTTTGTTGATAGGGGAAGGGGATAATAAGCATGACGTTAGATCGAACAACGATATATTGGTCATTTAGGCCTTTGAGAAACCAAGTGACGTATTCAATTTCATGATATTCTTTGATAGAAGCGAGATAATTGCAGGAACATTTTATCGGGCAAGAACATGAAGGAAGGGGGCCAACATTTTCAAGTTCCTGCCAAATCTTTTTCAGAGCTATGGAGTATTGTGTAATATTTTGATGTCCTTGACGAAGGTTGAAAATCTCTTCTTGTAAAAATGAAATGCGAAAAATTCCACCTTTGTGATAATGATCAGGAAGATCATTCCAAATATCATGAAAAATATCCATTCACAAAACACTAGGAGTAATTTTGCCATCAATTGAGTTTGTCATCCACACTATCACCATGTTACTACAGTGGTCTCAAGCGAGAGCAAGACGATCAAAATCAGGTGGCTGAGTGAGGTTTCTATTAGGGAAACCTAGTTTATTCTTGGATCTCCTAGCGACAAGGATATCACGAGATCATGAATGATATTTGGTGTTGGTGATAGTGGGGGAGATGATAGCTAAACCTGAATTATTGCTAGGATGCACAAAATATAGATCTAGCATGGCATGCTGGTAAGTGTTAGTGAAGTGTTTGTATTTGTTAGTGTTATTGTGTGAACCCGTGGGAAAAGGAGATTTCGATGGTGGTTGTTGGAGCGGTATAGCGGCAAGAAACAAAGGTTTTGGAAATATTTATCCGGGAATTTATCGTGTCCACAGAGATTGGTTATTGAATTGTCATTTGATAAATATCTCGTTAATGAGTTTGAGGATTGAATGGGTTGAAAGAAAATGTATTAACAGAAAATAAATGTATAAAAAGGAAAATGGAATAGCTTATCAAGCATGCATATATACTACTTCTCACAGACTTAGCAAACACAATCATCGGTAGATGAAAAACACACAAAAAGGGGTATTTTCACTAATCCAACAATCTTGCAAACAATAGACTAAATTATGTATTCATCCAAAAATTTACATTCAAAATATAAAAGCAAGAATCTCAAGGGCTTTACAAGGTTGTAATGTGGCTTGGTTAACAAAAAAGTGATAAGTCCTAAAGCTAATCGAAACAAAAACTTGCCTAAACCTAAGGGAGTAATTACTTCCACAAAGTTTCAAACAAGAGAATTTCAATCAAACTTCTTCTTCATCCCAAATTTCAAACCAACACACATCATTTATTCAACACAACATTGTTCTATTCTCTTTTTATTTTTCTTTTTCAAAGCTTTTCTATTTTTTCCTTTCTTTTTCTATCACTTTTTTTTCCATTTCTTTTCAACCTCATAGCAATCAACCAATAAATACACAATTATTTTTCTCCCCGACTTGAATTCAACCAACACCTTAGTGAATACTCCCTACTTTCTAAGGCAAGGTAAAAATTCAAACAAAAACAATGGTTGAGGGTTAAAGAAAACAACGAATCAACATCCATGCAAAAAGGGGAACTAAACACTCATAGAGAAGCATTTAGAAAATACAACATGGATATCGACAAAAAGCTCAAAGGGGTTACTAATGATCACACACTCACAAGGTGAATTGACTATTTGGGTAGGTAGTTGTGCTCAAAATGAAACAAAAAAAATACCTTGATCATGTTCAAGCTTTCATACAATCAACACAAACAAAAGATTAAGAATAATAAAATCTAGTTAAAACAAGAATTATGATCTCCAGCATATGTGAACAATGGAAAGCTACCTCACAAAAAGGATAGAAACTAAAGTGATTCACAAATGAACAAGTATACAAAAGAATGAATGTCATAAAATTCTAAAAAGTCTAAGTATCATGAATATTCTAAAGTATAGAAAACGATAAACACATACCTTGAATGTGTACAAAACTTTAACAAAATAATTACCACGCATTCGCAAGTCGAAACGATCAAACTTGACAAATTACCTCAATATTCTACAAGTTACCGGACCAAAACTTGAGGGAAAAAAACAACAAAAGAATTAGAAAAATAATACTCCTAAAAAATTTCAATGTACAAAATTTACAATATATACAACGAACAAAACTCCTTAGGCTAAACACGACAAGCTTCCGGAAAACACAAATTGACATAACAAAAAAAATACAAATAACGATATGAAAACCGGGTGAAAATGAATTAACAAGTTGAAAAGTGAAGATTTTAAATTTAGAACATTTCGTTGTTTCAACTTGTTAAAGCACAAACCACCACACACATAAACAAATACAAACAAACATACTTGTTTTACATCGTAAGCTCGACGCCTTTATTGTGCGAGCTAGTAACCTCCTTTTGTCATACCATGGTATTGTCACACCTCACAAACTTAAAGAAAGTGTCCTAACAATCACACAACAAACGTTACGAAAACGAGACAATTCATAACAATACGTGAAAACAAAGAAAAACATATATATGCACAAATATCATACACAAGTTAATATACAATTTCTATACAACATATACATTAATTACAAAACATAAAAACAAAAGAATTATCACAATGCGAAATCAATAGAACCAATACCCGACAACGACGCCATTTTGTTGGAGCGTTATAGCGGCAAACAAGAAAAGTTTTGGAAATATTTATCCGGGAATTTATCGTGTCCGCAGAGATTCGTTATTGAATTGTCGTTCGACAAATCTCTCGTTAATGAGTTTGGGGATTGGATGGGTTGAAAGAAAATGTATTAATAGAAAATAAATATATAAAAAGGAAAAAGGATAGCTTATCAAGCATGCATATATACTACTTCTGATAGACTTAAATCTATCGGCCAGTTACATTCAACCTAATAATACTCATCAATGTCATTACGTATCACTCACAACCTAAGTCATTTCTAACCCAAATTGAGAGACCGGTTGTACCACCAAGGAAATGATCTCTCTACCTCCTCAACAACATAGAAGACAACTATGTAATCACACTGACGATCTCTCAGTACAACACAACCACACAGAGGCATTAAGCTCTGATACCCAAGTAGATGTCAGCTCTAAATCTATCTCTAGAATTCAGAAACTAACAAATAATCTGAAGGGGTGAAAAACACAAGAAGGGGGGGGTTGAATTGAAAAACTGGAATCTTAAAGCAAATGACAAGGTATTTTTATCCTGGTTCGTTTGATCTCAAACTACTCCAGTCCACCCGTTCAAAGTGATTTCGCCTCTCTCCAACGAGGTCTTAATTCACTATATTCAACTGAATACAAATCTGCTTTAGCAACTGCTAAAACCTTCTTGATTCAAACCACAATCCGGTTTGTCAAGGCAACACTTTCTTACAAAGGTATAAGCAAATGTGTATGAATGTTTCTACAAAACTATATCACAACTGTGATGTTTACACAAATGAAGCTTAGAATACTAGGATGCTAAACGCTAATAAAGTATCAGAGTTTGGTGGTTTAGCAAAACTTGTAGAGTGAAGATTACTATTCAGCTTTGTGCGTGTAGAGAGTTTGGAAGCATTAGCCGTGATAATCTTCAAAGCTTGGTTTATATAGCACTTTGAGAAGATGAACGTTGGAGCAAATATTCTTGATTCAATGCTATTAACAAGCTTTCCTTTTTGAGCAGATCTTGTCTAGAATGATGCCGTTGGTATTGATTAGCTTTCAATGCACAGTACCGTTGCTTCTTCAATGCACGATCTGGCTTGGCTCATTCTGATTCTGCTTCGCTGCTGATGAACTAATTTGTTTCTGTATCAGAGTGTTTTACGCGCAGTTCTGTTCATCAAGCTTCAGCATGTGCAAGCGTTGATCATCTGATCTTGACGTTCTGATTCAGCAACTTCTGATGCTGATGTGCAAACTCATATTCTGATGCTGAAAACGTGATCTTGCTTATTTTAATCAGCATATCTGCAAGTCAGAGCATAGTAATTTTAGGCAGCATATAATTCAATCATAAAATATTTAACTACTATATCTTTTCACTTTGTTATCATCAAAACTTAAATATAGGGTACTAGATTCAAACATTGTTCTAACATAATCATCCTAGATAAGAATCTAAGCAGTATATGTTTATAACAACTCAAATCCCTAGCTCAGAGAAAACGTTTAAGATGATAATCGACAAAGATATGTAAAGTAAGTTTAATATAAAACCATGGGCGACAAATATACATGAGTTCAAAGTAAATACATATACAAACTCAACACATAAAGAATACATAAAGAATAAGAGAAATGAACCACAAATCTACCAGTTTGTCAGCACCGATTGATGAGAAATCCACCCCGAATCATCCGTATGTAAGCTTTAATGTTGTTTTCTAAGCTCTAACTATCAAAAAATGAAGGATGATGAAGTTGGGGTCAAAAATACCCCAAAAAATGTGTTTTTACCCATAAATACGCATTTTTTTACTGTCCTGCATCGGCTGGCAAACAAAAAGCATTATCCAACAATCAAAACTGGATTTTTTCCACGCTTCAGGTCGCTCTAGAATCGCCCAGCGACCAAAAAGCGTTGCTCGGTGAAGATGATAGAAAGTTGAAAAACCAACATAGATTCAGCCATAAGTTTTGAACTGTAACTCTGATTCACGCACGGTCGGAAGCATTGGAAAGCTTATTTAATGCTTTATCTAACAATGCCTAAATATCAATGCTTGAATACCTACAAAAATAAGATAGAATCAATTAAAATTAATGATATTTACACAATAACACAATAAATACATTGTTGTACCCCAAAAGTTTCCCTCCCTTTTCCTTAAAACATTTCTCACCAAAGATCTCAAATGCTCAAGGGTTCTCAAGAGTTTGATTAGGCAAGCTCACCTCCTAAACCACAGAGTCCACAAATTAGGGTTTTGGTTTTCTCAAGGAGAATTGGACTTTTGATGCCTCAAATGACTTTCATGGTTCATTATAGGTCTCCAAGATTACTCATACCAAGTTTCAAGTCTTGCACCACAAATTTTCTCAGTCAATTGCTCAGATTATTGAAAATCAACTATATTGGGTAAAAAGTCAACTGTGGTCAACATACAGTCAAACTTTATGATTTTTGGCCAACATCAAAATTTTGAAGTGATACTTATCAATTGACCAAGGGTTTATCATAATTCCTCAATGAAAGCATTCAAATCATCAAAGGGGCAAAATTGTCAAAATTATCAAAATTAGGGTTTTGACTGAGAATGACTGATCATTGACTTTTGACCTAGTATATGACCTAATTGCTTGAAGCATGATCTCAAGGACTCAAACACAACATATTGACCTAATTTCATGGCTCAAATAATTTCTCAAGATTAAAGGATTGATAGTTGAAATTTGGATCAACTGATGAAAAGTCAACTGATACACAAAAAGTCAAACTTTGACTTCTTTGTCAACATTGAATTTCAAAGATCAAGATTCATCAAGTTATTCAAAAATATCAAACTTGATCATCAAGAATCAAGAAAGTCAAGAAAAGTCCACAAAAAGTCAAAGTTTGGTCAGGTTTTTGTCCCAACTTCTTGGAAATTTTTCACCAAGCTCCAAGTTTATTTAGCCAAAGTGGTCAATATGAAGGTTGTAGACAATGCTTCAAGCTTCCCAAAATGTCCAAGAACTTGAAGATATCATCCTTGAGCTAAGAGAATCGAAGAGAAGAAGTTGAGCATCCATTCTTGAATTACAAGGCATTTTCATGAAGAACACTATGATCAAATCTCAAACCATGTTGCATAAATCTTGCTTTGTAGGCTTCTAACTTGAAAATCACTCCATAATTAATTGTTTACATAATTGATTGAGGTATGATCCAAGTGATTAAGCCATTGTTCAAAGCAATTTCCATTTTTGGAAGAAAGGCACCATTGTCATTCTTGAAAAGCAAGCTTTATAACAATTGTCAACTCCTTGAGCCTCTGAATTGTTTTCTTCTACACAAATTTAACCTACAATATCAAAAGAAGTATGTCTAAAGTGTTCAACCACTTTATAAGGCATAGTACAAGCATTGGAACCATGTTCTTCAATGTTGCTTCAAAATTTAGTAACCTAGCCATAACATATGACTTTGTGAACCAAGCCTTCTCAACCTTTACAATCTTTTCTCTATAAATGGAGAGATTATTTGCAATCCATAACACGAATTCTCAAGCCCTGAAACACTCTCATACTCCCTAAAACCAGAATTTGCATCAAAACCTCCATAACTTATCATTTCTGACCTTAAACTTCAAACTCATAATCCACTCGTACATTTTCACTCTAAATCAATCACAAAGCTTCTATACCTCACTTAGAAACTATTCAAGACCTTGCTATACAACTTTAACACCATTTGCACTATCCTCCATTTCCAAAAACTCAAACCTGCAACTTGACTTCTCCAGAAAGATTCAGGAACTCTCAATCCAAAGTAAGCATTGCATTAGCTTCCTAGGTGTTCAGTGAAGCTATCCAAATCATCACAACACCTCCAGCAGTGATCAAACTCCAAACACGATTTCCAGTTTTGAGGTAAGTTTTCTCAACTTTGAACTCCTTATACACGCATCATTAATGGTTGCATTGTGAAGATAAAATGTAAACATCATTGCCCTGAAGCTAACCATGCCTTTAGTTTTCATTTATGTTGCCTGAGTGATGCGAATTTTGAAGTTGAACTTTCTGAAAAAATTAGGGTTTATTGGGTACCAACATAAATTCATTTTTATCTTTGAGAGTTAGCTTAAGTTATTTATATGGTTAAATTCGTGATGAAAAATGGAGCAAGTTTCATTTTTACACTTTTGATAATGATTGTAAAATGAGCAAGTTTGAAAATTCAAAAATATAACATGGTGACTGGCGTGAGGTTACAGATGAAGTACAGTCAGGACCAAGTTTATTTTAAGTTTATTGCAATTTGTTCTACTACTAGATGAAACAGCCACCCCAGTGGCAGAGAAGCGCACGCTAAGGCATTTGTGTATAGGGACCTGGGTTCGAGCCCTAGTGGTACCCTTTTGTTTTTCACTTATTTTGTTACTACAAGTTCAATGCATACAAGCCACGCGCGCCTACCATGGGCTTCATAGCAACACCATCAGATCAGCCAAGCAACCAGATCCAACGCTCCACATGAGTAGGACCATGATGCACTCCAAAAGGTTGGCCACACTAGATCTCATAGGTGTTGGACTTTTTTTTCTGGGTCTTGATATTTTTGCTTCATTCATACACCCCTTTTACTAAACACAACCAAGCCCACTCCACCATTTTTATACCTTTTTTTATTTTTTTTTATTTCGTTTATTTTTAACCAAAAATACCAAAAATATATTTTCTTAAATAATTAAATTAAAAATATTTTAATTTAAACACTTATTTTATTTTTGTCAATATTTAGAACTAGATTTTGTTTATTTCCCACACTTTAAAATATTTTTTCCAAATTAACATTAAAATTGTTTTACAAATAAATTATTTAGACTTAAGATTTTATTTCTTCTTAATTTCAATTAAATTAGGTCTTAGGCTTTGTTAAATAATTAATTAACTTGTTTTGTAATTAAAATTAATTAGTTTAATTAGGTTAAAATTACCAAATCTTTTCTCCATCAAAAAACCCAAAAACAATTTCTTTCTTCCTCTTTATATTTTGTGCATTTTATTGTTATTCATATTCAATAATTTGTAATAGATGATTATGAATTTATGGCTTTCTTCCCCTCATTCACAAACTTGTATCTCCCAATTCCCAAAGAGTTGTAATAGCATAGGACATTTAAATTCCGCAATTTATCGCTTTCCTTATTATTGTTAGTAATTAGGATTTGTATGACAAGATTTAAAATCAAACATTAGAAAACCCTAATTTAAAGATAAAATATTTGAAATCAAAACACTTTGCACACTCTCACCTCTAAGGTAACCCACACCTGTTGCCTCGGATATAAACAGTCATGTCCCTCGAACATGGGATGTTTTAGCAAAGACCCTCGATTAAAAGATTGTAGTCCCTCGATGACTCACGCCCGTCTATCACATCCAATGATATGGCTCTACCAACTAATGGTAAAATAGCACTATCTAAAGGAGGAGTAAAAGAACAAAGACTTTTTGAGAAGGTAGATTAATCGTAATTTCTTTCTCACAAACTAAAACCATTTTCTCACCTCACACTTTAAAAAACAAACATCTTTTTAAACAATCTTCTTTCCAAACAAATATTTTAAAAATAAACATTTTGTATGCATTCTCAACGATACGAGAATCATTGCAAAAATTTCCGCACTAAGGCCTTTTCAAAATATTTCCAAAATAAACATTTTGTATACATTCTCAACGATACGAGAATCACTATAAAATCACCACTTTCAAAACATCTTCAAAACATTTTTTTCAAACACACACAAACACAAAGCATTTCAAAGTGAGCTAGCAATTAAGATCCCGTATATAACTATGGATGAAAAGGGTGCTAACACCTTCCCTTTTCATAACCTACCCCCCGAACTCAAGAAAATTCTTAAAAGGTCTTTCCTATTGTTTTCACCCTTTCCTTTATTGGATAAAAGAAAAGTCGATGACGACTCTTGCTATCCGCAACATTTGCGATAAAACTCAAAATACCCAAGTCAGTTCTCCCATCGTATTACAGAACTGGCGACTCTTCTGGGGAAATTAATTTAAAAGCGGGGTTACCTTAAGAGCTAGATCACCTTTATTAATTTATTTGTTTTCCTTGTTTGCTTTACATTTTGGGTCTATGCTTGGGTTTATTTCTTGAAAAGATCCTATATCCGGATCTGGGGCATATTAGGTAAGTAGTAATAGATCGTGGAAACTGTACAACATAGACTGATATGGTTAAAGCGATGGCTATTTTAGTGTGACACATTTGTTGGTACCGTTGTGTGGTGTCATAAAGCACTAACTAAACAAAGAACCTTAGTTGAACAACTTGGCCATTAGAAAGTAATGAGATAGCTCGCTTTGCTGCAGACTGAAGTTGGTTGATACTCGATACTACACCAATTGAGATTGGACTTTTGTGATATTTCGGTTGCAAAAACAGATTTCTTGTGCTGAAACAATGCCCGATGAAGAAAGATTAATGATATTGAGATTCCTTAGAACATGGTTACTTCTTTTAGGACATGTTAAACTAACTAAAACTTCAACAGGGTACTTACCTATAAACCCCATGCAAGCCTAAACCTATGGACTTGTGTGTTTTGTTTGTGTATGGTTATTTGTTAATGACATCATAACATCATGCCATAGCATTTTCACTAACCATTTCAAGGACCTAGGGATTTATCTTTGTTCTATTTTGTAGGTTATGGCTTCCGCTCGCAGAAATACCATCTGAATCAGATTTGCAAAGGTGCCTCCTCAACTCAAAGAGTTAGCATCAAGGGTTCCTTAGAATTCTCCGTTCACCAAAAGATATGATCGACTTCTCAATCTGGTTACCTCAAGCTTTAAATAAGACATGATGTGTGTACTCTTTCAGTTCTTTGATCCTAAATATCATTGTTTCACCTTTCCCGATTATCAATTGGTATCCACAATGATAGAATTCTCTCAATTATTGGGAGTACGTGTTCTTGATCAAATACCCTTCACCGGTCTAGAGAAAGATCCACAACTTGAAGAAATTGCATCAGCCTTACATTTGAAGCGGTTTAACATTGTAGCTAATTGGGAAACAAGGGGCGGAGTTAAGGGGTTTCTAGCTAAATTCCTGTTAGAAAAGGCTCGACTGTTTTGGGAAGCTATGGATTTGAAAGATTTTGAAGAAGTCTTGGCTCTTATAATCTATGGGTTAGTATTGTTCCCTAATCCATACCAACTCATAGATGTGAATGCTGTCAAAATTTTCCTCTCTCGTAACCCTAGGCCTACTTTGCTCGGAAACATTTTGCATACTCTTCACACTCGTACCATGAGAAGGAGAGGGGCTCTTATATGTTGCATACCGTTGCTATCTAGGTGGTTTATTTCTCACCTTCCCCAGTCGGTATTGAATAATCAATAAGGCTTGAGTTGATCTCAAAGGATGATATCACTCTCTCATTTGTATATCTATTGGTGTTCCCGGTCTCTGGAAGATGTCACTATCATTAACCACTGTGGGGAGTTCCCTAATGTTCCACTCATTGGCATTAGGGGATGTATTACTTATAACCCTTCTCTGGCTCTACGGAAATTTGGTTATGCCCGAGGAGATGGTCCTCATGACGCGCTTATCCAGGGTATTGTATTCAACTACGAGAATGATGTGCAAGGTTATCGTCATAGGTTTGTACGAGCTTGGGGCATGGTGAATAAGGTTGATAGTAATACTTTGGGGCATAAGAACTTCATTCCTTTGGATCCTTATCTCAAATGGGTGTGAGCTTGCGCTCAAAATCTTGTGATGCCATATCCAGCTATCTTACCAATAGTTGTGGAGCCTGTTGCTGATGGGGACATTCCTTATACCATTCTTCATCCTGACATGCCTACTAACCTCGAAGAGTTGGAAAGATCATGGATTCAACTCAAGGGAGAAAGAGACACCTTTGAAGGTCGATTCTATGAAAGCGAGAAGAAAGTGTTGGAGCTCACCAAGCAACTTCACGAGGAGAAAAGCGTGAACACGCGCATCAACACAAAGAGGAAACGACCGTGGGAGACTTGAGTCTTTTGTTTTAGGAGTTTATTTTGTTGTTTCTTTGAGACCTTTTTGCTTTTTCTTCATTATAATCCCAAGGGGCAATTGTAATTATTGAACTTATTAATGCAATTGTTGTTTCTGTTTCCTTTTTGGCTAGAAAATTTAAATCTCCTGAGGTCCTTGAAAGCATTGCATTTGCATATCATGCATCATTTCATAAGTAGGTTTTCCGATACAGGTTTCCTTATCCTTTTACTGTTTATTTTAGTATAAGATGGCTCTAGAGCAAACCTTAAAAGATCTGCACACTCAACACGCACAGTTCTAAGAGACTCTCCTCAACTTAGCTAAAGGACAGCAAGAGATGATGACACTCCTTATCACCAAAAAGAAGACTAAGAAGCGGGTTGTTATTCTCAACATGGGAAGAAGGTTCAAAGGTGCCGCCCGATTGGCTCAAATAGAAAAAGGCTTCTTCTGAAGAAGAAGACAATCAAGAAGAGTGTTGTACCCCAAAATTTTCCCTCTCATTTCTCAAGAATTTCTTCCCCAAGATCCTCCATGACATCAAGTTTACAGCACTGATACATCAATTTAGGCTTAGAATTGGCACAAGGGCAAAATGGTCAATTGCACACTAAAAGTCAAACTTTGACTTTTGGAACAGAATCAAGTTTCAAGAATCATATTCCACCAAGATATGAGATTTGTTTCATCAAGAAAATAAAAAGTCATAATTATTTTGGAAAAGACAAAATTCCAAATACTTAGAAATTTTCTAAGTGTTTAGGAAATATGATAAGTTTAGAACTTCTGGCAAGATTTTGACCATGATGCAAGTTCATTCTGGAAGAACTTCTAACACAAGAGTTGTAGACCTCAACGAGATCTAAAACATTGCAGAACATAACTTCTTCTAGAAATGTTGGGATTTCAAGTTATACCTCTTCAAAGACACGTCCCTGAAACACTCAGTAAATTCTGAGCATTTGCAAATCAGAATTTGGTTACAACTTCTGGGCCAGTTTTCACGAAGTTTCAGTCAGAATTTGCAAGAGTAATTCAAATAGGGTCTACAAAGCGCGTTACAAGATTTCTGGAAAGTCTGAGAACTCCTTCAGAATGTGCTAGAGCAGAGAGATTCAAAGATCAAAAGCTTGATGTTTATTCTAAGTTACGTTGATGCTGAACTTCTGATCCAGAATTAAGCCATGATGCATAATCTCATATTGCAGGATTTCTGTTTTGATAAATCTCATCATCATTTAATGCCCACAACCACTTTTTAGTCTTTATCCAAAGGATTTCCCCACGTGTGGCATAGAAGTACATTGTTGTCCTTGAAAAGCAAACTTCTGTTCAAGTTTATGCTGGGCCCATGCTTTGCTTTTACTTCTGAGGGTACTTTTTCTTAATTCCTACTTACAAATCCAGTTTAAGCGCAACTAAAGCTGCTAACCACCATACTTGTTTAAACTTGCTTCAAGAACAAGGCAGCATCCTAGCATATGATGGTTATACCCTTGATCTCTCCAAGCTACAAAATCCTTGCCTATAAATTGAACTTCATTGGCAACTGTAAAGAGCTCGGAAAAATTGAAAATAAAAAACCTTGAAACCTTGCTAAAAAATCTGAAACTACAAACACAAATACAAAACCTGCTAGCTTTTGATTCTTGCATTCAAACTCCCTTTTTCCTGAAGTGTTTATTGACCAAATCATCCGTACAGCTTCTGATATACATTTAGAATCCGTCCTCATTTCTATTTTCAGACTGTAACACATTCTCCATCAATCTCCACCTCAAAAAGTCAGAACATTGCATCTTGGCTGTTCCAGAATTTTCCAGTCATTCATAACCCAAATTAAATATTGTTCCAGCCTACTGAGCACGCGAGGAAGCTTATCAGAACATCACAAGCAGTCAGAACCAAGTTTTAGTTCGCAGGACATTTTTCAGCTGCAAGGTAAGCTTCTGCCGACTCTCATGATATTACTTAAGCATTGTTAGACTTGCATGTTCAAAAAATACAATGTAGCCATCCTGGCTCTGATTCTGTATATATTTATAGATTTCATGTATTTTTGCCTAAATAGAGAAATTTTCAGTTCAAAACTTCTTGAGGAACTTAGGATCCAGAATTAGGACTAGAGAAATTCATGTTGGCTTCTGATTCACAGTTCTAATATTTTATGTTTCTGAAACCATGATGAAGCATGTCATAATTGCTATGTTTGCATTTTCTGTTTTGAAATGACTAAGTTGCAGATGTTCTGATTAGCATGGAAAAGGATATGAAGTTCATCATCAGAACTTACTTTATGTTATATGTTTATGTTTTTGCTTCTAATACTGAATGTATAGCCACCCCAGTGGTAGAGAACGCATGCATAAGACATTAGTGTTAAGGGTCCTGAGTTCTAGTCCCAGATACACCCTTTTTATGTTTATTCCCTGACATTTTTTCCCATCCTGGACCAGAACTTCTAGACATTTCCATTTAACAACATTGACACCTCACATACCCATTATCAGAACTTCTAGCTTGCCAGTGACACTAGAACTTCTAAGTTTCCAACTACACCAAAACTTTCAAACTCTCTCTAAACATCCATAATTTCCAAACCCCCTCAACAACCAGAACTTCTGACCTTCCAGTAACGTTAGTACTTCTAGGCTGCTAGTTGCATCAGAATTTCTAGGATTACTCTTGTTCCCAGCAACCCCACAACTTCAGTGTACCCGGACCCAGAACTTCCGACCTTTCCTTTTTCTACTAACATTTCTTTCTTGCAGCGTATCAGAATCAGAGTTTCTGCTCCTTACCTCTGATCTCTCTTATTTCAGCAAGGCGCTGATTTTGACCCCTTTTTCTCTTATTTTTTTTATTATCGTTCTTATTTTCAAAAACACCAAAAACATTTTTATATTCATATACTTTATTTTATTTCTTTTAAAATCAAAAGACCAAAAATATTTCCTTAAACTAATTCATTTAACAAAAAAAACAAGTTCATTCTTGTATATTATTCGATATGGTTGTAATAGATAATTAGGACTTTAATTTCTTACAATCCCCATTTGTAAATTTGTACAACCCATCCCCCTAATGATGTAATAACGTATCAAATTTACTTTCTGCAATTTATCGCTTACATTTAAATGCTAGTAATAGGGTTTGTATGGAAAGATAAAATCAACAAGTAGATAACCCTAATCCAAGATTAAATGCATGCAAATCAAACACTATTCACACATGCACCCTTAGGGTAATTCCACTTGTTGCCTTATAAAAATGGTCATGTTATGCATGTGGGATGTCTTGGCAAAAACAATAAAAAATATAAGATTATAGTCCCTCGATGACGCTACAATGTTGCCTTACAAATGATCTTAGTCCCTCAAAGAAAAATGCTAAGACATATCACAATATTGCTATCATGACTATACGATAACCCACGCTTGTCCCTTTACATCCAAAGACAAGGCTTCTCACCAATCAATGGTGAGATAGCAATATCAAAGGAAAGGAAGAAATGAACAAAGACTTTTGAGTAGGTAGACACGTACTTAGTTTCTTTCTCACTTTCAAAACAAACATCCTTGCTCACTTTCAAAAACAAACACTTTCAAAACATGAAATATTTTCAAAAGTCCAACACTTTGTATACGTTCTCATGAACGAGAAATATTACAAAGTTTGCCTAAACGATGGAGCCTTTTCAAAAATACTTTCAAAACCACCACAAAGCATATTTTCAAACAAAAGCAAGTGATCTAGCAAGAAACTAAGAGCCCATACACAACTATGGATGAAAAGGGTGCTAACACCTTCCCTTTTCATAATCTACCCCCCGAACTCAAGAAATAATCTCAAAGGTCATTTCTGTTCTTTTCACATTTTCCTTTTGGATAAAAGAAAAGTTGGTGGCGACTCTTGCTAACCGCAACAATTTCGATCAAACCCAAAACAACCCAAGTCAGTTCTCCCACCGTATTACAAAGAGGATGTTAGAAGCACTAGGTTTAGGGGTGGAAATAACCAAATTTACAAGGATGAAGACTACTCCGACGAGCAATACCCACCGGCCGATGACAAATACAAATAGCTGGAAGATCGACTTAAGGCTATGGAGATCCAAATAGTGCCTGGTTTGGACTTTGGAGACTTGGTTTTGGTCCCTGGGGTGGTCATTCCCCACAAATTCAAGGTCCATGTCTTTGCCAAATATGATGGAGTCTCTTGCCCGAAACTCCATTTAAGGTCATATGTCCGCAAGATTCAACCACACACCGCTGATAGGAAGTTATGAGTTCATTTATTTCAAGAGAGATTATCTGGAACACAGTTGGAATGGTTCTATCAATTAGAAGGAACTAATATCCAAACATGGGAGGATTTGGCTGCTGCCTTCTACAGACAATACCAATACAATGCTGACCTTGTACCAACTCGCGTGCAATTAAAAAATATAACTATGGGCTCGAATGAAGGTTTTAAAGAGTATTCTAAAAATGGAGGGACTTGGCTAGAAGGGTGCAACCCCCTTTGACTGACAGAGAATTAGTGGACATGTTCATGGGCACCTAGACTAGTGCATTCTTTAATTTGTTGATTGGGAGTTCTTCGTCAGGGTTTACTGAGCTGATTTTGACTGGCGAACAAGTGGAAAATGGAATCAAAAGTGGGAAGATCCCAATGGCCTCAACCTCTTCTGATGTAAAGAAACCATTTGTTGGTAAGAAGGAAACTAATGTTGTTTATAGACAAAGGGTCCGTATCAAGAATGATCGTCATCAGTCGATAGGAGTAATATTGATTTCTAACCCAACCCTAGTTCATCGAATGCAACAAAAAACAATCAATGTAGGTCAAACACTCCGAGGAGAGAATTCACCCAGATTAATATGTCATTGTGTCAAGATTTACAACATTTGTTGAAGGCAGATTTGGTAACACTACGAGACCCTCCTCAAAATCCCAACAAATCATCTCCGAAGTATAACCCAAATGCAAGGTGTGCATACCATTCCAATAGTCCTGGGCACGACAACAATGATTGTTGGGCCCTAAAAAGAAAAATCCAAGATTTGATTGACAAAAAAGTGATTGATTTTGACCTCCACAAACCCCTAATGTGATTACCGCGCCCATGCCTAGTCATGGTAAAGGTGTCAATGCCATTGACGATGTCTCATTTGTCTCCACCATCAATGGTTTAACTACTCCCTTGATGAACGTCAAGAAGAATCTGCTAAGAGCTAGTTTATTTCCAAGATGCCTTGAAAATTGTTACCATTGTGCTTCCCAAACTAATGGTTGTATGTGGCTGAAGAAAGGTATTCAATGCCTGATTGATAGCCATGAAATTATGTTCGAGAAAACTCCATCCGTGAAAAGATTGCCTGAAAATATACCCCAAGAATTGAGGAAAAGATGTTACCATAATCACTATTTGAAACACTCCTATTAGGATCACCTTTAAAGGCCCTATAAGGATTCCTACTGAGCCAAGAGTGTCTCCCCTGATTATCACTACACCGGGGTTAATCCCCTATTCCTCTGACAAAGATGTACCTTGGAACTATGGGGCAGAAGTTTATTATCATGGTGTCAAACAAGAGCTATAGATTGATGAAAATGAAGATCCTGAAATTACAAATATTGTCGGAACTAGTAAAGTCACTAGAACAGGAAGGGTTTTCTCTCTGGAGATCTCTCCTCTAACAACTACAACAACACATGTTCGCATTCCTATTGTTGGGCCAACTGCCAATGCCCGAGGTAAAGACAAAGTAACTGAGCCTGCCCTGACGGAGGCACCCTCAAAAGAGGTGACATTTGAAGACTCATCTAGACAAGAGATGGAAGAAATTATGAAGATCATTCATAAAAGTGACTACAAAGTAGTTGAGCAACTAGGGAAGATACCCTCAAATATATCCATGTTTTCCTTATTATTATGCTCTGAAGCACATGCCCAAGCTTTGTTGAAATTTTTGAAGAATGCCCATGTACCTCAAGTGACCACTGTTGACCAGTTTGAGAACTGTGTTACAAGCCTAACTGCTGATAATGGCTTGGGATTTTCTTATGCAGATTTAACTCCGGCGGGGAAGAATCATAACAAGGCTCTGCACATCTCTATTGAATGCAAAGGCACCACTCTGCCGCATGTGTTAGTAGATACCGGGTCCTCCCTAAATGTTTTACCCAAAGGTGCTTTGGATAGACTGGATTGTGAAGGGTTGGTGCTGAAACCTAACGATATTGTGGTAAGAGCCTTCGATGGGTCAAAGAGGATGGTCCATGGAGAGGTTGATCTCCCTATCAAGGTGGGATCTCAAGTCTTCAATTCAACTTTTTATGTAATGGATATCCGCCCGGCCTATTCCTGCTTGTTCGGACGCCCATAGATTCACGGGGATGGTGCGGTTACCTCTACATTGCATCAAAATCTAAAATATTCAATGAAAGGGAAGATTGTCACAGCCTGTGGAGAGGAAGAATATATGGTCAGTCATTTGAATTCTTTCAAATATGTTGAAATAGATGGAGAATTCATTGAAACCCCCTGCCAGACATTTGAGATAATCCCTCTAACGATTGTTGTCCCTAAAGCTACTATTCCTTAGGTCTCTAAAAACACACCAAGAATGGCTTCCTTGAAGGATGCTAGGGTTGTGGTAGAAGATGGAGGTTGCACTATCTAGGGACAACTTCCTGATATCCCCTACAAATCTAACAAATTTGGGTTGGGTTTCACTTCAAAGGCTCAGAAAGAAGTTCGTCGTGTTCTTGCTGGAGGACCACCTCTCCATATTAGCAACAATGAAGTCAATGCTCTGGAAGAAACTGATAGTGATGGTGACTTGGATGACTGGATATTCCCAACTACTGGCGGTGGACCCAACAACTGGAAGGCCAAAGACTTTATCTTAATCTCCTTCAGCCAAGAGTAATTTCTATTTCCTATTTTTATTGCTTTAAGAAGTTTGTTTGTATAATTTCTTTAAAAATAATGACTTTAAACTATGTTCCTTGCCAGAGGCACAGTGGTCCATTTGTTAAGGGTTGTCATTTCATATATTATATGCTCATTTAATGAAAACATTGGATGATTTTGCATTCAAATTTTGTGCTCCTTGTCTTTCTTTTACTTTACTTCATTTTCAAAATAGCCATGTGACCTTACATGCACACCACACACATTTGCAGATCCACATCCACTACGGATCTCATTGACAATAATTATGCTATTGTCGTTTATTACTTCGAAAATACAATCCATCAAGCCTAAGACGAAGGTGAAGAAGATTGTGAGATACCTGGATAACTCACCAGACTCTTGATACAAGAGGAAAAGGCTATCCAACCACACGAATAACAGGCCGAAGTGATAAACTTGGGTACTGAGGCAGATAAGAAAAAAGTCAAGATTGGCACAAACCTGGAAGACAATGTCAAGAGCAGATTGGTTCAGATGTTGCACGAATATGTTGAGGTATTTTCTTGGTCATACAAAGACATATCGGGGCTCGACACTGATATCGTGGTTCATCGTCTGCCAATGAAAGAGGGTTGTTCTCTGGTCAAACAAAAAGTTCGTCGCATGCGTCCTGATATGTCAGAGAAAATCAAGGCTGAGGTAATGAAAAAGTTCAATGCATTTTTCTTGGCAGTGACCTCGTATCCCTAATGGGTTTCAAATGTTGTTCCAGTTCCAAAGAAAGATGGTAAGCCCGTATGTGTGTAGACTACAGGGATTTAAATAGGGCAAGCCCCAAAGATGACTTCCCACTACCACATATTGATGTCTTAGTTGACAAAACTGCTCAACATAAGGTATTTTCTTTCATGGATGATTTCTCTGGTTACAACTAAATAAAAATGGCACCTGAAGACATGGAGAAAACTACTTTTGTCACACAGTGAGGCACCTTCTGTTATAAGGTCATGCCTTTTAGGCTGAAGAGCGCAGGCGCAACTTATCAACGAGCTATGGTGGCTTTATTTCATGACATGATTCATCATGAGATAGAAGTCTATGTTGATGACATGATAGCAAGGTCTCAAACTAAGGAAGAACACCTTGACCATCTGCACAAGCTATTTGAAAGGCTGAAGAAATACAAGCTGAGGTTGAATCCCAACAAATGCATCTTCGGGGTAAGGTCTGGGAAGCTCCTAGGCTTCGTCGTCACTGGAAAAGGTATTGAGGTTAATCCTGCAAAAGTAAAAGCTATCCAAGAAATGCCAGCTCCCTGTACTAAGAAGGAGGTCAGAGGTTTCTTAGGATGACTCAACTCCATTGCCCAATTCATCTCTCACTTAACTGCTACTTGTGAGCCACTCTTCAAACTGTTGAAGAAAGATCAAGTAGTAAAATGGAATGATGATTGTCAGATAGATATTGACAAGATTAAAGAGTACCTTCAAGAACCTCCAATTCTGATGCTTCCAGATGACAGAAGACCTCTGATCATGTACTTGACCGTTTTAGAGAATTCAATGGGGTGTGTCCTGGGGAAACATGACGAGTCTGGTCGAAAAGAGCATGCAATATACTACCTTATCAAAAATTTTACCGACTGTGAAACAAGATATTCACTGCTCGAGAAAACTTGTTGCGCTTTGGCATGGGCTGCTCGCCGACTAAGATAGTATATGTTGACTCATACTACTCTATTAATCTCTAAGATGGATCCCATCAAGTACATCTTTGAGAAGCCAGCTCTCTCTGGAAGAATAACTCGATGGCAAATGATTTTAACTGAATATGACATTCAGTACACTACTCAAAAAACAATCAAAGGAAGTGTGCTGGCAGATCATTTGGCGCATTAAGTTGTGGATGACTACCAATCTATGAACTTTGAATTCCCGGATGAGAATATCATGCTGATTACAGATTGTGAAAAGCCTGGACTGTATAAAGGACCTGAGCAAGGATCCCGATGGACTATGGTTTTTAATGGAGCTTCAAACGCACTGGGTAACAGAATTGGTGTTGTGATCATTTCCCCCAAAGGTTGCCATACGCCTTTCACTGCCAGACTTTGTTTTGAATGTACCAACAACATGGCAGAGTACGAGGCATGCATCTTGGGTTTTAAATCTGCTATTGACCTAAGAATCAAATTCTTAAGTGTATATGGAGACTCAACTTTGGTAATCAATCAAGTTAAAGGAGAGTGGGATACAAAACATTCAAATTTAATCCCTTACAAAGAACTTGTGCTAACCTTGATCCCGTACTTTGAAGAGGTTACCTTTGAACATATGCCGAGGGAAGAAAATCAATTGGCGGATGCCTTTGCTACCATGTCATCTATGTTCAAGGTTAAATGGGACAACGAAGCTCCCAAAATTACTATCGAAAGATTTGACGAGCCGGTAAACTGCTATGAGATTGACACTGATGGTATAAAATAGAAGCCTTGGTTTCATGAAGTGAAAAGATATCTCGAAGCTCAAGAGTATCCTGAAGGGGCGTCAATCAACGACAAGAAACTCCTACGAAGGTTCTCTGCCAAGTTCTTCCTGAGCAATGGGATTCTATACAGGCACAACCATGATTCAACCCTGCTTCGTTGTATGGACAAGAAGGAAGCAGAGAAAATTATGGAGGACATGCACGAAGGCATCTTTGGTACTCACTCTAGTGGACATATTATGGCCAAGAAGATTCTGAGAGCTGGCTACTATTGGTCGACAATGGAAACTGATTGTCACCTCCACTCAAGGACATGCCATAAGTGAAAAAATTATGCTTATAAGGTTCATGTGCCTCCAGTTCCTTTGAATGTCATGACTTCTCCTTGGCCATTCGCAATGTGGGGTATTGATATGATCGGAGAAATCAAGCCTACTGCCTCTAATGGACATCGTTTCATTCTTGTCGCCATTGACTACTTTACCAAGTAGGTTGAAGCAGCTTCATTTGCCTCAGTTACCAAGAACACCGTGGCCCGGTTCATCAAGCATAACCTCATATGTCGGTATGGCATACCTGAGAGGATCATCACCGACAATGGTACCAATCTCAACAATGCCATGATCATTGAACTCTGCATGCAGTTCAAGATCAAGAATCATAACTTTTCTCCATATAGAACTAAGATGAATGGCGCAGTGGAAGCTGCCAACAAAAATATAAAGAAGATTGTGCAAAATATGGTGGTGTCCTACAAAGACTGGCATGAGATGTTACCATTTTCTCTTCATGGCTATCGTACTTCGGCGCAAACATCAACTGGGGCAACCACATTCTCTCTAGTCTATGGTATGGAAGTTGTCCTGCCTGTCGAAGTTCAAATCCCTTCTCTAAGGATTATGAAAGAAGCAGACTTAGACGAAGATGAGTGGATTCATACTAGGTTAGATCAGCTGAATTTGATTGACGAGAAGAGGCTGGCGGCTTTCGGTCATGGTCAGATGTATCAAAAATGTATGATCAATGCATTCAACAAGAAAATCAAGCATCGAGTATACCAGGCTGGTGACTTGGTAATAAAGCGCATCATTCTACTACAAGGCGATCCCAGGGGAAAATGGACTCCCACTTACGAAGGGACATTTGTTGTCAAGAAAGTATTCTCGGGCGTTGCTATGATGCTAACCACTATGGACAGTGAAGATTTCTCGCACCCTATGAACGCGGACATAGTAAAAAAATACTACGCATAAGAATGATCTGCCAGGTTGACATACCTAAGCAAAAATAAGGGAATTCCCGTGAACCAAAAGGGTTCGGGTAAAAATTAGGGATATATGCAAAAGATTGCACACCTGGTAAGTCGAAAATATGAAAGGGCAGCTTGGGCAAAAATGGTATCCTGGTGGACTGAAAACCTGAAAGGGAGGTCCTGGAAAACATTAGGGATTGAAAGTGTATGACTATGTCCCGTTGGATCACTTACATGCAATCTTTATCACCAAAGCCAAAAGTTAAAATGGTTCACTCAACTTCTTCTAATGGCAAGGGACGAGATGTTCGAAGAAATAGGGACAATAACAAAGTTTGGAACCCAATGAGATCACTTCCACATGGCTATACATTTTGTTTTCACTTTTTACTGTTTTCATTTCACAAAGACTTCCTCTTACTAGGATTTTCGTCTATTTGTACAAAATCTCATGTTTATAGGCAAATTATCAATACAAATACGTCTTAAAGTTTAAACTTTTGGTTTTTTTCTGTTTTGTTTGCAAAAATGTCGAATGACTAAATTGAATGAACATATACATATGCACATGATTAACTGGTAACAAATATATGCATAAGACTAGGGATAAGCATTCACTCAAGATTCTAAGAGCTGGGATGACACTCAATCTGTCCATCAATCCCCACAGAGCATGATATTATCCCCACAAAGTAGTCTTCACAAATAAAGGTACATTCCCCTTAATCTCCCCAAAAGATTTCTCTAGCAAATAAAGGAGTATAATCTCTTTCCCGAAAATATCACCAACCTACGGAGTTTCCAATCAGTATAATGCATGGAAATTCTCTCCCCCAGCTAAGTTTGAAAACTATAAAACCCCTACATATTTCTTCTCTATAGAAAATTCAATTTCCCTAGGAAAGTTTATTTCCCCAACAGGGTTTATTTCCCCATCAACCTACAAATTCCCCAGCTCGAGTCTATTCCTCAGACTACTACAAATCACTGACAAAATTCCTCTCCCCAATGAAGTCATCACTATTCCCAGAAGGTTGTTGAAAAACCTGGAATCCGACCAGATACCGACTAACTTTTATCCTCCCCGGATGAGTTAGAAGATTATCCATCTCTTTTTATCCCCAGTCAGGGTGTATAAAGATTATCCTTCACAGAAGAGTCAGAAGATTATCTATCTCTTTTATCCCCAGTCAGGATATATAAGAATTAAACTCCCCATTAGATCGACGGACGACCAAGGTTCCTAAACTCTATTCCCCAAACAGAAATCAATACATTCCCTACAGAGTTTCCTCAAATAAGTAAGCAAGAATCCCCAGCAGAAGCATTCTAGACAAGATTGAAGATACACATAGTCTTCATCCCCAATAATGGCAAGGGATTTATTTTCCCAGACAAGATACTGCACGGGTTTACAAATACACTTCAACAACATTTCACATTCGTACATCATAGCATATGCATACGAAACGCATATAACACGATCTCATTTATTTTGAGAACATCATTACGCAGTGCATTTCATACATCATGACATTATATAAAGCTAACTCTTTACCTTTTCAGGAAAGATCAATCAATAGACAAATATCATCAACAATTTTCAAGAAGGCTCCAGATTAATTCCTGAAATAAGACAGAGCAACTATCTATAAGCAACAATTTGTAGATTAATTCCTAAAACAAGACAGGGAAACTATCTGTGAACAACAGTTTGTAGATTAATTCTCGAAACCAGACGGGACAACTATCTATAAGACCAGCTTAGAGATTAATTCCTGAAACAAGATAGGGAAACTATCTCGACGACCAAAAAAAAAGCAGGTTCCAGATTAATTCCTAAAACAAGACAAAGCAACTATCTGGATAACCAGCCATAAATTAATTCCTGGAAAAAGACAGGACAACTATCTGTGAAGAACAAAACTGATGAAGATCAATTCCTGAAATATGACAGGGCAACTATCTTTATCACCAATGATATAAACTGATTGTAAATCAATTCCTGAAATAGGACGGGGAGACTATCTACATGAACAAATTGAAGATTAACTCCCGAAACAGGACGGGGAAACTATCTTTCTTTCTCTTTGGTCAGATAAAGATCAATTCCCGAAACAAGATGGGGCAGCTATCTTTATCATCAATGGTACAAACCGATCATAGATCAATTCCCGAAACAGGACGGGGCGACTATCTACATGAACAGATTAAAGATTAACTCCCGAAACAGGACCGAGAAACTATCTTTCTTTCTCTTTGGTCGGATAAATATTAATTCCCGAAACAAGACATGGCGACTATCTTTATCACCAACAGTATGAACTCCCGAAACAATAAGGGTTTACAAACAAATTTGATTGTAGATCAATTCCCGAAATAGGACGGGGTGACTATATACACGAACAGATTGAATATTAACTCCCAAAATAGGACGGGGAAACTATCTTTCTTTCTCTTTGGTCAAATAAAGATCAATTCTTGAAACAGGACGGGGTGACTATCTTTATTACCAATGGTTTTACAAACAAATTTGATTATAGATCAATTCCGGAAACATGACGGGGCGACTACCTATATGACAAGCAGCTACTCAAACACCTTTCGTAGAAGTTCATTCTTGAAAGCACTCTTCAGATATAGTCGAGCGTAGACTCATTTTGATATTTCCATAAACAGTTACTTTGGATGGCATCTATAAGCCCATCTCTGACGACTCTCCGTCACCTCTCTAAATGGCATCTTTAAGACCATTCCCGATATAATCAACCAACAATTTTACTTCGCGCACAAGCGAGTGCAAATTTATGGGCACTTAAGTGTTCAATCATCTTCTACCTTCAAGTCACGAATGGCGGACGGGTCAATCTAACTCTTCAAGTTTAAGAAGATTGAACAGGGGTAACTTTTGTACCCCAAACTTTTCCCTCCCTTTTCCTCAAAACATTTCTCACCAAAGATCTCAAATGCTCAAAGGTTCTCAAGAGTTTGATCACACAAGCTCACCTCCTAAAACACTGAGTCCACTAATTAGGATTTTGCTTTTCTCAAGGACAATTGGGCTTTTGATGCCTCAAATGACTTTCTTGGTTCATTATAGGTCTCCAATATTAGGCATACCAAGTTTCAAGTCTTGCATCACAAATTTGCTCAGTTAATTGCTTAGATCACTGAAAATCAGCTGTATTAGGTAAAAAGTCAAATATGGTCAACATACAGTCAAACTTCCTGATTTTGGGCCAACATCAACATTTTGAAGTGATACTTATCAATTGACCAAGTTTTGATCATAATTCCTCAATGAAAGCATTCAAATCATCAAAGGGAAAAATTGTCAAAATTAGCGTTTTGTCTGATAATGACTGATCATTGACTTTTTACCTAGTACATGACCTACTATCTTGAAGCATGATCTCAAGGACTCAAACACAACATATTGACCTAATTTCATGGCTCAAACCATTTCTCAAGATTAAAGGACTGATAGTTGAAATTTGGATCAACTGATGAAAAGTCAAATGATACACAAAAGGTCAAACTTTGACTTTTTTGTCAACATTGAATTTCAAAGATCAAGCTTCATCAAGATATTAAAAAATATCAAAATTGATCATCAAGAATAAAGAAAGTCAAGAAAAGTTCACAAAAAGTTAAAGTTTCCAATACTTAGAAAAATTCCAAGTGTTTTTGACCTTGATAATTTCACTACTTCATGACCATTTTTCACCAAGATGCAAGATGATTCAAGGAAAACTTTCAACATGAAAGTTGTAGATCTTGATAAACTCTACAACTTTTTCCTTGAGGGTTGATGTCCAAAAAAGTGCATATATTAAGATATATAGGCTCGTGAAGTAATGACATTTTTACAAAACACTTAGTGAAAGTTTTTGCAAGTTTTGTCAGATTTTTGTCCCAACTTCTTGGAAATTTTCACCAAGCTCCAAGTTGATTTAGCCAAAGTGGTCAACATGAAGGTTGTAGTAAATGTTTCAAGCTTTCCAAAATTTCCAAGAACTTGAAGAGATCATGTTTGAGCTAAGATAATCGAAGAGAATAAGTTGAACATCCATTCTTGAATTACAAGGCATTTTCATGAAGAACGCTATGATCAAATCTCAAGCCATGCTGCATAAATCTTGCTTTGCAGACTTCTAACTTGAAAATCACTCCATAATTAATTATTTACACAATTTATTGAGGTATGATCAGAGTGATTAAGCCATTGTCCAGAGAAATTTTCCATTTTTGGAAGAAAGGCACCATTGTCATTCTTGAAAAGCAAGCTTTATCATAATTGTCAACTCCTTGAGCCTCTCAATTGTTTGCTTTTGCACACACTTAACCTACAAGATTAGAAGAAGTATGTTTAAAATGTTCAACCACTTTTGAAGGCATAGTACAAGCATTGGAACCATGCTCTTCAATGTTGCTTCAAAATTAAGCAACCTAGCCATAACATGTGACTTTGTGAACCAAGCCTTCTCAGCCTCTACAATATTTTATCTATAAATAGAGAGGTTGTTTGTAAGCCATAACATAAATTCTCAAGCCCTGAAACACTCTCATACTCCCTCAAACCAGAATTTGCATCAAAACCTTCATAATTTGTCATTTCTGACCTTGAACTTCAAACTCATAATCCATTTGTTTGTTTTCACTCTAAATCAATCATAAAGCTTCCATACCTCACTTAGAAACTATCCAAGACTTTTCTATACAACTGTAACACCATTTGCACCACCCTCCATTTCCAAAAACTCAATCCTGCAACTTGACTTCTCCAGAAAGATTTAGGCACTCTCAATCCAAAGTAAGCATTGCATTAGCTTCCTAGGTGTTCAGTGAAGCTATCCAAATCATCACAACACCTCCAGGAGTGCTCAAACTCCAAACACGATTTCCAGTTTTGAGGTAATTTTTCTCAACTTTGAACTCCTTATACAAGCATCATTAATGGTTGCATTGTGAAGATAAAATGCAGACATCATTGTCCTGAAGCTAACCATGCCTTTAGTTTTCATTTATGTTGCCTGAGTGATGCGAATTTTGAAGTTGAGCTTTCTGAAAAAAATAGGGTTTATTGGGTACCAACAGAAATTCATGTTTACTTTGAGAGTTAGCTTAAGTTATTTATATGGTTGAACTCATGATGAAAATGGAGCAAGTTTCATGTTTACACTTTTGAAAATGGTTGAGAAATGAGCAAGTTTGAAAATAAAAAAATGTGACAATGGTGACTGGCGCGAGGTTAGGGATGAAGTGCAGTCAGGACCAAGTTTATTTTAAGTTTATTGTAATTTGTTCTACTACCGGGTGAAACAGTCGCCCTAGTGGTAGAGAAGCGCGCGCTAAGGCATTTGTGTATAGGGACTTGGGTTCGAGCCCCAGTGGTACCCTTTTGTTTTTCACTTATTTTGTTTTTACAGATTCAATGCATACAAGTCATGCGTGCCTATCATGGGCTTCATAGCAACATCATCAGATCAGCCAAGCAACCAGATCCAACGCTCCACATGAGTAGGACCATGATACACTCCAAAAGGCTGGCCACACTGAATCTCATAGGCGCTGGACTTTTCTTTACGGGCCTTGACATTTTTGCTACATTCATACACCCCTTTTACTAAACACAACCAAGCCCACTCCACCCTTTTTTATTTTCTCTGATTTCAAACAAAAATATATTTTGAGCTCAGCGCCTCATTTTTCTTTTTTACCCCCTTTTCTTGCTTTTTGACACCCAGACCCAACTATTTTTTATACCTTTTTTATATTTTCTTTATTTCATTTATTTTTAACCCAAAATACCAAAAATGTATTTTCTTAAATAATTAAATTAAAAATATTTTAATTTAAACACTTATTTTATTTTTGTCAATATTTAGAACTAGATTTTGTTTATTTTCCACACTTTAAAATATTTTTTCCAAATTAACATTAAAATTGTTTTACAAACAAATTATTTAGACTTAGATTTTATTTCTTCTTAATTTCAATTAACTTAGGTTTTAGGCTTTGTTAAATAATTAATTAACTTCTTTTGTAATTAAAATTAATTAGTTTAATTAGGTTAAAACTACCAAATCTTTTCTCCGTCAAAATTCCCTAAAAAACAATTTCTTTCTTCCTCTTTACATTTTGTGCATTTTATTGTTATTCATATTCAATGGTTTGTAATAGATAATTAGGACTTTATTGCTTTCTTCCTCTCATTCATAAACTTGTACCCCCTATTCCCAAAGCGTTGTAATAGCGTAGGACATTTAAATTCCGCAATTTATTGCTTTCCTTCTTATTGTTAGTAATTAGGGTTTGTATGACAAGATTTAAAATCAAAATTAGAAAACCCTAATTCAAAGATAAAATATTAGAAATCAAAACACTTTGCACACTCACACCTCTAGGGTAACCCACACTTGTTGCCTCGGATATAAACAGTCACGTCCCTCGAACGTGGGATGTTTTAGCCAAGACCCTCAATTAAAAGATCAAAGTCCCTCGATAACCCTTCAATGTTGTTTTTGGTAAACGATCTTAGTCCTGTACGACAATTGCTAAAATATCTTACAAGTTGTCTTCTATGACTGTACGATGACTCACACTCGTCTCTCACATCCAATGTGTTGTACCCAAAAAATTTCCCTCTCATTTTCTCGAGATTTCTCTCGCATGTGTGATTAAAAAAACCTGTTTAAAGAAATAAAGAAAATTTAAAATTTTGAAGATGTTAATGTGCCTTTCGATTAGGTCAAAAAATAAACAAGTCGGCTTCGATTTAGCAAAGTTCGATTGGGCAATGTAGTCTCCTTTCAGTCACAAGCTTCGATTTGGGCATTGGCTTCCTTCGAAGTAACCCCCTTCGATCCACAAACTGGGTATATGGCTTCCTCCGAAGTGACCCCCTTCGATCCATAAACTGGGCATATGGCTTCCTTCGAAGTGACCCCCTTCAATCCACAAACTGGGCATATGGCTTCCTTCGAAGTGACCCCCTTCGATCCACAAACTGGGCATATGTCATCCTTCGAAGTGACCCCCTTTGATCCATAAACTGGGCACATGGCTTCCTTCGAAGTGACCCCCTTCGATCTACAAACTGGGCATATGGCTTCCTTCTAAGTGACCCCCTTTGATCCACAAACTAGGTAATTAAACCCTTCGAAGAAACGTACTTAGATTACATCTCTAAACTCTTCAACACTATGGATCGTAATTGGTGGATTCGAAGGACATATAATGGGTCCATTCGAAGAATACACATTATTGGAAACGAACATTGTTGCTTGATGATGAGTCTGGTCTAAGTGATCAAAACTAAAGGGTGAAGTATTCAAGATTTTTGTTGACCAAAGGCCTATATACTACCAAGCCCAAGCCAGTTGTACTGCTATGCAACAGTCCTGCACCAAGCTGCCACAACACTCCAAAATATTGTTGAGCCTGCATTGTCTCAGTCCCATACTTACACAAAAAGGGTACATAAGAGTTGCATCGAAGAAAACAAGGGGACATTATACCTAAACAGTTCAAATGTTAATTTTTTTCCCCCCAAAACCATAGCAAAGCTCCTCCATAAATAAACTATTCTTCATAAAGGGGACTGGAAAGGCTGGGAGGAGAGAAAAGAGAGCTGGGAAACAAAACAGAAACCTATGTAATTTTTGCTCACTCAAAAATCAACTCTACTTTCACATACAAACACAAAATCAAAATCAATTATCTCATCTTTCGAACTCTTTTAAATCAACTATCCATAACACCCCACACATAGAAGTTTTGTTCAAACTCAAGGACAACCTTCAGTGACAACTATTCGAACCAAAAGGAAACCCCCTGTGACAACTCTTCAAATTCCAGAACCGTCCAAGTAGCAGTTCAAGTTTGAAGCCCACACATCAGCTTTGAGGTAAGTCTTTTTGACTTTAAATCTTTCATTTCAAGCATCTTTATTGATTCATCTTCGAGGCCAACATGTAATAACCACGACCTTCGATGTTAATCTTTTGTGTTTTCCTTTAAGAACTAATCTGTACAGACCCTAAAAATGTTGAAGTAAAAAAATGCACACTTCGATACAAAGCCTTTAGGCTTCGATAGGCTCGAGCAGAAAGAAAAAGAATGTGTGTTTCGACACACACCTGTTCGTTGCACACACATGCTTCGATACACACTTGTTTCGAATACACTGACTTGTAGGAAAGAATAACGGATGTGTGAATCGAAGGACCTATGCTTCGAATCACACTGGCTTCGATTTGTAGAAACAGGGTCGAAGGAGAGCATGTTTTGACGCATACATGAATAATTCGAAATAGGCCTCAACACTGGAAATCGAAGGATTTGCTTTCCGTTATTTTTGCGCTATTCTTTTCACATATTTTCATATTTTTTTTTGCTTCATAGCTTATTTCGATATGGTTGTAATATTTAGACATCCGCTCCATCCCACTTGTGGATTGTACCCCCACTCCCCTACTAATGTAATAGCGTAGGATTTAATTTTTCCACAAACTTACCACTTTTCATTGCTAGTAAACTAGGGTGTGGCAATATAAAAACAAATCTTAGACAACTCTAACCAAAAACAATGCATGTAATAAAACACACTTGCGCACTTACACCTCTAGGGTAACCCTCGCTTGTTGCCTCAGAAAATAGTCATGTCCCTCGAATATGGGACGCTTTAGCAAAGATCCCTCGATAAAAAAGATCGTAGCCCCTCGATGACCCTTCGATGTTGCCTTCGATAAACGATCTAATCCCTAAAAGACATTGCTAAAATGTCCCATAGGTTGCCTTCTATGACTATACAAATGTTCCACGCCCGTCCCTTCACATCCAATGATGGGGCTTCTTACCAAATCAATGGTAAGATAACAACATCTAAAGGAGGAGGAAAAGAACATAACGACCTTTTGAGTAGTTAGGTTGCTTCTAGTTGCTCACTTGCTCACAACAAAAACATTTTATACACCTACACTTTCATTTGAAACATTTTCAAAAGTTAAAACACTTTGTACGCGTTCTTATAGAAACGAGAACCATTACAAAGACACATTTTCAAAATCACTTTCAAAAACACATTCCAGAAACACCTCCTTTAACTAATTCCAAAATAATACTTTGTACGCGTTCTTATAGAAACGAGAACCATTACAAATACATTTTCAAAATACTTTCAAAACCCACACCACAAGCATATTTTTCAAACAAAAGCAAGTGATCTAGCAAGAAACTAAGAGCCCATAGATAACTACGGATGAAAAGGGTGCTAATACCTTCCCTTTTCATAACCTACCCCCCGAACTCAAGAAATAATCTCGAAGGACTTTCTTGTTCTTTTCAACCTTTCCTCATTGGATAAAAGAAAAGTCGGTGGTGACTCTTGCTATCCGCAACAATTGCGATCAAACACAAAACACATAAGTCAGTTCTCCCACCGTATTACACATTGATATGGCTCATTACTAACCAATGGTAAAATATCACTATCTAAAGGTGGAGGAAAAGAACAAAGACTTTTTAAGTAGGTAGGTTGCTCGTAATTGCTTGCTCACAAACTAAAACCATTTTCTCACCTCACACTTTCAAAAACAAACATCTTTTCAAATACTCTTTTTTCCAAACAAATATTTTCAAAACAAACATTTTGTATACATTCTCAACGATACGAGAATCATCGCAAAAATTGCGACACTAAAGCATTTTCAAAATATTTCCAAAACAAACATTTTGTATACATTCTTAACGATACGAGAATCATTACAAAATCACAACTTTCAAAACATCTTCAAAACATTTTTTCAAACATACACAAACACAAAGCATTTCAAAATGAGCTAGCAATTAAGAGCCCGTAGATAACTATGGGTGAAAAGGGTGCTAACATCTTCCCTTTTCATTACCTACCCCTCGAACTCAAGAAAATTATCAAAAGGTCTTTCCTGTTCTTTTCACCCTTTCCTTTATTGGATGAAAGAAAATTCAGTGGCGACTCTTGCTATCCGCAACATTTGCGATAAAACACAAAACAACCAAGTCAGTTCTCCCACCGTATTACATACACTATAACATAAACTATACTGAATATACCCTAAAGTTGAGGTTTATTGATAAAAAGAAAACGAATTAAGCCGATGAGTGCTAATTATTCAGACTCAAATTTACAATAATTTAGCACTCATCAGTGGTGTTGTTTCTTTGTCGGGTTCTTCCATAGAGGAAGAAGGGGAAAAAATAGGGTTTCAAGAGAAAAGTGAAATAATTCAGTTATCTGAATCCGAAAATTGGGATGAGAAATAGTGAGGATTTAGTTAAAAATCAGTAATGTGGATATTAAGGTTATGATTGGGGTTGAATATGGTTGAAATATTGTTGTATTTATAGGGTTTTTAGATTATATGGTGAAATATTGGTTCGTTTGAATGTGAGAATTAACGGATGATGGTGAAAAAATGTATGGGTTAATAATGGTGG